>OX451738.1:553084604-554316179 GCA_948472305.1 Vicia faba | reverse complement strand
AATTTGACAGTGCAAGCATAACGCGACCATAAAATGTCACGTCATCATAGGTGTGAAATCTCGTCTTGAGTTCAACATGAAAAATGTTTGGCTGAAATTTGTGACGCCTGGCCGAAATAACAGACTCAACTGGATAAGCGACGAGAAAGTTATGATTTTTTGAAGATCCGCTGACACTGAGCAGTGTCAGCAACATGCAATTTTTTCGTTAATTCACCGATCAGTTTTGGAAGAATGCCGTGAACGAAAATTCTCTAGTCAAAATCTAGACTCGAGGTCTGAAGCAAAGTCGGAGCTAAAAAAATTTGTGAAATTATGTCAAATTAAATGTCTCTATATGATAAAAATCAAAGAAGTTATGAATTTTACAATATCGAAAAATGGTGAAATAAAATTCCGGTTCAGTACCACAAAATCTCTGGTAATCCATAATTCCGGAGATCTTCTTTAAAAAATCAGCTCTCGGTCCGAACATTTGGAATGAAGATAAAATCAAGAAGGATTTTCCCTAAAAGAATGGCTCATATACATGGCACTGGGTGCAAGTTATGAATTTTTGAGCGCCCAAAAAATAATGGTTCAACACAGTATTTTCACCATTTTTCCATTGCTTCTTTCCAAAGTATCAGCGTGTTCAGAGATATTCCTCAAAGAATTTGCTCTCGAGCCAAACACGAAAGTTGACGGAGATAACAAGACAATTCTAAAGCTTCAAGAATCGATCCAAAAAATATTCCAATCAGAATTTACGAATTTTCAAGTACTTGCGTATGACATAACAACAATCAAATTCAGTACACTGTCTTCAACAAAATAAAATTCTCGGAGGTCCTCTTCACAAAATTAGCCTTCGATCCGAACACCGAGAAGTGATAAGAAAATCAAGACGGTCTCAATTCTCGAAGAACCAATTGAAAAATACCAAATTGGATGAAAGATACGAATTTTCAAACACATGGGAGACGATAACCAGTCATTAAATTCAAGTACCGCTTCAGGGAAATCAAATTATTCGGAGACTTTTTGCACATAATTGGCTTCTGACTTGAACAAATGAAATGAAGGAAATACCCAAATGGATCCATTGCCAAAAGAATAAACTCAAAACAGTATCCTGATTAGAAGTTGTGAATTTCTAAGCTCAAACCAGTAAAACGCTATTTATGGCTTGCATTATCCCAAATCAACCGAACGCCTAGTTTCTCAGTTGTTTGAAGCATATTAAGACCCATGAGAACCTGACATGATAATGGTTTAACTAATCATTACCTTGATAGCTTGCGAAACACACAAATCACCTTTAAACCTTTGAAAACCCAAGTTTTTCCTTATTGCACAATATAAACGAATAATATCTTTTTGTGTAATTTCCAAGGAGAAAGACTTCAATCTCATAAACATTTGTTGATTAATGATGCATGCGATGTTAAATGACCTAATGGGGAATATGCACATACGAAATGCGAGATGCGTAAGCCAGATGGTCCTTATAAAAAGGTAGGGAAACTTTGGGGTATGACAACTGCCTCTATTTAATCGTCTTAAACCTGAAAGTAAGATTGGAGCATGACTTTCAAACATTCGAGGTATAAGATTATTAAAGACCAATGCCCATTTTTTTTTCTGAAATGATGGTGTGAGTAGGTTATTTGTTTCTATAATATCTGCTAGGGAAAGACCTTTATGTTCTTCATGAGAGGATCTTTTAGGGTAACTTTTAACGTAACGATGATGCTAATACAAGACGAAGATGACTTATAACGTAGCAACAAAGGCTAATACAAGAGAAAGGCAAACTTGTAACGTAGCAACAATGCTAATACAAGGAAATGTAATGACTTTTAACGTACCAACGACTAATACAAGGAAGAATAATGACATGTAATGTAGCAACAGCGAATACAAGGACGAAGGTGAACTTGTAACGTATCAATAATGCTAATACAAGGAAAGGTAATGACTTGTAATGTAGCAACGACTAATACAAGGAAGAATAACGACTCGTAATGTAGCAACAACTAATACAAGGAAGAGTAACGACTTGTAATTTAGCAACAACTAATACAAGGAAGAATAACGGCTTGTAATGTAGCAACAAATAATACAAGGACGAAAGTAAACTTGTAACGTAGCAACGACTAATACAAGACAAAGGAAAACTTGTAATGTGGCAACAATGCTAATACAATAGGAAGGCCGGCTCATAATGTAGCATCAACGCTAATACAAGGACGAAGGTTAACTTGCAACGTGCCAACAATGCCACTACAAGACACGGTAAACTTGTAACATGGCGGTGATGCTAATACAAGGAAGGGTAATGACTTGTAACATAGCAACTGCTAATATAAGGAAGAGTAGCGACTTGTAACGTAGCAACGGATAATATAAGAAAAAGGCAAACTTGCAACGTAGAAAAAATGTTAATACAAGAGGAAGGTTGACTTATAACGTGGCAGTGATGCCAATACAAGGAAGGGTAATGCCTTGTAATGTGGAAGTGATGCCAATACAAGGTTCCTATGAGAGTTGAATAGTTTTTGGCTTTTTAAGAAGCAAAGTCGATGACAAAATGTTCATGTCAATAGCAGACCTGTTGGGAAAGAGATATACAGTAAGACTTCTAATACCCTGAATAATATCAGATGGTGGACTTACTGGGGAAAAGGACAAACAGTAAGACTTCTAATATGCTGGCCAATGTCAGATAGCAGACTCTTTGGGGATAATAATAGGTAGATATTCTGATAGCATCGTATGTTATGCATGTACCTAACGAAAAAGAATGACAGGTGAAACTCTTGTTAGCGTCGTAGGCTAAACAAAACCTGACAGAAATAATGATAGGTAGATATTCTAATAGTGTCGTATTCTATACATATACCTAACAGAAAAGATGACAACATGTATCGACTTTTCTGGGAATTAGGAGAAAAATCAACACATGTAAGTGTTTAAGAGTACAAGGGTCTCTACAGCGTCAGTTGAGGATTACGACATAAAGAGGGACATTAGCTGGGGATTTGGATCCATGTTCTCCGGGGGGATATATCATTGTGCTGAAAGATGTAGGTTCCCCGTAAGGTACCTAATCTGGCGTATGCTTCATATGCATGTTTGAATTTTGTATGGTGTAATGACCTGTTTTACCGGATATGCTACACGCTTTGAAGATGCAATGTTATGCAATGGCAGCTATATGAATAGGACAGAGAAATAAACTATGCAAGGATGATAATAGGTTCATAGGGAACCGTTGCTCGTTATCCTAGAATAGCAATACAGACTGGTGCTGGTGGGGATTGGAGACTAAAAATCTTGGAAACTCCATTGGGGATAATGACAGATTCTCTGGGGAAGAGTTGTAGTCTTGATGGGGAAGAAGTTATCTAATCTGACTTCTCTACATCCTAAACTTCTTGGGGATTAAGCTGACATGTTAGGGAGAAGATGTTGAACACCACATGTATCCCTTCGAATGCCCCATTTTGCGACGCGCTGGGGATTATACCTTGGTCTACTTGGGGATTAGAAGATGTACATGGATCTCTTTGATTTCCCCGATTTACTTCTCTGCTAGAGATTTATCAACTGTCATCTCTGGAGATTACATACTGAAAGATAGAACTCGCCGAGTGCCCCAAGTTACTCTACTGGGGAGTCATGCGCTGCATACATGTGATGTTCCACACAAAACACTCGAATGTCCTAGGTTTACACTGCTGGTGGGGTGTCATTTTTGAATATGTGCATTGAACCACATAAAAACCTCAAGTGCCTCAAGTTTGCACCACTGTTGGGGGGCTTATTCGGAAAATTGTAGGGGAAAGAAGATGAATCTTCCATGTCGTCTGGGCAAGGTGACCATTGCGGATTGTTATCTGCATAAAAGAAGAACACTAGGAATACAGTGACACCCGTTTAAGATGATTTCATATCAACATAAAGTCATGTTTAATTTAAGCTTAAAATTTTATTTCCCAATGTTTTTCAATGCAATGTTTAATAATGAATTAAAAACACATTTTGCATACGAAAAAAATGAGACTTTGACAATAACAAAGAAATCTTTTTAATCGAAAGAAAATTTATTAATTGAAAGATGGCCTGTAAATAGGAATTTTACAAGGAGGCAACTCCTAAATGAGGTAGTTGCAAAAAGAAAAAGAGAAGTACAATAGGTAAAATGGCAATGAGAAACACTTGAATTTCTATTAAACTAGTATTGCTACAGTTCCCATATCCATGGTAGTCTCAATGCCTTGCTTCAGCAGAATAGCAAATGGATTGATCCGTTCACCACCAAGGTGCAGAAAATGTGTATGGTTTTTTGTGACGAGTATTTAGACTTCAGCCTCCCGCTCATCGTCCCTAACTTTTTCCTGGACCGCCCTTTCGGGTTTTCAATCTAGGGGGACACCCAGTTTTTCCTAAGTCGCCCTTGAGGGTTTTCGACTTAGCAGGTTTATTCTCTTTTTTATTTTTACTCTCTAACTTTTTCATGGACTTTTCCTTTTTCTCCATCGGGATGCCCACTTTTGCTAAGTCGCCCTTTCGGGTTTTCGACTTAGCAAGTCCTTTATGCGTAGTATTTTTAAATTGAGTTTGAATTGTCTGCAAGTGGAACATCTTCCCTATCCATATCTATCGGGATTAAAGCACCTACTGAAAAGGATTTCTTCATAATGTATGGTCCCTCGTAGTTGGGATTCCATTTTCCCGTTGGATTAGAATGGCTTTGCACAATGATCCTCTTTACGACCACATAACATGTATAAACTTTCAAGGACGAATATTTTTAGCAAACACTTTCTTCATCCTCTTTTGATATAACTACCCATGATAGATGGCCGCCAACTGTTTCTAGTCAATCAGATTGATTTGGTCAAGTCTGGTTTGAACCCATTCTTCCTCATCCAACTTGGTATTCATCAAGGCCCTCAAGGAAGGAATCTCTACCTCAACGGGAAGTACCGCAGTTGCATAGTAACTTTCCATTGTCATCTAGAAATACCTAGCCCACAAAATTTTCCTTTCCGTAGCATTTCCGCTTGAATGAGTCCCAAAATAACCCTCATAGATTTCCTTTTTGATCAATTTTGCTTCGTGTCTATCCACGCATCTGAGCATAACCAAGTCATAATTTCTCTTGTACATAATGTCTCATGATAAGAATAACTTGGATGCTAACCTTCCAAGCATACACTTATCACAAATTATAGCACCTTTGAGATATTCTTGCTTCTCGAGATACTTATTTATATCATAATACTATAACTTCTTTTGAAAGACAGTTAGTAGGAAAGACATGTCCTGACTCTTTGTAGCGGAGGAAGTAAATATCAGGCGCATGATTTGGATGATTGAATTGGAACATTGCTGCCAAAGTAGCTAGAGTATATGCCAATTAATATTCCTCTCTAAGAATATGCTCGAAGGTAACCTCATCAAAAGAGGGTAACAACTGCAGCATATAATCCTTGAACAAAATCAAAATGGGGTGCATGGTCTCACAATCACATAGCACTTGGTTTATGACTAGAGCAGAGTCTCCAAAGACTTCGAGGATTTTAATCTTGAGATCAATGGTTTCCTCAAGCCCCATCACACAGGCTTCATATTCTGCCACATTGTTCGTACAATCAAAACATAATCGGGTCGTGAACGGTATATGAGTATTGCGGGGAGAAGTCAGTATTTCCCCAATACCATGACCTATGACATTCAATGCACCATCAAACGTAAGAGTCCATTTCTCTTTCGGATCAACCCCACCATAATCATCAAGCTTCATGACATCTTCGTCAGGAAAATCAAATTTCATTGACTGATAGTCTTCCAATGGTTGATGAGCTAGGTGATATGCAAGAATGCTACCTTTGATAGATTTTTGTGTAACATACTTAGTGTCATACTCAAACAAAAGCATCTTCCACTGAAACAGTCTACTTGTTAGTGATGGTTTCTCAAAAATATATTTTATCGGGTCCATATTTGATATCAGAAGTGTTGTGTATGTCAACATGTATTGCCTCAGACGTCGAGCTACCCAAGCTAGTGCACAACAAGTTTTCTCGAGCAAAGAATACCTGAATTCATAATCGGTAAAATTTTTACTCAGATAATAAATAACTTGCTCTTTGTGCCCTATTTCATCATGCTGTCCAAGCATACATCCCAAAGATCATTCAAGAATCGTCAAGTACATAATGAGTGGCATCCCGGGTATTGGAGGAACAAGGACTGGTGGCTCCTAGATATACTGTTTAATCTTTTCAAAGGCTTTCTGGAAATTAGCATCCCATTGAACATTTTTATTTTTGCACAACAATTTAAAGATAGGTTCACATGTAGCATTGAGATGAGAGATGAACCTAGCGATGTAGTTCAACCTCCCAAGGAACCCTCTTACTTCTTTTTCATTTTTTGGTGTTGTCATATTTTGTATTGCTTTTACTTTTTCGAGATATACTCCAACTCAACGTTGACTTACGATGAAACCAAGTAGTTTACCAGATCCCACCCCGACGGTGCACTTGTTCGAGTTAAGCCTTAGTTTGAACTTTCACAGACGAGCAAAAATTTTTTGCAGATGGACTAGATGTTCTTTCTCAGTTCGGATGCAAGGAAAAATATTTAAGAGAATAAAAGGAAAAGCATTGCCATTTTTATATTTTTATGAAGACATAAAGAAGAGACAAGGAACATAAAAATGTATGCGAAAATGCGATTTTTATTCAATTTTAAACAAGCAAGAAACACATGGGGCCCCTTTCTACAAGCTGCCAGTATACCTTGGGAAGAGCATATGACTTATTATGAAATAGGACATTACATGTCGAATAAAAATAGTTGTTGAGCTCCTAATCTGGCGCAATCTGATAAATATACGAGGACATGTCTGCACCACCATCTTCTTTGTCCACTACTTAAATATTTCCTTCAGTACTTGTGCCTGCACCGACAAATATCTGAGATAGGAGGAACATGCCTTCCCTTTGGTATTTCTAGACCAGATTGAATGGAAGAAGATGGTTGATAACCAAGACTAAAATTGTCATGCTTTTTACGCACCTCAACCACTTTGCCCCAGTCTTTGCTAGGAATCCCAGATTCAACAATAGCCTTTGCATCATTCAGAGAGGCCATGGGAGTTTCAGACTTCTTGTTCTCCTCTAAGACAACAGGGATCCTGTCAATAGAAATAATTTCTAGTGTTTGAAAAGGGGTTTCATGTATCTCCACATCCACTTCAACATAACGAAAAGTGGTCACATTATTAACCACAAAATCCTCTTCTCCACCAACCACAATGAATTTGTATTTCATAACAAATTTCAACTGCTGATGAAGGGTTAAGGTAACTGCCCCTGCTGTATAGATCCATGGATGACCCATGAGACAAGTATATGAAGGGTGGACGTCCATGATTTAGAAAGATAGATAAAACACATAGGGTCCAACTTTAATTGGCAAATTAACCTCCTCTTCGATAGACCTTTTGGACCCATTGAATGCTCTAACTGTCAAAGTGCTTGGCTTTATCATAACTCTGTCCATGTTCAGTTTGAACAAGGTGTGTTTAGGCATCACATTCAAAGAAGACTCGGTGTCTACCAAGACACGTGATATCATGGTGTATAAACACTTGACAGAAATACGTTGAGCTTTATTATGAGATCTACCCTCAGGAGGAAGCTCATCATCATTGAACGCCAGACAGTTTCCAGCAGAAATATTCGTAACCACCCCTTTAAACTGGGCTATCGAAACATTTGGATTAACATGGTAACCATGCAATATTATCATCATTGTTGTACGGTGTGCTTTAGAGTACAAGAGAAGTGACATAATGGAAATCTTGGTGGGCATCTAGTTAAGCTGATCTATCACCTTGGAAATACTTTTCTTAATAATTTTGATCAACCTTTCCACCTGCTGCTCAAAAGACATCCCAAGACTTCCATTAACAGGTTGTTTGCCTTTATCCCTTAGTAGAATCTCTTCAATAATATCTTCAGGAGGTGGCAGATTAGAAGCAAACACTCTGCCACTATGGGTTCTACCACCGGTTCCCCCAACATTGACAGTTTCTTTATTTTCTATAGGGGGAAACAAAACCTTTTTCCCACAGACGTATACTGCATTGTAATCCCATGCCACTGATTTTGTGTTATCAAACGAATTAGAAGTTGGTTCTGGAGTAATTGGAGCTTGAATCAAAAGGGGAGTATTCGAAGAAATTAGGTTTGATGAAATCGGATCTTGAACTGACATATGAGTGTTCGGAGCCTGGATTGGCGCAAGAAGGGCATGGACTTGAATTACCAACAGAACTCTCTATTTGTTCCTTTGAACATTGGCATGGTAATAAGGAATCTCTAATACCACAACATCATCTCTAGAAAATACTCTTTCTATCTGAAGACTTTCCTCATCCATTAATTTCTGAATAACAGTCTTCAACTAGACACATTCTTTATGATGGGATGAGCACTGTAAGCAAAGGTCATGAAGTTCTTGCAAAAGTTTTTGTTGCAACAAAAAATATCTCACAGTACCCAAAGCCATCTAAATCTCATTCACATGGCTTATCAAGTCTGGCTCATCATCAAATTCCATAGCATTGATTGTCGCCCCGTGATGAGGAGGCATTAGATTATTCTTTACATTGGGTCCTACCGAATTAAAAATGATTTCCTTAGCATCAAGCAAATATTGAACTTTTCATTTTAAAGCCTTGTAATTTTCGATCGTATGGCATGGAGCTCCTGAATGGAATTCACAATGCACATTCGAATCATAACCCCCTGGAAGAGGTGTAGGAAGAGGACCAAGCTCTCAAAGTTGAACCAATTGACCAATAAGTAGTTGCGGAATAACTAAGCATACGACATAGGCACCAGATCTAACCTTCTATCCTGATATCTCTGTTGCTGATAGTTTCTTTGTGGTGCATGTTGTTGTTGTGTTTGAGGAACAACTATAGGAGTAGGATAATAAGGAACCTGAACTCCTTTTTCAAGAGTCGCATTGCTTGACTCACCTTCCTTTTTCTTGACAAACCCAGAATGCGGCTTCTTGCCATTACCAGACTCATTACCAATGGTAGCAGACGCACTAGGAATAGTGCCAGCTTTAACACACATTTCCACTTGTTCGCCGATAATCACCATGTCATGAAAAGAATCAAAAGTACTACCAAGCATGTGTTGGAGATAAGGCTCTCTTAGAGTATTCATAAACAAATCAACCAGCTCACGATCAAGAAGGGGAGGTTGAACCCTAGTAGCAAAATTACACCACCTTTGTGTGTATTCTTTAAAGGACTCACCTGTCTTCTACGACATACCCTGAAGCTGAGCTCGGCTGGGTGCCATGGCATTATTATAATGATAATTCTTCAGTAAAGCATCAACAAGTTCACTCTAGGTGTTGACATGAGCCCGCTCGAGTTGCACGTACCATTCAAGAGAAGCCTCAGTTAGGCTATCCTGGAAAAAGTGCATGAGAAGCGGTTTTTTTGTCAGAATAAGTAGCCATTTTCTTACAATAAGAGCGGATATGGGTCTCAAGACAAGTAACCCCCTTGTATTTGTCGAATTCCGACACTTTGAACTTTGGCAGGATAATAACCCCATGGACCAAGCACATGGCAGCATCATTAAAATCGGACTTCTTGGACATCTTCATGGCTTTAAGACATTTTTCGAGAGCCTGATACATTTTAGCAGTCTCAGAAAATTCAGTAGCAGAATCCTTCTGGTGGTCGTCGACATCGATGACTTCATGATGGTCATCTAAAATAACTTGGGCATTCACCTTAGGAGATCTCTAAGGTGTTCCGCCATCTCCATCCTCAGGTCCTCCATCTGTAGAGAGGGAAGCATCACTGACAAGTTTGGCAACGATCGCCCTAAGCTCCTCTTGTCCCTGTATGACAACATGAATATTTTCCATGAGTTGGTTCATTTTGGCACCCATAGTATCCATGTCTTTACGAAGAGCTGCTTGATTATGCTCGAACTGATCCATGATTCTTTATTGATTGGATCGAGTATAGTATGGATGTAGAGAAGACATCTTGTAGATTCTGGTGAGATGAAAAACTAATAAATAAGAAAACCAATTTGAATAAACCTATAATGCACATAAAATGTATGATATGTATGATGCATGAAATGATTCTCCATTCAAGGTATTTAACAGTTTTAGTCAACCATCAGAAAAATCAAGCAACATGATAATAGGCAACCACACAAAATATACCCAAACATTGCTCAAAATATCCAAACTTTGATTAAATAACAGGAACGGGAGGAAATCCCAGGGAGTTCAGTACAAAAGAGTTGCGAAAGCACCAAATAAGAAATTTCATCCAACAAGACTGGTGGTAATCGAAATAACAAGAAAGAAAGTACAACAATCAATCTCCTAACTTCAAAGAGTGCAAAGGACTGTTCCTTAAATGTTGAGTGCTCCAGGCACTAGTTTCCTTAACAAGCTACTTTATCTCGTCAGCATCAGGCTTCAGGACTAGGCTTCGAATTACCTCGTCCTTTCTGAACACCATGATCTCCATGACACGGAATCGAGCTAACATGTCAACATACTCTTCACATTTAGAAGATATATGCGCCTCACTATTGCCTTCAACCAGAGTTCTGAGATTTGCACCTTCTTCATTGAGTTTCCCGATGTGAATATCTCTCCCTCTGAGTAGAAATTATGTTGCATGCCTCCAATCGACTTCCTTTCTTATATTGAAGACCTTGGACCAAAGTTGACACTTCAACTCTCTGTTTTTCTTAATGAGCTTGGCTTCTTCTTCATTCTTGGAAGCCAGAAGTTTTTGATGATCTTAAACTTGCTTTCGAACCTTCTTTTTAGCTCTAACAAGGGCTTTTCTCTGGGTTTCAAAAACAGTTTCTAGCCCCTCATTAGTTCAGTCTTTTTTTCCTAGCTTCAACACTAGTAGAGGTTCCTATTGCTTCGCCACTTCACTTGAATTTGCAAACCTATTCTTGATTTTCAGTCATGAGATGATACAACTCCATTGCTTTTGCCTCCAAGTAAATACGGAGATTATAGTTCTGTTTCTCCAATTGGTAAAGCTCTTTAGGTACATCCTTCTGCAGTTTGGTGGGCCGCGGATACATCATATCTTTCTTTAGAAAAGGCAGAAGAAGAGTCTCAACTCTCTTAGTAACCCAATAACCATATGGCTTATAAGCTACCAACTTCTTCCTTCGGGAAGGAATTTTACTTTCTTTGACAAATTACTTTAGGCGGCTTCTACCGTTTTCAACATCTCAAGGTCTTCGCCTTTCTTGCAATAAACGATCTCCAAAACCCTTCTGGCTTCAGGTGGGACATGCATATCATACCCCAATTGTCACAAAGAAAGAACATGGTTATAATTAATCATCTCTTGTGTTCCCATGAGCGGGACATTCGGGAAACTACCGCATTGGGTAATCACCTCATTACTGTTGACTCTCTGCCAGTACCATTCAATGTCAAAAGAAGTGAGTGCCATCATCCTTGGTGCCTAATCATGAGTATCCTTCAGGTCTATGAAAGGTCCTTTCGTAGGGAGAAGAGACATAAACTATTTGTAAAGCATCAGAGTACAACATATAACACAGCCTTTCTTCTTATGCCTGTAATGGATGGCATAATAGGTATCCCCCAATAAGGTTGGTATTGGATTCTGCTTCATAAAAATGCACAAGGCAGCCAAATCAACCCATCCATCCACACTAGAAAACAAAATCGTATTGTAAACTGTAGCAGCCAATAATGCGCTGAATGTGCACCAAGTACCATCTCTAGCCATTTTTTCAGCTTTTCTAACCAACAAAAACAAAGGTAGGCCACAAATCTTTCTCCACTTCTTTTCACATCATTAAGGCTCAAATAAAGCGCATTAGCGATAACTCAAGATCTGGCTCAACAGGAACACTAACAAACGACATCTGACTGGTGATTCTGATTCCAAGTAGGTGGGAATATTATTCCAAATTCGGCGTGATCTGATAGTCCTGGAAAGTGAAACATCGTAACTCTGGGTTATAAAATCGAAGCAGGGTCCGGAGAGCTATATCATCAACCTAAACATCTAATGAAGTTAAAATGTGACCATATCTTATGATGAAAGCCTATGAATTAGGATAAACTGTACGATCTTTCAAACTCTTCGAAGAAGGCCAAGAACTTGGGCAAAACTGATAAGAGAAATCATCTCTTCTGGTCTTCCCGAGAATATCGTTGTTGCTAGAAATCACTGACGGAGACGACAACTCTATGAAATATCCTGGAATGAACATGAATATGTAGGGTTAGTATATATAATTTTTTGACATTTATTTTGAAAAATAAATATGCTATGATGAAAATTCAATAGTCATGGGATCAATGTTTCCAACATCGGAAATTTTCTATTGTGTCTTGATGTGCCGAAAATACCAAGATCAACGGTCCGAAAAATAACCAAAGAATCAAAGTACCACGGAACCAAAGAACCATAGAACAATACACTCACCATCTGAACAAATTCACCATATGTACATGTAATAATGATCCCTCCCCACTCACAGATGAAAACTAGGTCAGGGTAGGTGTGATACGGTGGGAGAACTGACTTGATTGATTTGGGTTTGATCGCAAATTTTGCGGTTAGCAAGAGTCGTCGCCGAGTTTTCTTTTATCCAAAAGAAAAGGTGAAAAAGCACAGGAAAGACCTTTGAGATTGTTTCTTAAGTTTGTGGGGTAGATTATGAAAAGGGAAGGTATTAGCACCCTTTTCATCCATGGTTTTCCATGGAATCTTAGTTACTTGCTAGATCACTTGCTTTTGTTTGAAATTGTGCTTTTTGTGGTTTTGAATGTATTTTGTAAAAGAGGCCATTGTTTAGGCAATCTTTGTAATGATTCTCGTTCATAATAATGTATACAAAGATGTTGATCTTTTTTGAAAATGTTTTCAATGTTTGTAAGATGTTTGAAAATGTGTAGGTGTTTGTTTTTGAAAATAGCAAGGATGTTTGTTTGAAATTGAGCAAGTAATTAGGAACATTCTACCTACTCAAAAGTCTTTCTTATTCATTTTCTTTTCCTTTGACATTGTTGTCTTACCATTGATTTGGTAAACAACCCTATATTTGGATGTAAAGGGACGGGTATGGGTCATCGTATAGTCATGATTAGAAATGTTACAAGGTATCTTAGCATTTTCTTTAGGGACTAAGATCATTTTTAAAGGAAACTTTTGATAGCGTCATCGAGGGACTATGATCTTGTATTTTTGATTCGTTTATGCTAAGACATCCCACATGCATAACATGACCATTTTTTAGGCAACAAGTAGAGTTAAACTTAAGGGTGCATGTGTGAATAGTGTGTTTTATTTGCATGCATTTAATATTTGATTAGGGTTATCTACTTGTTGATTTTATCTTCCCATACAAACCCTATTTACTAGCATTTATATGAAAGCGATAAACTGTGGAAAGTAAATATTCTAGGCTATTACAATCATTAGGGGGATGAGGTATACAAATTTACAAATGGGGATTGCAAGAAATTAAACCTAATTATCTATTACAATCATATTGAAATAATGTACAAGAACTGAATAAATATAATGCACAAGGATATAAATGGAAAAGAAAAGGATTTTTGTTTGGTTTTTTAAGGAAAGGGTCTTGGTTTTAACTTAATTAACTAAAAGAAGTAATTAATTAAATTAAGAAAATTAAACCTAAATTAATTAAGAAAAGAAATTAAGTTAGAAAGCATTTTTAGGGTTTTTTAGAAAAGGTTTTAAGTTTAATAAAAATAGTATGAAAATTAATTAATTAAAAGAAAATCTAAATTCTAAGTTAATTTTAATTAAAAAGAGAATAACTAAACCTAAATCTAATTATTAAAGAAATTAAGTTTTTTATAAGAAAAATGTTTTTTGTCTTTTATTTTTAAAGAAATAAAATATATAGAATGCAAATAATAAATAAAAATATTTTTTGGAATTTTTTATATGAAAATAATAATAATAAAAATATAAATAAAAGGTAAAAAAATAAAAATAAAAAATAAAATAAAATAAAATTTATGAGCTGACACATGAGCTTATGTATTGGCTCATGTATTGGCTCATGCAGATTTCGTGTCGGCTCATGCAGATTTCGTGTCGGCTCATGTGTTGGCTCATGCTCTTGGAAGTAAAAAAAACTCAGTATGAGTCGACGCATACTGGTTTCGTATCGACTCATAATCATTTCGTATTGACGCATACGTGTTTCGTGTCGACTCATAACCTGCTTTGAACATAGTATGTGTCGACTCATAGCATTTCGTATCGACGCATAACTGCTGTTTTTTGCTTTTATCACTGTTTTGCTACATGTAAAAGTTAGTTCTCAATACATGGTTAGTGAAAATGAAAAGCAAGAATATGGTTAGCTTCAAGGCAATTATATCTACATTTTATCTTCACAAATGAACCACTAATGATGCTTGTATGAAGAGTTCAACGTCAAGAAAACTTACCTTGAAACTGAAATTTGTGCTTTGAGTTTGAGCTGCTGTATGGGTTGTTGTTGAGCTTGGGAAGTGATGATAGTGATGTTAAAAAAGTTTTCTTTTTGTTTGAACCACTTCTATATGATGTATGTGGAGTGTTTGGATGGTTTGTTTGGAGAAAACTTGCAAGGTATGAGATTCAAAGATTTGGACTTCAAAGCTCAAAAATGGAGGTTTTGTGGGCAATTCTTGTTTTTGACAGCAAGAATGATTTTGAGTGTTAGTTTCCCCTTCTTTTTTTTCTAACCTTTTTCCAACCTCTTCCTCTTGCAAATGCTTCTTCTATTTATAGGCAGGAGGTTTGTGCATATGAGCTGACTAAGTTTGCAGCATGTTATGGTTTGGTTGGATTACAAAGATCAAACTATGTCAAGTACTCCATAGTCCCAAGGTTAAGTACCAAAGATGCTGGTATAGAGGAGCTACTTCCCATGATTTATGGTGGAGTATAATTAGCAATAAGCAAGGTATGGGCTCAAGACAAACTTTGTACAAAAAGCTTGCTTTTCAAGAATAGTAATGGTGCCTTTATTCCATAAATGGAAAGATCTTTTGGACAATGGTTTAAACACTTGGGTAATAGTTCAAGCTATTGTGTAAAAATTAAATTATGATGATATTTGCAAACAAGGAGGCCTGCAACATAAGATTATGCAGCAAATTATAAGAGTTTTGTTATGTGTTCTTCACTAAAATGACTTGCAATTCAATAATGGATGCTCAACTTCATGCTCTTGAATCTCCTTAGCTCAAATATGATAAATTCATGCTCTTGGATGTTTTGGAAAGCTTGAAACACCCTCTACAACTTTAATGTTGGCCATTTTGACAAAATCATCTTGGAACTATGTGAAAAAATGCCAAGAAGTTGGGGTAAAATCCTGACCAAAATCTGTTGAAAATTTCTCTAAGTGTTAAATGAAAATGTCATGACTTCATGAATTTGTAATTTGAGATCCAATCATATTTAGGAGAAGTTATGTAAAGCAATGTTGTAGATATCATGGAAATCTACAAATTTCTTGTTGAAAGTTTCTTTTGAATCATCTTGCATCATGATGAAAGAATGGCGTGAAGTGATGAAATTATCATGTATAAAAACACTTAGAAAATTCCTAAGTCTTGGAAATCTTGACTTTTCAAGTTGACTTTTAACTTTCTTGACTTTCTTGATGATTAAGCTTGATATTCTTGCATGTCTTGATGAAATTTGATCTTTGGAATGTAATGTTGACCAAAAAGTCAAAGTTTGACTTTTTAATATGCAATTGACCATTTTGCCATTGTGCTAATTCCAAGCCTAAATTGAGGTATAAGTGCTGCAACCTTGATGCCATAGAAGATCTTGTGAGAGAATCCTTGAGAAATGAGAGGAAAAATTTTGGGGTACAACAGTTGCCCCTGTTCAATCTTCTTAAACTTGAAGAGTTAGATTGGCGAGTCCTCCATTCGTGACTTGATGGTGGAAGATGATTGAACACTAGAGTGCCCAGAAATTTGCACTCGAAGATGTGTTAGTTGACTGTGTAGGGAATGGGCTTAAAGATGCCATTTGGAGGGATGATGGAGAGTTGTTGAAGATGGGCTTGTATATGCCACCCAAAATGATTGTTGTTAGGTGTTGTACCCCAAAATTTACCCTCTCATTTTATCATGATTTCCCCTCACAAGACTCTTTGGACTCCAGACAGAATTAGGGTTTGCTCTGCTCAATACATCCCCTTGCACTGATGACCTGAAATTAGGGATTGAGTTTGCACAGGTATTTTTGGAATTCCAATGCTTAATATGACTTTAATACTCCATGTTGGACTTATAAGATTGCCCATACCAAGTTTCAAGCTTTGAATCAAATTTTTGCCCAGTCAATTGGACAGTTGACCTAAAAATCTGTTGTATTGGGGAAAAAGTAAATTGTGGCCAATTTACAGTCAAACCTCATAATTTTTGATCCACATCAACATTATAAACTCATATGTACCATTTGATCAAGTTTGGACCACAACTCCTCAAGAAATTTGATCAGATCATCAAAAGGGCAAAAGGGTCATTTTTAGGGTTTTGACTGTAGAAGGGCAATTTCTGATTTTTCACCTAGCCAATGGAAAATTGGGTTCAAGAATGGATTCAAGGACTCAAGGGCATCAACTTGACCTAATCACAAGGTTCAAAAGATCTCAATTGCATTGGATTGACAGATGAATTTTCCAATCAACTGATCGAAAATCAACTATACACTGAAAAGTCAAACTTTGACATTTTATTCAAAATCAAGTGCCAAGGGTCATTTTTCATCAAGATGTGTCAAAACATGAAACTTGTTCACCAAGAAACCTAATTTTGAAAATTAGGGTTTAAAATGGAAAATTTTCATAACTTAGAAATTTTCTAAGTTATGAAAATTTCTTATTTTTTCCCAACGTTTCCCAACTTTTTCACCATGATGCAATTAGATTCAAACAAAACTTCTAAAATGAAAGTTGTAGTCCTCCATGAAATCTACAACTTTTGTGAACAAGGGTCCATGAAACTTTTAACTTAATGAAATTTTGCCCTAGTTTAGGCAGGAATATAAAAATGAGTTTCAAAGATGTATTGTAGAGCATGTTACAAGCTTTCCAAAATGTCCAAGAACTCTTCAAAATAATTTATGGTAAGGGAGAATAGAAGAAAAGAAAATGGTCATTTCTCACTTTTGTCCATGGCAATTTTCATGTTGATACAAGTTGCAAATTCTGTCCAACCATGCTTGTACTTGGTTTATAGGTCTTAAACCCTTCCACACTCAAAAAATGAATGCAAACACAATGGATTAAGGCTTTGTTCTAATCTTTAGAAGATTAAACATTGAATTAATCCATTTTTGGCAAAAAGGCAACAATACCATTTCCATAAAGCACAACTTTTGCAAATTTGTTTCTCTTGAGAATTGCACCAAACCTTTTGCTGCAAACAAAGCCCCCTAATATCAGGCAAAGTTCATCAACTTTGTACAGTTAGGATACAGGCATGTACAACCTTGCCTTAGTCACTTCCCACTTTTACTTCAAAAACAAGAAACCTTGCAAAAGGTCAACAACTTTGCAATCTGATATAACCAAGCTTTGTAAACATTTCAAACAAGTTTTTTACAATACATTAATCCAGAAACATGAGCTAACAACCTATCAAACACCCTTGTACACAAAAATCATAAGTTCTTGTCAAAACAGGGCAGGTTCCGCAATTTGACTTCCAAAACCAAATCCACTCGTGCGTTTTGCTTGCAACCAGTTGCAACACACTCCATACAATATACCTAAGCTATCCCAACCATTCCCAAGCCACTGTAACTCCATTTACACACTTCACCATTTTTTAATTCTGAGTTTGCAGGTTGACTTCTACAAGCATATTCAGGCAAGCTCAAAGCAAACTAAGCATTGGGAAAGCTCAAAGGAACTTCAAGCAAGCTCACAAGTATCTCAGGCCTCACTCACAACCCTTACATTGCCATACTCGAGCTTGACTGAAACAGGTATTTCACAAACTTATATCTCCTTATTTAGGAATCATTAGGTTTAGGTTTGTGAAGCAAAAATTTAGTCCTCATTGCCCTTGAGTTGTACATATGCATAGAATTCATTTATGTTAACTGAGCTAGGAGAATTTGGATGTTGAACTTTCTGAAAAAACTAGGTCAAGATTTAGGGCCAGAGAAATTCTCTCTGGTCTTTGAGAGTTAGATTAAGTTTTTTATATGGTTAGAATCGTATGATCAAGAGCTATAACTTTCATATTGCAAGTTTTTGTTTTAAGCATAAATGCAGGAGTTAGCAGTTTGAACATGGCGCGCGTTTTTCTTGTTCTGGAGGACATGGATGAAGACGAAATGGGCTGGGCCTGACTTGGCCTTGCTTTTTGCGCCCCCTTCTTTTCTTTTTGCACCCCCTTGGCCCATTGTTTTTATTTTTCATATTTTCCATTTCTATTTTCATTTTATGACATTATTTATTTTTCTTGAACATTAAAAAACACCAAAAACATTTTCTTAATTTTTACATTTTTATTTTATTATTTTTATTATTTTTTTGAGCATAAAAATAGTTTACTAATAATATATACTTTATTTTCCTTAAATAAATTGAAAATAATTTTAAAATACTTACATATTTTATTTTTATTATTTATACATATAAAGTAATATTTTCTCACATTTTAATTTTTTAGCACTTTTGTAAAAAAAATTATTTATTTTCTTGTATTTATATTCTTTAAACAAAATTAGGGTTTCCACCCTTTTCAAAAATAATCAATAATATTTTTCTTATTTTTGATACATTAAATAATTTATTTTACATACATCAAATAAATACAAAAAACATTTTTTGCATATTTATATTTAATTGCACATTTAAATATTTGTCTATTTATTTATTTGCACTTTGAGTTCAACTTGGTGGTAATAGTTGACTTAGGGTTTTATTTTCTTGCAAATATCCCCCTATTCAAACTTGTATCCCCCTCCCCATATCAATGTTGTAATAGCTTAGATTACTTTTACGCACTTTATAGCTTTCAAATATGCCATGATATCAAAACTAGGGTTTGTATGACAATCAAAAATCAAACAAATAGCTTGACTAACACAAGACAAAAATGCATGAAAATGACAACACAATGCACACAAGCACCCATAGGGTTTCATCCACTTGTTGCCTTAAAAATTGTCATGGTATGCATGCTAGGTATCTCGGCAAAACAAAAACAAAACAAAAAGATCATAGTCCCTCGATGACGCTATCTTGGTTGCCTAAACAAAAATGATCTAGTCCCTCAAAAACTTGCTAAGATACTTCGCACTATTGCTATCATGGTCATACGATGACCCGTGCCTGTCCCGTTTAACATCCAAACATAAGGTTGTTTACCAAATGCAATGGTAATACAACACTGTCAAAGGGTTAAAAATGTGTAGGAAAGATCTTTGAGTAGGGTAGACACCTCCTGGTTACTTCTTCAAACTTGCAAACATTCTTGATATTTTTAAAAACACATCACAACACAATTTCAAAACATTTTCCCAAAAAAAACTTTCAAACATTG
Organism: Vicia faba; assembly: GCA_948472305.1. NCBI lineage: Eukaryota > Viridiplantae > Streptophyta > Magnoliopsida > Fabales > Fabaceae > Vicia > Vicia faba. The sequence continues at coordinate 554,296,511 of OX451738.1, read as the reverse complement.
AAACATATTTCAAAAGACAAACACCTTTGTATACATTCAAACAAGAATCATTACAAAGGTTGCCTAGACAAATGCCTCTTTTCAAAATATTTTCAAAACCACACACAAAAGAACCATTTCAAACAATTGAAAAGCAAAAGCAAGTGATCTAAAACAAGTAACTAAGAGCCCATGGAAAACCATGGATGAAAAGGGTGCTAGCACCTTCCCTTTTCATAATCTACCCCCCGAACCCAAAAACAATCTCAAAGGTCTTTCCCGTGCTTTTTGACATTTCCTTTGGATAAAATAATAAGTCGGTGGCGACTCTTGCTAAATCGAAACATTTGCGAACACAAACGCAAAACCTCAAGTCAGTTCTCCCACCGCATCACAGTATTGGCGACTCTGCTGGGGAGAAATCTAAAAGTGGGGTTACCTTAGGGTTTTAGATCACCTTTACATGCTTATCTTGCTTGACTTTATTTCTTTACATTTGGTTATATTGTTTGGGTTTGAATCCTCTACCCGGATTTGGGAAACATTCATAGGTAAATAGCAATACGTTGTGGAAACTGTGCGGGGTATACCGACATGGTTGAAGAAATAGCTATATTAGTGTGACATATTTGTGGGTACCGGTAGCCTTTGAGTTAATCAAAGAGAATACGGGGCCGCTGAGTGATGTCATGAAGCACTAATGGACTTTTAGAACCTTTACTTGACCAACTTGGCCTTTTTATGGGTAGTGAGATGACCGGATTTGGTGCAGTCCAAAGTTGGTAGATACTCGATACTACACTCATTGAGGGTTGTTTTCTTGGAATATTTCGGTCGCCAGTAAAGTGGCTAAACTGAAACAATGAACACAAAAAATAATCCAGTGATATTGAGCTCCTTAGAACCCGGTTACTATTTATAGGACAGGTTGAGCCAACTAAACTTCAAGAGGGTACTTACCTATGAAACCCCATGCAAGCCTGAAACTAGGAACTTGTGTGATTTGTTTGTACATATATACTTGTGCATAACATCATAAACATCATGAAGCATCATATGCATCCACTAACCATTTCAAGGATTTGGATCTTCATCTTTGTTCCTGTTTTGTAGGTAATGGAATCACTTCGCAGGAAAACAATTCAAGTCAACCTTGTGTGAATTCCTCCTCAAATAAAGGAGCTAGCTTCAAGGATTCCTGAGAATTCTCCATTCACCGAGAGGCATGGTCGTCTTCTAAACTTAGTCAACACCAACACTGAGGAAGACATGGTGAAAGTTCTCTTCCAGTTCTTTGATCCCCTACACCACTGCTTCACATTTCCTGATTACCAGCTTGTGCCTACTTTGAAGGAATTTTCTCAACTCCTGAGGATTCCTATTCTCCATCAACTACCCTACAACGGTACAGAAAGATATCCAAATCCTAAAGATGTTGCTCAAGCCCTACACTTGCAACCATCTGATATCATAGGTCATTGGGAAACCAGAAGTGGTGTCAAGGGTTTCTTGTCAAAGTTTCTATTTGAGAAGGCCCAAAGTTACTGGAATTCATTGGACTTACAAGCTTTTGAGGAGATTGTAGCTCTTCTCATCTATGGGTTGGTCTTGTTCCCAAACCCTGGCCAGCTTATAGATGTCAATGCTGTCAAGATTTTCATGGCTCGCAACCCGGTTCCTACATTGCTTGGGGATATCCTCCACTCATTTCACACTCGAACAATGAGGAAAAGAGGTGTTCTCATGTGCTGTACTCCTCTACTAGAAAGGTGGTTTATTTCTCACCTTCCCCAATTAGTTTTGAAGAATGAGCAGGGCTTGAGGTGGTCACAACGATTGATGAGTCTTACACATTTAGATGTTCATTGGTGTTCTCAATCCAGAGAAAATGTTATCATCATTGATCGTTGTGGGGAATTCCCTAATGTCCCTTTACTAGGCATTAGGGGAGGAATTACCTACAACCCCTACTTGGCTCTGAGACAATTTGGGTATGCCCGAAGGGATGGCCCATATGACATGTTGATTCCAGACTTGGTTTTTGACTTCGACAACGACGATCAAGGACTTCGACAAAGGTTTATCCGAGTTTGGAGGATGCCCAATAGAGTGGACAGTAATACCTTGGGACACAAGAATTCCATCCCCTTTGAGCCTTACCTCAAGTGGGTACGAAACCGCGCCCAAAGTCTTATGATGCCCTACCCCTACATTCTTCCTGTGATCAAAGAGCCTGTTATGGAAGGAGAGGTTCCATACACCCTCCTACATCCTGACATGCCAACATCACTTGAAGATTTACAAAGGAGTTGGATACAACTCAAGGGAGAGCGCGATACGTTTGAAGCCCAATTCTACGCCAGTGAGAAGAAGGTTTTGGAACTTACTCGCCAACTTCACGAAGAGAAGACTCTCAACACCTACATCACACCAAATAGGATGCGCAACGTCTTTTTACATTAGAATTTTGTATTATTTTGCCCATGGGGCATTTATGTACTAACAAATTCTTCTTATTAATATGACATGTGTTCTTCTTGTTTAAAACAAATTTGAATTTCTGAATCCTTGAATGCATTACATGAATACACATCATTCATCATATGCATAACCAGATCTTCACACCAGGTTTCCTTATCTCTCTGCTGTTTATTTCAGCAAGATGGATATAGAGCAGACGGTCAAAGACTTACAAGCGCAGAATTCACAGTTCCAACAGCTACTCATGACCTTGGCAAAGGGTCAGGAGGAGCTTAAAACCTTGCTGGAAAAGGAAAAAGAGAAGAAGAAAAAGAAGAGGGTTGGTGTGGCTAGTTTGGGTAGAAGATTTGAAGGCCAAGCTAGAAGGGTCCTGGATTTCCCCTCAACATCTGATGAAGGGGTAGGAAAGGGTAAAGGAACTTTCGTGCAATCTGAGTCTGAGGAAGAAGAAGAGGAGGAGGATGAAGACTACTCTGAGCAGTAGTACCCTCCTGTAAACAACAAATACAAGAATCTGGAAGAGCGTCTGGCAGCTATGGAGGTACAAAGAGTGCCTGGGCTGGACTTTGAAGAATTAGGGCTGGTTGCTGGGATTGTCATTCCCCCCAAGTTTAAAGTACCTCTTTTTTCTAAATAAGATGGTTTGTCTTGTCCAAAGATGCATTTGCGGTCTTACGTCAGAAAAATCCAACCGCATTCTTCTGATAAGGAGCGATGGGTTCATTTCTTCCAGGATAGTCTTTCGGGTACACAGTTAGATTAGTTTTACCAGCTAGAGAGGTCTGATGTGCATAATTGGGAGGATTTGGCAGCCGCCTTTTACAGACAGTATCAATATAATGTGTATTTAGCACCAACCCGTACTCAATTACAGAGTATGGGCATGGTATTAAATGAAGGTTTCAAAGAGTATGCTCAGAAATAGAGAGATTTGGCGGGACGAGTGCAACCACCTCTATCTGAGAGGGAGCTGGTAGATATGTTCTTGGGTATACTGTCAGGCCCCTTTTTCAATCACCTAATTGGAAGTTCGTCTGCGGGGTTCACCGAGCTGATTCTGACTGGTGAGAGAGTTGAAGCCGACATCAAGAGCGGGAAAATTTAAAAGGATGCATCTGCTTCCGCTGCCATCAAAAAGACTTTTCCAGCAAAGAAAGAAGTCTTGACTGTCTACTCCTAAAGAAGTCAAGGAAGAGTTGAGCGCCAGCCAGCGGTGGGGGATGTAATGATTCAGAAGTCTGCAGTTGATCAGCCTAGAAACAATCAACCCAGAACCAACCAAGCAAGGGTGAAAATGCCTGCACGGCAATACACTCGGATCAATATGACACCTGCTCAGGTACTACCCCACCTTTTGAAGTTAAACCTTGCAAGTTTGAGAGAGGCCCCGAAGAATCTGAATACAACTTCACCACACTATCATCCCAATGCCAAGTGTGCTTATCATTCAGACAACCTGGGGCACGGCCCCAACAATTGTTGGGCCCTCAGAAATAAAATTCAGGATTTAATAGATGCTGAAGAAGTAGAATTCGACGCGGCCGAAAAGCCTAATGTGATCTTTGCTTTGATGCCAAAGCATGTCCATAATGCCAATGTTGTTGAAGAAGATCTTTTTGCTGCTACTGTTGATGATTTGATGACTCCACTACCGATAATCAAGTTGAATTTGCTGAAGGCTGGGATTTTTCCAGGTTGTGAAGAAGATTGCTACCTTTGTTCCTCCTTACCAACCGACTGTCCATTGTTGAAGTTAGGCATCCAGCGCCTAATGGATAACCAAGAGATCCTTTTTGTGAAGACTCCTGTTACACCGACTCCTGCCAATGATGTTTCAATAATTACCATATCCGCCAATCTTTCCAAGGTCTCCAAAAGACCTGTTAAGATTACATCCGATCCGAAGATTGTACCTTTGAAGATAACGATGTCGGGGCCTATCCCGTACAAGTCCAACAAATCAATATCGTGGAACTATGGGGGAGAGATCTTTTACCACAGTGTTAAACAAATTGAATCAACTGAAGAGAGTTCTGATGAAGAGACTTCCGACATTGGAAACATTGCCGGAACGAGTAAAATCACCCGCAGTGGAAGAATTTTCTCTCCGGAGATTGCGCCTCCAAAGGAAATCTTCGGACCCTCAGCCACTCCTAAGGTTACCCCTGTGCCGGTCAACATATCTGTGAGAACTCCAATTATTGAAGAAGTTGTGACTCTTGAAGCTATCCCCTCTACTGCTGCTGATGATAGAGGGAAAGGGATCCAAGAAGAGCCTGTCAAGACGAGGGCTCAGTCGTTGATCATCCCTGAAACCTCTCAAAAAGAAATGGAAGAGATTTTGAAAATAATCAAGAAAAGCGATTATAATGTTGTGGAGCAACTGGGGCAAACCCCCTCAAAAATCTCTATGCTGGCCTTACTGCTTTGTTCAGAAGCTCATGCCAAAGCTTTGATCAGATTCTTGAAGACAGCCCATGTGCCCCAGGAAACCTCCGCGGACCAGTTCCAGGAATGTGTAGCTAACCTAACCACAGACAACAGTTTAGGATTCTCCGATGCTGATCTAATAATCAAAGGGAGGAAACATAATGACGCTTTGCATGTCTCGGTAGAATGCAGAGGGACTACTCTAGCACACGTTCTGGTGGACACTGGTTCTTTGCTGAATGTCCTACCAAAGAAGGCATTGGATAGGCTAGATTGTGAAGGTTTAACCTTGAAGCCCAGCAACATCATTGTCAGAGCCTTTGACGGTTCTAAACGGATGGTCCACGGGGAGGTGGACATCCCGATTAAAGTGGGAACTCAAACCTTCAAATCCATATTCTATGTCATGGACATCCGTCCCTCCTATTCTTGCTTGTTGGGAAGACCCTGAATTCATCATGCTGGAGCCGTCACTTCAACTCTGCATTAGAAGCTCAAGTACCCTGTCCAGGGGAAAATTGTAACAGTTCACGGTGAAGAGGAATACATGATAAGCCATCTTAATTCTTTCCGCTATGTAGAATTGGATGGTGAATTCATCGAAACCCCCTTTCAGCATTTTTAAGAGGTAGCTCAGGAGATTGCAGCAACCAAGACAGCGTCTTCTGTACCCATGATTACCAGAACTATGCCTCGGATGTCGTCTCTCAAAGATGCAAAGGCTGTGATTGAAGAAAGAGGGAGCACAATCTGCGGGAAACTTCCCGATTTTCCTTTCAAGTCTGATAAATTTGGCTTGGGTTTCACTGCTTCTGCTCAAAAGGCTGTGCGTCACTCCCGGGCTGGAGGACCACCAGTGAAGATCACCTATCATAGAGTCAGTGCTTTGGAGGATGGTGAAGAGGAGAGCAATCTAGAAGTCTGGATTTTCCATACCGTTGAAGGAGGATTATGCAATTGGGAGGCAAAGGACTTTATTCCCATTACTTTCATCAATCAGTAATTTATCTTTCAAACATTTCTGTTGGTTTTTAATAATTCTTATACAATTCGTACACTTTTAACCTTGTGCCTTACCCGAGGTACATAGGTCCATTTGTAAGGGTTTGATTTTTTTATCTTCATATGCCATTTTAATGAATCATGGACGTTTTCATATATAAACTTTTGTGTTCATTTTATTTCTTTTTACATTTTATTTGTTTAAAGGTGCATATCCCTTACACACACCCACACTCACAAATTGCAGGTACCCATCCATTCTGGATTCCATGGGTAACAATTCTGCTATGGCCTTCAGCGACTCTGAAGATCTGGTCTACCATGCCGAATACGAAGGTGCTGAAGACTATGAAGTGCCGGGAGAATTGGCTAGACTGCTACAACAGGAAGAAAGGGCTATTATTCCTCACGAGGAGTTATTAGAGACTATCCACTTGGGAATAGAGGAAGACAGAAAAGAAGTTAAAGTGGGTGCCAACCTAGAGCCAAGTGTCAAAGAGCGCTTAGCTCAGCTGTTGAATGAATATGTTGAGATCTTCGCCTGGTCTTACGAAGACATGTCGGGACTTGATACAGATATTGTGGTTCACTGTCTCCCTACAAGAGAAGACTGTCCACCAATTAAACAGAAAGTTCGTCGCATGAGGCCCGACATGTCTGAAAAGATCAAAGCTGAAGTGATGAAGCAGTTCAATGCTGGCTTTCTTGCTGTTACTTCCTACCCACAATGGGTTACTAACATTGTGCCCATGCCTAAGAAGGAGGGCAAAGTCAGAATGTGTGTGGATTATAGAGACTTAAACAGGGCTAGCCCTAAAGATGATTTTCCACTACCGCACATTGACATCTTGGTTGACAATACAGCTCAGCACAAGGTATTTTCTTTCATGGACGGATTTTTAGGGTACAACCAGATCAAAATGACCCCTGAAGACATGGAGAAAACTACTTTCGTTACACAGTGGGGTACGTTCTGTTATAAAGTGATGCCATTCGGACTGAAGAATGTCGGGGCAACCTATCAACGCGCCATGGTGGCTTTGTTTCATGAGATGATACCTCATGAGATAGAGGTCTACATAGACGACATGATAGTCCATTCACAAACTGAAGAAGAACACCTCGACCATCTACAAAAGCTGTTTGTTAGGTTAAAGGAGTAGAAGCTCAGACTGAACCCTAACAAGTGCACTTTCGGAGTCAGGTTCGGTAAACTCTTGGGTTTCATTATCAGTAACAAAGGCATCGAGGTTCATCCTGCTAAAGTTAAAGCTATACAAGAAATGCCTGCCCCTCGCATTGAGAAGGAGGTCAGAGGTTTCTTGGGACGCCTAAACTACATTGCAAGGTTCATCTCTCACCTAACATCTACCTGTGAGCCAATCTTCAAGCTGTTGAAGAAAGATTAGGTGGTTAAATGGAATGATGACTGTCAAGTTGCTTTAGATAAAATCAAGGAGTATTTGCTAGAACCTCCTATCTTGATGCCACTCGTCGAAGGAAGGCCGCTAATCATGTACGTGACTGTCCTAGAGAATTCAATGGGATGCGTACTGGGACAACATGACGAGTCTGGCCGAAAAGAGCATGCCATTTATTACCTTAGCAAAAGGTTTACCGACTGTGAGACCCAATACTCACTGCTCGAGAAAACTTGATGCGCTTTGGTATGGGCTGCTCGCCGGCTAACGCAGTATATGTTGACCGATACCACTTTGCTGATCTCTAAGATGGATCCGATCAAGTACATCTTTGAAAAGCCTGCTCTATCCGGAAGAATTGCTAGATGGCAGATGATCCTAACAGAGTATGATATATAGTACACGACCCAAAAAGCTATAAAGGGGAGTGTGCTAGCCGATCATCTGGCCCATCAAGTTGTCGAAGATTACCAATCCATGAGGTTCGACTTCCCCGATGAGGATATTATGACATTGGACAACATTAAAGGGAACAGACCGTATGACGGACCTGAACAAGGATCCCGATGGACCCTGTACTTTGATGGTGCCTCTAACGCACTTGGAAATGGTATCGGCGCGGTACTTATCTCTCTAGAAGGTTGCCATACACCTTTCACTGCTAGACTCTGCTTCAGCTGCACCAACAACATGGCCGAGTATGAAGCTTGTATCTTTGGTCTCAAGGCCGCTATTGACTTGGGAATCAAATCTTTGATTGTATTTGGGGAGTCCGCTTTGGTTATCAGTAAAATCAAAGGAGAGTGGGATACTAAACATCCAAACCACATCCCTTACAAAGAACATGTCTTGACATTGTTACCACATTTCGTGCAGATTACCTTCGAGCACTTCTCGCGAGAAGAAAATCAGCTATCAGATGCACTATCTACAATGTCGTCCATGTTTAAACTTAACTGGGATAATGAGGCTCCCCAAATCACCATTGAACGGATGGACAAACCTGCACATTGTCACGAGATTAATACCGAAGAAGTGGTGGACCGACCTTGGTTTCATGACGTCAAAAGGTATCTCGAAGCACAAGAATACCCTGATGGAGATTCAGTCAACAACAAAAATTTCTTAAGGAGTTTCTCAGCTAAGTTCTTCCTGAGCAATGGTATCCTATACAAGCGCAATCATGATTGCATTCTGCTCCGTTGTGTGGACAAGGTTGAAGCTGAACAGATCATGGCTGAACTGCACAATGGTACATTTGGCACTCACTCTAGCGGACATACGATGGCTAAGAAGATTCTACGGGAATGCTATTACTGGTCTACCATGGAAGCTGACTGCCATCAACATTCCCGTACTTGTCACAAATGTCAAATCTATGCAGACAAGGTACATATACCTCCAGTTCCTCTCAATGTCTTAACAACTCCTTGGCCATTCGCAATATGGGGAATCGACATGATTGGAGAGATCAAGCCTACATCATCCAATGGGCACCGCTTCATCCTGGTGGCCATTGATTACTTCACCAAGTGGGTCGGAGCTGCTTCCTTCGCATCCGTCACAAAGAATGTTGTTGCCTGCTTCATCAAGCAGAACCTTATTTGCCGGTACGGCATCCCCGAAAGGATCATTACTGACAACAGTACAAACCTGAACAATACTATGATTACCGCCTTGTGCGAGCAGTTCCACATTCAACATCACAATTCATCTCCTTATCGGCCTAAGATGAACGGTGATGTCGAAGCTGCAAACAAAAATATCAAGAAGATCATCCAAAAGATGACAGTCACCTACAAGGACTGGCATGAAATGTTACCGTTTGCTCTGCACGGGTACCGTACCACAGCACGTACATCAACTGGGGCAACACCCTATTCTTTGGTATACGGCATGGAAGTTGTTTTACCTATCGAGGTTCAAATTCCCTCCTTGAGAATCATGAAGGATGTTGGTTTGAGTGAAGACGATTGGATTCAGACCCGGCTTGATCAACTTAACTTGATTGATGAAAAGCGACTTACTGCTGTTTTCCATGGTCAGGCGTATCAGAAACGAATGATCAAGGCATTCAAGAAGAAAGTCAGACGCCAGGTATATCAAGTCGGGGACCTTATAATCAAGCGGATCATCTTGCCGCAAAGTGATCCTAGGGGAAAATGCACTCCTACTTACGAAGGACCATTTGTGATCAAAAACATCTTTTCTGGTAGGGCAATGATCTTAACCACCATAGACGACGACGACCTTCTGCACCCTACGAACGCAGACATAGTCAAAAGATACTACGCATAAACGATCCGGAAATTTGATACCCGAAAGGGCGACTTGGGCAAAAATGGGCATCCCGGTGAATCAAAAACTCGAAAGGGCGGTTCAGGCAAAAATTAGGGATAAATAAAAAAATCTGTACACCCGGCAAGTTGAAAACCCGAAAAGGAGACTTGGGAAAAAAAGGGTTTCCCGGTGGACTAAAAACCCGAAAGGGCGGTCCAGGCAAAAGTTAGGGAATTAAAGCATATGACTATGTCTCGTCAGATCACTTTAAGGACAATCTCTTCACCAGACAAACTCCTGGCTTCTGATCAATCCAGTCATCTTCGGACAAAGCAGCAAGTGGACAAGATATCCAGAGTTACGAAGGCTATAGAAGAATGGGAACCCCATGGAATTTTCACACATATCCATCTTTCTTTGTATAAATATTTCTAAATTTTTATGACAACATTCTCTTACTAGAATGTTTGTCTCCTTTGTACAAAATACTTACACAAAGTTAATACAAAGATACTTCAAAGTGCAGAAAATTATTTTCCTTTTCTCTTTCTTCACACTTGTGTTATATTTGAAAACGTCCAATGATTTATTAAATAAGCATATGCATTTGAATATAATCACAGTTTACAAATAAACAAAATATGAAAGAATAATTACTGACAGGTTGGAAGTATAGGAAGACGTCTTTAGGCTATTCCAAGAGAAATCTCCTGCAGTACATCATCTGGATCCCCAACGGAGCTAAAACCTTGAAATACATACCCCTAGCGGAATTAAATTTCAACATCTTCACCAGAATGAAACTTCAAACTCCAAATCCCCGGCGGAGTTATATTTTCAAACCTATAAATCCACCATCAGAGTTAAACCTCCAAACTCCCAATCCTCAACAGAGAAAAAACTTTGGGTCATAAGTCCTCAGCGAAGATGAAACCTTCTTCCCCAGCGGAGTCAAATTTCAAACTACCAATCCGCGGCAAAAACCATTCAGTTTTCCCCAACAAGTTGTCTTAAAATCTGAGAATCAACCAGATAACAGTTAACTTTCATCCCCAACCTCTGGATAATTCCCCAGTAGAGTGGCATACAACCCAAACTCTTGAACTTTTTCCAAACAGGAATAAGCCTTTTCCCCCAGAGTCTTGAACTTACCCTCCAGCAGGATAGCTTACTCTCCAGCAGTATAGCTACTCCCCACAGAGTTTATTACTCCCCAACAGAATGAAGATTCTCATTCTTAACTCCCCAGCTTGAAGTCCCCAGGGATTTATTTTCCCCTAGCAGATTGAAGATTCTCACTCCTGAGTCCCCAGTGAAGTTGCCAGAGTCTTCATTACTTCTCAGCATGAATTTGTCAGAATTTTTAATCCCCTGCAGATCGAATATTCTCATTCTCATTTCTCTAGTGAAGCCTCCAAGGTTTCAATTCCCCCAGGAGATCGAAGTTTCTCATTCTTAATTCTCTACAAAAACCATCAGAGTATTCCTTATTCTCCAGCAGATCAAGGTATTTATGTCGTCTAATCCCCAATAGAGTTCGTCAGAGTTTCCTTATTCCCTATCCAAGTAAGGATTCCCATTGAGTAATCTCCAGCCATAGTCATCAAAGTTATCTGGATTCCCCAAGCAGGTTTCTCAAACAGAATTGAAGGATCCCTATCCCCAGGAAAGTCATGAAGGATTATCACATCCCCACATAAGTTGTCAAAGTTTTTGATAATCCCCGCGAGTTGCCAAGGATTTTCTATCCCCAACAGTGGTCCAAATATTTCTCATCCTCAGTGGTCAGAGATTTTGAACCTCCAACAGCGGCCTTGGATTTATTTTCCCTGGCAGCAGCTAAAGATTTTATTATCTCCAGTTATCAAGGATTTATTTTCCTCCACAAGACAGCTAATCAGCTTACATGCGCTTACATTACATTCATATATCATAAACATTAATAAAACATGTTTATTGCATCATACATTTCATGCAACATAACTTTGTGTTTCAGCTAACATTTTACCCTTTTCAGGATAAGATTAACAAGCTACCAATAAACAATCATGAAAACAACTTAGAGATGCTCCAGACACGGATGCTATTCTATTACTTATCCAGATTCAAAGCTCAGAAAACAACTTAGAGATGCTCCAGACACGGATGCTATTATATTGCTTATTCAAATTCAAAGTTCAGAAAATAGCTTAGAGATGCTCCAGACACGGATGTGATTCTATTGCTTATTCAAATTCAAAAGTTCAGAAAACAGCTTAGAGATACTCCAGACACGGTTGCTATTCTATTGCTTATTCAGATAAAGCTCAGAGATGCTCCATACACGAATGCTATTCTATCGCTTATTCACATACAAGATTCAGATACAGTCCAGATACGCTCTAGACACGGTAGCCATTCTGTCACTCATTCAGACCTTTTCCCCATCCCAGAGATGCTCCAGACACTGATGCTATTCTATCGCTTATTCAGATTCAGATACAATACAGATACACTCCAGACTCAGAAGTCGTTTTGTTATTCATTCAAGAATCAAATACAATTACAGCTCAGATATGCCCCAGACACGGATGCCATTCCATTGCTCATACAGACTCAATCTCTGGATACAACTCAGATACGTTCCAGATACGGATACCATTCTGATGTTCATTCTCCTGATTTTCAACAAACATTCTTGGATGGAATCTTCAAGCCCATCTCTGACAAGATTCAGTCACATCTCCAAATGGCATCTTTAAGCCAATTCCCTCAACCACATTTTGACGAGTGCAAATTTACGGGCACTCTAGTGTCCAATCATCTTTTACCTTCGAGTCACGAAAGGCAAACTCGCCAATATAACTCTTCAGGTTCAAGAAGATTGAACAGGAGCAGCTGTTGTACCCCAAAATTTTCCCTCTCATTTTATCAATATTTCCCCTCACAAGACTCTTTGGACTCCAGACAAAATTAGGGTTTTCTCTGCTCAATACATCCCCTTGCACTAATGACCTGAAATTAGGGTTTGAGTTTGCACATGGATTTTTGGACTTCCAATGCTTAATATGACTTTCATACTCCATGTTGGACTTATAAGATTTCCCATACCAAGTTTCAAGCTTTGAATCAAATTCTTGCCCAATCAATTGGACAGTTGACCTAAAAATCAACTATATTGGGGAAAAAGTCAATTGTGGCCAATTTACAGTCAAACCTCATAATTTTTTATCCAAATCAACATTATAAACATATATGAACCATTTTATCAAGTTTGGACCATAACTCCTCAAGAAATTTGATCAGATCATCAAAAGGGCAAAAGGGTCATTTTTAGGGTTTTGACTATAGAAGGGCAATTTCTGATTTTTCACCTAGCCAATGGCAAATTGGGTTCAAGAATGGATTCAAGGACTCAAGGGCATCATCTTGACCTAATCACAACGTTCAAAATATCTCAATTGCATTGGATTGATAGATGAATTTTCCAGTCAACTGATCCAAAATCAACTGTACACTGAAAAGTCAAACTTTGACTTTTTGGTCAAAATCAAGTGCCAAGGGTCATTTTTCTTCAAGATGTGTCAAAACATGAAACTTGTTCACCAAGAAACCAAATTTTGAAAATTAGGGTTTAAAATGGAAAATTTTCATAACTTAGAAATTTTCTAAGTTATAAAAATTTCTTATTTTCCCCCAACTTTTCCCAACTTTTTAACCATGATGTAATTGGATTCAAACAAAACTTCCAACATGAAAGTTGTAGTCCTCCATGAATTCTACAACTTTGTTTCACATAGTTTTCCCAAAATATGCTTGGATCTCAATTTATGATTTTGTGAACAAGGGTCCATGAAACTTTTAACTTAGTGAAATTTTGCCCTAGTTTAGGCAGGATTTTGACCTATCTTCATGGAAATTTTTCACATAGTTCCAAGTTGAATCTCAAAATTCATATTAAAGATGGATTGTAGATCATGTTACAAGATTTCCAAAATGTCCAAGAACTCTTCAAAATCATTTATGGTTAGGGAGAATCGAAGAAAAGAAAATGGCTATTTCTCACTTTTGTCCATGACATTTTTCATGTTGATACAAGTTGCAAATTTTGTCCAACCATACTTGTACCTTGTTTACAAGTCTTAAACCCTTCCACACTAAAAAATTGAATGCAAACACAATGGATTAAGGCTTTGTTCTGAGCTTTAGAAGATTACACATTGAATTAATCCATTTTTGGCAAAAAGGCAACAATACCATTTCCATAAAGCACAACTTTTGCAAATTTGTTTCTCTTGAGCATTGCACCAAACCTTTTGCCGTAAACAAAGCCCCCTAATATCAGGCAAAGTTCACCAACTTTCTGCAGCTAGGATACAGGCCTGTACATCCTTGCCTTGGTCACTTCCCACTTTTACTTCAAAAACAAGAAACCTTGCAAAAGGTTAACAACTTTGCAATCTCATATAACCAAGTTTTGTAAACATTTCAAACAAGTTTTTACAATACATTAAGCCAGAAACACGAGCTAGCAACCTCTCAAACACCCTTGTACACAAAAATCACAAGTTCTTGTCAAAACAGGGCAAGATCTGCAGTTTGACTTCCAAAACCAAATCCACTCGTGTGTTTTGCTTACAACTAGTTCCAACACACTCCATACAATATACCTAAGCTATCCCAACCATTCCCAAGCCACTGTAACTCCATTTACACACTTCACCATTTTTGAATTCTGAGTTTACAGGTTGACTTCTACAAGCATATCCAGGCAAGCTCAAAGCAAACTAAGCATTGGGAAAGCTCAAAGGAACTTCAAGCAAGCTCACAAGTATCTCAGGCCTCACTCACAACCCCTACATTGCCATACTCGAGCTTGACTGAAATAGATATTTCACAAACTTCTATCTCCTTATTTAGGAATCATTAGGCTTAGGTTTGTGAAGCAAAAATGTAGTCCTCATTGCCCTTGAGCTGTACATATGCATAGAATTCATTTATGTTAACTGAGCTAGGAGAATTTGGATGTTGAACTTTCTGAAAAAACTAGGTCAAGATTTAGGGTCAGAGAAATTCTCTTTGGTCTTTGAGAGTTAGATTAAGTTTTTTATATGGTTATAATCGTATGATCAAGAGCTATAACTTTCATGTTGCAAGTTTTTATTTTTAAGCACAAATGCAGGAGTTAGCAGTTTGAACATGGCACGCGTTTTTCTTGTTCTGGAGGACAAGGATGAAGATGGAATAGGTTGGGCCTGACTTGGACTTGCTTTTTGCACCCCCTTCTTTTATTTTTGCACCCCCTTGGCCCATTGTTTTTATTTTTCATATTTTCCATTTCTATTTTCATTTTATGACTTTATTTATTTTTCTTGAACATTAAAAAACACCAAAAACATTTTCTTAATTTTTACATTTTTATTTTATTATTTTTATTATTTTTTTGGGCATAAAAATAGTTTACTAATAATATATACTTTATTTTCCTTAAATAAATTGCAAATAATTTTAAAATACTTACATATTTTATTTTTATTATTTATACATATAAAATAATATTTTCTCACATTTTAATTTTTTAGCACTTTTGTAAATATTTTTATTTATTTTCTTGTACATAATAAATGAATAAATAATATTATATATATATATATATATATATATATATTCTTTAAACAAAATTAGGGTTTCCACTCTTTTCAAAAATAATCAATAATATTTTTCTTATTTTTGATACATTAAATAATTTATTTTACATACATAAAATAAATACAAAAAACATTTTTTGCATATTTATATTTAATTGCACATTTAAATATTTGTCTATTTATTTATTTGCACTTTGAGTTCAATTTGTTTGTAATAGTTGACTTAGGGTTTTATTTTCTTGCAAATATCCCCCTATTCAAACTTGTATCCCCCAGCCCCATATCAATGTTGTAATGGCTTAGATTACTTTTACGCACTTTATAGCTTTCAAATATGCCATGATAGCAAAACTAGGGTTTGTATGACAATCAAAAATCAAATAAATAGTTTGACTAATACAAGACAAAAATGCATGAAAATGGCAACACAATGCACACAAGCACCCCTAGGGTTTCATCCACTTGTTGCCTTAAAAATGGCCATGGTATGCATGCTAGGTATCTTGGCAAAACAAAAACAAAACAAAAAGATCATAGTTCCTCGATGACGCTATCTTGGTTGCCTTAAAAAAAGATCTAGTCCCTCAAAAACTTGATAAGATACTTGGCACTATTTCTATCATGGTCATACGATGACCCGCGCCTGTCCCGTTTAACATCCAAACACAAGGTTGTTTACCAAATGCAATGGTATAACAACACTGTCAAAGGGTTAAAAATGTGTAGGAAAGATCTTTGAGTAGGGTAGACACCTCCTAGTTACTTGATCAAACTTGCAAACATCCTTGTTATTTTCAAAAACACATCACAACACAATTTCAAAACATTTTCCCAAAACAAACTTTCAAACATTGAAACATTTTTCAAAAGACAAACACCTTTGTATACATTCAAACAAGAATCATTACAAAGGTTGCCTAGACAAAAGCCTATTTTCAAAATATTTTCAAAACCACACACAAAAGCACCATTTCAAACAATTGAGAAGCAAAAGCAAGTGATCTAAAACAAGTAACTAAGAGCCCATGGAAAACCATAGATGAAAAGGGTGCTAGCACCTTCCCTTTTCATAATCTACCCCCCGAACCCAAAAACAATCTCAAAGGTCTTTCCTGTGCTTTTTTACCTTTCCTTTGGATAAAATAAAAAGTCAGTGGCGACTCTTGCTAAACCGAAACATTTGCGAACATAAACACAAAACCTCAAGTCAGTTCTCCCACCGCATCACAGTAGGAATAGAATAAGTGTCAGAATAAATCTCTGGTTGATTTATGCTGGAATAGTGGATGTGTTGGATTGAGTATCAGAATAATATCTATAAATGGATTGTATCTAACTCGTATCTGAGAGGTGAATCTGAATGAGTATCAGGATGGCATCCGTGTTTGGAGCGTATATGAACTGTATCTGAAAACTCAATAGGATGATTAAGGAATCTTGGACGATTACTACCTCAACAGGATGATGAAGGAATCTTGGATGATTACTACCTCAACAGGATGATGAAGGAATCTTGGATGATTACGACCTCAGCAGAATGATGAAGGAATCTTGGATGATTACTACCTCAATAGAATGATGAAGGAATCTTAGATGATTAATACCTCAACAAAATGATGAAGGAATCTTGGACGATTACTACCTCAGCAGAATAATGAAGCAATCTTGGACGATTACTACCTCAGTAGAATGATGAAGGAATCTTGGACGATTACTACCTCAGTAGAATGATGAAGGAATCTTTGACGATTACTACCTCAGTAGAATGATGAAGGAATCTTGGACGATTACTACCTCAACAGAATAATGAAGGAATATTGGACGATTACTACCTCAACAGAATGATGAAGGAATATTGGATGATTACTACCTCAACAGAATGATGAAGGAATCTTGGACGATTACTACCTCAGCAGAATGATGAAGGAATCTTGGACGATTACCACCTCAGTAGAATAATGAAGGAATCTTAGACGATTACTACCTCAGTAGAATGATGAAGTAATCTTGGATGATTACTACCTCAGTAAGGTGATGAACTTTATCTGTTGATTGATCTTTCTTGTAAAGGTAAAGAGTTAGTTGTATGCAATGTCATGATGTATGCATTGTGTAATGATGTTCTCAAAATAAATGAGATTTATGTTATATGCATTTTGTATGCATATGCTATGAATGTTGTTGAAATGTAATTTTGTCTTGGAGAATAAATTATTGACAAGTGTTGGGGAGTTATTAAATCCCGGATTGCTGTTGAAGAGTAGGTATGTCTTCAAACTTTTCTTAGAATGTTTCCACTGAGGATCCCTGTTTATTTAAGGATAACTCCGTTGGGGAAAGTTGAAAACTCTGTGGAGAGTGTTGATTCTTGCTTGGGGAAAAGTTCAGGAGTCTCGGTTGTCCGTTGCTCTACTGGGGAGTCAAAGTTAAACTAATATCTGGTTGGGTACAGGCTTCACAGTAAATTACTGGGGATTATAGAGTAGTCTACTGGGGAAGAGGAGTTGTGGTCCTTTGATTTGTAGTGGTCGGAGAGGCTAACTCAAGTTGGGGAATCATGTCGTTTGTTAGGGAAATAAACCTTGTTGCTTAGTCTGTTGGAGATGCGGAGACTTCACTAGCAGAAATCCTCAAGGATTCTTGAAGTCGATTCAGTTGGGAAAAAGTTTTCAGATATTGAAACTTTGGCCGAGAGTCATCCCATGAGAAGGATTTTAGGGAGATTTTCCACTTCCCCTAGTAGCGAGTGTTTGTGGAACTTCTAGGAAATGTTTGACTGTACGTAACCCTTTGTCGGGATTCGCGTTCAATGCCCCAAGTGATTCAGATGGAGACCTACCCCTGGTTATTTTGTACTTCTTGAGAGATTTCTTGGAATCTTGACTGGACTGCCCTGGGTGTGCTTCGATAGTGACATGTCATGCCCCCTTGTTGATAGGATATTTTTCATTGTAAGTGTCATCCCACTCGAAGTGATTTTGTTCACTGAGAGAGCTTTCGTTCACTGGATATTTGTTGTGTGAATTTCTCCATTATCAAATAAATAGCAATATGAAAACAACGATATTCAAATAATGCAAAGTTTATGCTTGTCTTGAAATTTTGAAAATGTGTTTTTTAGCAAGAAATTTTGTAAGAAAAATTCAACTCAGGATTTTGAGTAAAGCCTTATAGGAGTCAGGATACCTTTTGTAACAGTATGCTTTCGAACTAACCCATGCTTCAATTAGGACTTTTGAAAGGTTGTAACATGGATTGGTTCACAGTTTAAGAAACAAAGGATAAAGGCTCAAAGTGTTTTTGTACCCACCCACTCTTCATGATGTTCTTCAGTCCTAAACTCAGTTAATTGTGTGTTTGAACTCCAATTGAGTCTGGAGTGGCGCTTCAGTGATAGTTCAAACAAGTTAAGTTTGTCAGAAGGCAATCATTTTTGCAACATTTTTCATGTTGTTGAGGATTTGTAGTGACCTCTTTCTTTTGATTTGTTATCCCTAATTTTTGCCTGACTGTTCTTGTTTTGAGATTACGGTCAGCGGGATGCCCCAGTTTTTCTTAAGCCTCCTTTGTAGGTTTTGACATAGTGGACTTTTCCTTTTGAGATGTAATGACTGTCTATTTTGTAGGGAACCATCATTTGTCTTTTGATTCAAGAGGAATGTTTTTGATGTCATTCATTGTATTACGAGATGAGAGTTTGCAGTTTAACGCGCATTTGAATTAACTGAGAGACTACCCTTCCCCAGGTTTTGATTTAAAGGTTTCAATTTGTGTAAAAAAATAAAACTTCTACTTCTTTGGCTCGAAGGGGTTGACTAGGGATTATCTTCCTTATAACTCCAGTGTTTAGGATTTGAAAGAAACGCCTGTACATCGTCAGCAAGGTCTGTCCAAAAGCATACTGTATAAGATCATGGCATTGTTTTCGTCATCCTCCCTCTAAAGGCTTGTATCTTTTAGCAAGAGTTGAATGTCATAGAAAGAGTAAAAAGCATAGTTTAAATGAAATTAAAATGAATGAATTAATTCAAGACAAACATATGCAATGCATTAATGAAACAAAGTTTTACATTAATAGATAATTGTTTGAATAACAAAAGGAATTACCATTGAAAATTCAAAATGAACAAGATACTCTCAATGATCCGGCATATGAGAAGTGATCATGTTTCGCGTCTCCGGTGGGTCAAACTCGATCTCCTTGGCGTCAATCAAATCTTGAATCTTGTTCTTCAAAGTCCAACAGTTGTCAGTGTCATGTCCGGGACTATCAAAATGATAGGCACACATTACTCTTGGATTGTACTTAGAAGAGGTGGTATCGGGATTTTGAGGAGGATCCTTTGACGTGATCAGCTTCAACTTCAGCAGATGTTGTAACGCTTGAGACAAAGGCATGTTGATATTAGTGTACTGTCTTTCTTGATATCTTACCCTATGCCTATTGCCCTGTCTTTGTTGAACAGATGTAGGATTAGAGATCAGGATTGCCCCTACATGTTGATCATGACGACTCTTTTGGCCGTACACAACATTGGACTCTTTCTTTCCATTGTATGGCTTTTTCTGAACGTCAGAGGGTGTAACTCCTTGGATCTTTCCACTTTTGAATGTCAGTGGAGCTTCTGATTAGGTGTTTGAAGAAAGGCCCTGTCAAAGTTCCCATGAAGATGTCAATCAGCTCCCTGTCAGTTAAAGGGGGCTGCACCCTACCAGCCATATCTCTCCACTTTTGGGCGTACCTTTTGAAGCTCTCATTGGAACCCATGGTCATCTTCTGCAATTGCACACGAGTTGGTGCAAGATTAGTGTTGTATTGTTATTTCTTGTAAAAAGCAGCGGCTAGATCTTCCCAAGTATGAATATGGCAAATCTCTAATTGATAGAACCATTCGAGTTGAGTCCCTACTAGGCTCTCTTGGAAGAAATGGATCCAAAGCTTTGGATCAGTTGTGTATGGTTGAATCTTGCAGACATAAGACTTTAAGTGCATCTTAGGGAAAGAGACTCCATCGTACAGGGAAAAGGTAGGGATTTTGAACTTTGGCAGAATGACCACTCCAGAAACTAAACCCATGTCTCCTAAATCCAAGCCAGGTATCTGTTGAATCTCCATAGCACTGAGGCGATCCTCCAACTATTTGTACTTGTCATCAGTGGAAGGATATTGTTCCTCGAAGTAGTCAGCTTCAACTTTATCAATCTCCAAATTATGGTCTTCTTCAAGACTATCCCCCATGTTAGATGGAGTTGAAAGATCTAGAGCTCCCTTGACTGGTCCTCGAGGTCTTCTTCCCAAGTTCAGGACGCCTATTGACTTCTTGGACTTTTTCTTCTTGTCTTTGAGAAGAAGAGTCTTCAGGTCCTCTTGCCCCTTAGCCATAGCCAGGAACATTTGTTGGAATTAAGTGTTTTGAGCCTGGATATCTTTCACTATCTGTTCCATATCCATCTTACTGAAATAAACAACAAGAAGGTAAGGAGACCTGTATGGGAGAAATATGTCATGATATGATGCATGATATGTGGATGCATGTTTTCAAGGATCTCGCAGGGTAAACACAAGAAAAAGTTAGAAGTTGAACTTTTATCAACATCTTTGATTGGAGAACTTTGTATTGGTGGATATCCTTCACCGAGAATTTAGCTCACCATGCCAAGTGGGTTGTAGCCCTTGACTCAAATTGTTGTACTTGATCTTTGACGGTGTTTGGTTAGAGGAAAATAAATCCTCTTGCCCCTTGCTAGACGTCTGGTTCAACGTGACCCTGCATCATAAGCCCTTGAGATCCTTGAAATGCTATGGTTCAATGTTATTGAAAAATGCTATGGTATGATTTCATGATGTTATGTACAAGTATGCAAAGTAAGCAAGTTTATATAAAAATAATCATATTCACATAAAGCAAACAAGTCCTTAGGTTTAAGCTTATATGGAGTTTTATAGGTAAGTACCCTCTTGAAGTTTAGTTGGCTTAAACCTGTCCTAGTAATAGTAACCGGGTTCTAAGGAGCTCAATATCACTGGATTGTTTCCTTGGTCATTGTTTCAGCTCAAGCCTCTTTAATGGCGACTGAAATATCCCAAGAAACCAAACCTCAATGAGTGTAGTATCGAGTATCTACCAACTTCGGACTGCACCAAAGCCGGTCATCTCACTACATCCTAAAGGCCAAGTTGGTCAAGTAAAGGTTCTAGAAGTCAGTTAGTGCTTCATGACATCACTCAGCGGTCCCGTATTCTCCTTGACTACTCAAGGGCTACCGGTACCCACAAATATGTCACACTAACGTAGCTATTGCTTAGACCATGTCGGTATACCCCGCACAGTTTCCACAATGTATTGCTACTTACCTATAAGATATCCCAAATCCGGGTAGAGGATTTAAGCCCAAACAAGGAACCAAAATGTAAAGAAATCAAATCAACCAATGAAAGCAAATAAAGGTGATCTAGCCCTAAGGTAACCCCACTTTTAAGAAAACCCCACAACTCGCCAGTTCTATGATACGGTGGGAGAACTGACTTGATTGTTTTGCGTTTGATCGCAAATGTTGCGGTTAGCAAGAGTCGCCACCGACTTTTCTTTTATCCAAAAGGAAAGGTGAAAAAGCACAGGAAAGACCTTTGAGATTGTTTCTTGAGATCGGGGGGGTAGATTATGAAAAGGGAAGGTATTAGCACCCTTTTCATCCATGATTTTCCATGGGCTCTTAGTTACTTGCTAGATCACTTGCTTTTTTTTTTAAATTGTGCTTTGTGTGATTTTGAAAGTATTTTGTAAAATAGGCCAAAGTTTAGGTAATCTTTGTAATGATTCTCTTTCGTAAGAATGTACACAAAGATGTTGATATTTTTTGAAAATGTTTTCAATGTTTGTAAGATGTTTGAAAATGTGTAGGTGTTTGTTTTTGAAAATAGCAAGGATGTTTGTTTGAAATTGAGCAAGTAATTAGGAACATTCTACCTACTCAAAAGTCTTTCTTGTTCATTTTCTTTTCCTTTGACATTGTTGTCTTACCATTGATTTGGTAAACAACCCTATCTTTGGATGTAAAGGGACGGGTATGGGTCATCGTATAGTCATGATTAGCAATGTTTCAAGGTATCCTAGCATTTTTTCTTAGGGACTAAGATCATTTTGAAAGGCAACTTTTAATAGCGTCATCGAGGGACTATGATCTTGTATTTTTGATTCGTTTATGCTAAGACATCCCACATGCATAACATGACCATTTTTTAGGCAACAAGTGGAGTTAACCTTAAGGGTGCATGTGTGAATGGTGTGTTTTATTTGCATGCTTTTAATCTTTGATTAGGGTTATCTACTTGTTGATTTTATCTTCCCATACAAACCCTATTTACTAGCATTTATATGAATGCGATAAATTGTGGAAAATAAATATTCTACGCTATTACAATCATTAGGGGGATGGGGTATACGAATTTACAAATTTGGATTGCAAGAAATTAAACCTAATTATCTATTACAACCATATTGAAATAATGTACAAGAACTGAATAAATATAATGTACAAGGATATAAATGGAAAAGAAAAGGATTTTTGTTTGGTTTTTTAAGGAAAAGGTCTTGGTTTTAACCTAATTAACTAAAAGAATTAGTTAATTAAATTAAGAAAATTAAACCTAAATTAATTAAGAAAAGCAATTAAGTTAGAAAGCATTTTTAGGGTTTTTAAAAAAGGTTTTAAGTTTAATAAAAATAGTATGAAAATTAATTAATTAAAAGAAAACCTAAATTCTAAGTTAGTTTTAATTAAAAAGAGAATAACTAAACCTAAATCTAATTATTAAAGAAATTAAGTTTTTTATAAGAAAAATGTTTTTTGTCTTTTGTTTTTAAAGGAATAAAATATATAGAATGCAAATAATAAATAAAAATATTTTTTAGAATTTTTTATATGAAAATAATAATAATAAAAATATAAAGAAAAAGTAAAAATAAAATTAAAAAAAAATTATGAGCTGACACATGAGCTTATGTATTGGCTGATGTAGATTTCGTGTCGGTTCATTCAGATTTCGTGTCGGCTCATGTGTTGGCTCATGCTCCTGGAAGTCAAAACAACTCAGTATGAGTCGACGCATACTGGTTTTGTATCGACTCATAATCATTTTGTATCGATGCATACGTGTTTCGTTTCGACTCATAACCTGTTTTGAACATAGTATGTGTCGACTCATAGCATTTCGTATCGACGCATAACTGTTGTTTTTTGCTTTTATCATTGTTTTGATACATGTAAAAGTTAGTTCTCAATACATGGTTAGTGAAAATTAAAAGCAAACATATGGTTAGCTTCAAGGAAATTATATCTACATTTTATCTTCACAAATGAACTATTAATGATGCTTGTATGAAGAGTTCAAAGTCAAGAAAACTTACCTTGAAACTGAAATTTGTGCTTTGAGTTTGAGCTGCTGTATGGGCTGTTGTTGAGCTTGGGAAGTGATGATAGTGATGTTACATAAGCTGTCTTTGCATTTGAACCACTTCTATATGATGTATGTGGAGTGTTTGGATGGTTTGTTTGGAGAAAATTTGCAAGGTATGAGATTCAAAGATTTGGACTTCAAAACTCAAAAATGGAGGTTTTGTGGGCAATTCTGGTTTTTGACAGCAAGAATTATTTTGAGTGTTAGTTTCCCCTTCTTTTTTTCTAACCTTTTTCCAACCTCTTCCTCTTGCAAATGCTTCTTCTATTTATAAGCAGGAGGTTTGTGCATATGAGCTGACTAAGTTTACAGCATGTTATGGTTTGGTTGGATTGCAAATATCAAACTATGTCAAGTACTTCATAGTCCCAAGGTGAAGTACCAAAGTTGATGGTATAGAGGAGCTACTTCCCATGATTTATGGTGGAGTATAATCAGCAACAAGAAAGGTATGGGCTCAAGACAAACTTTGTACAAAAAGCTTGTTTTTCAAGAATAGCAATGGTGCCTTTATGCCATAAATGGAAAGATCTTTTGGACAATAGTTTAAACACTTGGGTAATAGTTCAAGCTCTTGTGTAAACATTAAATTATGATGAGATTTGCAAGCAAGGAGGCCTGCAACATAAGATTATGCAACAAATTATAAGAGTTTTGTTATGTGTTCTTCACTAAAATGACTTGCAACTCAATAATGGATGCTCAACTTCATGCTCTTGAATCTCCTAGTTCAAATATGATAAATTCATGCTCTTGGATATTTTGGAAATCTTGAAACACCCTCTACAATTTTAATGTTGGCCATTTTGACAAAATCATCTTGGAACTATGTGAAAAAATGCCAAGAAGTTGGGGTAAAATCCTAACCAAAATCTGTTGAAAATTTCTCTAAGTGTTAAATGAAAATGTCATGACTTCATGAATTTATAACTTGAGATCCCATCATATTTAGTAGAAGTTGTGTAAAGCAATGTTGTAGATATAATGGAAAGATACAACTTTCATGTTGAAAGTTTCTTTTGAATCATCTTGCATCATGATGAAAGAATAGCGTGAAGTGATGAAATTATCATGTATAAAAACACTTAGAAAATTTCTAAGTCTTGGAAATCTTGACTTTTCAAGTTGAATTTTGACTTTCTTGACTTTCTTGATGATTAAGGTTGATATTCTTGCATGTCTTGATGAAATTTGATCTTTGGAATGTAATGTTGACCAAAAAGTCAAAGTTTGATTTTCTAATATGCAATTGACCATTTTGACCTTGTGCTAATTCCAAGCCTAATTTGAGGTATCAGTGTTGCAACCTTGACGCCATAGAAGATCTTGTGAAAGAATCCTTGAGAAATGAGAGGGCAAATTTTGGGGTACAACAGTAGCTAAATGTGACTTAGAATCATGGGTCCTCCTAAGAATACCATCGTCGTTAAAATAGACGTGCATGACGATAGCAACTCATTTGAACCTCGTCCAAGTGCATACCATATGACAATGCTAGTATGGACCTGGGTCCAATAGCAGCAATGCTCCACTATATTCATAGTGTTCCTATTGTGCATCACTCTAGCCTGGGTACTGGGCCTTTTACCTCATGGAACACCCACCCAACAAGAAGCACAGATCTAATACAACAGATAATCAATATGGAAAGCATTAAAATGCATGCAAACATATGCAAGAAACCATGTAACTAAAGCAGTAATAAAGCAATAACACACGAAACATCCAAAGACAAGAAAATAAATGAAAGCTAGGACTGACTTACAAAGGATGGACCAACAATTGGTCAACATGTCCCCAACAGAGTTGCCAGATGTCGCACCGTGAAAAAATACACAGTCGCCACCAAACTCTATTTATCCTGAAGGAAGGGAAGATACCAAGAGAACCATAAATAAATGGATAAGATGGTCTTGCAACCAATAGAAAGGGTAAGGAAGTCAGTTACGCGCGGGGAAGGTATTAGCACTCCACACATTTGTGGTACTCAACAGATCCACTTTCATTTGCTCTAATATAAGGGTGTCTAAAAATCTATGTCTAAGGCTCACTGCTAAAAATGGAATGCACGCGAAAGAAAATGCAGGGAAAAGAAGGAATATTTACAAAGTTTTGCTTACCTAGGCCCCGCAACCTAGTTCTTACATACTCCCTCGTGCCGTGGGAAAGTCAGAGCGCCGTAGTTCGGCTCACAGGTTTTGGTTTGTTTTGGTGTTTTTTAATTGAACAATGCTAACTTTCACATTCTACCTGAAGCTCGACCTTTGGATACTCATGCAATTAGAGTAGAAAGGAACTAACATGCTCATACCTGACAAGGTATCTTCAAAAGAAAAATTCTCGAAGGCGGATAATGCTTCGCTCACGACTCTTTGGAAAGTATACATGGTGCAACCTGACCTTTGGGGACTTACGTTTCGTATCGCCTAGAGTATAACTAGCACATCCTTTTGAATGTTTCAATGAAAGAACTGTAGGAGAAAAGAGTTTGGATTGGTTGATGTTTTTTACCTTGAAAAAAGGGTTTTTCCATTATTAGAGAATTTTTAAAGTTTGAAAGAAAAAGAAAAGGTTTTAGTCATAATGCAGATGCAGAAGAGGAAAGAAAAAGTCTAAGGGAGACTAACCTAATTTCTAATCCTAAAGTTATCATACAATGATGGCCCTATGGTAAAGGATAAAAGGGAAATCCTAACTATGTTAGCATACCAAAAACCTAAAAGCGAGGATAATTATCCTATAGGGAACATGCAAAGAGATCTAATTGAGTGACTCATCGATCATCAACAAAGAAAGCAATAAAATCCTAAGGATAGCATGCAAAGATCGAAGTCGTTATCTCAATTCTAATTGAGTGACATCATCGATCATCAACAAAGAATGAAATAAATCCAATGGGGAGCATGCAGAGATCAAAGTCGTTGTCTCAATTCTAATTGAGTGACATCATCGATTGTCAACAAAGAAGGAAATAAGCACAAACACAAGTAGCAAATAAGTGCGGAATGCTTGCTACAGGTCTTTAAATATCGACTTCGAGCGCACGCTCTTTATTTCCTACTTCTCATGATATCTAGAAAAGCGATAAAATGTGGTAGAGGGTGCGAGGGGTAAAATGAAATAGGTGAGAATACCAATCAAACAATGGTTCGTTAGCAAAGCACGTGAAAGTAAGAAACCCGGAATACTTCAAGCAAGCTTCACCAAGAAAGCACAATAGTCAGAAATAATATCCAAAGAGTATCATGTGCGAAAATAAATTGCAAGCCACAGATGAATTGCGTATAATAGCAGTCCCTTCACACAATACATATCCAGATAAAACGCAATCCAGAAAAACAATATATTTTCTCATGAGATGAGATACAACAGTGAATCGCATCGGAAGCGAATCCAAACTGAATGCTTTTCGATCAAATAACCAACTAAGTTACATGATTGAAAACTTTTCACGGTGTACCTTGCACAAGTCACAAAACTGGTTAGCAAATAAAAACGCAATATTAATTGACAAATTGCAACTCAAAAAATGATAATAAAATGAAACGGAATAAAATGCAAGTGAATAAAGGAAGGTGAAAACAAAAATCGGGCAGCACTACATTGAAAACATGAAATAAGCCGAAAAGTGTAACAGAAACAAGCAAACACATACACAATGGTGCATAAACAGTCAATACAATACAATCATACATTATATGAATGTCCAAGCTCAATGTACATGCCAAACGAAATCAAAAGCGTAAAATTCGAAAATCAGGTGCACGAAAAGTCGGAACGGAATCGGCTCAAAATTGCATGGTTGCATCTAAATGTGCCAAAAAATTCAAAAAAAAAAGTAGGTCTCATGAATTAATTCTAAGTGGAAGTTGCATTTTTGGTGCATTTTAGTGCACGAGATAACAACACCATTTTAGCTTGAACCGGGCAGAATCTCGATCCGAAAACATGAAAACTAGCTTCAAACACTATCTGAGTTTCAAGTCCAATTACCTTGAGCATTAACCATTAAGCATGTGCAACCTTGTGCTCAAAAAGTATCTAAAACAGCGGAAAAAGAACCAAAATCAAGTGTTGATTTAATTTCCAAATTCTATGTTTTTGCATTGAAAAAAGAGTTTATTTATGAATAGAATATGAAATTATATCAACCTTGACATGGAATGGTGTCTCCACAAGTAATTTCATAATTGATATGTAAGTTTGAAATTCGGTTTCTTGAGTTTTAAGCATTTTTTACCGAATTACAAATCCAAACTCACATCAATTATGTGATTACATCCAAGCAATGTTTCTCTTTAATCACCACAAGTCTCAACAATTCACAAGTGTAATAGTAAGCAATGTTATGTGTAAAACTCATGAAACAAGGTTGTGTAATTAAAAATCAAGTAAGCTTATAGAAATTAAACACATGAATTTCACATTCAAGAATCAAAGTTATATCAACTTCACATGTTAATTAAATCCTCAACAATTAAGTCCAACAAACGACAACACTTTATTCTCAAATAAGCACTTTCATGAAAATCACTTAATCAAATAAGCACTTATTTCAACTATCCAATTTCGGATTTCCACAACATAACTTCAATTCAATTCACAACTACATAATTGAATTCAATTCACAATTCAAGATCACAATTCAATAATAAATTCAAGAGTTCTATGAAAGTGCTTAATTCAAGAATCAATTACACAAAAAAGTGCTTAAATCAAGAATTCTTACCAAGAAACAAAGAGAAGGTTAAGAAGAGGAGATCTCCATAATCTAAATGACAAATGGAGGCCAGGGGAGAGAGCACGAACGATGCAAAAACCGAGGGAATATGGTCGCGGTTTCGCGACGGTCTTGAGGGAGGAGAGTCGCTGGATTCTGGCGAC
Organism: Vicia faba; assembly: GCA_948472305.1. Lineage (NCBI taxonomy): Eukaryota > Viridiplantae > Streptophyta > Magnoliopsida > Fabales > Fabaceae > Vicia > Vicia faba. Next base: position 554,267,949 of record OX451738.1, on the reverse strand, counting down.
TGGTGGCGGAGAAAAAAGAAGTCGGCATAGAGAGAAGAAGTATCAGAGAGAGAGAGAGAGAGAGAGAGAGAGAGAGAGAGAGAGAGAGAGAGAGAGAGAGAGAGAGAGAGAGATAGAATGGAGGGGGATTCTTGAGTTTTTGAATTCTTGATGAAGAAGTTGTTGCAATGTTGTTGTTGTTCTTGAGAAAAGTGAGAGAAAACCTTGCTTTGATCTTGGAGCAAATTGAGAGAGAGAATTTTTGTTTTTGTGAGAATTGGTGAATTATTAGGAAAAAAATATAATTTTGAAAATATATAGTGAGTGTACATGGGACTTGGACGTCTAATTGGGTTGGGGCTCAATTTGACAGTACAAGCATAGCGCGACCATAAAATGCTACGTCATCATAGTTGCGAAATCTCGACTTGAGCTCAACATGAAAAATGTACAGGCTAAAATTTTTGACGCGTGGTCGAAAGAATGGGCTCAATTGGATAAAAGACGAGAAAGTTATGAATTTTTGAAGATGCGCTGACTGTAACACCCCAATTCTACCAGGAAATTATAAATGTAAATCAGAGTTTTAAAATTCATACAACTAAATCAGGATGCTACAAATTCAACTTAAAAACACATTTTATTCAACGTGGATATATAACACTTTAAAACTTCGGATGAACCAACAGTAGAATAATTTAATCTCTTAATTCAACAACTTGAACAACTACGCAGCAGAATCATAACAACATCTTTGTCCATCGTTACAGCAACTTCAAAATAACACGTACTTAGAAACAATCAAATTAAGTTCAACAATTTAAATAATCAATAATTAAAAGCAACAAGTGTTCATCCCCCCGAGTGTTACGTATCAGAGCAATGACACCTACTCGAACTACTGAAGGTAGAACACCTTCACTCTGGATTACCTGCACGTTACCAACATAAGGGAAACATTCAAACAGAAGGGGTGAGATATCTAACAATATAATAAAGCATATGATAAATAATATATTAAATTAGATCACCTAATATCACCACTTCTCATCTTATAAACAACAATAATCGCAACAGAATACCAATAATATACACATTTACCGCATTAATACACAACTTCTTTATGCAATCATATAATGTGACTTAATACTATGCAAATGCATGTGGTACCATTGGAGAAGAACTCCCATCTCAAAATAATTGCAATAAATAGAGGCATCAATAAGGCATAAGCCTTCATCTTAATATTCTCCAATACGGGTCATCTTAACGAGCATCAGCTCCATCTTGATATGCAATGTATACGACACAATCATGAATGTAGTAACAACAACCACAATTAAACAACATCTCAACACAACATCATCGTTGGCCAGAAGCCTACATCTTAATAGCTGCCAATTATTAGAGGCATCTCAACATCATTCATCAACATCATTCGTCAACATAATTCATCATCATAATTCATCGCATAATTCATCAACATAATTTATCAACATAATTCATCAACATAATTCTATAGCAACTCAGTCACAACAAAAATACAACGACAGATCGACAACCCCTCAACGTTGGCCATAGGCTTACAACATGATAATGCCTACGATTAATTAATCATGTAAGGCTTATCTCTAATTACCAAACCTATACATATTATTATTCTGTAATACTACATCATTATCATCATTAATCTAACTATTATAAACTAAGCAAAAATCTATAATCATCTTATCCTCATCATACTTCACATAATCATCATAGCGATTAACGTGGGAAGCTAACTCTAATCCTAATTTGGGTTACTAGGATTATTCTTCCTATTCTTCATTTTATTCCTTAATAATGAAGTTAATCGCGTCATTTATTCAACTCTTCAAACGGCACCTCAAACAGAGTCCGAAAACTCAAGTTACAACCTTTGGAAACGAATCTGCCAAAAGTCAGACTACATGAGTCGACGCATAATGTTTTGGGTCAACGCGTACTGGGTTAAAATCCTACACGAGTCGACACGCAATCCTCATGTATCGACTCAAAATGAGTCCGCAACATTACATGTATCGATGCATAGTCTTATGTACCGACTCATCTTGAGTCCAAAAACCTGCATGTGTCAATGCATGGCCTTTGAGGTCGACTCATACTGTTCTGTCACGAATATTTTCTGCGATTTCACTGCATTTTCACCATGATTTCCATGCCTTAGGCCCTAAAAACAACCTATAATCATAGGTAATCATCAATTATAATAATCCTATATTTCTACATCAATATACAGCATTAGGGCATCATTACTCATCTCTAAATCATTTATCTTCATCATACAACAATATATACATTTCAATCATAAACAAAACCACTTTTCACATCTAATCCCACATACTAATCATCATAAACCCTATTATAGAGTCAGAACCCCACCCTTACCTTGGATTGAAGGTTCCTCTACGACTTTCCCAATTGAATTCCGTTCTGCCTCTTTTCCTTCTTTTTTATAACTTTCACGTTCTCTTCCAACCCTTATTTCTTTCTCTTCTTATTGCTTCTTCTTTTTCCTTATTATTTATAAAAACTAATATAATAACCCTATAATTCTCATTATGTATTAATGGGCTTAAAACTCCTACACCCCCTTTCTACTACTTCTAGTCCTTAAAATAAGCTCACATCAAATAGTATTATTATTCTAATATTATTCCCCAACTTAATAGAATAAATAAATCCAATAACAACAACACATCAACTATCATCATAACACAACTTCACAGATAATCCAAAAATAATTTAATTAAATAATTAATTAAATTACGGGCGTTACAACTCTCCCTCACTTAGAATATTTTCGTCCTCGAAAATTTACCTTAATCAAAAACCTCAGGATTGGAGTCCTGCATCTTGCTCTCCAAATCCCAAGTCATGCTTTCTCCGACATCTCCTAGCCAAACCACTTTAACCAAAGCAATCTCTTTGCCCCTCAGAGTCTTTATTTCATGATCCGCGATCCATATAGGCATCGTCTCCACCTTAAGGTTATCCCGTACTTGCACATCATCCATATGAATCACATGAGATGGATCTGAAATATACTTATGGAGTTGTAACACATGAAACACATCATGCAAATTCGAAAGACTAGGCGGTAAAGCCACTCTATAAGCAAAATTCCCCACTCTCTCCGAAATCTGATATGGTCCAATAAAATGAGAAGTGAGCTTCTTAGACTTCAATGCTCGTCTAACACCAGTCACAGGTGTGACTCTCAAAAACACATGGTCACCCACTTGAAATTCTAAATATTTCCTTCGCTTGTCATGATAACTGTTGTCTACTTTGGGAAGCTTTCATATTTTCTCGAATCAACTTCACCTTCTCAGTAGTCTCACGAATAAGTTCAGGTCCAAGTATTACACTTTCACCAGATTCATGCCAACATAAAGGAGTTCTACATCTTCGACCATACAACGCTTCAAAGGGTGTGTAGCGGTAGAAATGTTTAAGACTAAGCCATTGGATTTACTAGACTTTTACAGATCAAAATAAAAATCTCCATCGCGCTTTATTGTTTCCAAAAGAATGGGAAAAGAGCGAGTAACCCAAAAAAGAGGGGGAAAGATTCAAGGTAAGGGGGTTGGTTATGCAAAGGGGAGGTATTAGCACCATAAACATCTACGGTACTCCGCAGGAACCTCTTTGTATAATCTGTATATTTTAGCTATAAAAATGTTGTATAAAAATAGATGGTGGAGGTGAGAAAAGAAATATATTTTTTATGATTTTTTGCACCCGCCACGGTTGCGAACCTTTAGTGCCTACGTACCACCTTTCGTGCAATAGGGGATCAGGGTATACGTATTTCCTCTTTAAATATTTTTAAAAACACAAGTGTGTTGGTTAATTTTATGAGATAAGACATCATCGTCATTGTCCGTGTGGAAAACATACTTACTACCCACAATCGTGAGAAAGGAGAATTTGCATCATCTCAAAGTGGAGGATATGGCTTAGATTTTTAAAATCAACAATGCCTCACTCAACACCCAAGTAGAAAATATCCCTCTTTACTACATATTGTAGAAGTATAGTTGTTTGCATCACTACAAGGATTGACATAAGCTTAATCTTTTGAGAAAAGTTTAAGATGAAAGCCAACATGGCAAAGTGGTTTGAATGAGATTGATTGATTTTTAGTGTTCTCACAAAAAATGTTAAGGTATTATTAATGTTGATTGAAGTCTATTTGTGAAAAAGTTTTTGAAAATGCATGGACCTAAGTCCAAGTTTATTATAAAAGTGGTTCAATTTTAAAAGCAAGAAGAGTTTCTAAAAGGAGGGAGAAGATTTTTGAAATTGAAGAAAATGGGAGGAGAAGAAGAGACTATCCTAAAGCATAAGGTAAAAGTTAGGGATAAGAACCATCTAACTAACAAAAAGCCAATACTTGACATTATGAGCCAAGATAGAATTCTCATTCTTTGGATTGGAACCAAACAAGCAAAGATACTAGACCTCTTGTTAGAATCAAACTTCGAGTGTATTAGGTTTTCAAATAAATTGGGCTGAGTAACGGATGTATACAGGTGAATTCCAGATTACAAACAAAGAATGTAATCACAACAACCTGCACACAAAACAAACAAACAACCCAATATCTTGAGATAAACCTCGAGAACTCCAAACAAAATATCAATCAAGGTCATAAGGTCTCCAACATAGGCCGAGATTTCTAATCCTGAGTCCAAGAAGTCCAATACTCCATAATGCCAAGGATAGTAACCAAATAGTCCAAGTACCATCAAATTTTTTTATGGTTTATGTTGATTATTAGGTGTCTTAGAAGAAAAAAAAAGAAAAGGCTCAACTGAGCAAAGATGAAGATAGCATGAAATGTAAATGCTTAAAAGTAAATGGTGCATAAAGCATAAAAAAATAAAGGGGCATAAAGTAAAAACAAAAGGTAAAATCAATTATTAGTGATTAGTGGTTAGTTGGATGATCATCTTGAAACTTGAATTTGGAACTCATTAGAGGATTGGTAGAACCAAAGCCTCCACACAATAAGTTGCATTTGCTTTTTGTCAAGTATATCACCCATTTAGAATCCTCACAAGTTCCATTTAATGATCAACGATGTTTAAGTGATCCGCGTTGACCAAAAGGGATGTAGATCCATTAGAGGATTGGTAGAACCAAAGCCTCCACATAATGAATCTCAAGGTTATTGGATCAAAGGGGTCAAATTAACATACTTGGGCTTGCAAACATAGGTTTGGGCCACGAGTGATCATTTATTCGAATCGGGACAAACTTTAGTGCTATGTTAAGCAATCGTAAATGGACTTATATAGAAGTCGCACTTATTTTGAGGCCGATCAATAGCAATCTATGCACCATTTGTTTTGAGATATGATATAGAGATCATGCTCCAATAACACTTAGTGCAATAATAAAGGGATGAGATGGAGAGGGGTGGGAAAAAATATACAAACCACATTTGAATTAAATTTTAATTAAACTATTATTAAAATCATTTATCCATTTTTGTGGAGTTAGACTCAACACCGTGGATCCAATGATGTTAATAAAGTTCATGATCAAAATTCAACCTAAGTTCAGCCGAAAAATAATCACAAAGTAATATTGCATTTAATATATAGATTAAAAAAGGTTTTAAAATAGAAATAAGAAAGAAAAATATCAACTATATTCAAATTAATCAATAAAAATTAAGTAAGGCAATAGAAAAATCAGAAAAGGACTCAAATATTTTTATGAAATTTTTGGCAATTTTTAAAAGCCAGAAACTATTTTAAAACTAATTAAAAATTGTTCAAACAAAAAGAAAATAGGTCAAAAATAGTAAACATCAATATAAAATTCCATAAAATTATCAAGAAGTCAGAAATATGCAAAATGATATTTAGGAAATTTTTCATAATGAAAATATGTCAGAAAGCATTTTTTAAGTAATTAAAAGGAAGCAAACAATGAAAAAATATATAAAAAAATATCAAATGTCAAAATAAAAATGTGAAAAAATAGTCATGAGATCAGAAATAATTCAAAGTATTTTTGTGATTTTTTTTCATAATTTTTGGATAAAAAATAAAAGAGTTATGAATTTTTGAAAATTAAATCATTTAAAATATAAAAATCTGAAAATAAAATAAAACCAAAAAGATATGGGCCATCATATCATAGTCAAAACGCGTAAGTAAGCTAATCCAATGGACCAGACGCGCTGTGCTTGATATGGACCTTAGTGGGATGTGCAGGGAATCAGAAAAATGGAAACCAATGAAATTAAAACGCTTGGCACGCTATCATTGGCTGAGACGAGACATGTCACCGTCTTCAACCTCCAGCCACCCTGCAATAGAGATTTTGTGAAATCCTTCAAACGATAAAATTAGGATCCCATACTAGTATCATTGGATTCGTCTCTTCAAGACGATCCTAACACCACCATCGCACCAAATTTATATAAAGAATACAAAGAGATATGAATCAAAAACCCAGAAAATAGCGAGCACCTTCAATTTGAGATTTCTCTCTCAATTCTCAATGGATTTAAAAATTGTAAGAAGCACTAGAATCAATAGAAGGAGTAGAACAGGTTAGTGCTTTGTTTGGATCCAAATGATGGAGAATTCTACCTTTTTGAAGTTCAAGAAAGAAGCTCTGAAACTGGACTTCTGTAGTTTGGATTATGGCTCGTTTTGCTTGGTTTTAGTGTTGGAGAGTTTATATGATGCTTAAGGAAGATGAATTTGCAAATAATTTTGGAGGAAAAGGTTGGAATCTCAGAAACCAATTTCAAAAATTTCAAGCTCGTGTGAGGTTTTAACAGAGTGTTTTTGGCTCTCAAAACTTGATGAAATGAATGGGGGATGACCCTCTATTTATAGGGAATCAAATGGAATGTTCAAGCGTGTGAAATGATGAAGTTTGGAGGGAAATTGTGTGAACCTGATGCACGAGCAAAGTGTGATCTGATTTCCATCAAAACTCATCCAATCCTTGCGTTTTAAGGCTCTAATCCACTTTGGCAACTTGGTTAAACATGTTTAGATCACAAAAGAGTGCTAATTTGATGTTTAGAGGCCAAAACATGAATTTCAAATTCTGACTTATAAAGAAACTTAAGTTCCAAGTTACCAAGTTCAATCCAATGGCATTCTCAGCTCAAGGGGTCTTAAGGCATGATTCTTGATGCTTTAAAAAGACGGTGTTACAAGCTTTGCAATGGAAAAAGAATGAAATCAAATGGATGCTTGAGCTTAAAGTTGCATTGAGTCAAAGTTGGGGAAAAAGGTTGACTTTCCATACTTAGAAATATTTCAAATTTTTCTTTAAAAGTGACCTATAATGTTTTGCTTCCAAACATGGCCTTCCACTTGGAATTTTCTCTTGACCAAAAAAGATGGAAGGAAATAGACCTCTTGAGTGACATTTTGAAACTTGAACCATTAAAAAATCCAAAAATTGAGAGATTTATGAATTGTTGAAGTTTGCAAAAAATAATAAAATGACCTATAATCTTTTGTATCGTTAGCGCATCTTCCATCCATTTTCTCACTTTTCACATAAAATAAGGAATAAAGCTCATATCTTCAAGATCATTATGGAAAACGAGTGGGCTCAAGGTGGTAAATATTGACCAAGTTATGATCATTTGAAGTCACACATGAGAAATTGGGGGTTCATCTAGAGGACTTGTAATATTTCTTCATCATCAAACTTCTTCCATATGAAAACTCCTTGGAACTTTTGAAGTGATTTGTTGATAACCCTTTGAAGAGAAGTATGTCTTTGGAATCACTTAAAAATACCAAAAGATGAGCAAGATATGCTTCTTTGAAGTTCAAAACCCTAGATCTTAGATCAAGAAAATTCCTTGATGAACTTTGACAATTTTGAACAAACTTCTTGTACCAACACAAATGCTTTGTAAATAAAAGTTGTTGAGGATGAAGTGAGAAATCGTAGCCACCAAAACCACTTCCATATCTTTAGAATTAAGAGAAATATGCATTTGTGACCAATGGGAACAAAGCCTTGTCCAAGCATGATAACTTCTCCAATCAATACCTTGTACTTTTGAACCAAATTTGATAATCTTGAAATATGGTGAACCAAAATAACCTTGTCATGCCATTTCTTACAAAACAAATCCAATGGCGAGGTTTGACCTTCTCAAGCTTTATTTACTAGGGCATGGAAATAAACTCATTAACCCATGGAGAAACTTGCTAAATCTCATTGCCTTTACCTACATTAGTAACAAGCAAGACAAACCAACATTGAATTTTATTAATTAAAAGAAAAAATTAAGACAAAAATATTCATGATCACCAAAGAAAACAAGTCAAGGTGCTTGGTGATTCCTCAAAGAGCAAAGCTAAAGATAGGGAGGAGAATCAAGAACCCTGATGTGATCTTGTTGTGATTGAATCAATATGGTATGATGAAGGGATCTTAGGGGAAACAATTGGGATATAACAACTACCCTTATTTAAGTTTCTTCTATCCGGAGATACGAAGGTTAAAAATCTTCGTGTCGACGCAATCGAAGATACTTAAATATAAAACAAACCTTATTTTTGGCCCTAAGATGCCATGCAATGCTTATGAATATAAGTGCACATGGACAAATCCAAAGGGACGGAAAACACCAATGGGGATGTAACAAAATAAAGAAACAAGAGAACAACCCGACCAGTAAAATTAATCACTGGTGGATCAAAAGACCCGACTTACAGGATGGTAAAAAGTCAAAGGATACACCAACTTCTACTGAAGGTGACCTACCAACTTTCGCTGAGAGTAGAAAGAGGAGAGAAATAACAACACCAACGTTCACTGAAGGTGAGATACCAACATTTACTGAAGGTAGAAGGAAGAGAAAAGAAATGACAACACCGATGTTCACTAAAGGTGAGCTACCAACGTTTACTGAAGGTAGAAGGAAGAGAAAATATCATAGAATTGTCGTTCACTGATGATCAACTACCAACGTTCACTGAATGTAGCAAAAATATAACAATCACCAACTTTCACTGAAGGTGACCTACCAACTTTCAATGAAGGTAGAAAGAGAAAATTTATCATAGCATCACCGTTCATTGACGATGAACTACCAATGTTCATTGAAGGTAGCAAAAATATAACAATCACCAACTTTCATTGAATGTGACCTACCAACTTTCACTGAAGGTAGAAAGAGAATATATATCATAGCATCGCCGTTAACTGATGATGAACTACCAACATACACTGAAGGTAGAAAAAATATAATAATCACCAACTTTCACTGAAGGTGACCTTCCAACTTTCATTGAAGGTAGAAATATAATATATCAAAGCATCGCCGTTCACTAATGATGAACTACCAACGTTCACTGAAGGTAGCAAAAAGATAACAATCACCAACTTTCACTGAAGGTGACCTACCAACTTTCACTGAAGATAGAAAGAGAATATATATCATAGCATCGCTGTTCACTAACGATGAACTACCAACATTCACTGAAGGTATCAAAAATATAACAATCACCAACTTTCATTGAAGGTGACCTACCAACTTTCGCTGAAGGTAGAAAGAGAATATATCATAGCATCGCTGTTCACTGACAATGAACTACCAACATTCACTGAAGGTAGCAAAAAGATAACAAGTTTTCCCAAAAATTCTGGCATTTCACCTAGAACGGATCTCAACTTCTTCTTTAACCAAGGCACTCTGCCTGGAAAGGGTAATATATTAGTTGTCTCAAATAAAGAGACTACCACTTATAAAGACTTCACAATGAATTATCTCTACGATATCGAAAGACTTGCCATCCACTAGAGTAATTTTGGCAACAAACTATAAACTATCTTCTCATAGGGAAGATATCAAAAAAAGGGTAATGCCGACTTTTATGGGGAAGTATATGTTGCTCAAATAAAGAGACCTGCTACTTGTTGTTTATGGAGGATTGTAAAAAATGAATTTCTGGGGAATGAAATATGACTTCCTGGGGGGATGCCAATATATTTCTGCTGAGGAGATAAAGTCTTCTCGTGCAAAATAAATGCACATTCTCAAACCAAGGCTCGAATTCTGCAGATATCATGAGTAATAAAATTGATGAGGATCAAAGATTCGAACCAGAAATAAACAGGAACGAGACCGTCATCCAAAATACATCCTTTGAGAAATAAACTCAAGAGGGAAACCCAAATCATCTAGACAAAGAGCTGTGCAGGAAAGCTAAAGCAAGAAATTTTCCATGAGGGAAAATTTAATGGGGAACATGAAAGAACATACACTTTCTACTTATGACTGACACTCTATTGGAGGAAGGACAACACAATTCTGCAAAACAGGAAAATATGTCAACAAAATATTAATGAATGCGAATGAGCAATGATTTGCTAAATTCAACTATGTATGATGTATGTATGAATGTATGAGTGTTATCATGTATATGCTGACAAAAAAGACATATAACACCGGGAGTAACCAGGAAAAAAAACCAACTCGGGCACAATTAACACTCGGCTAAGTCACGTCCAAGGTGAACAATCCAAGAAAAGGTAAGCGCCAACTGAGGAAACAAAACCTATTGACTGGTTTAACTTCTCTAGGGAGAAACGTAATCTGGAAGCAAACAAATCCAAGTGACAAAAATAATACAAATTCAGGGATATAACATCCTTCTCCCGGCTTCACTAAGGAATAGCACTCAAACTTCAACGGGGAAACAATTTTTTTCAAAAGTAACACTTCTATTGGGGAATTTGAAAAATCAATTTCAAGTAGGGCAGACGAACATCAAATCATCAAAACATTCACTGGGGGATTAGTGCAGACTTTATTGGGGAGGTCAACACCACATTCACAAAGGGAAAAATCAATATACATTCTTCACTGGGGAAAATAGAGGCATGTTTTCTTCGAAAGTGATTATTGTACCAACTTTTCTGGGAAGAGAGAACCTCTATTACACAAACGAAACCTTCACTAGAGAAACCTTGGATTGCATCTTTATATCATGCAAACTCATAAAAGAGGAGAAATGAACCAAAACTTGATCGGGGATACTGGAGTTGCAAACCCTATACGACGAAACATCTTGAGCAAAACTTCTCCGGGAAGCAACTGGAGTTCGTCCATTCTTGGGATCACCACTTTTGTTGTTTTTCTTGCGTCACAAATTTTAAAGTAAAAACAAATAGTAAATTCTTTTTGAAAATAAATTTTGTTATTCAATTTTTTTTTCTTTGAAAGTTATTATCAATAATAAATTGAGTTTTTACAAGCTAAATAAAAATAAGAAATGCAAAGAATTGGGTAAAAGCTTAAATTTCATTAATAGAATTGTAGTCTGCGAATGGAGAGACTCCATGGATAATTACAAAGTTCAGAAAATGGTAATATATAATGGAAAAGATACATTGAGATACAATGACCATTATCCCCTTAAAAAAATTTGAAATCCTGAGCAACAACTTCTGTTGAAGTAGGATGAGGGTCCGAGAAGATTGTTTCTCTAATGATCAAGTCTTGTCTGATGTAGTTACTTGCCAAGAAAGTCCCTAACTTTTACCTAAGCTGCCCTTACGAGTTTTCAACTTAGCGGGAAATTTTATTCTGTTTATGTCTCTAATTTTTGCCTAGACCTCCCTTCTAGGTTTTCAGCCTACCAGGATGCTCATTTTTTCCTAAGTCGCCCTTTCGGGTTTTCAACTTAGCGAGCTGTTCTTTTGTTTCTTTAGGTGAAGTATTTCTTGACTGCATCAGCATTCATGGGACGTGGGAACTCCTCGCCATCCATAGTTTCAAGAATTAATGCACCGCCAGAGAAGGATTTCTTGACAACATATGGGCCTTTAAAATTGGGAGTCCACTTGCCTCTAGAATCAGCGTTAAAAGATATGATCTTCCTGAGCACGGGGTCGCCTTCTCTGAATTCACAAGGTTTGACCTTCTTATCAAAAGATTTCTTCATTCTCTTCTAATATAGATGTCCATGACACAAAGCTATCATTCTCTTTTCTTCGATCAAATTCAATTGGTCAAACCTGTTCTGGACCCACTCAGCCTCTGACAACATGGTTTCCATTATCACACACAAAGAGGGAATCTCAACCTCAATTGGGAGCACAACTTCCATTCCATACACAAGGGAGAACGGGGTTGCTCCTGTTGAAGTGCGGATAGATGTCTGATATCCATGAAAAGCAAAAGGGAGCATTTCATTACAATCCTTATAAGTAACAACCATCTTCTGGATGATCTTCTTGATATTCTTATTAGCAGCTTCAACAGCCCCATTCATCTTTGGCCTGTACGGAGATGAATTATGATGCACAATCTTGAATTCCTTACAAAGTTCTGTCATCATCTTGTTGTTCAGATTCGAGCTATTGTCAGTGATAATTCTGCTCGACACACCATACCGACATGTGCGATTATTCTTAATGAGGCGCACAACCACCCGCTTGGTGACGTTAGCATATGAAGCAGCTTCCACCCATTTGGTGAAGTAATCAATTGCTACCAAGATGAAATGGTGTTCATTCGAAGCTTTGGGTTCTATCATCCCAATCATGTCAATACCCCCACATAGAGAAAGGTTATGGGGAAGAGATAACATTAAGAAGTGTCGGAGGCACATGAACTTTGTCGGCATAAATCTGGCATTTATGACACTTCTTTGCAAATTTGTAACAATCATATTCCATTGTTAGCCAATAGTATCCTGCCCTTAGCATCTTTTTAGCCATCGAATGTCCATTGGAATGAGTTCCAAATGAACCTTCATGAATCTCATGCATCAACATGTATGCTTCGTGTCTATCTATGCATCTGAGCAAGACCGTGTCATGATTTCTCTTATACAACACATTTTCATTGAGGAAGAAACTGCCAGCCAATTATCTCAATGTCTTTCTATCCTTCTTCGAAGCACCAATCGGGTATTCCCGAGTCTGGAGAAAATGCTTGATATCATAATACCAAGGTTTCTCATCTGCTACCTCTTCTGTTGTAAACACCTGAGTGGGCCTATCTAGTTGCCGAACCATAATTCGAGGTATATCATTCCAAGTATTCACATGATACATAGAAGCCAGAGTTGTCAGAGCATCCTCCATTTGATTTTCATCTCTTGGAATATGATGGAATTCAACTTTGTTAAAGAAGGGTAACAATCTTCTAGCATAATCTTTGTAAGGGATCAAGTCGGGGTGACGAGTATCCCATTCTCCTTTAATCTGATTTATTACCAAACTGAACCACCTTACACATCAAGAATTTTAATTCTAAGATCGACGGCTTCCTCGAGACCCATGATGCAAGCCTCATATTCCACCATATTATTAGTGCAATCAAATGTTATCCCCGCAGTAAAAGGAATGTGTGATCCACGTGGAGTGACGACCACAACACCAATTCCTTTACCGTAAGCATTCACAACTCCATCAAATATCATACTCCAACGAGATTCAGAGTCAGGATCTTCCTCGGGCAATGGTTCATCACAATCTTTCACTTTGAGGAACATCACATCCTCATCGGGGAATTCATACCCTACAGACTAATGATCATTCACTCGTTGGTGAGCAAGATAATTTGCCAACACGCTGATTTTAATATCTTTTGAGTGCGGTATTCAATGTCATATTCAGATAACAACATCTTCCAGCGGGGAATTCTCCCAGTCAGAGCAGGATTTTCAAAAATGTACTTGATTGGATCATCTTGGAGATCAACCAAGTGGTGTGATTCAACATATACTGCCACAAACGTGTTGCCGCCCAGGCCAGAGCACAACATGTCTTTTCCATCATGGAATACCGCAACTCACAATCAGTAAACTTTTTACTGAGATAATAAATGGAATACTCTTTCTTCCATGGTTCATCTTGTTGTCCCAGAATACAGCCCATGGAATTATCTAACACTGTCAGATACATAATCAATGGTCTTCCTTCGACAGGAGGGAGCAAGATAGGAGGTCCAAGCAGATATTCTTTAATACTTTCAAATGCTCTTTTGTAGTCATCCATCCACACACAACCTTGATCTTTCTTTAACAACTTAAAGATTGGTTCACATGTTGCAGTCATGTGGGAAATGAATCTGGAAATATAATTCAAACGCCCGAGGAACCCTCTAGACTTTCTTTTCAGTTATTGGCGTTGGCATCTCTTGAATTGCTTTGACTTTATCAGGGTCAACTTCAATTCCTTTCTGGCTAACAATGAAACCCAATAATTTCCCTGACTGAACATCAAAGGTACATTTATTTGGATTCAAGCGGAGATGATACTTCCTCAAACATTGAAACAACTTTAAAAAATCTTCTACATGCCCTTCTTCCATCTGGGATTTTGCAATCATGTCATCAACATATACTTCGATCTCCTTGTGCATCAGATCATGGAATAGGGTTGTCATAGCCCTCTGGTACGTTGCACCAGCATTCCTCAATCCGAAGGGCATCACTCTGTAACAGAATGTTCCCCAGGGTGTGATAAACGTTATTTTTTCCATGTCCTCTGGAGCCATTCTTATTTGATTATACCCGGAAAATCCATCCATGAACGAGAATAATTTGAATTTTGTTGTGCTATCCACTAACATATCAATGTGCGGTAATGGAAAATCATCTTTTGGACTAGCTTTATTTAGATCTCTATAATCTACGCACATGCGTACTTTTCCGTCCTTTTTTGGCACTGGGACAATATTGGCGATCCAATGAGGATACACTTACGTCACAAGGAAGCCGGCATTAATCTTCTTTAGAACCTCCTCTTTGATCTTCAATGCCATATCTGGGTGAGTTCTTCTCAACTTCTATTTCATTAGCGGACATTCTGGCTTCAACGACAAATGGTGCTCTACGATATATGTACCTAGGCCAGGCATATCTTGATAAGACCAAGAAAAACTATCTACATACTCTTTCAACAACCCGATCAACCTGCTCTTCACATCAGGATGCAACAATGCTCTGATCTTGACCTCTTTCGGATCTTCTTCTGATCCCAAATTGATTACTTACAATTGCTCTTTATATGGTTGAATGGAATTTTCCTCGCGCTCAAGCAACCGTGAGACCTCTTCTGGAATCTCATCATAGTCTTCTTCTTCGGCCCCATACACAGGATATTCAAAGTGTGGAGAGGGTGCAGGGTCATTATGTTCAACGAGTTTTTAAATTAATCTTCACATATGATTTATGATTTCATTTAGAAACTGACACATATAACAAATGATCATGCAGATTGAATTTCAATTATTATTCATTTTGAAAGGTTTTTTCTGATTACCATTTTCCAAGAAAAAGCATAAATAAAGACACAATTTGGGAAACAACGTCAACTTTTATTATTGATTTCAAAAGTCACAGCAAACAGATAAGCCCTACAACATTAATACTTCTACCTTTGGCAGAGTGAAAGATTTTCAAAAAGATTTAACAAATCAAATTAATTTGAAACATGTATGCAAGAGGGAACATTAATGGTGATCCAGTTCTGAACCCTAACTCTGTGTGTCACGTAATTTGGAATTTCCTGCTCTGCTTCATCTTCCATAATGGTATTAATCCCAGAGACAGTTGGATGAAGATACCCCCCGCTACAGAAGATGTCTTGATACTTGCCTGCAGAAGACTTCATCTTCATGCTCTTACCCTTATCATTCTTCAAAGAGAACCCCAAGCCGGTTCTGTTCTTGTTTACAGGTGGATCCATAATCTGTCCCCATACTTCACTATGACCCTTACGCACAACCTGTTGCGCATCCTTAAGTGAAACCACGAAATTATCATTTCCTCTTATGTTGTCAATAGATAAAGCTTGGAAATGAGTCCCAACAGCAGCTTCATCCGCCTCCACAATGCTGAAAGAGGAAAAATAAGATATTAATAATGCTTGTTTCCTATTTATGTTCACTACTTTCCCTTCACGTACAAATTTCAATTTCTGGTGTAAAGTCGAAGTGACAGCCCCTGCCTCATAAATCCACGGTCGTCCCAACAAGCAGCTATAAGCGGGTACAATGTCCATGACCTGGAAAGTTATCAGAAACAAATGTGGTCCTATATGAATAGACAAGTCCAATTCACCAATAACAGATTTCCTTGATCCATCAAACGCTTTCACAATGATGCAACTCGGGCGCATAGGCGTTCCTTGATATTTCAACTTCATAAAAGTGCTCCTCAGTATAACGTTCAAAGCGGATCCATTATCAATCAGCACATTGGATAGTGAATCATTCTTGCATTTCATAGAGATGTGAAGGGCCAAGTTGTGATTCCTTCCTTCATCTGGAAATTCATCATTGCAGAAACTCAAGTTATTACATGACGTAACGTTCCCTACTACGTTGTTGAACTGGTCTATAGGCATGTCACTCTCCACAAAATCTTGGTCCAATACTCTCATCAAGGATTCTCTGTGAGCAGATGAGTTCATCAATAAAGCCAAGATAGATATTTTTGAAGGAGTCTGCAGTAGCTGATCTAAAATTCTATAGTCGCTCATCTTGATTATCTTCAAAATATCATTCACTTCTTTATCTAATGTTGTAGCTTCACTAGATTCACCCGTAACCTTCTTAGGTTCCACATTCTCAGCAAATTTCTTTCCAGCACTAACATCTCCTCGAACAACTGGTGCAAACACACGACCGATGCGGGTCACTCTACTATTTTAAGCAATATTTCTAACAACAGGCATTGGCTGGATGGGAACTTCCACTCTATCCTCTAAGCTTGTAGCATTGTATTTGCAGGGTATAGCCTTATCTGTCTTGTAGGGAACAGGATCTGGCAAACTAATCACCAATGGAATAACAACTGGCTTGCTATAATATTCAACTTCAAAATGGGAGGGTGCACAAAAACAAGGTACAATGACGTTTACCCCTTCTTCAACACAATCAGTCATTATTGAGTCATTTCTGGGAAAAAAATCCTTATCTGAGAAAAAATACTCATTTGTAGAGGCATACTCCTCACCTGACTCGTCTTCAGCCAAACAAACTTCAACCATATCAACTTCATGGTAATCATCCCTTTGACCTGTAATCAATCGTTTGTATCCTTAGGGCATCTTCCATCCATTTTCTCACTTTTCACATAAAAGAAGGCATAAAGTTAATATTTTCAAGATCATTATGGAAAAATAGTGGGCTCAAGGTGATAAAAATTGACCAAGTTATGATCATTTGAAGTCACACATGAGAAATTAGGGGTTCATCTTGAGGACTTGTAATCTTTCTTCATCATCAAGCCTCTTCCACATGAAAACTACTTGGAACTTTTGAAGTCATTTGTTGATAACACTTTTAAGAGAAGGATTCCTTTGGAATCACTCAAAAATACCAAAAGATGAGAAAGATATGCTTCTTTAAAGTTCAAAACCCTAGCTCCTAGATCAAGAAAAATGCCTTGAGGAACTTTGACAATTTTGAACAAACTTCTTGTACCAACACAATTTCTTGGTAAATAGAAGTTGTTGAGGATGAAAATGAGAACTCATAGTCACTAAAACCACTTCCATATCTTGATAATTAAGAGAAATATGCATTTGTGACCAATGGGAACAAAGCCTTGTCCAAGCATGATAACTTCTCCAATCAATACCTTGTACTTTTGAACCAAATTTGATATTCTTGAAATGTGATGAACCAAAATAACCTTGTCATGCAATTTCTTCCAAAACAATTCCAATGGTGAGGTTTGAACTTCTCAAACTTTATTTACTAGGGCATGGAATAAAATCATGAACCCATGGAGAAACTTGCTAAATCTCATTGCCTTTACCTACATTAGTAACAGGAAAGACAAACCAACATTTCATTTTATTAATTAAAAGCAAAAATGAAGACAAAAATATTCATGATAACTAAAGAAAACAAGTCAAGGTGCTTGGTGATTCCTCAAAGAGCAAAGCTAAAGATATGGAGTAGAATCAAGAACCCTGATGTGATCTTGTTGTGATTGAATCAATATGGTATGATGAAGGGATCTTAGGGGGGAAAATTGGGGTACAACAAGGTGCTATCCCAATACTAGAATTGTAACTTTTATTATAAGTGAACTCTATCAGCGAAAGATAAGTATCCCACGAACCTCTCTGCTCAAGAACACATGCCCTCAACAAGTCTTCCAACGATTGAATTGTCCGTTCAGTCTAACCATATGTCTGAAGATCATAAACCGAACTCAACCTCAACTTAGAACCCAATGCTTCTTGCAAACTCTTCCAAAAATAAGAAGTAAATCTTGGATCTCTATCTGACACAGTGCACAAAGGAACACCATGTAGCTTCACGATTACACTAGTGTAAATCTCAACCAACTTCGACACTGGAAAACTGATGTTAATAGGAATAAAATAAGCCAACTTCGTAAGCCTATCAACAATCACCCAAATCGAATCATGTTCTATTAAGGTATTAGGTAACCCTATCACAAAGTCCATCGAAATGTTATCCCATTTCTATTCTGGAACTTCTAACGGTTGCATCAACCTTGCAGACTTCTGATGTTCACTTTTTGACTTCTGACAAGTCAAACATGCATACACAAACTGAGCCACATCACTCTTCATTCTAGGCCACCAAAACAAACCTTTCAAATCTTTATACATCTTTGTAGCTCCTGGATGAATACTCAACTTACTTTTATGACTCTCCTTAAGTATCACTTTCTTCATCTCAACATCATCAAAAATACAAATCCGGTTATGAAATCTCAACACACCTTGCGCATATAGCTTAAAATCATTATTCTCAGACTGATCGATCCCAACCATCGAATCGACCAGTTTCACATCCAACTTATGAGCTTCTTTGATACTGTCTAGAAATTCATTATTAATCTTCAACATACCTAACATAACACTCTGCGGTGTCACCTTGCAAACTAAGCTCATATCCCTGAACTATTCAATTAATTCCAACTCTTTAACCATCATTACCGACATATGTAAAGTCTTTCGACTCAATGTATCAGCTACCACATTCACTTTTCCTGGATGACAATTCAAACTGAAATCATAATCCTTTAACAATTCCATCCATCTCCGCTGCCTCATGTTCAACTCCCTCTGGTCGAATAAATACTTTAAGCTCTTATGATCACTAAACACTTAAAATCTAGAACCATAAAGATAATGCCTTCAAATCTTCAACATAAAAACAACTGCAGCAAGCTCTAAATCATGCATAAGATAGTTCTTCTCATGAGTCCTCAACTTCCTTGACGCATAAGCAACTACCTTATCATTCTGCATAAGCACACCTCCTAAACCCATTTTATAAGCATCACAATATACCACAAAAGTATCTCCTAGATTAAGTAACGTCAAAATCGGAGCCGATGCCAATCTCTTCTTCAATTCTGTAAAAGTTTCTTCACACTAATCATCTCATACAAAAGCTCTACCTTTACAAGTCAACTTAGTCAACAGAAGTGCCAACTTAGAAATACCTTCGATAAAACTTCTATATTAACCAACTAATCCCAAAAAGCTTCTAATCTCAGTAGTTGACTTCGGAGTTTCCCATTTCAACACAGCATCAACCTTCGATGGATCTACAACAATGCCACTACCTAAGATCACATGAACAAGAAAACTACCTCCTGTAACCAGAATTCACACTTGGACAACTTTGCATACAACTTCTTTTCTTTCAAAACTTGCAATACTACTCTTAAGTGTTCTGCATGCTCTTCTTCTACCTTAGAGTAAATTAAAATGTCATCAATGAACACCACTATAAACGATCCAAATAAGTATGAAAGATACGATTCATATACTCCATGAATACTCCTGGCACATTAGTAACACCGAAAGGCATCACCGAATACTCATAATGTCCATAATGCATCTTGAAAGCCGTCTTCTGGATATCTTCATCCTTCACCTTAATCTGATGGTAACCCGACCTCAAATAAATCTTACTGAACACCCGAGCATCCACCAATTGATCCATTAAGTCATCTATTCTTGGAAGCGGATACTTGTTCTTAATCGTCACTTTATTCAACTGCCTATAATAAACAAAAAACCTCATACTTCCATCTTTCTCCTTTACTAACAACATTGGAGCTCCGCACGGCGATACACTTGGTCTTACAAACTTCTCTTCAAGTAACTCTTCCAATTGTTTCTTTAACTCTGACAATTTAGATGTAGACATCTTGTATGGTGCCATAGACACAGGTCTGGTACCAGGTACAAGATCAATAGCAAATTCAACTTCCCTCTCCGGTGGTACATCAGGAATCTCATCAGGGAAAACTTTAGGAAATTCACACACCACCTGTAATTCCTCAATTATAGCTTGAGTTTCTACAGATAGCGACGCCATCAACAAGAACATTTGTGCTTCTTCTTGCATCAACTTCCTCAACTGTCTAGCAGACAACATACTATCTTCCTCTTCTTCAGGAGTAGAAAACCTTACAGACTTGTCATAACGGTTAATATGAACATAGTTATGCTCTAACCAGTTCATACCCAAAATCACATCCAACCCTCTCAAAGGTAAACAAATCAAATCAACAGGAAAGTCTCTGTCGAAGATCGACAAGGGACACCTTAAACACACAAAATAAGTAGTCACCAACCCCTTGGCTGGAGTGTCGACGACCATTTCTCCATTCAGAGGATACAACATAAGACCCAATCTTTCAACACAATCAGCAGCGATAAAGCAATGAGTAGAACCGATATCAATAATAGTAATTAAAGGAGTACTATTAATGAAACATGTACCTTTGATAAGTCTGTCCTCAGCAACTGTCTGATCCTCAACCAAAGCAAACACTTTACCACTTGTGTACACCCTCTTTAGTTTCTGACACTGACTACCAATGTGCCCTTCTTTACTACAATTGAAACAGATCACCTCCTTATGCTTGCACTCAGATACAACATGTCTAGTATTACCACAACAGAAACACCTCTTTACCTCAACAGTACACACATTACTCTTATGCCCATGTTTTCCACATTTAAAACAAACCACACCAGCAGGAGCATCTCCCCCACTAGTCCTCTGACCCTGAGCAGTTTTATGTTTACCTTTACCAACTGGGGTATCATAAGGCTTACCACTATTTTATTGGTGCTTACCTCTCTTCTCACTGATAATCTTGTAATGAGCATTATTATCCTCTTCATAAATCATGCAACTATCAATCAAATCAGCAAAGACACGGATCTTCTATTATCCAACTTCCTTCATGATCTATGGGCGCAACCCGTTCTCAAACTTGATGCACTTCGAAAACTCGGCATCTACCTCACTGTAGTGCGGATAAAACTTAGCCAACTTAGCAAACTTTGCAGCATACTCAACAACCGACATATTTCCTTGCTTCAACTCAAGGAACTCAATCTCCTTCTTACCACGAACATCTTAAGGAAAGTACTTCCTCAGAAATTCCCTATGGAACACAGCCCAAGTGACATTTTCACCTGCAGCTTCCAATCTCTGACAAGTCTCTAGCCACCAGTCATCAGCCTCAACCGCTAGCATATGAGTACCATATGGAACCTTCTGCGCTGGAGTGCAGTGCATCACACGAAACATTCTCTCTCTGGAAAGTCGCCAAACTACAAAATCCAGCATTCCCGTCAGCATTCGGCTGATTCTCCATAGCATGCGCCATTGCTTCTAAAGCAGCAGCAAGTGCAGCATCATTCCTTCCAGCCATCTCAACTTATCACTATAACATAAAAAAAGGTTAGAACTCAAATTAACAATACTCGATTGTTAGACAACTACGACTCGACAACTTGGTCGGACGGACCAACCTTTGCTCTGATACCAACTTTGTAACACCCCAATTCTACCCGACAATTATGAATGTAAATCAGAGTTTTAAAGTTCATACAACTGAATCAGGATGCCACAAATTCAACTTAAAAACACATTGCATTCAACGTGGATACATAAAACTTTAAAACTTCGGATGAACCAACAACATAATAATTTAATCTCTTAATTCAACAACTTGAACAACTACGCAGCGGAATCATAACAACATCTTTGTCCATCGTTACAGCAACTTCAAAATAACACGTACTTAGCAACAATCAAATTAAAGTTTAACAACTGAAATAATCAATAATTAAAAGCAACAAGTGTTCATCCTCCCGAGTGTTATGTATCAGAGCAACGACACCGACTCGAACTACTGAAGGTAGACCACCTTCACTCTGGATTACCTGCACGTTATCAACATAAGGGCAACATTCAAATAGAAGGGGTGAGATATCTAAAGATATAATAAAGCGTATGATAAATAATATATTAAATTAGATCACATAATATCACCATTTCTCATCTTATAAACAACAATAATCGAAACAGAATACCAACAATATACACATTTACCGCATTAATACACAACTTCTTTATGCAATCATATAATATGACTCAATATTATGAAAATTCATGTGGTACCATTGGAGCAGAACTCCCATCTCAAAATAATTGCAATAAATAGAAGCATCAACAAGGCATAAGCCTTCATCTTAATATTCACCAATACAGGCGATCTTAACGAGCATCAGCTCCATCTTGATATGCAATGTATGTGACACAATCATGAATGTAGTAACAACAACCACAATTAAACAACATCTCAACACAACATCATCGTTGGCCAGAAGCCTACATCTTAATAGCTGCCAATTATTAGAGGCATCTCAACATCATTCGTCAACATTATTCATCAACATAATTCATCGCATAATTCATCAACATAATTTATCAACATAATTCATCAACATAATTCTACAACAACTCAACCACAACAAAAATACAACGACAGATCGACAACCCCTCAACGTTCGCCATAGGCCTCAACATGATAATGCCTACGATTAATTAATCATGTAAGGCTTATCTCTAATGACCAAACCTATACATATTATTATTCTGTAATACTAAATCATTATCATTATTAATCTTACTGTTATGAACTAAGAAATAATCTATAATCATCTTATCCTCATCATACTTCACAAAATCATCGTAGAGATTAACGCATGAAGCTAACTCTAATCCTAATTTGGTTTACTAGGATTATTCTTCCTATTATTCATTTTAATCCTTAAGAATGAAGTTAATCGCGTCATCTATTCAACACTTCAAACGGCACCTCAAACGGAGTCTGGAAACTCAAGTTACAGCCTTTGGAAACGAATCTGCCAAAAATCAGACTACATGAGTTGACGCATAATGTTTTGGGTCGACGCGTACTGGGTTAAAATCCTACATGAGTTGACGCGCAATCCTCCTGTATCAAATCAAACTGAGTCCGCAACACCGCATGTATCGATGCATAGTCCTACGTATCGACTCATCCTGAGTCCAAAAACCTGCATGTGTCGACACATTACCTTTGAGATAGACTCATATTGTTCTGTCACGAATATTTTTCTGCGATTTCACTGTGTTTTCACCATGATTTCCCTGCCTTAGGCCCTAAAAACATCCTCTAATCATAGGTAATCATTAATTATAATAATCCTATGTTTCTACATCAATTATACAGCATTAGGGCATCATTACTCATCTCTAAAGCATTGATCTTCATCATACAACAATATATACATTTCAGTCATAAACAAAACCACTTTTCACATCTAATCCCACATAGTAATCATCATAAACCTTATTATAGAGTCAGAACCCCACCCTTACCTTGGATTGAAGGTTGTTCTACGACTTTTCCGATTGAATTATGTTCAGCCTCTTTTCCTTCTTTTCTACAACTTTCACGTTCTCTTCCAACCCTTATTTCTTTCTCTTCTTACTGCTTCTTCTTTTTCCTTATTATTTCTAAAAACTAATATAATAACCCTATAATTCTCATTATGTCTTAATGGGCTTAAAACTCCTACACCCCATTTCTACTACTTCTAGTCCTTAAAATAAGCTCACATCAAATAATATTATTATTCTAATATTATTCCATAACTTAATCGAATAAATAAATCCAATAACAACAAAATATCAACTATCATCATAACAAAACTTCACAAATAACCCAAAAATAATTTAATTAAATAATTAATTAAATTACGGGCGTTACACTGACACTGAGCAGTGTCAGCAACATGCCGATTTTTCATTAATTCACCGATCAGTTCTAGAAGAATGCCGCAACGAAAATCCTCTGATCAAAATCCGCACATGAGGTCTAAGGCAAAGTCAGAGCCAACAAAATTTGTGAAATTATATCCAGAACACCATCTTGATATGATAAAAATCAAAGAAGTACGATTTTTACAATATCGGAAAACGGTGAAATAAAATTCCGGTTCAGCACCACAAAATCTCTGGTAATCCAGAATTCCGAGGACCTTCTTTAAAGAATCAGCTCCGGGTCCGAACGTACGGAATGAAGAAAAAAAATAAGATGGATTTTTTCCCAGAAGAACGGCTCAAAAACATCATGGGCGCAAGTTATGAATTTTTGAGTGCCAAAAAAATAATGGTTCAACACATTATTTTCACTGTTTTTCCATTGTTTCTTTACAAAGTATCTGTGCATTTGGAAGCTTCAAGAATCGCTCTAAAACAGTATTCCAATAAGAAGTTATGAATTTTCAAGTACTTGCGTATGACGGCACAACAATCAAATTCAGTACACTGTCTGCAAGGAAATAAAATTCTGAGGTCCTCTTCACGAAATTAGCCTTCGATCCAAACACGAGGAGTGATAAGGAAATAAAGATGGTCTTATTGCTCGAAGAACCAACTGAAAACACTGAATCAGATGAAAGATATGAATTTCTAAACACCTGGGAGACGATAACCATTCATTAAATTTAAGTACCGCTTCAGGGAAATTAAATTATTCGAAAACTTTGTGCATATAATTGGCTTACGACTTGAACAAATGAAATGAAGGAAATACCCAAATGGATCCAATGCCTGAAGAATCATCTCAAAATGGTATCCTGATTGGAAGTTGTGAATTTCTGAGCTCAAACCAGTAAAACGTTTTTATGGCTCGCATTATCCCAAATCAACCAAATGCCCAGTTTCTCCGATGTTTGAAGCATATTAAGACACATGAGAACCTAACATGACGATGGTTCAACTAATCATTACCTTGATAGCTTGTGAAACACGCGAATCACGTCTTAACCTTTGAAAACCCGACTTTTGCCTTATTTCACAGTATAACATAATAATATCTTTTTGCGTAATTTCTGAGGAGAAAGACTTCAATCTCATAATCATTTGTTGATTAATGATGCATGTCATGTTAAATGACCTAATGGGGGATATGCACATGCAAAATGAGAGATGCGTAAGCTAGATGGTCCTTATAAAAAGGTAGGATAAATTTGGGGTATGAAACCCCTATTAAATCTTCTTTAACTAGATGGTGAGATTGGTTGTAGCCTTTCGAACAATCAAGGTGAAAGAGGAATTAATTCTTAATAGAACCGTAAAATTTGTACTCTGAAGCCAGTCGGGTATCGCTCATTTTTTTTTTGTTTTTCTTTTTTTCTTTCTATTTTTTTTATATTGAAAGGTAGTTATTAGGAAATATGTGTCAGATCAAGGTTAGACTCACACAAGAATAGAGATCAAGCCTACATGCCGGCCAGAATCATACGTGCGTATAATTGACTTGACAAAGGACACCTGAATCAAAGGGGAACTCAAATATACACGCCCGATAAGGATATTGGACACATACAAAGATATCAAAGATATATGTTAGGTAAGAATGTTAAACATATCTCAAGAAAAGGAGAATATACATGACCGGTAAGGATATTGGACATGTATTAAGATATCAAAAATATATGTTCAGTAAGAATGTTGAACATATCACAAGAAAAGGCGAATATACATGACCGGTAAGGATATTGGACACGTATTAAGATATCAAAGATATATGTTCAGTAAGAATGTTCAAGAGACTCTAAATAGAGAACACCTAAAGGAAATGCAAACTGACATATACATGCCCGGTAAGGATATTGGACACATACAAAGATATCAAAGATATATGTTTGGTAAGAATGTCGAACATATCTCAAGACATCAATGATACATGTTCGATAAGGATGTTAAGAACATATCAAGAAGAGGTTGACCAAGACAGACTCTAAATAGAGAACACCTGAATCAAAGACAAACTCACACATACATTCCCGGTAAGGACATTTGACACATACAAAGATATCAAAGATATATGTTCGTGAATAATGTTGAACATATCTTAAGACATCAGCGATGCATGTTCGATAAGGATGTTGAACACATATCAAGAAGAGGCTGACCAAGACAAACTCTAAATAGAGAACACCTTAGTCGAAGGTGAACTCGCAATAGATGCCCGATAAGGATATTGGACACATACAAAGATATCAAAGATATCGATAAGAATGTTGAACATATCTCAAGACATCAACGATACATGTTCGATAAGGATGTTGAACACATATCAAGAAGAGACTGACTAAGACAGACTCTAAATAGAGAACACCTGAATCGAAGCCGAACTCACACATACATGCCCGGTAAGGATATTTGAAACATACAAGGATATCAAAGATATATTTTCAGTAAGAATGTGGAACAAATCTCAAGACATCAATGGTACATGTTCGATAAGGATGTTAAACACATATCAAGAAGAGACTGACTAACATATACTCTAAATAGAGAACACCTGAAGCAAAGGTGAACTCACACATACATGCCCGATAAGAATATTGGAAACATATCAGGAAGAAATTGACCAGAATAGACTCCGACAAGGAAAGACATACTTTCCTAATCAAGTGTGCAAGACATACTGGACTTTGAGGAGACACTAAAGGACTCTATCAGGGAAAGGAGATGATCAAAACATGACCTAACCAGGGATGTTAGCTAAGCTAATGAAAGGAATATCCGATAAAACACAGATAAACCAGAGAAAAGGAACAGATCAACACAGAACCTCCAGAGAGCATTGATTAAAGATGAACTCAACAAAGAAATGGAATAACCGAAAATAGGCTCCGAAATAAGGAAAGCCAATCCAAGATGGACTTACTGAGGATAATGAACGTGGGTTCTAACCAACACATCCTCAAAGAAAGCGCTAATCAAAGGAGAACTTTACGGGAGAAAGAGACCAACCAAGGGGAATCTAACAAGGACTGCCAAAACATATTGGACTTTCAGTAGCTGCAAATATGCAAGAACTACAGTGTCCCCAGGCCAAAGGCGGGGCGTAATTCTTAAAGAGTGGCAATTATTTTAATTACCACACACTAAGTATGGATACTCAAATACTTGAGAAATAAGAAAGATTATACACCGACTCTTACTCGCACTCTAATGGAAAAGAAAACACAGGTAAAAATTACCAAGGGCTTGCAAGGGCGAGGGAAAACCACGACTCACTGGAGAAATGGAAAGCACCAAAGGCTCGACTGGTGTTAAACCAAAACAGACTCCATTGTGGAAAAATGATAGGATCACCCTAAACGATAGTTGCAGAGGTAATTCAAATCTGAGCACATAAAAATTTGGTTACCGCAAGTAAAAATGATTGGCTTATACTTATGCATGTTTGGAATTTTTTCTATTTTTGGTAAGTGCAATGTAATGATGCATGTTTAGCAATGCACTGGGGAAAATACGAAAATAATCGACTACTGAGAAGACAAGTAACTTCCAAACGATTATCTTTTCCCATCTGATCTTCTTGAAAGAATAATCCATCTGAGCTTCAATAGGGAATCATGATTCGGAGCTATCAACTTCTAAAGATTGATATCACTGGGGAAGTAACTTTCTGAGAAGAATACTGCTAAAATAAATTACAGCTCATAGAAAATCTTGAACTTTGATCCAACTCTTCGACTTCCTGGGAACATCCCTTCATCTTCCGTTAGAATGAGGATATCTTGTTGAGGATGGAAACTTTCTCGCATAGATTTTCTTGATGAAGATAACTTCTACTGGGCATCATAAAAATTCTTAAATAAAAAGAATTCTACTTAGCTCACGTTGGGGATGACACTGTCGGGGTAAATATTTTTGCTTGGGAAAGAAGCAAGCATCTTGGGATAGAAGCTCCACTGGGGATATCTCAACCATCTTCTATCATCGTGGATGAAAAGACTTATGATTGGAATTCCCATGTATACCATACTGGGGAAACAAGACACTTGTTGGGGGGGGGGGGGGGGGGGGGAAACTTTCTCCACTAGGGGAATAAAAGGAAAGTTAATCTGGAAGGTCCTTGAAATTCGACTTCGAATAGAACAAAAACGTTACCTCTTACAATGGGGAGTCAAAAAACTTTAGATGGTAACATCAACAATACCCATTGCACTAGGGTGTATCCATCTCTGCAAGATTCTTGTCGGCAAGGATTCATTGGGGATAATGGTCGTCTCATGAGGATAAAAACTAGAATCTTCCATAGATAATTAGGAATCTCTTCAAGAAACTATGATATAGGACAGGACGCACAAGGGAGGAAGGGTGCAAACTTAACTGAAGAGGAGAATGCATACTTCATGTGGAGAACAAGTGACAACCTCATTAGGGAAGTCATAGAATGTCGACTTCAAGGGGAGCATATCAAGAACCTCTGGTTGGTAAATAAAAAGATTCTTTAGAGAAAATTTGAAAGAAACAGACTGCACTGGTAAGAAGGAGAGTTCTCAGGCGAGACTACACATTCATTGGGGATAAAGAATTCTATCTCGAGCAAAGGTTAGAATTCACTGGAGAATTAGATTCCATTCTTCTGAAATCCTTATCCTTTACGACTCTCATGTTTGTCGAATACAGACCTTCCTTGGTTCATTGATTGGTATGCTTCTTGTCATAAAAAAACCAAAGGTACACTGTATTACAGTGAGAGAACTGACTTGGGTGTTTTGTGTTTTATCGTAAATGTTGCGGTTTAGCAAGAGTCACCATCAAATTTTCTTTTATCCAAAAGGAAGGGCTAAAAAGAACAGGAAAGACCTTTGAAATTATCTCTGAGTTCGAGGGGTAGATTATGAAAATGGGAGGTATTAGCACCCTTTTCATCCGTAGTTATCTACGGCTCTTAGTTGCTTCCTAAATCACTTGCTTTGTTTGAAAAATGTTCTTTGTGTGGTTTTTGAAAGTATTTTGAAAAGGCGCCTTCGTTTAGGAAAACTTTGTAATAGTTCTTGTTCGTAAGAACGTATACAAAGTGTTGAGCTTTTGAAAATATTTCATGTTTGGAAACTGTTTTGAAAGTGTTGGTGTTTGTTTTGAAAATGAGCAAGGATGTTTGTTTTGAAAATGAGAAAGCAACTATGAACAATCTACCTACTCAAAAGTCTTTGTTCATTTCTTCCTTTCCTTTGATATTGCTATCTTACCATTGATTTGGTAAGAAGCCTTGTCTTT
The DNA here is from genome assembly GCA_948472305.1 of Vicia faba. Classification (NCBI taxonomy): domain Eukaryota; kingdom Viridiplantae; phylum Streptophyta; class Magnoliopsida; order Fabales; family Fabaceae; genus Vicia; species Vicia faba. The sequence continues at coordinate 554,238,527 of OX451738.1, read as the reverse complement.
GGATGTAAAGGGACGGGTGTGGGTCATCGTATAGTCATGATAGCAATGTTGTGAGATATCTTAGCATTTCTCTTTGAGGGACTAAGATCATTTTGAAAGTCAACATTGATAGCGTCATCGAGGGACTATGATCTTGTATTTTTTATTGTTTTTGCTAAGATATCCCACATGCATAACATGACCATTTTTATAAGGCAACAAGTGGAATTACCCTAAGGGTGCATGTGTGTAAAGTGTGTTTGATTGCATGCATTTTGTCTTTGATTTTTGGGTTGTCTACTTGTTGGTGTTATCTTTTCCATACACACCTAATTACTAACATTTATATGAAAGTAATAAAAAAGTGGAAAAAAAATAAATCCTACACTATTACAACCATATTGAAGTTCATGAAAATATAAAAGAAAAAATAAGGTAGAAAGAAGAAAACAAGAGCTCCTTCGATTGGGGGGCGGAGTGCCCTTCGAATCTGCTTTTGTTGGCCTCCTTCGATTGGGGAATAACATGCAGCAAGTCATGGCCTTTGATTGGCCATGGCAGCAGCAAGGCGTGGCCTTCGATTGGGCATTGGTAGCAGCTAGGCGTGCCTTCTGGTTCTGCCTTGTTGCTTTGTTGCCTTCTTCGATTGAGGCTGACAGCAACAAGTCATGGCCTTCAATTCTGGATGGACCTAGTGCAAATGTGCCTTCTTATTTTGCCTTTCTAGGGCTTGGAAGTTAGCATGACCATGAATTATGGCTAGGCCTGGAAGTTAGCATTGAAGCCCAAGGCTTCGTTTCAAGTCTTTCTCCCCCTGTCTCTTTCATTTGATTTTAATAACAACATGGCTTAAAGCCATGTTAGCATTTGTCTAGTGGCCAAGTTAATTTTTTTAAGGCATGTTTAATAAACTCAAGCAACAAGAAAACAAAAGATTATCCAGAAAAATAGATTCAAAGGGTGCAATCGAAAGGGAGTAAAAATTATATATACATGTTATGTCTGAAATGAAGGATGCAAGGGTAAGAGTAACTTACCTTGCTGTAGCCTTGAAGGTGAGTTGGGCCTTGAGTGGCTCTGGATGTTGGATTCAAAGGAAGGAACAAGTGGGATGCTCCTTGATTCGAAGGAAACTGGAATGTATTGTTCTTCATAATCGAAGGAGGTGACAATGATTCTGGGTTTTTGATTTCACAAGTGTTGAAGTGTTTGAGAATTTTATGGTGTGTGGGAATTTTGAAGATACATTCCCCTCCTCTTCTTCCTCTCTCTTTTTTTCTATGTGCAAATGAACACTCTATTTATAGAGGAAAAATTTGAAATGTTTGGGAGTAAAAATAATAAAATAAAGGCTCATCTGGAAAGTAAGCACCCACTTATGCCATGATAGCAAGATGGATGTTTCAGATGGATTGCTTCCTTTTGAAGGAAAACAGGCGCAAGGCTCAATAAAAACTTTTTCTAAAAAGTAATATTATACTATTAAGGGCAAGTGGTCTTGGACAGCAAATGGGTAAAAGCCTATTTCAACTTGCATAGACAATTAAATATAGAGCGAGTCATAGGTTTGAGGCCCTTGCTCAACTGAAGTTTGTATGCAGGCATGCAAAAGGATTTTGCTCAATTGAAAGCTTGTGTGCAGGCATGAAGGAAGTCTTTGCTCAAACGAAGGCTTGCATGTAGGCATGCCCCTACTTGGTGAAATTAAGCAACCGTATAGGATACAAATGATGCAATTGAAGGAAACCATCAGAAGGCCAAGGCCTTCTGAATCGAAGGAAGCTTTCAGAGGATGATTTCCTTCTGAATCGAAGGAAGCTTTCAGAAGCTAATTTTCTTCTGAAACAAAGGAAATCCTCGGCAGATAATTTCCTTCTGAATCGAAGGAAGCTTCAATACCCAAATGAAATATGTAAGACAAGTGGCATGAAGCCCTTGCTCAACTGAAGCTTGCATGCAGACATGGCAAGAGATGAGTGCCCAAAAGAAGACTTGCATGCAGGCATACAAGAGGTGAATGCCCAAATGAAGGCTTGTATGCAGGTGTTTTTGTCCAAACAAAGGGCTTGCCTTGCAGGGGGCACATGTGGCCAGCAGGTCATGGCCTTCAATTGCAAGCATGCAAGCAGCATACTTATCCAATAGAAAGGCTTGCCTTCTAGGGGGCACTTGTGGCTGCAAATTTGGTACTCAAAGCAAGCATGCAGGAAGCATGATGGGTGAATCGAAAGGCTTTCCCTGCATGGGGCACTTGTGGAAACAAAATTTGGAATTCAAAGCAAACATGCAGGAAGTGGAAGATACAAACGAAGCCTGCAACAAGAAGTCACATACCCAGACGAAAGAGGCATGCTAGTAGCACTTTTTGAGCAATCGAATGAGGTGCAAAGTCCAATCAAATGGGGCTGAATCGAAGGAGGCCTATTTTTCTCCAAATTTGTCAAAATATTATTTTTATCTATTTTCTCCCTTTTTGATAATTTTCTTTTAATTCTGGTGCTGGAAAATCCCAATGTACTTTTGCAAGCTTAAATTTTGAGAATCATTGTGAGAGATGCCTTGAGAATTAAAAGGGAAAATTTTGGGGTACAACAGGTGCCCCTGTTCAATCTTCTTACACATGAAGATTTAGATTGGCAAATCTGTCGTTCGTGACTTGATGGTGGAAGATGATCGAACACTAGAGTGCCCAGAAATTTGCACTCGAAGATGTTGTGGTTGATTGTGTAGGGAATGGGCTTAAAGATGCCATTTCGAAAAATGATGGATAGTTATTGAAGATGGGCTTATAGATGTCATCCAAAGGTGACTGTTGACATAAATTAGACTAAGTCTAAATTCTGACTTCAAGAAGATGTTGTGGTTGATTGTGTAGGGAATGGGCTTAAAGATGCTATTTGGAGAAATGATGGTAGTTGTTGGAGATGGGCTTATAGATGCCATCCAAAGGATACTGTTGACATAAATTAGACTAAGTCTAAATTCTGACTTCAACTGGGGAAGAATTAGAATAAATCTTTGGAGCGATTTATCTAAACTAGAGGAAATGTCTACCAGAAAGAATCAGGATAAACCATTGAGAGATTTAAACTGAACCAACGGAGGTATTTGATTGCCTGTCATTAACTAGAAGAAATAAATCTAACTAGAGGAGGTCTTTGGTCGCCTGTCACTAACTGGAAGAAATAAATCTAACTAGAGGAGGTTTTTATTTGTGATGGGCCAGTGTAGGGCTATTCTTTAGGAGACATATGAGAGGGAGGCATGGGTAGGGCTGCTTCAGGATGAATCCATATGAAACTGCATCTGGGAATGAGAAGGAACCTGTGTAGGGTTTCTTCGTGATAAGTCCATGTAAAACTTCATCTTGGAAAGAGAAGGAACCTGGGTAGGGTTACTTCATGATGAGTCCGTGTAAAACTTCATCTTGGAAAGAGAAGGAACCTGTGTAGGGTTGCTTCACAGTGAGTCAGTGTAAAACTTCATCTTGGAAAGAGAAGGAACCTGTGTAGGGTTTCTTCATGATGAGTCAGTGTAAAACTTCATCTTGGATAGAGAAGGAACCTGTGTAGGGTTTCTTCATGATGAGTCCGTGTAAAACTTCATCTTTGAAAGAGAAGGAACCTGTGTAGGGTTGTTTCATGATGAGTCAGTGTAAAACTTCATATTGGAAAGAGAAGGAACCTGTGTAGGGTTGCTTCATGATGAGTCCGTGTAAAACTTCATCTTGGAAAGAGAAGGAACCTGGGTAGGGTTGCTTCGTGATGAGTCCGTGTAAAATTTCATCTTGGAAAGAGAAGGAACCTGGGTAGGGTTGCTTTATGATGAGTCTGTGTAAAACTTCATATTGGAAAGAGAAGGAACCTTTGTAGGTTTACTTCATGATGAGTCAGTGTAAAACTTTATCTTGGAAAGAGAAGGAACCTGGGTAGAGTTTCTTCATGATGAGTCCGTGTAAAACTTCATTTGGGAAGTGAGAAGGAACCTGGGTAGGGCTACTTCATGATGAGTCCATGTAAAACTTCATCTTGGAAAGAGAAGGAACCTGGGTAGGGTTGCTTCATGATGAGTCCGTGTAAAACTTCATCATGGAAAGAGAAGGAACATGTGTAGGGTTACTTTATGATGAGTCCGTGTAAAACTTCATCTTGGAAAGATAAGGAACCTGGGTAGGGTTTCTTCATGATGATTTCGTGTAAAACTTCATCTTGGAAAGAGAAGGAACCTGTGCAGGGTTACTTTATTATGAGTCCGTGTAAAACTTCATCTGGGAAATGAGAAGGAACCTGGGTAGGGCTACTTCATGATGAGTCCGTGAAAAACTTCATCTTGGAAAGAGAAGGAACCTGGGTAGGGTTACTTCTTGATGAGTCCGTGTAAAACTTCATCTTAAAAAGAGAATGAACCTGTGTAGGGTTGCTTCATGATGAGTCTGTGTAAAACTTCATCTTGGAAAGAGAAGGAACCTGTGTAGGGTTACTTCAGCTGGTCGTGTAGTTAATTGCCCTGACTTGTTACATGTATTAATCTTTGACCTGAGAAAGAAAGATAGTTTTCCTGGCTTGTTACAGGTATTAATCTTCAATCTCTTCATGTAGATAGTTTTCCTGGCTTGTTACAGGTATTAATCTACAATCACTCCTCCACAAATAGTTTTCCTGGCTTGTTACATGTATTAATCTACAATCACTCATCCACAGATAGTTTTCCTGGATTGTTACAGGTATTAATCTGGAACTTTAAAATTGTTGGTCGTTGAGATAGTTGTCTTGTCTGGTTTCAGGTATTAATCTCTGACCTTTTGAAAATTGTTGATGATAGCCATTTGTTGATTGAACTTTTCCTGAAAAAGGTAAAATGTTAGTTGTATGCAATGTCACGATGTATGAAATGCATGGTGTCATGATGTTCTCAAAATAAATGAGATCGTGTCGTATGCACTTATCATGTATGTAAATAGGATGTATGAAATGTGGAATGTTTATTGAAGTGTATCTTTGTCTGGGAAATAAATCCATGAAAAATGCTGGGGATTCGTTAAATCCCGGACTGCTGTTGAAGAGTAGGTGCGTCTTTAAATTTTGCTTAGAATGTTTCCATCGGGGATTCCTGTTATGAGGAGAAATCCGCTGGGGAATGTTGAAAACTCTGTAGAGAGTGTTGATTCCTTCTTGGGGAAAAGAGTTCAGGAGTCTCAGTTGTCTGTTGCTCTACTGGGGAGTTATCTTGGGGAAGATTTAAGTTAACTATTATCTGGTCGTATTCCAGGCTTTGCAGTAGCTTGCTAGAAAAGATGAAGTTGAACTCATATCTGGTCGGGTCCAGGCTTCACAAAAACTTACTGAAGTTATCTGTTATCTGGTCGATTTCCAGGCTTCACAGTAACTTCTTGAGGATTGTAGAGTAGTCTACTGGGGGAGAGGAGTTGTGATCCTCTGATTTGTAGTGGTCAAAGAGGAAAACTCAAGCTGGAGAATCCTGCTGTTTGTTGGGGAAATAAAACTTGTTTCTAATCTGTTGGAGAGGTGGCGATTTCACTGGGGAAAATCCTCGAGGATTCTTGAGGTCTTCTCAGCTGGGGAAAAAGTTTTCAGAGATTAAACTCTGGCTGGGAGTCATCCTTTAAGAAGGATTTTGGGGATATTTGTCACGGCCCCTAGTAGCAAGTGTTTGTGGCACTTCCATGAACTAATTGATTGTACGTAATCCTTTGTTTGGATTTGCATTCAATGCCCCAAGTGATTTAGATGGAAACTTGCCCCTGATTATTCATCATTTCTTGAGAGATTTCTTGGAATCTTGACTGGACTGCCCCAGGTGTGCTGGATAGTGACATGTCATACCCCTTTGTTGATAGAAGATTTGTCATTGGAAATGTCATCCTACTTGGAAGTGATTTTGTTCATTGAGAGGGTTTTTGTTTGTCGGATATTCGTTGTGTGAATTTCTCCGCTGTCAAACAAATAGCCATATGCAAACAGCGATATTCAAATAATGCAAAGTTTATGCTTGTCTTGAAGTTTTGAAAATTCATTTTAGAAAGTAAAGAAATTTTGTAAGAAAATTCAACTCAGGATTTAGAGTAAAGCCTTATAGGAGTCAGGATACATTTTGTAAGAGTATGCTTTCGAACTAACCCATGCTTCAATTAGGATTTTTTAAGGGTTGTAACGTGGCTTGGTTCAGGGTTTAAGAAACAAAGGATAAGGCTCAAAGTGTATTTGTACCCACCCGCTCTTCGTGATGTTCTTCAGTCCTAAACTCAGTTAATTATATGTTTGAACTCCAATTGAGTCTGGAATGACGTTTTGGTGATGGTTCAGACAAGTTTGGTTTGTCAAAAGGCAGACATTTTTGCATCGTTGTCATGTTGTCGAGGATTTGTAGTGACCTATTTATTTTGATTTGTTATCCCTAATTTTTTCCTGACTGTTCTTGTTTTGAGATTACAGTCAGCAGGATGCCCCAGTTTTCTTAAGTCTCCTTTGTAGGTTTTGACTTAGCGGGCTTTTCTCTTGAGAGATAATGACTGCCTATTCGATAAGGAATCATCATCGTCTTTTGATTCTAGAGGAATCTTTTTGATGTCATTCATTGTATTACAAAGTGAAAGTTTGCGACTGAACGCGCATTTGAATTAACTGAGAGACTACCCTGCCCCAGGTTTTGATTAAAGGTTTCAATTTGTGTAAAAAAAGAAAACTTCTACTTCTTTGGCTCAAAGGGGTTGACTAGGGATTATCTTCCTTATAACTCCAGTGTTTAGGATTTGAAAGAACGCATGTACATCGTCAGCAAGGTCTATCCAAAAGCATATTGTATAAGATTATGGCATTAATTTCGTCATCTTCCCTCTAAAGGCTTGCAACTTTTAGCAAGAGTTGAATGTCATAAAGAGAGTAAAAAGCATAGTTTAAATATAGTGAAAACAAATGGATGAATTCAAGACAAACATATGTAATACATTAATGAAACAAAGTTTGACATTAAAAGATAATTGTTTGAATAACAAAAGAAATTACAATTGAAAATTCAAAATGAAAAAGATGCTCTCAATGATTCGTATAGGAGCAGTGATCACGTTTGGAGTCTCCGGATGGCCAAACTCAATCTCCTTGGCGTCAATCAAATTCTGAATCTTGTACTTCAACACCCAACAATCGTTAGTATCATGCCCGGGACTGCGGAATAGTAAGCACATATTGCATTAGTATTGTAGTTAGGAGAAGAAGTTTTGGGGTTTGGATGAGGTCCTATCAATGTAATCAGATTCATCCTCAACAAGTGTTGTAGCGCTTGAGTCAGCGGCATCTTAATGTTGGTAAACTGTCTTTTGGGCTTGTCTAGCCTTCATTGATTTCCCTTTTTTTGTCGCTGAGACGCAGAACCAGAGATCAGGACTGCCCCCACATGTTGGTCATGATGACTCTTTTGACCATACACAGCATTGGACCCTTTCTTCCCATTGTATGGCTTTTTCTAAGCATCAGAGGGTGTAGCTCCTTGGATATTTTCGCTTTTGATGCCAGCTTCGACCCTTTCGCCGGTCAGTATTATCTCGGGGAACCCAGCTGAGGAGCTTCCGATTAGGTGATTGAAGAAAAGTTCTGTCAAAGTTCCCATGAAGATGTCAATCAGCTCCCTGTCAGTTAAAGGGGGCTGCACCCTACCAGCCAGATATCTCCACTTTTGGGTGTATCCTTTGAAGCTCTGGTTGGAACCTATGGTCATGTTCTGCTATTGCACACGAGTTGGTGCAAGATCAGCGTTGTACTAGTACTTCTTGTAGAAAGCAGCAGCTAGATCCTCCCAGGTGTGGATGCGAGAACCCTCCAATTAATAGAACCATTCAAGTTGAGTCCCAACTAAGATCTCTTGGAGGAAATGGATCCAAAGATTTTGACCAGTTGTGTATGGTTGAATCTTGTGGACATAGGACTTTAAGTGTATCTTAGGTCAAGAGACTCCATCATATGGGGAAAAGGTAGGGATTTTGAATTTTGGTGAGATGAGCACTCCGGAAACTAAACCCATGTCTCCTAAGTCCAAGCCAGGCACAACTTGGATCTCCATAGCTTTTATTCTGTCTTCAAGCTGTTTGTATTTTTCATCTGTCGGTGGATACCGCTCTTCAGACGATTCATTGTCATCAGTATCTATGTTAGCTTTAATGCTTCCAGCTTACTCTTCTTTTTTGTCTTTAGAAGAAGCATCTTCTTTTTGAACTAGCTGGGCATGCCCCTTGGACCTTCTCCTCACATTGAGGATGACAAACTTTTTCTTCTTCTTGCTCTCTTTGGTGAAGAGTGTTTTCAGATCTTCCTGCCCCTTGGCCAAGTTCACGAGCACCTGTTGGAACTGAGCGTTTTAAACTTGGATATCTTTCACCATTTGTTCCATATCCATCTTACTGAAATAAATAGTGATAAGATAAGTGTGATACGGTGGGAGAACTGACTTGGGATTTTGCGTTTGTGTTCGCAAATGTTTCGGTTTAGCAAGAGTCGCCACCGACTTTTTATTTTATCCTAAGGAAAGGTCAAAAAGCACAGGAAAGACCTTTGATATGTTTTCTTGGGTTCGGGGAGTAGATTATAGAAAGGGAAGGTATTAGCACCCTTTTTATCCATGGTTATCCATGGGCTCTTAGTTACTTGCCTAGATCACTTGATTTGCTTTTCAATTATTTGAAATGGTGCTGTTCGATTGTTTGAAATGGTGTTTTGTGTGTGATTTTGAAAGATGTTTTGAAAAGAGGCCATCGTTGTGGCAACCTTCGTAATGATTCTTGTTCGAATGTATACAAAGATGTTTTTGTCTTTTGAAAAGTTTTCAATGTTTGAAAGTAGGGTTTTGAAATTGTGTTGTGAAGTGTGTTTTGAAAATAGCAAGGATGTTTTTGCAAGCTTGATCAAGTAACTAGGAGCTATTTACCCTATTCTACTCAAAGACCTTTCTTATGTTTTTAACCCTTTTAATAGTGTTGTTTCACCATTGTATTTGGTGAACAACCTTGTGTTAGGATGTCAACGGGACAGGCGCGGGTCATCGTATAGACCATGATAGCAATGGTGTCAAGTATCTTTGGCAATTTTCTTAAGGGACTTGATCATTTTGTTTAGGCAACTCAGACAGCGTCATCGAGGGACTATGATCTTTTGTTTTGTTTTTGTTTTGCCAAAGTACTTGACATGCATATCATGGCCCATTTTTGAAGGCAACAAGTGGATTGTAACCCTAGGGGTGCAAGTGTGCATTGTGTTTGTTTTTCATGCATGGTTATCTTTTTATTAGGTCAAACTAATTGTTGATTTTATTTGCGTACAAACCCTAGGTCTAAGCATGGCATAATTGAAAGCTTTTAAATGTGCGAGAATTTAAATGCTATACTATTACAACATGATATATGGGGGGGTACAAATTTAAATTGGGAGTATTTGACAAGAAATTAAACTCTAGATTACTATTACAACCAAATTGAATGTACAAGATACATTATTTAAATGTACAATAATTAAATAAAAATACAACAAATAAATATTAAATAAAACATGTTATACAAAAAAGATCTTTATGTATGTAAAAAGTATATTTTTTTAATGTGAAATATAAATAAATAAATAAAAAGTCAATTTTTATTATTTTTCTATTTAGGGCAAGAAACCCTAATTCTTAATGAATAATATTATTTATTAATTATATAAAATAATATATTAATTTATGCATAAAAATAAAAGTATATTATAAAAATGATATTTTTTAGTACAACATATTAATAAAAATGAAAATGTGATATTTTTGTATTTTTTAACCTAATTATTTAATAACAAGTATATAAGTATATATATATATATATATATATATATATATATATATATATATATATATATATATATATATATATATATATATATATATATATATATATATATATATATATATATATATATATATATATATATATATATATATATATATATATATATATATATATATATATATATATATATATATATATATATATATATATATATATATATATATATATATATATATATATATATATATATATATATATATATATATATATATATATATTAAACATATTAAATATACAAAGATAAAAATTAATTATTTACAAAAATGAGTATTTTCAAGAAAATATTTTCAAATGTAAATAAAAATAATAAATGAAAATAAGTATATTTTTTGTATTATTTTTAAGTTTTATTAAAAAAAAGAAAATAGTTTATTTACATATGTATACTTAGTAAAATAAAATAAATATCAAATAAATATGAAAAAATATAGAAAATTATTTTTGGCATTTTTCATATTTAGACAAAAAATAATAAGGTCAGAATAAAAAATAAAAATGTCAAAATAATAAATATTTAAATAAATGGGCCAGAGGGTGTAAACTGAACAAAAGGGGTGTCAAAAGCAAAAGGTCCCAGGCCCAGCCCAGAATCACTTCTTCTTCTTCCTTGGAACAAATCATGCGTGTATGTTATGTACAAAACTGTAACTCCTGATTCTTTGATCTTTTGACAAAACTCATAACATGAACATTATAGAGAATTAAACAACGAATTTAACCATATAAAAAACTTGGATTAACTCTCAAAGACCAGAGAGAATTTCTCTGGCCCTAATTTCTAACCTAGTTTTTTCAGAAAGTTCATGAGTGAAATTCTCTTAGCACGATTAATGTAAATGAAAACTAAGCATATGTATGCCTTCAGGGCTATGAGTACAACATATTTCATTCACAAACCTAAGCCTAACCATTCCTAAATAGGGAGATAGAAGTCCATTAAATACTTGTTTCAGTTGACTTCGAGTTGGACAATGCAGCAACCTTCAATGGTGTTTGGGCTTCTTTTGAGCTTGCCTGAGGTCCAAGAAAGCTTCTCCAATGCTTGGCTTGCTTTGAAAAAACTTGAATCGTGTTGTAGAACTCAACCTGCAGAGCTTTGAAATGAAAATGGCAAAGTGTGTTAGAGGTGTTACAGCTTGCAATGGGGGCCTGGGATAGTTCAGGTGAGTTGATTGGAAGGTGTTTGAACTATCTTTGGATAAAACGCACGATGGAATTTGGTTATGGCTTACAAAATGCAGAACTTGCCCTGTTTTGCAGAAAAACAGTGATTCTGAGTATGGGGAGGTTTGAGTGATGAAAGGGTCGTGTTTCAGGCTTGTTGGGAGGTAAGGAACTTGTCTACAAGGTTTGTCTAAGCTTGTTTTAACAGATGTGTGAGATTGTGTATGTTTTGCCACTTTTCTTCTTTTTCAAGCAAGAGTGTGTCTCCTCCCAATGCAGGCCTGCACATGCCCTAAATCATGCCGCACCTTTTGCTCTTGGTTACTAGAATTAGTGGACTTGATCTTGCCTCAAAGATCTGGCCCCATGCCTCAAGGATTTTGTTTTGACATAAAGTGAAGTTTAGGCGTAAATGGCATTGTTGCTTTTTCCTTTTAAGGCTTAAACTAGTGTATAATGCCCTAATGACCAAGGCAATACCTTAACTCAATGGATATGCATTAAATTAAGGAGTAAAAATTTGTTTTGAGGCCTGTAATGGTGAACCAAGCTAGCTAGATCAGAATTGCAAATTGGTATGAACATGTATTGGCCATGGACAAAAGTGAGTTTTTGCCAACTTCAAGAATTCGATTCTCTCTAACCACAAGGGTGTTTGAGGAGTTCTTGGATAATTTTGAAAGCTTGGAACATATACTTCCATCCATATTTGAAATTAAAATTGAAATCCCAAGTGGAACTATGTGAAAAATGGCCAAGAACATGGGTCAAAATCCTGCCTAGATTAGGGCAAATATTCTCTAAGTTAAAAGTTTTAGGTACCCTTGTTCCAAAACTCATAACTTGAGATACAAGATTCTTTTGAGAAAACTTTGTGAATAAAACTTGTAGACTTTGTGATGGACTACAACTTTCATGTTGCAAGTTTTGTTTTAATCCATTTGCATCTTGGTGAAAAAGTGGGACAAAGTTAGGAAAAAATAAGAAAATTTCATAACTTAGAAAATTTCTAAGTTATGAAATTTTTCCATTTTAAACCCTAATTTTCATTTTTGGGTTTCTTGATGAACAAGTTTCATAATTTGACATGTCTTGATGAAAAATAAATCTTGGCACTTGGTTTTGACCAAAAAGTCAAAGTTTGACTTTTCAGTATACAGTCAAATTTTGATCAGTTGACTGAAAAATTCATCTGTCAATCTTATGCAATTGAGATCTTCTGAACTTGTTGAATGGGTCAAGACAATGTCATTGAGTCCTTGTGTCCATGGTTGAGCTTGATTTGCCATTGGTTAGGTCAAACAATCAAAAATTGCCTTTGTACAGTCAAAACCCTAAAAATGACCATTTTACCCTTTTGGTGATCTGATCAAATTTCTTGTAGAATTGTGATCCAAACTTGATCAAATGGTTCATATGAGTTCGTAATGTTGATGTGGGTCAAATTTCATGAGGTTTGACTATCAATTGGCCATAGTTGACTTTTTCCCCAATACAGTTGATTTTAGGTCAACTGTCCAATTGACTGGGAAAAAATTTGAATCAAGGCTTGAAATTTGGTAGGGATAAACTTGTGAGTCCAACATGAAGTATGAAAGTCCATTTGGGCATTGTGGGTCAAAACATCCTTGTGCAAACTCAAACCCTAATTTAGGTCAACAGTGCGAGTAAGTGTCTTGAGCAGAGCAAACCCTAGCTTGATCCAGTTCCAAGAGTCTTGTGATGAGAAATGTTGATGAAATGGGAGGGCAAATTTTGGGGTACAACAGTTGCCCCTGTTCAATCTTCTTAAACCTGAGGAGTTAGATTGACAAGTTTGCCTTTTGTGACTCGAAGGTAAATGAGGATTGGACACTAGAGTGCCCGTAAATTTGCACTCGTCAAAACATGGCTGAAGAAATGGGCTTAAAGATGCCATTTGGAGATGGTAGAATCTTGCTGGAGATGGGATTAAAGATGCCATCCAAGAATGTTTGTTGAATTGCAGTGCTGTAGGTCGGAAGAATGAGCATCAAAATGGTATCCGTGTCTGGGATGCCATTGAACTGTATCTGGAGACTGAGTTTGTATGAGCAATAGAATGGCGGTCGTGTCTGGCGCGTATCTGAGCTGTAACTGTATTTGAACTTTGAATGAATATCAGAATGTCTGGAGTGTATCTGTATTGTATCTGGGTAACAGGAAAACATCTGTGTATGTAGCAACTGTGTGCTGGGGTTAAACTCTGAATGAGTGACATAATGGAAACTGTGTCTGGAGCGTATCTGGACTATATCTGAAGTTGAGACCTGTATGAGTAGTAGATGACCGCCGTGTCTGGGGTGTATCCATACTGTAACTGGGATCTGAATAAGTGACAGAATGATTTCCGTGGCGACTGCATTGGGGAGAGTCAAATTGCTGATGTAAGAGCCAGAATGGCATCTGTGTCTGGAGCGTATCTGAACCTGTAGTTGATAGTTGAATCTGAATGAGAGATAGAATGGCTGCCGTGTCTGGAGCATATCTAGTCTGTATCTTATTACTGAAGTCTGAATGAGTAGTAGAATGACCTCCGCGTCTGGGGTGTATCTATATTGTATTTTGATTTGAAGTTCTGAATGAGTAATAGAATGACCGTCGTGTCTGGGGTGTATCCATATTGTATCTGAATAATTCTTAACAATAGCCTTTTAATCTTATCCTGAAAAGGATAAAATGTTAGCTAAAACACGAAGTTATATTGCATGATATGTATGATGCAATGAATTGTAATCCATGTGTATGATATATGGATGTAATGGTTATGCATGTAAGTTGAGTAGTTGTCTTGCTGAGGAAGATAAATCCTGGATAGCTGGAGATAATGACATCTTTGACTGCTGCCGGGGAAGATAAATCTTTGACCGAAGCTGGGGATTCCAAAAACTTTGATTGTTGAAGATGAGAAATCCTTGTTGACTTTCCTGGGATAATGGGGAAACTCTGAAAATCTCTTCTGGGGAATTGAAGCCTTGGAAAAATGGGACCAAGAATCTTCGATCTTGCTGGGAGATAAATCTGTGGGGGAAATACTCACCATTCTGGCTCCACTGGGGAATAAGGTTTAGATTAAACTGGCTCCACTGGGGATCTTGAAGTTTAACTCCGCTGGGGAAATACTCCAAGGTTTCAGCTTTGTTGAGGATCTGAATGATGTATCATAGGGGATTCCTTCTGGAATGGCACAAAGATATCTTCCTACACCTTCAACCTATCAGTAATTACCCTTTTTCAATTTCGTTTTATTTGTCAGCAGTGATTATATTCGAATGCATATGCCTATTTAACGAAACATTGGACGTTTTCAAATTAAACATAAGTGTAAAAGAAAATAAAGGCAAGCAAATTTCTGCACTTTGAAGTATCTTTGTATTTAACTTTCGTGAGTATCTTTAAACAAAGGAGACAGACACCCTAGTAAGAGAATGTTGTCGTAAAAATTGAAAAAAATTTATACAAAAGAAAGATGGCTATGTGTAACAATTCCATGGGATTCCCATTCTGCTATAGCCTTCACAACTCTGAATATCTTATCCATTCGGTGCTTCGTCCGTCGATGACTGGATTGATCAAAAGCTTGGAGCTTGTCTGGTGAAGAGATTGTCCTTAAAGTGATCCGACGAGACATAGTCATACGCTTTAATTCCCTAACTTTTGCCTGGACCGCCCTTTCGGGTTTTCGATCCACCGGGAAACCCTTTTTTGCCTAAGTCGCCCTTTCGGGTTTTCAACTTGCCGGGTGTACAGATTGTTTTGTTTTATCCCTAATTTTTTCCTGAACCACCCTTTCGGGTTTTCGGTTCACCGGGATGCCCATTTTTGCCTAAGTCGCCCTTTCGGGTTTTCAACATGCCAGGTCGTTTTATGCGTAGTATCTTTTGATTATGTCTGTGTTTGCAGGGTGTGGCAATTCATCACCGTCCATGGTGGTCAGAATCATTTCCCCACCAGAAAAGATGCTCTTGATTACAAATGGTCCTTCGTAAGTAGGAGTCCACTTGCCCCTGGGATCACTTTGCGGTAATATGATTCGCTTGACTACAAGATCTCCGACTTGATATACTTGGCGCCTGACTTTCTTGTTGAAAGCCTTGATCATGCGTTTTTGATACGCCTGACCATGACAAACAGCAGTAAGTCGCTTCTCGTCGATCAAATTGAGTTGATCAAGTCGGGTCTGAATCCAATCGTCTTCACTCAAAACAGCGTCCTTCATAATCCTTAAGGAAGGAATCTGAACTTCCATAGGTGAAACAGCCTCCATGCCATATACTAAAGAAAATGGGGTTGCCCCTGTTGAAGTACGTGTCGTGGTACGATATCCATGCAGAGCAAACGGTAACATCTCATGCCAGTCTTTGTAGGTGACTGTCATCTTTTGAATGATCTTCTTGATATTTTTGTTCGTGGCTTCAACAGCACCGTTCATATTCGGCCGATAGGGAGATGAATTGTGATGATAAATCTTGAATTGTTCGCATAGAGCGGTGATCGTAGTATTGTTCAAATTTGTACCGTTGTCTGTGTTGATCCTATCGGGGATACCATACCGGCATATGAGATTCTGCTTGATGAAGCGGGCAACCACATTCCTTGTAACTAAGGCATAGGAAGCTGCCTCGACCCATTTGGTGAAGTAATCAATAGCCACCAGGATGAAGCGATGTCCATTGGATGTCGTGGGCTTGATCTCTCCAATCATGTCAATGCCCCACATTGTGAATGGCCAAGGAGCTGTCAGAATGTTGAGAGGAATAGGAGGAATATGTACCTTGTCGGTGTAGACTTGGCATTTGTGGCAGGTACGGGAATGTTGATGACAATCAGCTTCCATGGTAGACCAGTAGTAGTCTGCCCTTAGAATCTTCTTTCCATTGTATGTCCGCTCAAGTAGGTGCCAAATGTGCCACCGTGTATCTCAGTCATGATCAACTCTGCTTAAGCTTTGTCCATGCATCGAAGTAAAACACAATCATGGCTGCGTTTATAAAGGATGCCATTGCTTAGGAAGAACTTGGCAGCAAATCTCCTTAAGAAATTTTTGTCATTGACGGAAGCTCCTTCGGGGTATTCTCTAGTCTAGAGATACCTTTTGATTTCATGAAACCAGGGTTGTTCCACTATTTCTTCGGTATTAATCTCATGACAGTGCGCAGGTTCGTCCATTCGCTCGATGGTAATTTGGGGAGCCTCGTTATCCCAGTTGAGTTTAAACATGGAAGACATTGAAGCCAGAGCATCTGCTAGTTGATTCTCTTCTCGCGGGATATGTTCGAAAGTAATCTTCTTGAAATGAGGCAACAATGTCAGGACATGTTCTTTGTATGGGATAAGATTACGATGTTTGGTGTCCCACTCTCCTTTGACTTGACTGATAACCAAAGCTGAGTCCCGAAATACGACCAAAGATTTGATCCCCAGGTCTATAGCAGCCTTGAGACCAAAGATGCAAGCTTCATATTCGGCCATGTTGTTGGTACAACTGAAACAAAGTCGGGCAGTGAAGGGTGTATGGAAACCTTCCGGAGAAATGAGTACCGCACCGATACCGTTGCCAAGAGCATTTGAAGCACCATCAAAGTACAGGGTCCATCGGGATCCTTGTTCAGGTCCGTCATACAGTCTGTTACCTTCGATGTTGTCCAAAGTCATGATGTCCTCGTCAGGGAAGTCGAATCTCATAGATTGATAATCTTCGACGGCTTAATAAGCTAGATGGTCAGCTAGTACACTCCCTTTTATAACTTTTTGGGTAGTATACAGGATGTCATACTCAGTAAGGATCATCTTCCATCTAGCGATTCTTCCAGATAAAGCCGGCTTCTCGAAGATATACTTGATTGGATCCATCTTGGAAATCAGCAAATTGGTATGAGTCAACATATACTGCCTTAGCCGGCGAGCAGCCCATACCAAAACGCAACAAGTTTTCTCGAGCAGTGAGTAGCGAGTCTCACAGTCGGTAAACTTTTTGCTAAGGTAATAAATGGCATGCTCTTTTCGACCAGACTCGTCATGTTGGCCCATCACGCACCCCATTGAGTTATCCAAAACAGTCAGATACATGATCAACGGCCTTCCTTCGACGGGTGGCATCAGAATAGGAGGTTCTAGTAAGTACTCCTTGATCTTATCAAAAGAAACTTGACAATCATCGTTCCATTCAACTACCTGATCTTTCTTCAATAGTTTGAAAATTGGCTCGCAGGTAGATGTCAGGTGAGAGATGAACCTCGCAATATAGTTCAAGTGTCCCAAGAATCCTCTAACCTCCTTTTCAGTACGGGGGGCAGGCTTTTCTTGTATAGCTTTTACTTTAGCTGGATCAACCTTAATGCCCTTGTTGCTGACAATAAATCCCAGAAGTTTACCAGATCTAACTCCAAAAGTGCACTTGCTTGGATTCAGTCTGAGTTTATACTTCTTCAACCTGGCAAACAACTTTTGTAAATGATTAAGGTGTTCTTCTTCTGTCTGTGATCGAGTTATCATGTCGTCTACGTAAACTTCGATCTCATGATGTATCATATCATGAAACAAAGCTACCATGGCGCGTTAATAAGTTGCCCCTGCGTTCTTCAGTCCGAACGGCATCACCTTGTATCAGAAAGTACCCCATTGCGTGACAAAGGTAGTTTTATCCATGTCCTCGGGGACCATTTTAATCTTGTTGTAGCCCGAGAATCCGTCCATGAAGGAAAAAACCTTGTGTTGAGTTGTGTTGTCAACCAAGATGTCGATATGCAGTAGTGGAAAATCGTCTTTAGGACTGGACCTGTTCAAATCCCGATAGTCCACACACATTCTGACCTTTCCGTCCTTTTTGGGTACGGACACAATGTTAGCAACCCATTGTGGATAGGTTGTAACAGCCAGAAAGCCAGCGTTGAATTGCTTCATTACTTCAGCCTTAATCTTCTCAAACATGTCAGGCCTCATTCGGTGAACCTTTTGCTTGATCGGTGGACAGTCTTCTCTTGTAGGGAGACGGTGAACCATGATATCGGTGTCTAGCCCTGGCGTGTCTTCATAAGACCAAGCGAAGATTTCAACGTATTCATTCAATAACTGCACTAAGCGTTCCTTGACACTCGGTTCCAGGTTGGCACCCACTTTTACTTCCTTCCCGTCTTCCTCTGTCCCTAAGTTGATGGTTTCTAGCAACTCTTCATGAGGCATAATGGCCCTCTCTTCCTGTTGTAGAAGTCTGGCTAACTCTCCCGGCACTTCACAATCTTTTTCAACTTCGTACTCAACATGATTGACCAAATCTTCAGAGTTATCGAAGGCTAAAGCAGAATAGTCACCCATGGAATCCGGAATGAATGGGTACCTGCATTTGTGAGTTTGGGTGTGTGTAAGGGATAGCCATCCTTAAACAAACAAAAATGCAAAAGGAAAGAGAATGAACACAGCAGTTTATAGATGAAAAACGTCCAATGATTCATTAAAACATGGCGTATGATTATGAAGAAAATCAAACCCTTACAAATGGACCTACATGCCCCGGGCAAGGCATGAGGTGAAAATAGTGTGCGAATTGTTTTAGTTATTACAGACCATAAAAAATGGGAAATTGTTCAAAGATAAAATTACTGGTTGATAAAGGTGATGGGAACAAAATCCTTTGCTTCCTAGTTGCTCAAACCCCCTTCGACAGTCGGAAAGATCCAATCTTCAAAGTGGCTCTCTTCATCCTCACCTTCTACAGCATTGATTCCATGGTGAGAGATCTTGACGGGCGGTCTTCCAATCTTAGAGCGACGCATAGCCTTTTGTCCTGCAGCAGTAAACCCCAACCCAAACTTGTCTGTCTTATAGGGAAAGTCGGGCAACTGCCCCTATACTGTACTCTTCCCCTCCTTAATCACAGCCTCCGCGTCCTTGAGAGATGCCATCCTAGATGCATGCTTGGGAATGATAGGCACCTCAACCATTGTCTTTGCAACTGCTACCTCGAGAGAAACTTCCTCAAAATGTTGAAAAGGCTTTTCGATGAACTCGCCATCTAACTCCACATATCGAAAGGAATTGAGATGACTGATCATGTACTCTTCCTCGCCTTGCACAGTTATAATTTTACCCTTAACAGGATATTTCAGCATCTGGTGCAAAGAGGAGGCAACTGCCCCAGCATAATGGATCCACGGTCTTCCTAGCAAACATGAGTATGAAAGACGGATGTCCATCACGTAGAAGGTGGAATTGAACACTTCGGTTCCTACCTTGATAGGAATATCAACCTCTCCATGAACCATTCTTTTGGAACCATCGAAAGCCCTAACGACGATGTTACTAGGTTTGAGGGTCAAACCTCCACAATCCAAACGGTCTAAGGCCTTCTTTGGCAGCACATTCAGGGAAGAACCAGTATCAACCAAGACATGGGCGAGAGTGGTTCCCCGGAATTCAACTGAGACGTGTAGCGCGTCATTGTGCTTCCTTCCTTTGGGAGTTAAGTCAGCATCGAAAAGCCCAGGCCATTGCCAGCAGTAAGACTGGCCACACAATCCTGAAACTGGTCAGCCGAGGTCTCTTGGGGTACATGTGCCGCTTTCAAGAATTTGATTAGGGCCTTAGCGCGGGCCTCTGAACTGAGCAGAAGAGCCAACATTGAAATTTTAGAAGGGGTTTGCCCCAGTTGTTCTACAACGTCGTAGTCACTTTTTCTGATTATTTTCAAGATTTCATCCATTTCTTTCTGAGTGGTTTCTGGGATAACCACAGCATGAGCCTTCGTCTTGACAGGCATTTCTAGCACCCCCTTACCCTTGTCGGTATTATCAGCAGATGGTCTTACTTCAAGAGTATTGAATTCTTCAATCACCGGGCCTTGCACAGAGGGTCCAACAGGTGTAGAAGCTTTTAAGGGTCCGAAAACTGCTCGAGGGGGAGCAATCTCCGGAGAAAAGATCTGGCCACTGCGGGTTATCTTGCTTGTACCCGCGATGTTCCCTATATCAGGGTCTTTTTCAGAAATCTCTTGGACTGTTTCGATTTGTTTGATGTCGTGGTAGAAGATTTCTCCCCCATAGTTCCACGGTATCATTTTGCTTGATTGGTACGGGACAGGTCCCGACATGGTGATCTTTAAAGGTACACATTCAGAGTTGGGTATAATCCTGACAGGCCTTTTGCAAGCCTTGGGAGGATTGTGGAAATGGTTATGATAGCAATATCGTTGGTTGAAGTAACACAAGTATCAGGAGCAATAGGATTTAAAGTGTCAACAGGGGTTTTCAGGAAAAGTATCTCTTGAGTATCCATCAGGCGTTGGACACCTGACTTCAACATTGGACAATCACCTTGAATGTTCAAACAAAAATAACAGTCTTTGCCACAACCAGGAAAGATCCCGACTCGCAACAAATTTTCTTTAATCACTAACAATGGAGTCAACAGATCGGCAACATCAGTAACATGGAGGTTTTCCAAAACAGCATGCACATTGTGGCCGTGCTTGGGCATTGGAGCGGATATAACATTGGACTTCTCAGGAGCGTCAAATTCAACCTCTTTGGCGTTAATTAAATCCTGAATTTTGTTCTTAAGTGCCCAACAATTATTGGTATCATGTCTAGCACTATCGAAATGGTAAGCACACTTGGCATTAGAGTGGTAGTACGGAGAGGAGGTGTTAGGGTTTTTTGGTGCCTCTTTCAAACTGGTCAGATTTAGTCTCAACAAATGGGGGAGCACCTGAGCGGGCGTCATGTTGATGCGGGTGAACTGCCGTTGTGGCCGTTCTACCCGCTGTTGATTGGGTCTCGACTGATTGTTACGAGGTTGATCACTTGACGAGTTTTGAATCATCATGGCCCCTACAGTCGGCCAGCGCTTAGTTCTTCCTAATCCCTTCTGAGAATACACAGCAGATGCTTCCTTCTTAGTTGGGAAAGGTTTCTTAACGGTCGTGGATGCGGAAACATCCTTTTGAATCTTTCCACTTTTAATACCGGCCTCCACCCTTTCGCTGGTCAAGATCAGTTCAGTAAACCCCGCAGAAGAGCTCCTGATTAGACGGTTGAAGAAGGGGCCAGACAGGGTCCCCAGAAACATGTCAACTAACTCCCTATCTGATAGAGGTGGTTGTACCCTTCCATCCAGATCACGCCACTTCTAGGCGTACTCCTTAAACCCTTCATTGGAAGCCATCCCCATACTTTGTAACTGAGTACGAGTGGGCGCCAAATCAGCATTGTATTGATACTGATGATAAAAAGCAGCTGCCAAGTCTTCCCAATTGTGAACCTCGGATCTCTCGAGCTGATAAAACCAATCTAACTGAGTTCCAGACAAGCTATCTTGGAAAAAGTGTACCCAGAGGTCTTTATCGGATGAATGAGGTTGGATCTTTATGACATACGACCTCAAGTGCATCTTAGGGCAAGACAGACCGTCGTACTTGGCGAGTGTTGGTAATTAAACTTGGGAGGGATAACAATCCTAGCCACTAGCTCTAGTTCTTCAAAGTCTAATCCGGGAACCCTCTGCAACTCCATAGCTGCCAGTCTATCTTCAAGGTTCTTATATTTGTCGTCCGCTGGTGGATACTGTTGTTCAGAGTAGTCTTCGTCTTCTTCCTCTTCCTCCTCTTCAACCTCAGATTCGTAAGGTACAACAGCCCCTTTCCCTTTTTAGGCCCCTTCGTCAGACGTTGAGGGGAACTCAAGAACTCTTCTGGCCTGATGTTCAAATCTTCTTCCCAAAGTGGCTACTCCGGGTCTCTTTTTATTTTTCTCTTTATTCTTGTCCAACAAAACTTTGAGGTCCTCCTGACCCTTTGCCAAGGTCATGAGGAGTTGCTGAAATTGTGAATTTTGTTCCTGTAGATCCTTTAATGTTTGCTCCAAATCCATCTTGCTGAAATAAACAGCAGAAAGATAAGGAAACCTGGATTGAAGACCTATTTATGCATATGATGAATGGTATGTTATTCATGTAATGCATTCAAGGGTTCAAAATTTCAAATTTGTTGCAAACAAAAAGAACGCACGTCATATTAAGAAGAAATTTGTTAGTACATAAATGCCCTATGGGCAAAATATTACAAAATTATTAATGTAAAAAGACATTGCGCATCCTCTTTGGTGCGATGTAGGTGTTGAGAGTTTCCTCCTCGTGAAGTCGGCGGGTGAGCTCCAAAAGCTTCTTCTCACTGGCATAGAAGCTGGCTTCAAAAGTATCTCGTTCTTCTTTGAGTTGGATCTAATTCTTTTGAATTTCCTCCCATGATGTTGGTATGTCAGGATGTAGGATGGTGTATGGAACCTCTCCTTCTATAACAGGCTCTTTGATCAAGGGGAGAATGTGAGGATATGGCATCATAAGATTCTGGGAGCGGGTTCGTACCCACTTGAGGTAAGGCTCAAGGGGGATGGAATTCTTGTGCCCCAGTGTCTTGCTAGCCACCTTGTTAGGCATCCTCCAAGCTTTGATGAACCTTTGTCGAAGTCCTTACGCATCGTTGTCGAAGTAAAAAACTAGGTCAGGAATCAGCATGTCATGAGGGCCATCCCTCCGAGCATATCCAAATTGTCTCAAAGCTAGACAAGGGTTGTAGGTAATGCCTCCCCTAATGCCAAGAATGGGACATTAGGTAATTCACCACAACGATCAATGATGATGACATTTTCTCTAGACCGAGAACACCAATGTACATCAGAATGTGTGAGGGTCATCAACCGTTGTGACCACCTTAAACCCTGCTCATTCTTCAAAACTGATTGTGGAAGGTGAGAAATAAACCACCTTGCTAGGAGAGGAGTACAGCACATGAGAACACCTTTTTTCCTCATTGTTCGTGTGTAAGATGAGTGTAGGATGTCCCCAAGCAATGTAGGTATAGGATTCCTGGATATGAAAATCTTGACAGCATTCACATCTATAAGTTGGTCAGGGTTTGGGAACAAGACCAACCCATATATAAGGAGTGCTACAATCTCTTCAAAGGCTTGTAGATCAAGAGAATTCCAGCAGTCTTGGGCCTTCTCAAACAAAAACTTTTCCAAGAAACCCTTGATACCACTTCTGGTTTCCCAATGTCCTTTGATGTCAGATGGTTGCAAGTGTAATGCTTGAGCAACATCTTCAGGCTTTGGTTCTTTTTCCGTACCGTTGTAAGGTAGTTAATGGAAAATGGGAATTCTCAGGAGTTGAGAAAATTCCTCAAAAGTAGGCACCAACTGATAATCAGGGAATGTGAAACAGTGGTGTAGGGGGTCAAAGAACTGGAACAGTACTTTCACCATGTCTTCTTCAATGCTGGTGTTGACTAAGTTGAGGAGTCTACCATGAATTTCACTGAAGAGAGAATTCTCTGGAATCCTGGAAGTAAGCTCCTTGAGTTGAGGAGGGATCCACACAAGGTTGACTTGAATTGTTTTCCTGCGAAGAGATTCCATGACCTACAAAACAAGAACAAAGATGAAGATCCAAACCCTTGAAATGGTTAGTGGATGCATATGATGCTTTATGATGTTCATGATGTATGCACAAGCACATGTACAAGCAAGTCACACAAAACCCTAGTTTCAGGCTTGCATGAGGTTTCATAGGTAAGTACCCTCTTGAGTTTAGTTGGCTCAAAACCTGTCCTATAAATAGTAACCGGGTTCTAAGGAGCTCAATATTACTGGATTGTTTTCTATGTTCATTGTTTTGGTTTAGCCACTTAACTAGCGACCAAAATATTCCAAGAAAACAACCCTCAATGAGTGTAGTATAGAGTATCTACCAACTTCGGACTGCACCAAAGCCGGTCATCTCACTACCCCTAATAAAAGGCCAAGATGGTTAAGTAAGGTTCTAGTTCATTAGTGCTTCATGACATCACTAAGCGGCCCTGTATTCTCTTTGATTGACTCAAAGGCTACCGGTACTCACAAATATGTCGCACTAAAATAGCTATTGCTTCAACCGTGTCGGTATACCCCGCACAGTTTCCACAATGTATTGCTATTTACCTATGAATGTTTCCCAAATCTGGGTAGAGGATTTCAAGCCCAAACAAGAGAACCAAATGTAAAGCAAACAAAGATCATGCAAAGGGTGATCTAAGCCCTAAGGTTACTACACTTTTAAATTCTTCCCCAACAGAGTCGCCAGTTCTGTGATACGGTGGGAGAACTGACTTGGGATTTTGCGTTTGTGTTTGCAAATGTTTCGGTTTAGCAAGAGTCGCCACCGACTTTTTATTTTATCCTAAGGAAAGGTCAAAAAGCACAGAAAAGACCTTTGAGATGTTTTCTTGGGTTCCGGGAGTATATTATAGAAAGGGAGGGTATTAGCACCCTTTCTATCCATGGTTATCCATGGGCTCTTAGTTACTTGCCTAGATCACTTGCTTTGCTTTTCAATTGTTTGAAATGGTGCTCTTCGATTGTTTGAAATGGTGCTTTGTGTGTGATTTTGAAATATGTTTTGAAAAGAGGCCATCGTTGAGGCAACCTTCGTAATGATTCTTGTTCAAATGTATACCAAGATATTTTTGTCTTTTGAAAAGTTTTCAATGTTTGAAAGTAGGATTTTGAAATTGTGTTGTGAAGTGTGTTTTGAAAATAGCAAGGATGTTTTTGCAAGCTTGATCAAGTAACTAGGAGCTATCTACCCTATTCTACTCAAAGATCTTTCTTATGTTTTAAACCCTTTTAACAGTTTTGTTTCACCATTGTATTTAGTGAACAACCTTGTGTTAGGATGTTAACGGGACAGGCGCGGGTCATCGTATAGACCATGATAGCAATGGTGTCAAGTATATTTGGCAATTTTCTTAAGGGACTTGATCATTTTGTTTAGGTAACTCAGACAGCGTCATCGAGGGACTATGATCTTTTGTTTTGTTTTTGTTTTGCCAAAGTACTTTACATGCATATCATGGCCCATTTTTGAAGGCAACAAGTGGATTGTAACCCTAGGGGTGCAAGTGTGCATTGTGTTTGTTTTTCATGCATGGTTATCTTTTGATTAGGTCAAACTTATTGTTGATTTTATTTGCATACAAACCCTAGGTCTAAGAATGGCATAATTGAAAGTTTTTAAATGTGCGAGAATTTAAATGCTATACTATTACAACATGATATAGGGAGGGGGTACAAATTTGAATTGGGAGTATTTAACAAGAAATTAAACCCTAGATTACTATTACAACCAAATTGAATGTACAAGATACAATATTTAAATGTACAATAATTAAATAAAAATACAACAAATAAATATTAAATAAAACATGTTATACAAAAAAGATCTTTATGTATGATGACACACAAATATGTGATATTTCTGGCTTGATGTACACCAAATATTTCTCATACTTTAGTTTGAATTAAATTATTTTATAAGTATTATGCAGGTATTTTTCTATTTTTGCAGATATGCACTGAGCCGAACACTTTTGAAGAAATTAAGAAAAAAGGGTGCAAAAAGTAGTAAAAGAGTCTAAGGAGAAGAAACCAGTCCAAAAGCCCATTACAAGTGTGAGCACGTGGCCCATATGCAAACAAGCCCTGACGACCGTCAAGGGGCTGTGACGAACGTCACGCTCCATGAAGACCAAGTGATGATAGTCACTTGCGTGTGACGAACCTCACAGCCCATTACTCCATTATCTCCTCATCCAACGGACAAAAATACGTTCAAAGCATAATCCAACGAGTTCCTACATTCTCTCACCCACTCAGTCAAAAGAGAAACGAACGTGACAATTGAATGGCCTATTATTTCTCAATGAAGAAAAGTGAACCGTTCCTACATTTTCGAGAGCAAGGAATCAAGCAAGCACTATAAATAGAGCCTGAGACCACAGTAGAAAGGGCTCATCCTTTTTGGCGAGAAAGTTTAGAGATTTTATTAAGCAAATATTATTTTCAGCATTATTTCTTTTCAGCATTATTTTCTTTTCCCAGTTATTTCTTTCCAGCATTATTCTTCCAGCATTATTTTCTTCTGTACAGTTAAATATATTCTCCGATCGAAGCGAAGCCTACAATTTGTGCAGGAGTGCTTCTATCTTCAGAGTTATTACCAGGTTTATGTTTACAAATTCTTATTGCTTATTAATTAATATAATTATGTTTATCTGTGTTTTTCCTTTATATTATTCTGCAATTTGGTTTAATATTATGTCAGGCTAGAAATCTTATACCGGTATGTAAAGACAATCAACCGAGGGAACGAGTAACTTAGTCAGGACTATTTTTACTACGAAACTTTCTTTTCTGGCCTAAGTTACTATTTTTCAAATTGTTAAATTGTTTTGTTACGGAAGTAAAAAAACAGATAGAGGTTAGGGTCAACAAAGCGGAAGTTTGAGATCTTTTAACTGGACAGTAGTAATTAGGCATTGGCTTAAAATACAGCGAAAGCACTTTAAAGTTAATTAAGATTTTGTTTAGTTTCCAAAAAGTGTTTTTAACTCCTGCGGGATGGCGGAAGCATACGTTAGGACTTAACTGCATAGCCTAGATCAACAAAACGACAGTGTGAGACGAGGGTTTTTAAACTAGATAGGTTTTACTGAAAACTATTTTGAAAATATAAAGACGCCCGACAGGTCACTAGTTCCCGAGGTAAGACTGTTTCATACTGGTAATTTAGCTCATTGATTATTAAAATACAACTTAATTTAGTGATTAGTCTCCCTACAACCCAAATCAAATATTCATTAGCTTTAGATTTACATAGTAACAATAGAAAACAGTAGATCGATTCATCAGTCTCTGTGGTTCGATATCTTTTAAAACTACTCGACAAGACTGTGCACTTGCAGTCTGAATCATTGGATACATAAGTACAAATCCCACGATCAAGTTTTTGGCGCCGTTGCCGAGGACTGATTTAAGTCGATATCACTACTCTTTTGTTACGTAATAGAGACTAGAGCAAAAACTTATTTCTTTCTTTTCTATCTCTATTTCTTTTCTTTTCTTTTCTAATTTTGTATGCCAAACACTCGTTCGCAAGACGAGCTGTTATACATACAAATCAACGATATCGAGCGTTATCTCAGACTTAGACGTCGCATTCAAGAGTACCATATCTTGCATAACACTCAACCTCGTCAATCACTCGAACCTCCTATTTCTCCACCAACCGAAGAAATGGCTGCAAATCCTGCTCCGCGCCCACTCAAATCCTATGCCATACCCTCACAAGATGAACCACATAATAGCATTGTTGCCCCTCCGATCGAGGCTAACAACTTTGAACTGAAACCCTCTTTGTTATCCGCTGTGCAACAAAACCAGTTCTCTGGTGGGTCGATGGAAGACCATAATCTTCATCTATCAATATTTCTATAGTACACAGATACAATCAAGAACAATGGGGTCAGTCAAGAAGCAATAAGACTTCGTCTTTTCCCTTTCTCTCTAAGAGAAAGAGCAAGAGCTTGGCTCCAATCTCTACCCGCAAACTCAGTCACTACATGGGACGAGATGAAGAAAGTTTTTCTTGCGAGATATTTTCCACCAAGCAAAACAGCTATGCTAAGATCTCAGATAAGAGATTTTAGACAAAAGGAGAACGAATCCCTTTTCGATGCTTGGGAAAGATACAAAGATCTGATGAGACTATGCCCACATCATGGCCTGGAATAATGGTTGATTATCCACACCTTCTATAATGGTCTCCTCTATAATACAAGATTAACAATAGACGCTGCCGCAGGTGGTGCACATATGGATAAATCCTACACCGTTGCCTATGCTCTAATTGAAAGTATGTCCCAAAACCACTATCAGTGGGGAAGTGAAAGAGGACACGCAGACAAAGGTACTACAGAGAAAGCACCGACAAAAGGAGGAATGTATGAGATAAGCGACCTAGACAGTGTCCATGCTAAGGTAGATTCCCTCACCCTAAAGATTGATAATTTGACCGCAATACCTCCAGCCACCATGGCTGCTATAAATCCCAATTGCGAAATATGTGGAGTACCTGGACATCTAGTCACAGAATGTAAGATCTTGGCAGGAACTCTAGCTGACCAAGTGAATTATGCTCAAGGAAACCCTTACTCAAACACGTACAACCCTGGATGGAAAAATCACCCAAATTTCTCATATAAAAACCCCAATGTGTTGTATGCTCCAAACCAAGCACCTGCCGTACCACCTGGATATCAGAAAGCTCCTGCAAATGCTCCTAGTGCACCTAAAAAATCAAACTTAGAACTGATGATGGAGAACTTCATAGCTACTAAAGCGCAAACAAATAAAGACGTCCAAAATCAAAACATACACACTAATTAGCAGATAAAACAATTAGCAAACAAAATAGATGCTTTGGCCACCCACAATAAAATGTTAGAAACCCAAATATCTCAAGTGGCTCAACAACAAGCACCTACAGCCGCACCGGCCGATAGGTTTCCCGGTCAACCACAACCTAACCCAAAGGGGCATGCTCATGCCATCATATTAAGAAGTGGAACCGAGTTAGATGGACCGACTGACCCAAGAATATCAAATCAAAGTATGTATCAAAAGGCTGAAACGTCAACTGAGAAGGAGAATCAATCAGAGAAACCAGAGGTAGACGAAGAAGATGAAGGAGGAGAGGCCAAAGAAAAAGAAAAACCCTATGTGCCTCCACCGCCTTATAAACCCCAAATCCCTTTTCCTGGTAGATTAGCCAAACCCAAGAACATAGGGAAATTTAAAAAATTTGTGGAACTTCTGAAACAACTCAATATAACAATTCCTTTCACAGAAGCTATACCTCAAATGCCCTCCTATGCCAAATTCCTCAAGGAAATCTTATCTAACAAGAAAAAGCTAGAAGATAACGAAACGGTAACGCTTACAGCAGAATGTAGCGCGATTATCCAGAACAAGATGCCTCCTAAGCTGAAAGACCCTGGAAGTTTCTCTATACCATGCCATATAGGTAAGTTTGTCATAGACAAAGCCCTGTGTGATCTAGGCGCTAGTATTAGCGTTATGCCTTTATCCATATGCAACAAACTGGAAATGGGTGAACTAAGACCAACAAAGATGTCAGTTCAATTAGCAGATCGCTCCGTCAAATACCCAGTAGGAATCTTAGAAAATGTTCATGTACGAATAGGCCAATTCTACATCCTTACAGATTTCCTAATCATGGACATTAGAGAAGACGAAAGCACACCTATCATCTTAGGAAGACCATTCTTAGCCACAGCTGGAGCTATCATATATGTAAAAAAGGGCAAACTAACCTTTGAAGTAGGTGAAGAGAAAGTCGAGTTTATTCTAACACAATTCTTACAAGTGCCCGCCATAGATGACACATGTTATCTGGTGGACATCGTTGACGAATGCGTAAGAGAAATTGAATGGGAACCAATACCTTGTTTCGAAACCATGAAGATTCCCACACTTCTTATATTTGAAGATAACGAATGGTGTCCTGAACACCGAGACAAAAATCTGAGTGAATGCTTAGCTCTAACACCCGATCACATGCCTTGTCCAAGAAAACCGGCATTGGATCTTAAGCCATTACCTAAGACCCTCAGATATGAATTCCTTGACACCGAGTTAAAGCGACCTGTAACTGTCAACGCGGACTTAGGACAACAAGAAACAGACAAATTATTACAAGTCCTAACAAAATATCCCTCGACCTTAGGATACAACATTACAGGTCTCAAAGGAATAAGCCATTCCATATGTATGCATCGTATTATGCTGGAGAACGACTGCAAATCTTCTAGAGAAAATCAACGAAGAATTAACCCAATATGGAGCACCGTAGTTAAGGATGAAGTTAAAAAACTTTTGAACGCTGGAATCATATACCCCATCTACGATAGTCAATGGGTAAGCCCAGTCCACTGTGTACCAAAGAAAGGTGGTATAACGGTAACAACAAACAAAGCAGGCGAAGCTGTAGCGGAACGAACTATAAGTGGAGCTAGAATGTGTATTGACTATAGGAAGCTAAACAAGGCCACCCGAAAGGACCATTTCCCTCTACCATTCATCGATCAAATGCTTGAACGACTAGCTAAGCACTCACATTACTGTTATCTAGACGGTTACTCCGGATTCTTTCAAATCCATATTCACCCCGATGACCAAGAGAAAACAACATTCACATGTCCTTATGGAACTTTTGCCTACCGACGAATGTCGTTTGGGTTATGTAATGCTCCCGCCACGTTTCAGAGATGCATGATGGAAATCTTTGCTGATTTCATAGACAACGTTATGGAGGTCTTTATGGATGACTTCTCTGTATGTGGAGAGAGTTTTAAAGATTGTCTGGTGAATTTGGAGAAAGTTTTAGAGAGATGCGTAAAAGTTAACCTCGTTCTGAATTGGGAAAAGTGCCACTTTATGGTCAAACAAGGAATCGTACTAGGACACGTTGTGTCTGAAAAGGGGATTGAAGTCGATAAAGCTAAGATCGAAGTCATAGAAAACTTGCAACCCCCTAAAATAGTAAGAGAAATACGCAGTTTCTTAGGACACGCCGGTTTCTACTGACGATTCATCAAATATTTCTCGTAAATATCAAAACCTCTAACCACCCTCCTTATGAAAGACGTTGAATTTGATTTTGATGACAAATGCCTAAAGGAATTTAATCAACTAAAAACAGCTCTTGTATCTGCACCAATCATGCAACCACCCGATTGGAGACTTCCATTTGAAATCATGTGTGATGCAAGTGATTACGCCGTAGGTGCAGTCCTGGGACAACGAAGAGATAAGAAGCTTCATGCGATATATTATGCTAGTAGAACCTTGGACCCTCCACAGATGAATTATGCAACAACGGAAAAATAACTTTTAGCCGTAGTCTTCGCACTAGACAAATTTCGCTCCTACCTCGTAGGCGCAAAAATAATCATCTATACAGACCACGCAGCTATTAGATATCTCTTAACCTAGCAAGACTCAAAGCCGAGACTTTTGAGATGGATTCTGCTTCTACAAGAGTTCGATCTAGAAATTAAAGACAAAAAAAGGTACCGAAAACGTGGTAGCCGACCATTTATCTCGAATGGAACAACTGACACCAGAAGAAGTACCTATTAACGATGACTTCCCGTATGAACGTCTGATGGCTCAGATGGACATAGGAGAAGCCAGAAAAGAATCGCCTGAATCAAATCCAAATCAACTTCTCTTAGGACTTGACATGCAAGCTGCTAACAGCGATTCACGAGAAAGCCAAGACCAAATAAATAACCATATACAAGAAGATGTGGTCTCTATCCAAACCATACCATGGTATGCGGACATAGCAAATTACTTAGCTGCCAAAATCCTACCCCCTGATATGAATTATCAACAGAAGAAGAAATTCTTTCACGATTTGAAACATTACTTTTGGGATGAACCTTTACTATTCAAGAGGAGTGCAGATGGTATTTTCCGAAGATGCGTCCCGGAAAACGAAATATAAAGCATTATTTCTCATTGTCATGATGCCCCTTACGGAGGTCATGCAAACACATCAAAGACATGCGCCAAAATTTTTGCAGTCTGGCTTCTACTGGCCAAATTTGTGGAAAGATGTGCACATAGCCATCCTAAACTGCGACCGATGCCAACGCACCGGAAATATATCCAAACGCGATGAGATTCCTCAGACTGGAATCCTACAAGTGGAAGTCTTTGATGTATAGGGAATCGACTTCATGGGACCATTTCCATCCTCATTCAGAAACAAATATATACTCGTGGCTGTAGATTACGTTTCAAAATGGATTGAAGCAATAGCTTCTCCAACAAACGATAATAGAGTCGTGATTAAACTCTTCAAAACCATCATATTCCCAAGGTTTGGTGTACCCAAACAAGTTATTAGCAACGGTGGCTCCCACTTCATATCATGAATCTTTGATAAACTCCTAACCAAATATGGGGTGAGGCACCGCGTCGCAACACCGTACCACCCCCAAATAAGCGGACAGGTGGAAGTCTCAAATCGAGAAATAAAACAAATACTGGAAAAAACTGTTGCCACCTAAAGAAAGGATTGGTCGGCTAAGTTACCTGACGCATTATGGGCCTACAGAACGGCATTCAAGACACCGATAGGTACAACACCCTTTAAACTCATATATGGAAAATCATGCCACCTGCCAGTGGAAATGAACACAAAGCTTACTGGGCGATTAAAACTTTAAACCTAAGCTACACTGCGGAAGGAGAGAAAAGGATCCTCGACATAAATGAATTAGAAGAACTAAGATTAGATGCATATGAAAATGCAAGGATCTATAAAGAAAGGACGAAAAAATGGCATGACAAACGTATCTCAAGGAAAGAATACAATGAAGGAGATGTCGTACTCCTATTCAACTCTCGTCTGAAACTGTTACCTTGAAAACTCCGTTCACGATGATCTGGACCATTCGAAGTAACCAAAGTTTTCCCCAGTGGTGCCATAGAAATCAAAGGAAAATCCATGAATCCATTCATAGTGAACGGCCAACTCCTAAAGCATTATTACAACGTCGGAAATAAGGATTGCACCACGAGCTTAACGCTATTAGAGCTACCGCACCAACTTGAAAACTAATTCATGTCTAACAACTTTGTCAAGCTAACGACATTAAACAAGCGCTGTGTGGGAGGCAACCCAAATTTTTTTTTATTTGTTATCTCTCATTTTTATTTTTTTCATTTCTGCATTCTGATTTTTACTTTCCGATTTTTTTTCTCTTCTTTCTTTCTCCCACAACATATTTTACTTATTTGCATTTTTATTTTCCAAATTTTAGTACCGATTCACAGGAACCTACAAGCTAAAATTCATGGATACTATCATTTTTGCCGCGGAGACTCAGCAGAGACGATATGAGATTCTGGCTCAGCGCCAGATGAGTATGACCACGTATGTACATGATCCCACCTTGACAGCCTTAGGAATTAGGGAAAGTGTCTATTTCATGTTTAACCAGATAGGATGGGAGGGGTTCCTAGCCCATAAACACCCTACACACCAACGCCTCACCTTGGAGTTCTTGAGCTCCCTCATCTATAAACCCACACAAGTCTTAGGGTGTAGTAGAGGTCAGATGTCCTTTAGATTGTTCGGTTTCACCCACCAGTTTACAGTTTGCAGTCTAGCTCAGCTGCTAGGATTCCCTAGCTCTTTAGACGCCCACATGAAAACCCAGGCGGATGAGTACCTCAACTTTGGGCTTAATCACTTTTGGAGATACATAGCGGGCCAATATCCCGAGGACCCGGACCACCTTGATGCCACCGAGATTCATAACCCGGCTATTAGGTATTTCCATCACATTTTAGCTTTCACATTTTTTGGAAAACCTATTAATCAACTCTCGGTTTCTAGGGATGAGTTGTTTATCATTTACTGTGCTTTTCAGACCAGACCAGTCATTGGTGCATCATTCATGATAGCCAACATGTCAGCTATAGCTCAGTGTACCCATGGCCCCATCTGTGTCGGCGGGCTAGTCACTATGATAGCCGAGGCCCTATCCCTACGGCCATCTCTGTCGCGCCTTACACTGTACGCCAGATATTATACCATGGACATCCCTTTTTGCTTTAACATTTATTTGATTGGTAACCTCAGCCCACCTCACTTTCAGCTGCTTGTCCAACGTAACCCTGTCTATTGCTTCAAATTGCCTAGCCCCGAGCATACCAGTGTCTATACCAAGACAAATTGGCTATATCCCCTAGAGAAGACAGACGAACACGACCCTGAGAGGGAGGAGAGAGACCCATCTACACCCACAGGTTACCACGATTATACACCCTTGGATTACCATACACTACGCCTTGTCCCTACAGCTAATGACATACCCATGCCTGATCATGCACATACGATCAAGACTCTACAGACAGATGTTACCACACTCCGGGGAGAGCTCGACACTGTTAAATAAAATGTCAGCACACTTCGGTGTGACTTCTTTCATTTCATGGACGTCGTCACGGAGCAGTTTGACCACATTTATCAACATCTGCATGCTTCTGCACCACCTCCCGGAGGCCCTCATGCTTGATAGTTTTTCTGTACCTCCCCAGTGAGGACACTGTTTGTTCTTAGTATGGGGGGTTTTTCGTTGTTTTTAATTATTATTATTCTCAAACTCATTATGGTTTTAATTATTTTCGAATAATATATTACTTTTCGGTCCTAAAAATTTTATTCATATCCATTTTATTTATTTCTATTTACAAAGTATGCATTCATTTTTTGCAATTTCTGTTATTATTTTCATTTGTTCTTAATTTCTATTATAATTATCATGTTTTATTTTATTTTTGTTACCATTATCATGTTTTATTTTATTTTAGTTACCATCTTTATTTGCTTCATATTTACCATACCATTTTTCCAACTATACAATATGCCACCAATCCCTTGCAATACACTTCTCAAAAATTGAAATTAATTAATTAATTAATTTAATGGAGCACGCATTTAAAACAGTCAAAGAGACCAACATAACCTGACCCTGACGAACGTCAGAGTGCATGTGACGAACGTCAGGGAGTGTCTTTGACTCTGACGAGCGTCAGAGGGAACGTGACGGGCGGCAGGCATTGTCCCCCACGCCTTTCAAAACCGTGACCATTGAACAACATTGATGAAGGAAATTTTTTTTTTTAAATCCCACCACCCCATTTACTCCACTCACCCATAACTTCCATAACCTCTCAAATTTCAAAAATTCTCCCATAAACACCATTAAATTTCTTACTCCACACAACCATCTATATAAACCCTCCCCTTCCATCCTTAGTTTCATCACTACCACTTCCTTTACATATCTCTACCACATATACATTTTTTTTCTTTCTATCAAGTTTGATACTCATGGACAACCAACCCGAACCCGACATGCGACATCTCGTGCTCCGACAAGGAGAAGCCGGTGAGCTTCAAAAAGAGAGGTACATAAAATTCCATCACCGAGGGCTAACACCCTCATGGTTCGTCGATAACACTTGCTTACAAGAATTAGGCCTGCTACCTCATATGGAAGGCTTGCTGAATAAAGCTGGCCTAAGCTTTATTAGCACGATGAACACGCCAACTTACGAAGCTCTCACGTTAGAATTCATGAGTTCCTACGCATATCACACACGAGAAGATGTAGACGCACACCTAACGGGAGCCGCTCATTTTCGGATGTTCAACCGAGAGTACCAACTCAACCATGAAATTTTGAGCGACATATTTCATTTTCCCTGAGGGAATAATGTGCAATACCGCATACCCCCAGAATTGGATTGGAATGAAAGTGCGTACGCACTATGGGAGAGAATAATCGGCGAACCAAATGTCACACCCGAAGCACGGTACGCCTCTCACATCCACAACCCGAACATCCTCTTCTTACACCGTGTTATGGCAAACACAATATTCCGAAGGGCAAACAACAACAAGGTAAACACTAAAGAATTATATGCTCTCCACTGTACCTTTTCACAAAACATCCGTCTTAATCCCGTCACTTTAATGATGGGCCCTATTCAAAACCTCGTTGCAAGAGAAGGGACCACACCTTTTTGCATCGGATGCATCGTCACCGCCATCACAGTTCACTTGAACTGGGGGGAAAGGATCCAACTCCTACCTCCGCTGCCAACAGTTTTTATGGACATTGATAACTGTAGAGCTGGTCTCCTGATTAAAGTACGAGAAGCTAGAGGATACTATCTCATGGTTAAGAATGCAAGAGTTCGCAGTGTGATCATGCCAAATCATAATCGCACTTACTTGGGTAATCCGGATAACTGGCTTTACAACCTGAACGCCCTTGAACCCGGAGAAAATGTGCAAGGAAATCATGGTCAGGCTAACAACGCTGCCGCTGACGAAATCGAAGAAGAATTAGAGCAGCAAGGGCCCCAACCACAGCAAGCCAACAATCCCGCCACCATCGACGCAATATATGCCGCGATAATGCAACAAAACCAGTTGTCCACTCAACGCCACTAAAGCCTCGAGACACGCCAAATCGAGATGATGACTCTCATGCAATAAATGCAGAGACCAAAATGACTACGCTCGTAGGCACGATCAAAGTATGCTGGAATTCACCACAGGAATAACGGCGGATATGCGAGCCTTAACACTCTGTGTTGACGACTTGCATAATATCATATCCCAAAGAGATGGCGGCGAATCTTCCAGACATGGCGGGCAAGCACGTCAAAGAGCAAGGACACGTGGCCGATACCAAAGACAAGAGGAGGAAGAATTATTATGTTGAAATCTTTCCCCTTTCCACTTCTATCAATACATTGAGGACAATGTATGATTCAAGTATGGGGGAGGAAGTATTTCCCTTTTCCTAGTAACTTTTATTTTCTTTGTAATTTCCCTTCTGTTATCTTAAATTCAATAAAAACACTTTCCAAGTCATCTATTGCAGCAATTCGTGTTGTTATTTTAGACTCCCCTCTCTATTTGAGCCCATAAAAAAATTCACTCGACAAGTAAATAGACTGTAAAATCTTTAATCATCAGCAATTGGGGCGAGATGGAGCAAAATTTCTACCGTTTAGACACTCTACAACCCCAGAGTATGATAGATCAGTTCAAGTACCCGTTGTTTCCAACACCTTGAGTTTAGTCTTTATAGTAACCTTGAGTAGTTTATATTAGCAGTCAACACCGTCTTAAACACAAACTACGCAGGAAGTCGATGAATATAAGTGGATGATAGAATATTTTAGCAAAATATTGCAAGGAAAAACACTGATTAAATTGGACGATCCTCACTCGATCGCCTAATCCAAAGGATGTAAACCTTACAAAGTAACATGAAAATTCATTTGATGGATGGTTCAGGAGCATCTGGTACTGAACTCGGTAGGGAAGATTACGGTCTGATCCCCCGCATCCAACATTTTAATTAAAGGTTGCCACGTTAATGTGCCAGAAACCTCTAAAAGTTTAAAAGGATCATAACCACTAACCGACTGTTCTGCTATGTGCGTGTGAAGATAAAGGGCTTAATGTGATTGCGCTAGAATGAAAAGGGCAAAACAAGATAAATACTCGAGGTAGGCTATGATAGGACCTGTAACTAGTTTACGTAAAATGGGATTGTCTAGCGTCGCCGACGTAGTTATGGAGCACGAATCAAACCACCGATTTTCTGACAAAAACACAACGCAGTTATGTATTAGTCGGTCCGAGTCATAACCATGTTTAGAAAAACATCGTACTTAGCATTTGCTTGAGGACAAGAAAATTTTAAGTATGGGGGAGTTTGATGACACACAAATATGTGATATTTCTGGCTTGATGTACACCAAATATTTCTCATACTTTAGTTTGAATTAAATTATTTTATAAGTATTATGCAGGTATTTTTCTATTTTTGAAGATATGCACTGAGCCGAACACTTTCGAAGAAATGAAGAAAAAAGGGTGCAAAAAGTAGTAAAAGAGCCTAAGGAGAAGAAACCAGCCCAAAAGCCCATTACAAGTGTGAGCACGTGGCCCACATGCAAACAAGCCCTGACGACCGTCAAGGGGCTGTGACGAACGTCACGCTCCATGAAGACCAAGTGACGATAGTCACTTGCGTGTGACGAACGTCATAGCCCATTACTCCACTATCTCCTCATCTAACGGACAGAAACACGTTCAAAGCATAATCCAACGAGTTCCTACATTCTCTCACCCACTCAGTCAAAAGAGAAACAAACGTGACAATTTAATGGCCTATTATTTCTCAATGAAGAAAAGTGAATCGTTCCTACATTTTCGAGAGCAAGGAATCAAGCAAGCACTATAAATAGAGCCTGAGACCACAGTAGAAAGGTTTCTTCCTTTTTGGCAAGAAAGTTTAGAGATTTTATTAAGCAAATATTATTTTCAGCATTATTTCTTTTCAGCATTATTTTCTTTTTCCAGTTATTTCTTTCCAGCATTATTCTTCCAGCATTATTTTCTTCTGTACGGTTAAATATATTCTCCGATCGAAGCAAAACATACAATTTGTGCAGGAGTGCTTCTATCTTCAGAGTTATTACCAGGTTTATGTTTACAAATTCTTATTGCTTATTAATTAATATAATTATGTTTATCTGTGTTTGTCCTTTATATTATTCTGCGATTTGGTTTAATATTATGTCAGGCTAGAAATCTTATACCGGTATGTAAAGTCAATCAACCGAGGGAACGAGTAACTTAGTCGGGACTATTTTTACTACGAAACTTTCTTTTCTGGCCCAAGTTACTATTTTTCAAATCGTTAAATTGTTTTGTTACGGAAGTAAAAAAACAGATAGAGGTTAGGGTCAACAAAGCGGAAGTTTGAGATCTTTTAACTGGACAGTAGTAATTAGGCATTGGCTTAAAATACAGCGGAAGCACTTTAAAGTTAATTAAGATTTTGTTTAGTTTCCAAAAAGTGCTTTTAACTTCTGCGGGATGGCGGAAGCGTACGTTAGGACTTAACTGCATAGCCTAGATCAACAAAACGACAGTGTGAGACGAGGGTTTTTAAACTAGATAGGTTTTACTGAAAACTGTTTTGAAAATATAAAGACGCCCGACAGGTCGCTAGTTCCCGAGGTTAGACTGTTGCATACTGGTAATTTAGCTCATTGATTATTAGAATACAACTTAGTTTAGTGATTAGTCTCCCTACAACCCAAATCAAATATTCATTAGCTTTAGATTTACATAGTAACAATAGAAAACGGTAGATCGATTCATCAGTCTCTGTGGTTCGATATCTTTTAAAACTACTCGACAAGACTGTGCACTTGCAGTCCGAATCATAGGATACATAAGTACAAATCCTACGATCAATGTATGTAAAAAGTATATTTTTTTATTGTGAAATATAAATAAATAAATAAAAAGTCAATTTTTATTATTTTTCTATTTAGGGCAAGAAACCCTAATTCTTAATGAATAATATTATTTATTAATTATATACAATAATATATTAATTTATGCATAAAAATAAAAGTATATTATAAAAATGATATTTTTTAGTACAACATATTAATAAAAATGAAAATGTGATATTTTTGTAAAAGGTCCCAGGCCCAGCCCATAATCACTTCTTCCTCTTCCTTGGAACAAATCCTGCGCGCGTGCTTTGTACAAAACTGTAACTCCTGATTCTTTGATCTTTTGACAAAACTCATAACATGAACATTGTAGAGAATTAAACAACGAATTCAACCATATAAAAAACTTGGATTAACTCTCAAACACCAAAGAGAATTTCTCTGGCCCTAATTTCTAACCTAGTTAAGTTCATGAGTGAAATTCTCTTAGCACGATTAATGTAAATGAAAACTAAGCATATGTATGGCTTCAGGGCTATGAGTACAACATATTTCATTCACAAACCTAAGCCTAACCATTCCTAAATAGGGAGATAGAAGTCCATGAAATACCTGTTTCAGTTGACTTCGAGCTGGACAATGCAGCAACCTTCAATGGTGTTTGAGCTTCTTTTGAGCTTGCCTGAGGTCCAAGGAAGCTTCTCCAATGCTTGGCTTGCTTTGGAACAACTTGAATCGTGCTGTAGAACTCAACCTGCAGAGCTTTGAAATGAAAATGGCAAAGTGTGTTACAGGTGTTACAACTTGCAATGGGGGCCTGGGATAGTTCAGGTGAGTTAATTGGAAGGTGTTTAAACTATATTTGGACAAAACGCACGATGGAATTTGGTTATGGCTTGCAAAATGAAGAACTTGCCCTGTTTTGCAGAAAAACAGTGATTCTGAGTATGAGGAGGTTTGAGTGATGAAAGGGTCATGTTTCAGGCTTGTTGGGAGGTATGCAACTTGTCTACAAGGTTTGTCTAAGCTTGTTTTAACAGATGTGTGAGATTGTATATGTTTTTCCACTTTTCTTCTTTTTCAAGCAAGAGTGTGTCTCCTCCCAATGCAGGCCTGCACAAGCCCTAAATCATGCTGCACCTTTTACTCTTGGTTACTGGAATTAGTGGACTTGATCTTGCCTCAAAGATCTGGCCCCATGCGTCAATCCTATGCAATTGAGATCTTCTGAACTTGTTGAATGGGTCAAGACAATTTCATTGAGTCCTTGTGTCCATGGTTGAGATTTATTTTCCATTGGTTAGGTCAAACAATCAAAAATTGCCTTTGTACAGTCAAAACCCTAAAAATGACCATTTTACCCTTTTGGTGATCTGATCAAATTTCTTGTAGAATTGTGATCCAAACTTGATCAAATGGTTCATATGAGTTCATAATGTTGATGTGGGTCAAATTTCATGAGGTTTGACTATCAATTGGCCATAGTTGACTTTTTCCCCAATACAACTGATTTTAGGTCAACTGTCCAATTGACTGGGCAAAAATTTGAATCAAGGCTTGAAATTTGGTAGGGATAAACTTGTAAGTCCAACATGAACTATGAAAGTCCATTTGGGCAATGTGGGTCAAAATATCCTTTTGCAAACTCAAACCCTAATTTAGGTCAACAGTGCGAGTAAGTGTCTT
This sequence comes from Vicia faba, assembly GCA_948472305.1. Classification (NCBI taxonomy): domain Eukaryota; kingdom Viridiplantae; phylum Streptophyta; class Magnoliopsida; order Fabales; family Fabaceae; genus Vicia; species Vicia faba. The sequence goes on along the minus strand of OX451738.1, from coordinate 554,198,054 downwards.
GAGCAGAGCAAACCCTAGCTTTATCTCCAGTTCCAAGAGTCTTGTGATGAGAAAATGTTGATGAAATGGGAGGGAAAATTTTGGGGTACAACAATAAGGAAACCTGTATGGGAGAAACCTGTCATGATATGATGCATGGTATGTTGATGCATGTTTTCAAGGATCTCGCGGGGTAAACACAAGAAAATGTTAGAAGTTGAACTTTTATCAATAACTTTGATTGGAGAACTTTGTACCGGTGGATGTCCTTCCACAAGAATTAAGCTCACCATGTCAAGTGGGTCATAACCCTTGATTCTAGTTTGACGGCATTTGGTTAGAGGAAAATAAATCCTCTTGCCCCTTGATAGATGTCTAGTTCAATGTGACCCTGCATCATGGACACTTGAGATCCTTGAAATGGTTATTGAAAATTATATGGTATGATGTTATGATGTTATGTACAAGTTTTCAAAGTAAGCAAGTTTATATACAAATAATCATATACACACAAAGCAGACAAGTCCTTAGTTTTAGGCTTGCATGGGGTTTGTAGGTAGGTACCCTCTTGAAGTTTAGTTGGCTCAACCTGTCCTAGTTAATAGTAATTGGGTTCTATGGGATCTCAATATCAATGACCTTTCCTTTAGGCATTGTCTCAGCATAATCAATCTTTTCTTGTGGCCTAGATATCCCAAAAGTCCGGTCTCAATGAGTGTAGTATCGAGTATCAACCAATTTTCAGCTTTCCATTGAAACCGGTTATCTCACTACGTCCTAATTGGCCAAGTTTGTTTAATTAAGGTTCTAAAGTCAGTTAGTGCTTCATGACGCCGCTCAGCGGCCCCGTATTCTCCTCGATTCAACACAAGGGATACCGGTACCAACAAATGTGTCACACTAACGTATCCATTGCTTCAACCATATCGGTCTACGCCATACAGTCTCCACAATCTATTGCTACTTACCTAAAAAGGTGCCCCAGATCCAGGCAGAGGATCAAAACAAGCCCAAACAAGGAACCATAATGTAAAGCAAGCAAATCAAACAAGGAAAGCAAGTAAAGGTGATCTAGCCCTAAGGTAACCCCACTTTTAAGTTAATCCCCAGCAGAGTCGCCAATTCTGTGATACGGCGGGAGAACTGACTTGGGTGTTTTGCGTTTTATCGCAAATGTTACGATTTAGCAAAAGTCGCCACCGACTTTTCTTTTATCCAAAAGGAGGGGTTGAAAAGAACAGGAAGGACCTATGAGATTATTTCTGAGTTCGGGGGATAGATTATGAAAAGGGAAGGTATTACACCATTTTCATTCGTAGTTATCTACAGGCTCTTAGTTGCTTGCTAGATCACTTGCTTTGTTTGAAAAATGTGCTTTGTATGGTTTTTGAAAGTATTTTGAAAAGGCGCCTTCGTTTAGGCAAACTTTGTAATAGTTTTTGTTCGTCAGAACGTATACAAAGTGTTGAGCTTTTGAAAATATTTCATGTTTGGAAAGTGTTTTAAAAGTGTTGGTGTTTATTTTGAAAATGGGAAAGGATGTTTGTTTTGAAAATAAGCAAGAAACTAGGAACAATCTACCTACTCAAAAGTCTTTGTTCATTTCTTCCTTTCCTTTGATATTGTTATCTTATCATTGATTGGTAAGAGGCCTTATCTTTGGATGTAAAGGGACGAGCGTGGGTCATCGTATAGTCATGATAGCAATGTTGTGAGATATATTATCATCTCTCTTTGAGGGACTAAGATCATTTTGAAAGGAAACATTAATAGCGTCATCGAGGGACTATGATCTTGTATTTTTTATTGTTTTTACTAAAATATCACACATGCATAACATGACCATTTTTATAAGTCAATACGTGGAATTACCCTAAGGGTGCATGTGTGTAAAGTGTGATTGATTGCATGCATTTTGTCTTTGATTTTTGGGTTGTCTATTTGTTGGTTTTAGCTTGCCATACACACCTAATTACTAATATTTATATGAAAGTAATAAAAAAGTGCAAAAAATAAATCCTACACTATTACAACCATATTGAAGTGTATAAAAATATAAAAGCATAAATAAGGTAGAAATAAGAAAAAAAGTGCTCCTTCGATTGGGGGGAGGAGTGCCCTTCGAATCTGCTTTTGTTGGCCTCCTTCAATTGGGGGCTAACATGCAGCAAGTCATGGCCTTCGATTGGCCATGGCAGCAACAAGGGGTGGCCTTCGATTGTTCATTGGTAGAAGCTGGGCGTGCCTTCTGGTTCTGCCTTGTTGCTTTGTTGCCTTCTTTGATTGAAGCTGACAACAACAAGTCATGGCCTTTGATTCTGGCTGGACCTAGTGCAAATGTGCCTTCTGATTTTGCCTTTCTGGGACTTGGAAGTCAGCATGAGCATGCATTCTGGCTAGGCCTGGAAGTTAGCATTGAAGCCCAAGGCTTCATTTCATGTCTTTCTTCCCCCTGTCTCTTTCGTTTGATTTTAATAATAACATGGCTTAAAGCCATGTTAGCATTTGACTAGTGGTCAAGTTAATTTTTTTAAGGCATGTTTAATAAACACAAGCAACAAGAAAATAAAAGATTAGCCATAAAAATAGATTCAAAGGGTGCAAACGAAAGGGAGGCAAAATGATATATATATATATATATATATATATATATATATATATATATATATATATATATATATATATATATATATATATATATATATATATATATATATATATATATATATATACATGCTCTGTCTGAAACGAAGGATGCAAGGGTAAGAGTAACTTACCTTGCTGCAACCTTGAAGGTGAGTTGGGCCGTGAGCGGCTCTGGATGCTGGATTCGAAGGAAGGAACAAGTGAGATGATCCTTGATTCGAAGGAAACTGGAATCTGCTGTTCTTCAGAATCGAAGGAGGTGAAAATGATTCTGGGTTTTTGATTTCACAAGTGTTGAAATGTTTGAGAATTTTATGGTGTGTGAGAATTTTGAAGATACGTTTCCCCCCTCTTCTTCCTCTCTCTTTTTTTTCTATGTGTAAATGAACTCTCTATTTATAGAGGAAAAATTTGAAATGTTTGGGAGTAAAAATAATAAAATAAAGGCTCAATTGGAAAGTAAGCACCAACTTGTGCCATGATATCAAGATGGATGGTTCAGATGGATTGCTTCCTTCTTAAGGAAAATAGGTGTAAGGCTCAAGAAAAACATTTTCTAAAAAGTAGTATTATACTATTAAGGGCAAATGGTCTTGGACAGCAAATGGGTAAGAGCCTATTTCAACTTGCATAGACAATTAAATATAGAGTGAGTCATAGGTTTGAGGCCCTTGCTCAACTGAAGTTTGTATGCAGAAGGCGTTTGCTCAATCGAATTCTTGCGTGCAGGCATGCATGAAGTCTTTTCTCAAACGAAGGCTTGTATGTAGGCATACCCTACTTGGTGAATCAAAGCAACCATATAGGATACAAATGGTGTAATTGAAGGGAACCTTCAGAAGGCCAAGGCCTTCTGATTCGAAGGAAGCTTTCAGAGGATGATTTCCTTATGAATTGAAGGAAGCTTTCAGAAGCTAATTCCCTTCTGAAATGAAGGAAATCTTCAGCAGATAATTTCCTTCTGAATCGAAGGAAACTTCAATACCCAAATGAAAGATGTAACCCAAGTGGCATGAAGCCCTTGCTCAACTGAAGCTTTCATGCAGGCATGGCAAGAGATGAATTCCCAAACGAAGACTTGCATGCAAGCATGCAGGAGGTGAATGCCTAAATGAAGGCTTGTATGCTGGTGTTTTTGTCCAAATGAAGGGTTTTCCTTGCAGGGGGAATATGTGGCCGGCAGGTCATGGACTTCGATTGCAAGCATGTAGGAAGCATACTTATCCCATCGAAAGGCTTGCCTTCTAGGGGGCAGTTGTGGCAGCAAATTTGGTACTCAAAGCAAGCATGCAAGCAGCATGCTGGGTGAATCAAAAGGCTTGCCCTGTATGGGGCACTTGTGGAAGAAAAATTTGGAATTCAAAGCAAACATGCAGGCAGTGGAAGACACAAACGAAGCCTGCAACAAGAAGTCACATGCCCAGACGAAAGAGGCACACTAGCAACACTTTTTGAGCAATCGAAGGAGGTGAAAAGTCCAATCGAAGGGGGATGAATCGAAGGAGGCCTATTTTTATCCAAATTTGTCAAAATGTTATTTTTGTCTGTTTTCTCCCTTTTTGATAGTTTCCTTTTAATTCTGGTGCAGGAAAATCCCAATGTACTTGTGCAAGCTTGAATTTTGAGAATCATTGTGAGAGATACCTTGAGAATTGAAAGGGAAAATTTTGGGGTACAACATACACGCTAAGAGAAACAAGAGCGTATTAGAAGATCCTTGGGAAATTGAACTTCACCGAGGAATAAACAGTCTAAACTACCAACCACTAGGTAAAAACTGCGATGCAAGAGTGCAATTCCAACATGTCAATTCCGAAGAGGAATGTCACTGAAAGGTGGACTTTGGAGAGGATACTGCAAAAATAAATTACATTTCACTGAAAAGAAATCATACTGACTTCAAACAACTTCTAAGTTCTCCGGGAGAAGATCCATTCTCCTCCTTCATAGAAATGAGGAATGTTTCATAGGGAATGAAGATCTTTGAAGAGAAACCCCTTAGAAGACATACGTTTGTCAAGTAGTAATGGATCCTTAATGGGGCAATGAGACCTTCTAGGAAACAATTTTTTTATCATGAACCTTGTAAGGGTAACAAACTCACATATTTCCTACTCTTTTGCTCGTACACTGTTGAGGATAACGATCCAAACTTCCCGACATGCTTTTCAAATTCACAAGTTGTTTAGCCTGCGCCTGGACTTAATCTGATCAAACCTTGAAGAGGAGGAAATTCCCCGACATAATTTCTTGCCCTGGTCTATATAGCCTTTGAATAAAATTTCCTCGAGAGGACTTTCTGAGATTTGTGCCGTCAAGATAACTTGCCCCAGTATTATGAACTTTAGAACATTGCCCCTGACTGACTAGAGTTGGAAAAGGTTTCAACCGTGCTTGAGTGAATGCCCCAGATTGGATAATTTTGAGATATCTCCTCTAGATTTTGATTGCCCCAGGCTGGCTACATTCGACACTGAACAATGTTGGGAAAACAAACTCGCTCATACTCAATAGAGCCTCAAACTTTTCCTTTTTAGGGTAATTGGCTTACGTCTTAAAAGTAGGCTAGTACACAATCGTACTTCTCAACTTGAATTGTCTCATTGTTAAAGAAGATACTTGAAGCAATTTATCCCTTAGGACCAAACTGAAAGTGATACACCATTGCTTAACGGAGACTTCTGAGCAATCAAAACTTCCACACAATATGCTTCGAATCACTTCTCAAACTGATCTTCTTTTACTAAATGAAGTCAATAGAAGGTATTCCCCGAATTAAGATCGTTCTCAAAAATGATTTAATCTTCAACGATATCCTGAAGTAATTTATCCCTTAAGATAGTCAAACTTTTCATTTGATGCTCACTTTGCAAGCTCACTCGATATTTAAGCACTTTTTCATATGCAAAGAATATTTATTCTAAGAATGATAATTCTAATGTAAATCCAATGCTTGTCTTGAGGTGGAAAAACTTTTATTGAAAAGATTTTAAAACCTCAAAATTTTGTTTGTTTGTATAAAAGACAATAAAAAAGATGGAGATACACATGTAATACCCCAATTTTTGACCTAAGATCCCACCTTCCATTTGTATCATTGCATAATAAGTGTTCACGAGTGGTTTGACCTATTTTTTGCTAATTCTTGAGTTAGATTTAAAAATTTATAACTTCTTCAAATTTTGACATTTTAGAGCGGTTCTTTTTGTATATGATTCTCCTTGACATCATCTATAATTCCTCTTTACAAGTCAAGAGTTGATTATGCTTTGAAAAGACACAAAAAAATAGAAATGTTAGAAGTCATTTATGAATTTACTGGAATTTGATTTTGATTGTGTTTTATTCATGATTTCTTTTCCATTTAAAAAAATCACAAAAAAATGTACTTAGCATCATGTTATTTTTTTTATTTACTATTTTTACATCTTTACTACAAAAATTATCAAAAATACGTTCTTTTATTAATTTAAATTTATATATTGGTATCATTTATTTCAAAAAAGTCTAGAAAAATATATATGTAAGTTCTTTTACTTTCTTATATGTATTTTATTTTTTATCTTTTAATTTACACTTATATTTTCATTTATTTTAATTAAAGAAAAAATCATAAATAGTTAATTTAATGTCTCTTTTATTTTCTATTTTTTATTTATTATTATTTCTAACACTTTTAGTTTATTATTATTATTATTATCATTATTATTATTTATTATTATTATTGTTATTATTATTATTATTATTATTATTATTATTATTATTATTATTATTATTATTATTATTATTATTATTATAACTTTGTCCTTTTGTTTTTTGTGTCAAAAAAAAGTTGGGACCACTATAATGTAGTAGAAACACTTTACATGGATTGTCAATTTGTACTTATCAATGACCAAGAATCATTCTCACACTTCACATGGATTGTCAATTTGGACTTATTAGTGGCCAAGAACCATTCTCATAAAGTAACATGAATTATCACATCAACACTCTCACCTCATTCACCCTATAAATAAGACCTTTCTTTCTTTTATTTGGAGAGATAATACCTTAAATCATTCACTAAACTAAGTCAAAACTCTCTTCTTCTTTTTCTCTTCATTTTCTTTCAAGTTATTTCTTCCTTTTATTGAATAGTTAGGCCATTATACTTGTTCTTTATTTAACTCTATGGTATTTTTACTCTTTATTTATTTATTTAGTACCATAATTATCACCATTTTGGAAGAAAATTCCATTGAATCAAAATCAAGAGTTGAAAAGTGTTCTTGAACCTCCAAAAGCAAAAATGATTTAATGTTGTTTAATTTTCATTTTTTTCTATAATTTTTTTGTTGTTTATTTACTTATTTTGAGCATGGATCATTGCTCGTGAGATTGAGTAGATAAACTTTCATTATTCATTTGTTTAATTTCATAAAAAATTGAGAAAGTTATGTCATTTATACTATTTTTATTATAGACTTCATCTTATTCTTCTTTACCTATTTTATTTTATTTTTATTTGGAGCAATTTGGAAAGCATTTTAAGCTTTTTTAGTTCATCTAAGCTTTTCGGATATTTGATGAACTTTCATCATTTCGAATCTACCTCTAAATGGTCCTTTGATCATTCAAGGTACTTGGGATTGATGATAAGTTTGTCATAATGTATCTTCATTGACTTTGTCTTGATCCCCCATGTTTGTTAATTGTATTACATGTATAAGAGAATGAACTTCAAAGTGTCATTTCTCTAACATGTATGGATACATACATTCTATACTCTATATGAAGTTACACTTATCCCAAATCAGATTATTAACTTTATATTGTACTAACTATAATTTAAAATCATTTATATTTCCACACTTTATATTTTCTTCTCTTTACTTTTATGCCATTTATCATCCATAACATTTTATTTTCTTTACTTTACGCATTTTTCTTTACTCACTTGAGCATTTATCTTGTCTTTTTGCTCACTTTATTTTTTATTTCTAATTTTTAAGTCTTTTGTCTTATTTTGATTTAAAATTCCATACAAAAAATACAAACAAAAAAACTGTTAGATTAGGATTATAATTATTTCTTTCTTACCCTCTTTAAAAAATACCAAAAATATATATTCGTATAATTTGTCTTTCATTATTTTATTTGATTTTTGGTTGTTAATTATTTAGTTATTTAATTGCTATTCATTTAATTTCCCTTTGTCGATCATTTAGCCTTTATATTTTTTTAATCTAACTCCAAAGGAAAAATCAAATTCATTGACTTTATGTCGTTGAATATATTTAATACAATTGTGCAAAAACTCATTTGTATAACCAACCCCCGAACCTTCGATCTCTATCAAATACATTGTACTTTTTTCTTTTAGTATTGCACTTACTTTGCATATTTATGGGTTTTATTTCCACTTTCCCATTTCCCTTGGAAATAATAAAGCGCAGTGGCGACTCTTGCTTATTTGCGAGTCAAGTTAATTAATAGCTCGATCTCCGATTTTCATCGCTATATAATTGGCGACTCTACTGGGGACAAAAATTTTTAAGTGGATTAAACCTAATTTGTTATATTTGTTTTTGTTATTATTTGTTGTTTGCTTATATGTGTTATTTTGGGGTTTCTTTGGGTGTTGATTACAAAGGACAAGTCCTATACCCGGACTAAGTACACTTAAGATATTATGGGCGGTATAGTCATATTAACTTTGAGGAGTAATCCTGAAAAATGAGGCATGAGATCCCATAATCAGTGGAGGCCCCCTTGACTGTAGTATTTGTTTACCGAGTAATCAAGAAGACATTGCTGCTTTCGACCTGGGAGCCAGAGAAGCTGAGAGCCGTAGAATCCTTAACCTATCTTGGCCTTTTAGGTGTAATACGGAGACTATGACGGAGTAATATGGAAGTAGTCGTCACGCGATGCTGCACTCAGACGAGTTTTTCCTACGAATATTACTAATTACCGAGTAATTGGGATGTTGGTAATATCCGAAGGAAATATGTAGACTCTGGGAACCTTTTAGAACCTTGTTCGACAGGCGATAAACCCTTAGTACATACCTTACGGGATGATTCTCACCCTTTGACTCCATGCTCGTGACATTAAACCTTTGAACCTTGTAATTATGGAGACTATGACAGAGTAATCTGGAAGTAGTCGTCACGCGGTGCTGCACTCAAACGAGTTTTTCCTACGAATATTCCTAATTATCGAGTAATTGGGATGTTGGTAATATCCTAAGGAAAGATGTAGACTCTGGGAACCTTTTAGAACCTTGTTCGACAGGTGATAAACCCTTAGTACATACCTTGCAGGTTGATTCTCACCCTTTGACTCCATGCTCGTAACGTTAAACCTTTGAACCTTGTATGTGTTTGTTTCATAGCCATACATTCATGCATTCATAAACATCATGACATGGTTGTGACATACGTGGTCATTTCATTTCTATGGAACTTTATCTTTGATTCTCGTATCAAGCTCATTACTCATAAATGGACACTAGAAAGAGGAGTACCATCAATTACAATGTTTGGATTCTAGTTCAATTTGAGGTCACAAAGTCTAAAGATGAAGATCAGCAAGAAGATGTTTACGAGCTTCAGCTTCAAGAAGAGATTGATCATCTGGAAAGCATTATTAATAGAAGGGATGTGCTCATCAAGTAGCTAATTGAGAGACCAAAGATTTAAGAATGAAGGAGATCTTTAAAAGGGCCCAAGAGCGGAGTAATGAGAATCTAGTTTGGGGTACCCTTGCTGATGTAAAGTTTGGGTAAACATCTTACGATTTATGATTTGTATTTTTGATGATCACAGTCAGGTTTGTTGATTGGGATATCTTAGCTTTGTATTGTGTAGCCTTTATGCTCTTAACTTTGTATTAAACTTATTTGTCAAATTTTGTTGTTAATTATTTCTCGCTTGAAGCTTGAATCAAAATTTGAGGTCCTTAGAAATGAATTGAACTTACCATTTGCATAACCATGCATCATTCTACATTTTTGTTTCACTTTCGAAAGTTATTCCTGAGTCTTATTTTCCCTTTGGTCCCAGAGTACAATGCTCGCGCTAAGAGGAAGATGGAAAATATTGAGCAAGAGATTTCTGAAATCTGCAAAGAGGTATGTACTTTGAAAGCTGGTATGGAGTATCTAACAGCTTTGATTGAAACTTTGGTTTCTTCCCAAGTCAATCCTTCTAGGAAGGAAGAAGAGATAGAAAAGGTATTCATAAAAATTCTGAAATCATTCTCTCATGAGAAGGTCAATACACCCAGTGATTGCCCTGAAAAAGTTAATGTGGTAGGGCTTCTAGAAGAAAATTCCCGAGAGGAACGTTTGTCTGAAAATGGTAACTTTACAAATAATGCAAAGAAGTATGGTGATAGCTTCACCAAGAAAAGAGACAAGACTCTATTGATACTTCATAAGAAGGGAAAAAAAACCTATATGTAGAAAAAGGAGTTATCAACATCCACAAGTTATGCCATCGGTTAACCCAACTCTTGCAAATCATCTACGACTGCAGCGAGGACCAAGGAGACCCCAAAGAAGGGAAGATCATCATCAGCAACTACGTGTTTTTCCTATCACCCCTATGGTAAATACAAATTCCAAAGCTCCCAACCAAAAAATTCCTATTCCGAGGAAAACATAGTTTGATCCAATTCCAACTACCTATGCAGAGTTGTTCCCTGTCCTAATGCAGAGGAATTTGGTTCATACCATATCTCCACTGAAGACTCCTGAGAAGATGCCTTGGTACTACAAAGCTTATTTGACTTGTGTCTTTCATCAAGGAGCCCCTGGGCATAGTATCGAACATTGTTATCCATTGAAATCTGAAGTCCAGAAATGGTATCTTGTCATTTAAAGATATTGGTCTTGAGGTTCAAGTCAAGTTATTTCCAAAGAATGAACATGATTGAAGGATACCTTGGAGTTTAAAGAAGAGAGTCTTCTCAGTTTAACTAGCATTTTACTATTTTTTTTCATTTGTAATCTTTCTTTTTTTATCATTGCACTATTTTCATGTAGAACTTGTTTGCATTTGAATGCTTATCTTAATACAATTAGTATGTTTGTCTTGAAGAAATCCATTCGTTTCACTCGTATTTGTCTCAAATGTAAGATTTCTGGTTGTATGCTTTTGGATAAAATCCTGTTGACAATGTACAGGCATTGTTTCAAATTCCCAAACACCGGAGATATAAGGGAGTGAAACCTTTGTTAACCCATTTGAGGCTTGAAGTAGGAGTTTCTTTTTGTTCATAAAAAATCCTCATTTTTAACCCGAGGCAGGGTAGTGTTCAATTAATCTGATTGAGTATTCAAATCTCATCAAGAGTGCGCGTCTAAGGATACAATAATGGTTATTCTTTAAAAGGTTGAGGAAAGTCAAAATCACAATGGTCAATCTTCGCCTATCAGTAGTGTGCATCAAAATAAGAAGATATCCCAATGGGTATCTCACGCACATCAAGTGGTCAACAAATAAGGATACAATAATGGTTATCCCTCATCTACCAAGAAATCAGGTAGTCACAATTCTTCCAATAAGTCACATACGACTCGAAGTCACACGGCGTGTTCAAAAGGAAAGAAAAAACAAAATGAATAAAAAATGATTAAAAAAAAGAAAGAGACAAAAAGCCCTGCTGAGTCTAAACTTGAAAAAATAAGTCGCTTAGGCAAAAGTCAGGGCACCCCGCTGGACTATCAATTTAAAAGAACTAGTTTAGGAAAAAGATAGGGAAACCAATGAAGAAATGGAAAGCTAGAAAGGCGAGAAAGGATTACAACATAAAATCCTCAACAAAGAACAAAGTCGTGTGAGAAAAGTCAAAAGTGAGTGACTGTTGTGTCCAAAGAATAACAGTGGTTCCTCAACCATTAGCTAAATCCTTTCGGGAGATGAGTGCTCGTATCAAATTAACTGAATATAGGATTGAATAACATCATTAATGGGGTAGGCACCAAACATTTTGAGCCTTAAAATATGTTTTCTAAAACCGTGAACAGGGCCACGTTACAACCCTCAAAAGTCCTAATTCAAACTAAGTTTATTTAAAAATCATGCTCCAACAAGATGGTGTTTCCTTACTCCTATAAGTTTTGCTAAAATATTTGTGTTGGTGTCATATTCTTTCGTTATCTTTCATACAAAAATAAATTATGCACTAATTCCCAAGCTTCAAGGAATTTTTTCAAATAAATCTTCAAGACTTACATAATTGTTGCATTAGAATTTTCATTCTCAGAATAAACTTTTCCTGCTTGTAAAACATTTATTTAATGTCAAGGATGCTTACATATAAGCACCAGTGAAGATTTTAATATTTTGAGGTCTAAAACTCTGTTAAGTAATTGGCGAATCATTTCTAAAAATGATCACAGCCAGGGCATGTCGCCTGAAGACCTTCAGCATGAACAGGTTGCTGCCTTCTTAGTTCACTTACCCTCATAGGGAAAATTTGAAAACTCTATTGTGCCAAATATAGTCAATATGGGGCAGTCACGTCAAGATACTACGAATCTTTCTAAGAGTTTGAAGACATTAGAGAATTTTGGATGCTAAGTCTTTTGTAAAATTCTCTTGAGACTATTTCTTCTCATCAACCCTATAACTTGGGGAATTTTAGAAGTGAAGTTACTCGCAAGAATTGTCGTGCGTCACGCAGCTTATCAGCAGTAATCTTAGGGCATCCAAAATTAGTTCCAGGGGAAATCCAGATTTATCAAGATATGTGATCTGCTTCGCATACATTATCAGATGGTGGAGTTCCCGGTATCTCCAGCTAAGCAATATTTTTCTCCAGCTAAAGCGGAGTTCGTTTTGTTATCCTTTCAATGGATTATTCATGTTAGAAGATTGTACTTTGGGTTTTCTCCCAAAAAATATCTTCCTCCCCAGAGAGATTAGAGCCTTATAGCAGAAATATGCTCTGTTGATGGCTTTTATTCTATCTCTAGTAATGTTCTCATCTTGTTAAGGTTAGCCGAGTATCTGGTTGTACTGTGATTATCATCTCCAGTTTATCTCTTCTATCTGTTTTGTCAAACATATACATGACATTCATTTATTCATTCACACTTGTATCATGCATGCACATTCATATTTGCTGATGTTATTGGGTTCTTATACCTTGGTTATGTCTATTCAAATAATGTATTTTCTCTTTCCAAATAGAGTGTCAACCTAAGCAGAAAGTGCGCCTCCTTTCTAATTCCCCACTGAGTTAACTCTCGTGGAATAATCATACTTTAGCTTTCCTTTTCCATCTCTAGATGGGATAAATCCCCAATTGAGTTGTTTCTTCATTGGGTGGAGTCTTGTTTGACTGTTTTCTCTCCAGTTTATTCCTGGATTGAGATTTGTCTGTTACGGACACTACCCCGTGGATCTCTCTAGGCTGTGAAACATAGTTGGAGAGTGCATTTATTTTTCACATTTAAATACTTGGTCTCCTTAGGAAGAATCTATTAATGGTTTCCCATTAAAGATGAACTTTGTTTCCCAGTAGTGTTGTTGCAACACTCTTTTGGAATCTCAACATGACAAAAAGTGGCAGACTCTTCATGAGCAGCTTGTGTATTATTGATATCTTTGAAAGATATCAAGTGGAGGCCTCTTCATGAGCAGCTTGTGCATTATAAATACATTTGGAAGATAGCAAGTGGCATACTCTTCATGAGCAGCTTGTGTATTATTGATATCTTTGGAAGATAGCAAGTGGAGGACTCTTCGTGAGCAGCTTGTGTATTATTAATCTTTGGAAAATAGCAAGTAACAAACTCTTCATGAGCAGCTTGTGTATTATTGATGTCTTTGGAAGATAGCAAGTGGCAGACTCTTCACGAGCAACTTGTGTATTATTGATATCTTTGGAATATAGAAAGTGGATGACTCTTCATGAGCAGCTTGTGTATTCTTTATATCTTTGGAAGATAACAAGTGGCATACTCTTCATGAGCAGCTTGTGTATTATTGATATCTTTGGAAGATATCAAGTGGCGGACTCTTCATGATCAACTTGTATATTTATTGATATCTTTAGAAAGTAGCAAGTGATCGACTCTTCATGAGCAACTTGTGTATTAGTTATATCTTTGGAATATAGCAAGTGGCAGACTCTTCGAGAGCAACTTGTGTATTATTGACTTCTTTTGAAGATAGCAAGTGGCGGCCTCTTCATGAGCAGCTTGTGCATTATTGATATCTTTAGAAGACAGCAAGTGGCAGCCTCTTTACTTTTATTCCATTTATCATTCATAACATTTTATTTTCTTTACTTTATGCATTTTATCTTTGCTCACTTGAGCATTTATCTTGTCTTTGCTTACTTTATTTTTTATTTCTAATTTTTAAGTCTTTTGCATTATTTTCATTTAAAAATCCATACAAAAAAAACTATTAGATTAGAATTATAATTATTTCTTTCTTTCCCTCTTTAAAAAAAACCAAATATATATATTAGTATAAGTTTGTCTTTATTTATTTTATTTAATTTTTGGTTGTTAATTATTTAGTTATTTAATTACTATTTATTTAATTTCCCTTTGTTGATCATTTATTCTTTATATTTTGTTTGTCTAACTCCAAAGGAAAAATCGAATTCATTGACTTCATGTCATCGAATATATTTAATATGATTGTGTGAAAACCCCTTTGTACATTTTTTAGTTTTATTAATCTAAAAACAATCTCTTCTAAACCCTAATTTTAAAAAACTCGCACCTCTTTTAAGTCAAAAACTTCAACACTAGGTCATCGCATTCTCAAAATCTCATCCCCACACTCATTTAGCAAGCAAACCAATTTTAACCAAAAATAGATATTTCAAAAGATTCCTATAGGATACTAAAGATACATAGGGTGCTAGTACCTTCCCTTTGTATAACCAACCCCCAAACCTTCGATCTCTTTCAAATGCGTTGTATTTTTCTTTACTTTTAGTGTTGCACTTACTTTGCATATTTATGGGTTTTATTTTGCATTTTTCCCTTTTCCCTTGGAAATAATAAAGCACGGTGGTGACTCTTGCTTATTTGTGAGTCAAGTTAACTAATAGCTTGATCTCTGGTTTTCACCGCTACAACACCAACTCAAATGTTTTAGCAAGTCTCAAAAGAGTCAGATTACCGTACTCTCGTTACAGTTTTGCTTTTGAATTAACCCATCTTTCAGTTAGGACTTTCAAGGGTTATAACGTGGCCTGGTTCACGGTTTAAAAAAATATTTAAGGCTCAAAATTATTTGGTGCCCACCCCTTCGCCTTGATGTTCTCCAGTCCTACATTAAGTTAATCAAATATGAGCACTCATCTCTCGAGAGGAGTTTATGATAGTTGAGGAACCAAGGAGGTTTCTTGGACATGACAGTCACTCACTTTGGCTTCTTTTGTGTTTCTGGTCACATGACTTTGTTCTTTGCTGAGGATCTTCATTTTGTAATCCTTTCTTTCCTTTCAGGCTTTTCATTTTTTTTTGTTTTCCCTAACTTTTACCTTGACAAATTATTTTGAATTTTGATTTTGAAGTCCAGCGGGATGCCCTAATTTTTGCCTAAGTCACTTGTTTCCTTTTCGACTTAGCGGGCTTTCTTTATTTTCTTTTTTCAATCATTCTTTTTTCAATCATTATTTTTTTCTTTCCTTCTGGACACATCGTGTGAGTTCGAGTCATTTTCAACTTGTTAGAATAATTGTGACTGGTTCATTCTCTGGTCGGTGAGGGATAACTAATGTTGTATCATCATCTTTTGTCTTCGTGATGGGTGATAGATAAGGTGTGGTGATCCTCGGATGTTCACTCGCTTTTGAAATTTGAATGCTCGATCAGATTAACTGAAATACACCCTGCCCAGAGTTAAAAATAAGGATTTTTTAATAGAAAAGAAACTTCATCTTCAAGGCTCAAAAGGGGTTAACGTGGGTCTATCTCCCCTATATCTCTGGTGTTTAGGAAGTTGAAACAATGCATGTACATCTTCAGCAGGGTTCTACCCAAAAGCATATCGTATGAGATTCTTGGTATATTTCTCATCATCTTCCCTCCAGAGGTATTTTTCTTTATTTAACAAGAGTTAAGTATCAAAAAGCAAAGATAAACATTTATGAGTGAATACAAACGAATTAATTCAATACAAACATATTCAATGCATTATGATTAACATTCAAAGATAAGCAAGTTTGCATACAAGAAAGTACTGAACAAAACAAGAAAGATTACAAATGAGAATGCAAATGAAACTAGAAATTGCCACATTGAGGAGAATAGACTCCTTATGGACTTGTTGCTTAAAAAGATTCACTTTTTAGTCTTGACACACATTGAATCAAAGGAGAACCAAATTCGACCATCTGATGTGAAATTGATGACCTTTGCATAAGAATGTCTTACACTCCATCTTTGAATGTTTTACAACCATCAGTTGAATGGCCAGGTTTCCGAATATGGCAATTGTTGTACCCCAAAATTTTTCCTCCCATATTTCCCAAGACATTGCAAGAATAATCTCCAAGTGGCTCAAGATTGCTCAAGAGTTGGACAGTCAAATCATCTCCTAAGGCAGTCAACCTCAAATTATGGTTTTGTGTTGCATCAAGTTCCTTGAATCCAAATGACCTCAAGTGATCCCCAATGTCCTAATATGTTCTCAAGTTTATCCATGTCAAATTTCAAGCCTTGCAGAGGAAGTTTGGTCAGTCAATTGCTCAAGAGGCCCAAAAATCGACTATGCTAGGGCAAAAGTCAACTGTGACCTATATACAGTCAAACTTCAAGATTTTTTGTCAAAATTCTCATTTTTAAGGATATTTCATCATTTGATCAAGGGTTGATCATGATTCATCAAGGATTGCTCAAAATTCATCAAGACTCAAAAGTTGCTAAATTAGGGTTTTGTAGGAAAAGTCAACTCAACTTTGACCAAGCATAACTTTCTCATACTTTATGAGAAATGACCCATCCAAAGCTCATTTTTAAGAGGATGAAATATCCTACAATACATCTTCATACCGCAAGATCAAGAAATGCACTCACAAGAAGTTATAAATTTGGACATTATAGGTCATATTTGAAAGTCAACAAAAATACCTTTTTTGCCAAAGCTTATAACTTGAGCATGGAATATCAAAATTAGATGAGACCAAAAGGGTTGGTTATAGGACATCTCAAGATTTCTAAAAAGTCAAAGAACACCTCCAAAAGTTCAAAATTAAAGAAGTTGTGCATTGTTGAAGTTGGGCATTTTTGCAAAATTCACAAAAGTCAACTATCCCCAAAACTTCAAATTTCATCAAATGGGCCCATTCTTTTTCACTTGATTTGATCTTGTCACACTCCACACGTGTCCTAACTTCATCCTTGTGTCCATTTATTAATTTTTCTATTTTATTTGATTTTTTATTGAATTAATTCATTTTAAATCAATTAAAATCAAATAAAATCCAAATATTGATCACTTGGAATCTTTTTGATTGTTATAGGTCTTAATTGTCATCATGAACATGATCAAACTCGTATCTCACCATATCATGAACAAAATATTGGATTTTGGACAAATTTGGAAGCTTTTCAATGGAGGATCAAATTATATCTCCAAATATCAATGCATAAGGATTCAACCCAAGAAAGTTATCCTAATTCACTCCACGTTACATATACAAGGCAAAGGCACGATTTTGAGAGGTTAGAGGCTGCAAAATCATAAGAACAAAACTTGAGAAAACTTGGAAAAAGTGTGAATCTGAAATTGTGCATAGAGGTGTTTTCAAGACCAAATCTCATCACCAATCCATTGCTGGATATCCATTGAAGCGAAACCAACTCCTAACCAGTCTCCATACACGTTCTAAAGCGCTGTAAGTTTCTCTGAAAATCACTTTTCAGTTGAAATCGTATCCTCATATTCTTGCACTTTTTTGGCAAAATCTTTACATAATCATGCTTATCATTCCATTTAGAAGCTTTATGCATTATTTAATTGTGTTTATATGACCTATAGTGCCATACCCGAATCTAGGGTTCTTGGTTCTTGTTTTTGGGCGTTTTAGTTTCAGGCAAAATCAATGCAAGTAATGGACATGTTTAGGAGGGAGATACGAGCATGACCATGGTCTTGAAACTAATTTCCATGGCCTGAAATTGATTTTAGGAGACACCTAAGCATTTAGCTGCGGATACAAATTCGCAGGTAAAAAACCCAGGTTTCAACAAGGAAGACGAAGGCGTGTCTCCCTCCTATTGGTTGATTTAAACTTCGCGCCTTATTTTTTTTTAATTCTGGCATATTCTTTGTTTTCCCAATATAATAATTACTGTCCATTCCACTAACAAATAAAAGGCGTTGGCTGAGTGGTAGTGGAGCATATGCATTGGCTAACAGGACCTGGGTTCGAATCCCAGGTCCCCAACATATTTTTTGTATTTTTCTTCCAGGTATTCCAATGCAAAGCTAGACGTGTGGTTTACCATGCATCATCATCCAATCATCTGCAAAATGGCCCCAGGCCAGATCTGGTGGTCCAGAATGAAAGACCATCATACACTCAAGTCAACGTGCGCATGGAGAATCAGAAAAGTCCACCAGGCCTACGTGTAAATGGGCCATCAAATTGCCAGCATCACCTCCTTTCAGGCCCAAACCCCCCCTTGAGTATTTATATTTCTTTTTTTATTTGTTTTGACTAATTATTTTTATTTTCTAACTAACCAATTAAAATATTTTTCTTAATAAAATTAAAAAACAAAAATATATTTTATTTATTAAAATTAAATTCAGCATTTTATTTTTGTAAATAAATATTAATTCAATTAATTTAGTTTAATTAGGAAATAACCTTTAATATTTTTGCAATAATTAAAATTAATGTAGAAAATTAGGTTTTTATTAACTTTAATCAAATTTATTTTATTTCCTTAAATATCAAAAACTCCAAAAAATATTTTTATTAATTAATTTATTTATTTATTTAATTGTTAACTTAATTTAATTTCTTTTAATCAAAAAATAATCAAAAATTACTTTCTTTCAAAAAAAGGGTCAAAACCCTAAAAAACTCGCATTCGATTTAATTTCCCGCACGCGATCCATTTTACCATATTGATGTAATTGTTTCCCGGAATGTAATAGTTTAAATAGGACTTTAAATATTTTATCGCTTTATTTATTTTCCGCATTTTAATTTCAAGGGTTGCTTTTAGCGATGTAAATACCCGACGCCTTGTAATAGTTAGATTTAATTTCCGCAATTTAATTTCCACAACTTATAAACTGTTAAATGTTTGGTAATAGGGAATGCATGACAAGATCGAATGTATGAACTTAAAATCAACATAGATAACCATTGACATGTACAAAGATAAAATTAACCGAAATAACACACTCGCACATGCGCACTCTTAGGGTACACCTCGCTTGGTTGCCTTCGAACGTGGTCATTGAGTATATGAAGTTTTAGAGGTCGCCCTCTTGTCCAAAGATCATAGTTGCCTCGAAACGGTTGCCTCAGAAAAATGATCTAAGACATTAGGGTTACCGCTAAGGCGTCCTAACATTGCTTTATGACCACACGTCCCTTAATCGAATTGACCCTTAAAACTCCAACGACGATGCTTCCTACTCATCAATAGTGGGATAGCATTGTCTAAAGGACATTAGCACAGATTGATTCTTTTTCGAGTAGGTAGATGGTTCTTAAGTACTTGCTCTCTCAAAACGAAATTAAACTTTTCGCACTTACACTTTTCAAACAAAAACTTCTTTCAAACCCACAAACACAAAGAAAAGAAAATTTTGAAAACACTTTGAGCAAGTACCTAAGATCCTGTGGATAACCATGGATAGAAAGGGTGCTAACACCTTCCCTTTCTATAATCTACCCCCGGGACCCGAGAAACATCTCAAAAAAGGAATTTTTCTGTGCTTTTTTCCTTTCCTTGTTGGATAAAATAAAAGACGGTGGCGACTCTTTCTCACCGCGACATTTTGCAAAAACAAACGCAAAACACGAACCAGCATTCCAAAAACAGTCAGTTCTTTCCCACCGTATCACAGAACTGGCGACTCTGCTGGGGAACTCTTAATACGTGGGGTGTACCTTAGGAATAAGTTCATTATGTTTTCAATTGTTTGACTTGTATGATTTATATTTGTGGGCTTGTATCGGAGTTACTATAGATCCTAACCCGGATCTGGGGGATACCCTTTAGGTAAGTAGCAATAAACTGTGAGGGAACTGTACGGCGTAGATCGATACGGTTGAAGCAGTAACTACGTTGGTGTGGCAATTTAGTATGTACCGATATCCCTTGTGGTGCAACGAGGAGAATATGGGTCTACTAAGGGGTCATTAAGCACCAACTGACCTTAGACCCTTTAAATTGACCAACTTGGCCATAGAACAGTAGCAGTATGCTACACTCATTGAGACTAAACACTCGCGATGATTCTGACCGCAAGAAAAGGTTGCTAAACTGGAATTATGACCGATCGAGGGTACTCAGTGATATTGAGATCCTCTAGAACCCGGTTACTATTTTTAGGACAGTTTTGAACCAACTGAACTGAAAGAGGGTAGTACCTAAACTCCATGCTAGCCTGAAATTTAAGGGCTATTGCGTGACTTGTGTGCTTTCAAACTTGAACTACTTGCACATTCTTGTTATCTGACAATATGAGTTCCTTGCAAGTTTTGTTTATAGTCCTTATCCAATAATTTGGATTTATTGCAGGGTTTACTTACAGCACCTCACACTTTTCCTTAAACGCATAGCATACACATCATAACATCATGACTTAACATTTCCTTAATCATTTCGAGGATCTGAAGGGTTTGTGATGCAGGTCATGGTAAATCAAATGTCTAGCAAGGGGCAAAGGGGATTTATTTTCCTCTAGCCAACGTCATCTAGAAATCAAAACACGATGACTTGAGTCAAGGGTTATGACCCACTCGATATGGTGAGCTTGACTCTTGAAGAAGGACTCTTAACAACACAAAGTTTCTTCAATCTAAGCTGCGAAATTCAAATTCTAACAAGTTTCTGGTTTACCCCGTGAGATCCTTGAAAACATTGCATACATATATCATACATATCATTGCATAACAGGTCTCCCATACAGGTCTCTCATGTTCTCGCTGTTTATTTCAGCAATGGCTTCCCAACAAGACAATAGAGATCTTCAAACTCGAGAAGCTCAGTTCAGGGATGTATTCCTAAACCTATCCAAGGGGTAGGAAGAGTTGAAAACACTCCTTGTTGGGAACTTGGTCAAGAAAAGTCCTAAAGACAATAAGGACGAACGGTTGGAACAACTGCAAGTTGAGTTCAGTGCCATGAAAACCCAGATGCTGGGGCAGATGGCTATTATCCAAGGCTTAGCTCGGGAACAAGAAGAGATGAGAACCATTATCAACCAGCTTCATCAAGACAGATACAACAACATGAAGCAAACAGTCAAGGTCGGGGACCAAGTCATTAGTCAACTTACGAGAAGTCAAAGGTTTGGTTTGATGAAGAATAGACCTCTCCAAGTTGCTACTACCTCACGGGTCCAACAACAACCTTGCCATAAACAACGGGTTGATCAGAGTAAGCCAAATATGCCCAAGAGGCAATTTACCAAGCTCAACATGTCGTTGTCTCAGGATTTACAACACCTGTTGAGATTGAATCTGGTGACGTTAAGGGACCCTCCTAAGAATCCTAACATAGCCTCCCCAAGGTACAATCCTGATGCAAGGTGTGCATATCACTCCAATAGCCCGGGGCATGATACTAACATCTGTTAGGCGTTGAGCAACAAAATTCAAGACCTGATTGATGAAGGAGCATTGGAACTCACATAAGACGGTCAGATTGAATTCTTTTTCCATCCCCCCAAGGTTCTCCATTTGAAGTGACAAGTACTGAGACGAGAAGACTTTTTGTTCATTAGAATTTTCAAGTTGTAATTTTCTTTTGATTGTTCGAACATTTATTCATTTCAAACTTTGTTACTTTATCAATGCATTGCATATGTCTGTTTTGAATCAGTCCATTCGTATTCATTATATTCAAATTGCTTTCATTTTTGTGATGTTCAACTCTCGATTAAAAAATTCTAAGCCTTTTGAGGAAGGATAACAAAAATGATATCAAAATCTCTACAGTATACTTTTGAACAGACCCTGCTGACGAGGTACAGGCATTGTTTCAAATCCTAAACAGTGGAGTTATAAGGAATATAATCCCTAGTCAACCCCTTTGAGCCAAAGAAGTTGGAGTTTTTCGTTTCACAAATTAAAACCCGTAATTATAACCTGGCGCAGGGTAGTTTTCTCAGTTAATCCAGGTGCACAATGAATGGCATCAAAGAAGTCCTTCCGAAACAAAATACGATGATGGTTCCGTATAATCTTAAGGACAGGCAGTCATTATCTCTCGAAATAAAAGCCCATCAAGTCAAA
Organism: Vicia faba; assembly: GCA_948472305.1. NCBI lineage: Eukaryota > Viridiplantae > Streptophyta > Magnoliopsida > Fabales > Fabaceae > Vicia > Vicia faba. The sequence goes on along the minus strand of OX451738.1, from coordinate 554,175,980 downwards.
ACCTATGAAGGAGACTTACAAAACTTGGGCATCCCGCTGACTGTAATTACAAAAGAAACAGTTCAGGCAAAAGACAGGGATAATAAAATCAAAAAGAAAGAGGTCCTGCAAACTCTCAACAAAATGACTGCCTGTTCAAAATAAATTGTCAGTATTCGAACCATCACTGGTATGTCAGAGCAAAGACTCAAATAAGATCTAATGCACGATTAGTTGAGTTTAGGATCGAAGAGCATCACGAAGAACGGGTGGGTACAAATAAAATTTGAGCCTTTATCCTTTGTTTCTTAAACCATGAACCAGGCCATGATATAACCCTTAAAAGTCCTAGCTGAAGCATGGGTTAGTTCGAAAGCATACTATTACAAAAGGTATCCTGACTCCTGTAGAGCTTACTGTAAATCCTGAGTTGACGTCACATTTTACAAAATTTTCCTATCTTACTGAAAAAATGCATTTTCAAAAACTTCAAGACAGACATAAGCTTTGCATTCTTAAAATAACATTGTTTGCATATGACTATTTGTTCAAACAACAGAGAAATTCGCACGACGGATATCTAGTGAACAAAAAAACCTTCTTAATAAAAAGGAGCACCTCAAGTGGAAAAACACTTCCAATCAAGGGGCACGGCATGATCATTGTCCATCATCTGGGGCAGTCAAGTCAAGATTCAAGGAATCTCTCAAGATGCCAAATAGCCAGGGGCAAATCTCCATCTGAATCAATTGGGGCATTGGACATGAATTCCAGCAACGAATCTTGCATGATCAAATATCTTCTGGTAGTATGGCAGCACAACAGTACCGAAAGTGACAACTCCCTACACTCTGAGAGCGTGGACATAGTGAAAAGATACTACACATAATCAAATACCCGCTAGGTTGACTGGCCTAGGCAAAAATAAGGGCTTCCCGGTGAGCCAAAAGGGTTCGGGCAAAAGTAAGGGATGAAAATGAAAAGAATCTGTACACCCGGCAAGTCGAAAACCTGAAAAGGCGGCTTGGGCAAAAAAAGGGTATCCCGCTGGACTGAAAACCTGAAAGGGCGGTCCAGGCAAAAATTAGGGATCAAAGCGTAACACTATGTCTCATTGGATCACCTTGCATCCAGACTTCGGTATCGACTATCAGGCTCAGATGGCACTAATCAATCTGATTCATCTTTAACCAAGTAGCAAAGTGATGAGATGCTTGAGGACATAAAGGAAATAGCAGAGTTGGAACCCAGTGGGATTATTCACATAGCTGTTTTGTTTAGTTTTTCACAAATTGTGTAAAGTCTATTATTTCAGCGGCGTTCTCTTACTAGGACGTCAGCCTCTTGTACAAAAAGCGCCTATTTAGAGGCCGAACTTCAAAATCAATACAATTCATTTTCAAAGAAATTTCAAACTGTTTTTCCTTTATCTGTTTTGTTTTGCAAAAGAACGTCCAATTTTCATTCTTGATATATGCATTTGACATTAATTGTTGCTCATAAATATTTACATGCGAAACAAAAGATGAATTACTAGTAATAGCAGAAATAGGGGCAATAAAAAGTGTCCAAACTGTACAAGTTGCTCTGTCCACCAGGTACAAAGGTATATTCAGCTGAAGAATATGGTTGAGATACCTTCACTCCCCGCAGAGTAAGGCAGTAATGGTAGCTGTCCCAGCTGAGACTTGCAACTATGAATGAATAAGTAATACTCTCCCCAAGCAGAGTTGATCTACCATCAGCAATAAAGAAAGGCTTGATATCCCCGACGGACTTAATATTCCCTGGCAGAATATAAGAATGTTCCCCGGAAGAATACAAGATATCCCCAGTGGAGTCAATATTTCCCCAGCACGGTCTGAAAAAGCTTCCCCAATGGAGTTGAAGCATCATCCCCAGTAGACTCTGGAAGTTTATCCCCAGCGGAGTATAAAATAAATCTCCCCAGCCAAGTTCAAAGGATCGTTCCCAACAGAATTTAGAGGATTATCCCTACAAGATTCTAACAGGGTTATCCCCAGCAAGTCACAATTGAAAGATCATCCCCAGCGAAGTTCTTTCCTTTCATAAGCAGGAATTCAATCCTCAACAGATTCAGTATCACCAGCAAAGATAATCCATCCCCAGCGGAGCTTATCAGTGGAATCATCAGCAGAGCATCTCTTACCCACAGAGTAATCTCCTCATCAGTTTATTCCCCAATAGAGTTATTTTCTCCTACAGGTTTATCATCACAATCACCTTCGTTCACCATCCCCAGCGGAAACGAAGAATTCAAGCTCTATTCTCCACAGCTATCTGGGATTTATTTTCCCCAGCTAAAGCATTACATTTACATACATTATGAAGCATGCATATACACATCATACCACACAATCTCATTTATGTTGAGAACATCATTGCTTGATCCATATCATGCATTGCATATGGCTAACCTTTACCTTTTAGGAAAGATGCAGTTAAATTCTCAACTATGTCGAAGACCTTGTCTGGTCCAATTAAATCGATTCCTAAAGATTTTTCTGATGCCGATCCAGCCAAAGTTATTCCAAGACCTTCTCTGGTACAGTTAAATCAATTCCTAAAGATTTTTCTGATGCCGATCCAGTTGAAGTTATTCCAAGGCCTTGCCTGGTCCAGTTAAATCGATTCCTAAAGATTTTTCTGATGCCGATCCAGTCAAAGTTATCTCAAGACCTTCTCTGGTCCAGTTAAATCGATTCCTAAAGATTTTCTGATGCCGATCCAGTTGAAGTTATTCGAAGACCTTGTCTAGTCCAGTTAAATCGATTCCTAAAGATTTTTCTGATGTCGATCCAGTCAAAGTTAATCCAAGACCTTCTCTGGTCCAGTTAAATCGATTCCTAAAGATTTTTCTAATACCGATCCAGTTGAAGTTATTCCAAGACCTTCTCTGGTCCAGTTAAATTGATTCCTAAAGATTTTTCTGATGTCAATCCAGTCAAAGGCCTTCTCTGGTCCAGTCAAATCGATTCCTAAAGATTTTTTTGATGCCGATCCAGTTGAAGTTATCCCAAGACCTTTTCTGGTCCAGTTAAATCGATTCCTAAAGATTTTTCTGATGCTGATCCAGTTGAAGTTATTCCAAGACCTTGTCTGGTCCAGTTAAATCGATTCCTAAAGATTTTTCTGATGCTGATCCAGTCAAAAATATCTCAAGACCTTCTCTCGTCCAGTTAAATCGATTCCTAAAGATTTTTCTGATGCCGATACAGTCAAAGTTAACCCAAGACCTTCTCTGGTCCAGTTAAATCGATTCCTAAAGATTTTCCTGATGCAGATCCAATTGAAGTTATTCCAAGACCTTGTCTGGTCTAGTTAAATCGATTCCTAAAGATTTTTCTGATGCTGATCCAGTCAAAGTTAATCCAAGACCTTCTCTGGTCCAGTTAAATTGATTCCTAAAGATTTTTCTGATGCCAATCCAGTTGAAGTTATTCCAAGACCTTGTCTGGTCCAGTTAAATCGATTCCTAAAGATTTTTCTGATGCTGATCCAGTCAAAGTTAATCGAAGACCTCCTCTGGTTCAGTCAGATCTCCGATAAGATCTCCCTGATTCGTAATCCAGTCGAAGTTCAGATTACCTAGCAACAATCTCCAAATGGCATCTGTAAGCCCATTCCCGACATCACAATGCTGATACCACTTCATGCGAGTGCAAATTTCTAGGCACTCTAGTGTTCAATCACCTTCCACCTTCGGATCGCGAAAGGCCTGAAAGCCAATCTATATCCTCAGGTTTAAGAAGATTGAACAGGGGCAACTGTTGTACCCCAAAATGTTCCCTCCCATATTTCCCAAGACATTGCAAGAATAATCTCCAAGTGGCTCAAGATTGCTCAAGAGTTGGACAGTCAAATCATCTCCTAAGGTAGTCAACCTCAAATTAGGGTTTTGTGTTGCATCAAGGTCCTTGCATCCAAATGACCTCAAGTTCTCCAAAATTTCCTAATATGTTCTCAAGTTTATCCATGTCAAATTTCAAGCCTTACAGAGGAAGTTTGGTCAGTCAATTGCTCAAGAGGCCCAAAAATCGAATGTGCTAGGGCAAAAGTCAACTATGACCTATATACAGTCAAACTTCAAGATTTTTTATCAACATTCTCATTTTGAAGGATATTTCATCATTTTATCAAGGGTTGATCATGATTCATCAAGGATTGCTCAAAATTCATCAAGACTCAAAAGTTGCTAAATTAGGGTTTTGTAGGAAAAGTCAACTCAACTTTGACCAAGCATAACTTTCTCATACTTTATGAGAAATGACCCATCCAAAGCTCATTTTGAAGAGGATTCAATTTCCTACAATCCATATTCATACCCCAAGATCAATAAATGCACTCACAATAAGTTATAAATTCGGACATTATAGGTCATTTTTGAAAGTCAACAAAAACATCTTTTTTGCCAAAGCTTATAACTTGAGCATCGAATATCAAAATGAGATGAGACCAAAAGGGTTGGTTAGAGGACATCTCAATCTTTCTAAAAAGTCCCAGAACACCTCCAAAAGTTCAAAATTAAAGAAGTTATGCATTGTTGAAGTTGGGCATTTTTGCAAAATTGCCAAAAGTCAACTATCCCCAAAACTTCAAATTTTGTCAAATGGGCCCATTCTTTTTCACTTGATTTGATCTTGTCACACTCCACACGTGTCCTAACTTCAGCCTTGTGTCCATTTATTAATTTTTCTATTTTTTTTATTTTTTATTAAATTAATTCATTTTAAATCAATTAAAATCAAATAAAATCCAAATATTGATCACTTGGAATCTTTTTGATTGTTATAGGTCTTAATTGTCATCATGAACATGATCAAACTCGTATCTCACCATATCATGAACAAAATATTGGATTTTGGACAAATTTGGAAGCTTTTCAATGGAGGATCAAATCATATCTCCAAATATCAATGCATAAGGATTCAGCCCAAGAAAGTTAACCTAATTCACTCTATGTTACATATACAAGGCAAATGCACGAGTTTGAGAGGTTAGAGGATGCAAAATCATAAGAACAAAACTTGAGAAAACTTGGAAAAAGTGTGAATCTGAAATTGCGCATAGAGGTGTTTTCAAGACCAAATCTCATCACCAATCCATTGCTGGATATCCACTGAAGCGAAACCAACCCCTAACCAGTCTCCATACACGTTCTAAAGCGCTGTAAGTTTCTCTGAAAATCACTTTTTAGTTGAAATCGTATCCTCTTATTCTTGCACTTTTTGGCAAAATCTTTACATAATCATGCTTATTGTTCCATTTAGAAGCTTTATGCATTATTTAATTGTGTTTATATGACCTGTAGTGCCATACCCGAATCTAGGGTTCTTGGTTCTTGTTTTTGGGCGTTTTAGTTTCAGGAAAAATCAATGCAAGTAATGGACATAGGTGTGTTCAGGAGGGAGAGACGAGCATGACCATGGTCTTGAAACTAATTTCCATGGCTTGAAATTGATTTTAGGAGACACCTACGCATTTAGCTGCGGATACAAATTCGTAGGTAAAAAAATCAAGTTTCAACGAGGAAGACGAAGGCGTGTCTCCCTCCTATTGGTTGATTTAAACTCCGCAGCTTATTTTTTTTAATTTTGGCATATTCTTTGTTTTCCCAATATAATAATTAATGTCCATTCCACTAACAAATAAAAGGCGCTGGCTGAGTGGTAGTGGAGCATATGCATTAGCTAACAGGACCTGGGTTCGAATCCCAGGTCCCCAACATTTTTGTTGTATTTTTCTTCCAGGTATTCCAATGCAAAGCCAGGCGTGTGGTTTACCATGCATCATCATCCAATCATCTGCCAGATGGCCCCAGGCCAGATCTGGTGGTCCAGAATGAAAGACCATCATACACTCAAGTCAACGTGCGCATGGAGAATCAGAAAAGTCCACCAGGCCTGCGTGTAAATGGGCCATCAAATTGCCAGCATCACCTCCTTTCAGGCCCAAACCCCCCCTTGAGTATTTATATTTCTTTTTTTATTTCATTTATTTATTTGTTTTGACTAATTATTTTTATTTTCTAACTAACCAATTAAAATATTTTGCTTAATAAATTAAAAAACAAAAATATATTTTATTTATTAAAATTAAATTCAGCATTTTATTTTTGTAAATAAATATTAATTCAATTAATTTAGTTTAATTAGGAAATAACCTTTAATATTTTTGCAATAATTAAAATTAATGTAGAAAATTAGGTTTTTATTATCTTTAATCAAAAAAATTTATTTCCTTAAATATCAAAAACTCCAAAAAATATTTTTATTAATTAATTTATTTATTTATTTAATTGTTAACTTAATTTAATTTATTTTAATCCAAAAATAATCAAAAATCACTTTCTTTCAAAAAAAGGGTCAAAACCCTAAAAACCTCGCGTTCGATTTAATTTCCCGCACGCGATCCATTTTACCATATTGATGTAATTGTTTCCCGGAATGTAATAGTTTAAATAGGACTTTAAATATTTTATCGCTTTATTTATTTTCCGCATTTTAATTTCAAGGGTTGCTTTTGGCGATGTAAATACCCGACGCCTTGTAATAGTTAGATTTAATTTCCGCAATTTAATTTCCACAACTTATAAACTGTTAAATGTTTGGTAATAGGGAATGCATGACAAGATCGAATGTATGAACTTAAAATCAACATAGATAACCATTGACATGTACAAAGATAAAATTAACCGAAATAACACACTCGCACATGCGCACTATTAGGGTACACCTCGCTTGGTTGCCTTCGAACGTGTTCATTGAGTATATGAAGTTTTAGAGGTCGCCCTCTTGTCCAAAGATCATAGTTGCCTCGAAACGGTTGCCTCGGAAAAATGATCTAAGACATTAGGGTTACCGCTAAGGCGTCCTAACATTGCTTTAGTGACCACACGTCCCTTAATCGAATTGACCCTTAAAACTCCAACGACGATGCTTCCTACTCATCAATAGTGGGATAGCATTGTCTAAAGGACATTAGCACAGATTGATTCTTTTTCGAGTAGGTAGATGGTTCTTAAGTACTTGCTCTCTCAAAACGAAATTAAACTTTTCGCACTTACACTTTTCAAACAAAAACTTCTTTCAAACCCACAAACACAAAGAAAAGAAAATTTTGAAAACACTTTGAGCAAGTACCTAAGAGCCCGTGGATAACCACAGATATAAAGGGTGCTAACACCTTCCCTTTCTATAATCTACCCCCCGGACCCGAGAAACATCTCAAAAAAGGAATTTTTCTGTGATTTTTTCCTTTCCTTGTTGGATAAAATAATAGACAGTGGCGACTCTTGCTCACCGCGACATTTTGCGAAAACAAATGCAAAACGCGAACCAGCATTCCAAAAACAGTCAGTTCTTTCCCACCGTATCACAGTAATCACAAAGGATTCCCTCAAATTATGTGATGAATGATTTATCAAGAGAATTTGCATAAACTGCATTACAAATTTTCTTCTACTACAGAGAAGAAATGCCAACCATCCTTTACTACACAGAAGAGAAAATCAGATGTTGAATTCTGAAGCATCTCCCACCATACAAAAGGAGCATTGTCTTCTACTACACAATAGCAATACCCAGAAACCGTAACAAAGGATCTTCTACTACACAGAAGAAAAAACTTCATCTTCTACTTCACAAAAGAGAAGTTTTAGCAACTGAATTCTGGGGAATCTCCTTATTCACAAAAGAATCTCTGTCTTCCACTACACATAAGTAAAATCCAGAAACTGTACCAAATAATTTTCTGATACATAACAGAAAATAAACTCTGAATGTAGAACTCAACCTTTGACGCATATTTTTCTTCTACAAAGCTGCAGATCTCCAAGAACTAGACATCTTATACTTCTTCATCACAGAAGCATCACCCTGTTTTCTATTACATAAAAGAAGCACTCAACTGAGGATAAAGAATCTAAAACGGTTTTCCAAACATGGACTGAACTTGGGAAAAAAAGCCAGAAAAGTGCCAGACTTTATACTTGAACCTCTTGCAGTCTTCAATATCATAACTAGGTGCCCCAGAATGGGAGGCATATCTAGTATTTGCATCGAAATCAGGAGAGAAATTTATGGGAGGAGGACCCAAAGAACATAAATTTACCAATTGAATTTCCAACAAACAAGGAAGTAACTGGATGTAAGGCATTGGGATTATATCTACATGCTTCTCAAGCTTCTTCTGTCTCTACTGATAAGTTTTGCCCCATGGATTCACTTAGAAACCAAAAACTAGCTGCTGAAGAGAAAATATGGGAACATGAAGCTCTGGATGAGACCCAAAAAGTATTTCATGATTTGAAAGAGGAATCATAGGATGAGGTTAAGTAACAACTTCTGTTGCAACAACATATATATGATCACTTTCCTTTGCTGACACTATCTTCAGAACTTCTATAACCAAACTCAATTGAGTCTCTAACTGATTATATTTCCCCCTTAAGGATTTTTGACCATGGAGCGGTGAGAAGGAAAGAGTTGCAGTTCTAAAAATAATACCAGGCCTGAATAAGAATACCCCACTCTAAAAACCTGTTATGGATGTATTAAGATGCATGAGGTGAATGAGTGGATTCAATTCCATGTTCAATCATTTCAAAGGAACTCACATGCATACATTTTTTTATAAATTTATTTTGTAAATACTAAATATGCCATGATGTAAGTGCAGTACTCATGGAATCAATGTTTCCACAAAATTGGTTGTTGTGTAATACTGTCTCTGAATACACCAAGAATACCAAAATCAACGGTCTGGAACATAACCATAGAACCATTGAACCATAGTCACCCATAGAAAATACGATCACCATCAGAATACAGTCACCATCTGTACCTCTAAGTATATTCCCGCCCCACTCATGAGTCAAGACTAGGTCAGGGTAAGGTTAATGGTAACCTAAAATCATAGGTTCGCTCTAGAATGATATCACCGTACACCTACGTGATAATGATAGCACCTCATTAAAACCTCATATGAGCATGGAAGACACAGCCATCTAAGGTAATCTACATCCCCTATCTGTTGTGTTCTAATCTATTCCTAGTGTTCCTATTATTTGTCACTTGGCTTGGATATTGGGCCTTTTACCTCATAGTAATACCCACCCAACCTGAAAAACCAGCAAATCCAGCACATCAGTAGTATATGGAAAATAATAAGGATGCAATGCAAACATATACTCTAATAAACATGTAGAAATGAATAACTGCAAGCATAAAAATAAACAACCAAAAAAAAGAACACAAGAGTTAGGAGCGACTACGGGATGGGCCAGCATTTGGTTGATTTGTCCCTAATGAAGTCACCAGCTCAAATATCATCGAGATGAAATCAATGAAGTTGTCATCAAACATTTTTTATCCCATAAGAAGGAAAAGGTAAACATTGATTAAACCTAAGAAGGGTGAAATTAAGGTCAAACGACCGAGAGATACGAGTAAGGGAGTCTGTTATGCGAGGGGAAGGTATTAGCACCCCACATGCCCGTAGTACTCTACGGTATCCACTCTTGTTGTTCTAATCAAAGGGTGTGTTTTAATCTAAAGCTTACGAGCTAAGCAAAACAAAATTCAAAGAGGGAATGCATGCAAAATAAAACATGGGGAAAAGAAGGAATATTTACAAATTTTTGCTCAACTAAGCCCCGCGACCAGATGCCTACATATTCCTTTTAAGGAATCAGACCATCGTAGTTCGGCTCACATGTTTCGGTTTATTTTGTATTTTTTACCTTGAAAAAAGGTTTTAAAAGAAAAGCCAAGCGGCAAAATGAATTTTGAATTGATTGGTGTTTTTTACCTTGAAAAGGATTTAGAAATTATTAGATGTTTTATGCATTTTCCAAGAAAAAGGTTTTAGTTTTAAGGATGCAAAAGAAAGAAAAACATGTAAGGGGACTACCCTAAATCTAATCCCTACGGCAGAAAAACATCAGAAACAACACAAGTGAATCCTAAGGGATCATACAATGGTTTAAAACCTAAGGGAACATGGTATATACAAGGATGAAAAATACACAAGCAATCAACAAGCTCAAGAGAGCACACACATGTCATGAGTAGTGCACACTAGCTCAAGGAAAAATGCCTAAACAAGATATCGAATTATTGAGGTAGGTAATGTGGGAAGTTCATGACCATATATATCTCATATAGGAAAGAAGGGGTCATGAAATCTACTCTTAACCAAGGTATCATGTTACCAAGGCAAGAAGTATAGAGTGGGGGAAGTGAATGTCCAAGGCGAATAAGCACCTAACCGAGATATCGAGAATCGAGGTAAGAGATAGAAGACAATATGAAGAAACACAGAGCATCAACATAGCCCAACGTGAGAAAAAGAAAAAGTGTGGGGGATTGAATGCAAATCCCTTTTCCATCTGACCGACTTGATAACGAGAGAAGCACACTCCAAAGCATCGACGTACAATACGAGCTAAGGATGACACAGACTGAAATTGCAGGTGTTGTACCCCAAAATTTGCCCTCCCATATTCATCAAGAAATTGCCAAGTCAAGGTCACAAAATTCCCCAAGGGTTGTGCAGCTCAACTGTCTCCTATACAGTCAAAACTAGGGTTTGTGTTCTGATCAAGAATTGAAAGGTTTCAAAGGCCCAATCAAGTCTCACATGCCCACAAAGATGGTCAAGTATCCTCATGTCAAGTTTCAAGGCATTCAGCTCAAAATTGCACAGTCAAAACCCTAGATTGCACTACAGTCAACTGTAGGGGCAAAATGGTCATTTGACAGTCAAAAGTTCAAATTTTTGGTCAATATATCATTTTGAAGCCACAAACATCATTTGATCAATGCTTGATCATGATTCTCAAAATTTGGCTCAGAAATCATCAAAGATGCAAAAGTTGCTATATTTGGACAGCTGAAAAAGTCAACTGAAATTGACCAGGGCATAACTTTCACATGGATTATCAGAAAAATTCCATCCAAAGCTCATTTTGAAGAGAAAGACATTTCCTACAATTCATCTTCATGTTCCAAGTCCAAGAAATGCTCTCACAAAAAGTTATCAATTTCAACATTATAGGTCATTTTCAAAAGTCAACAAAAAGGGACTTTAAGTCAAAGGCCATAACTTGAGATTGGTAAATCAAAATGACATGGGACCAAAGGCATTGGTTAAAGAACTCAAAGGCCTTTCCAAAATGTCCAAGAACATGTGAAAATATTAAAAATTGAGCAAGTTATGCCTTGTGGAAATTGGGAAATATTTGGGAATTTTGAAAAGTCAACATTGATGCAAAAGGCCTAAATTTGCTATTGGGCCCATTTTTCTTCCAAGTTTCTTCATGCCAAGCCTATGCACGACCATTAGGCCCAAAGGGAAGTATTTTCTCATTTTTTAATTATTTATTTGAATTTATATCAATATTAATTCATTTAAATTATTTTAATACATGAAAAATATAAGTTTGACCTAAAAAAATCTTTTTATGCACATTCCAAGGTCAATATTTCGTGCACATCTTAAATAGGCAAGTTTTGGTTTGATTTGAACTAATTGACACCAAATTGCACATGAAAAAGATATGGAAAAGATCCTTGAAATCAAATATTCAAAAATCATCAAAGCAATGGATTTTGTCCAATTTTTCTTAACCTAATCACTCACTATATGATCAGGAAGGTAAACCTAATGCAAAGAGACTGCACGCTGCGCTCAGAAACCACATACAAACTTGAAAAAAAAACTCCAAGAAAGCCAATACTGAAAACTAGTTTTTAGGTCGATTCAGGTCCCAATTCCTTTCTCAATAGCTTGCCAAGGTTGTCCTGATCAGATCCCAATCAAAAACTTTCTCTCAAACGCCAAGAATTGGTATCAGGAACTCAAACTGTGTCATAAAAATTTCCAAATCGCATATCATAATTTACGCATCATTGTGCATTTTTATTCATGAATTCTTGTTCAATGTAAAGTTTGCAAGCTAACCATAACTTTTAATTGAAGTTTCGTGCGCTTTTGGCCAAGTTACCATGTTTGTTCTTTAGGGTTTTCAGAAGGAAAAATTAGGGCTTTCACCATAAAGCAAAATTGGCCCTCAAGACCATGACGGTTACATTCAGCAAGCCTGGACGAATCAGAAGCATATCTCGCGATGAATTTATATATGCTATAGCGCTAGTCGCTATTTTTCCATAGCTTGCCTAATGCTACGCTTCAAAAACCGTTGCCAATATGTTTTGTGTTTCAGGAAAACGAAGAAGACGGTCTCGTGTCCATCAGCTATTGGCCACTTTGAATCTCGCGCATTTTTCATCCACTAACACTATGTTTTATTTATTATGTTTATGCGTTATTATATGTTAAATTGAAAGCGCTTGGCTCAGTGGTAACACGTTGTGCATATGACATCAAAGACCTGGGTTCAAGTCCCAGGTCTGGCAAATTTCCATGTTATTTTTCAACGTAAAATCCTATGCTTTGCTAACGTCCAGGTGCACCATGTTCCATCCTCATCCAACCTCCACGCGTCCAAAGGGCATCAGATCTATGGCCAAGATTCAAGGTGCATCATACATCAGGTCAAAACGCTGACACATGATCCAAAAAAGTCAACCAATTTCCAGCTTATTGGGCCAATGTTCTAGGGCCTGCACCTCCTAATCTGGGGCTACACCCCACCCTGGTTTGCCAATTTTCATTATGTTTCTTATCTTTTTAATTATTATTTTAATTGTTATGTTTATTTTAATCATTGTTTATTTAATTTCTTAACCAAAATACAAAAATATCATAAAATCAAAAATGCCAAAAAATACAGTTTTTATTTTATTATTTCCATAAATAAATTGTATGTAAATTATTTAGTTTAATTAGGGTATAATTTTAATCTTTTTTAATAAAAATCCAAAAAATAGAATTTAGGTTTAATAACTTTTTATTTTCTTTTTAATTTTCCCCTTTTTTTCAGAATAATAATATTATTTATTTATTTTCATAAATCAAAAATTGTACATAAATTAATTTAGAGTTAAATTAGGTTAAAAGTCAATATTTTCATAATAAACTTAAAAAAACAATAGAATTAGGGTTAGTCAATTATAATTAATTCCTTCTTTTTTCTTTTAAATCTAAAAAACACAAAATAACAAAAATATTTAATTTTAATTTCCTTATTAATTTTAATTGTTTGCAAAAGGGTCCAACGCCCTAGTTTTGTTTTAATTTCTTTATTTCGCACATTTATTTTATAATCGTTTAAATAATTTTGTAAATCTCCCGAAGCCATGTAACTTTACTTTTCGCACTTTTATTTACTTCGCATTATTTATTTTTTCGCTAAATCGGGTCCGGTTTAATTTTGGCGATGTGGACCCGCGCCATTTGTAATAGCCTTAGAATTTACTTTTCCGCACTCTTTTAACTGTTAACAAAAAAGCATGCAAGAATGAATGGCCTTAAAAATAAAATCAAGCGTAGATCACAACAAACATGACAAGACAAAAATCAATGAAAACGACACACGAATCGCACACACCACCCCTAGGGTACGCCTCACTGTTGCCTTTCGAAAGGTGATCGTCGAGTAGAGGATGTCTTAGTAAGTTCTCATGATCCGGGAACCTGGCATGAGGGTAGCTTCTAAGGTGTCTTCCCATTGCTCTGGTGATCACCATGTCCCTAAAAATCGAATTGACCCGAACACCTCCAACGGTGGTGCTACCTATCTCTCAATGGTGGGATGGCACTACTTTTAAGGACATTTACACAGACGAATTCCTTAGGGTAGGTAGGTTCTCAAGGATACTTGCTCTAATCTCAAAACAAAATCAAAATCTTTTCACCAACACTTTTCAAAAGCTTTCAAAGCAAACTTTTCAAACACTCTGACGTACGAGTCGAACTGAAATTTTTCAAAGAAACCTTTTTAAAACCCACAGTTGAAAAGCAAACAAACCATTTTTTAAAACACAAGTGAGCAAGTATCTAAGAGCCCATGGATAACCATGGATAGAAAGGGTGCTAACACCTTCCCTTTCTATAACCTACCTCCCGAACCGAGAGCAATCTCTATAAGGAATTTTTCTGTGCTTTTGTCCTTTCCATTTGGAGAAAATAAAAGACGGTGGCGACTCTTGCTTCCGCGACATTTCGTGAACCAGCTTTAAACAGTCAGTTCCAGATCCACCGATCACAGAACTGGCGACTCTGCTGGGGACATAAACTAAAAGTGAGGTGTACCTTAGGGTTAGTTCATAACTGTGTTTTCAATTGCTTTCTTTGCTTGCTTTAAATTGTGGGACTGTCTGGGGAGTTCTATAGATCCTAACCCGGATCTGGGGAAACTTTCTTAGAAAGTAGCAACAAGGCTGTGAGGGAACTGTGCGGGGTATACCGACATGGTTGAAACAGTCTGCTACGTTGATGTGGCACTTTGGTGTGTACTGGTAACCCTTGAGTTCAGTCAAGGAGAGTACGGGGCCTCCGCGTGGTGTCGTGAAGCATCAACAGACCTTAGGAACCTTAATTGAACTATCTTGGCCTCTTTAGGGTAGTGAGATAACTGACTTTGGTGCAGTCCGAGGTTGGTTGATACTCGATACTACGCTCAATTGAGGGTTGCTTTCCTGGAATATTTCGGTCGCCAGTTCAGTGGCTAAATCGAAACGATGAACAATGAAAGCAATCCCGTGATATTGGGAACCTTAGAACCCGGTTACTTTGATTAGGACAGGTTGAACCCACCAACTTCAAGAGGGTACTACCCAGACCCCATGCTGGCCTTAAACCTTAAGGGCTTGTCTTGTGTGCCTTGTTTGCCCTACATGTTTGTCTTTGTAAATATCTGTGGTGTATTTAATCATAGCATCATGACATCATCCAGCATCATATGCATTGACTAACCATTTCAGGGGTTCGGATTTTCATCTTTGTTCTTGTTTTGTAGGACATGGAAACTGTTCGTAGAAAGACAATTCAGGTCAATCTTGTAAGGATCCCTCCTCAGCTTAAGGAGCTTATATCCAGGATTCCCGAGAACTCCTCATTCAGTGAAAGGCATGGAAGCCTCATCAGCTTGGTCAACACCAACATTGAGGAAGATATGATAAAGGTCTTGTTCCAGTTCTTTGACCCTCTGCATCACTGTTTTACCTTCTTGGACTATCAGTTGGTACCTACATTGGAGGAGTTCTCCCGGCTCCTGAAGATTCCTATCCTTGATCAGCTACCCTTCAACGGTACAGAAAAGGAACCTAAGCTGGAAGAGATTGCTAAAGCCTTGCACCTACAGTCATCTGACCTCAAGGGACATTGGGAAGTTAGAAGTGGTATCAAAGGGTTCTTAGCCAGGTTTCTGTTTGAAAAAGCCCTTGAATGTTGGAACTCCCTTGACTTGCAAGCTTTTGAAGAGGTTGTGGCCCTCCTTGTTTATGGTTTGGTATTGTTCCCTAACCCAGATCAGCTCATTGATATCAGCGCCGTTCAGATGTTTATGTCCAGGAATCCTATACCTACGTTGCTGGGGGACATCCTTCACTCATGTTACACTCGAACCATGAGAAAAAAAGGTGTCCTTATGTGTTGCACCCCTCTCCTGGGAAGGTGGTTTATTTCACACCTTCCACAATCAGTCTTGAAGAATGAGCGGGGTTTGAGATGGTCACAACGGTTGATGACTCTTACGCATGCAGATATACATTGGTGTCCTAGGTCCAGAGGAGATGTCACTATCATTGATCGTTGTGGGGAGTACCCTAATGCTCCTTTACTTGGAATCAGAGGAGGTATTACTTATAGCCCATGCCTGGCTTGGAGACAGTTTGGTTATGCTCGGAGGGACGGTCCTCATGACATGTTAATTCCTGACATAGTTTTTGACTTCGACAATGATACTCAAGGACTTCGTCAGAGATTTATCAGAGCTTGGAGGATGCCTAGTAGGATAGACAGCAAGACACTGGGGCATCGGAACTCCATCCCTTTGGAGCCTTATCTCAAGTGGGTACGCGCCCGCTCCCAGAAGTTAGTGATGCCTTATCCTCACATGCTTCCAGTAATCAAAGAGCCTGTCTTGGAAGGGGAAGTGTCTCATGTTATTCAGCACCCTGATATGCCCACGTCCTGGGAAGAGATGCAGAAGAGCTGGATTCAGCTTAAGGAAGAAAGGAATTCTCTTGAGACTAGCCTGCATGCCAGTGAAAAGAAGGTCCTGGAGCTCACTCGCCTGTTGCATGAGGAGAGGAATCTCAACACCTACATAGCTCCGAAGAGGATGCGCAGTGTATTTTGGGATTGACTTGATTTTTGTACTTTTTGCCCATGAGGCCTTGATGTATTAAAACAATGATTTCTTTAATGATAACGTGTGTTCTTTTCTTGTCTACAACGAATTTGAACTTTCGAACCCTTGAATACATTGCATACGCATTTCATACATCATGTGCATAGCAGGTTTTTTCCCCTTTTCAGGTTGCTTACAGTTCTTCGCTGTTTATTTCAGCATCATGAATCCCGGATCTGAATCAACAGAGACATCAATCAAGGCTCTCCAGGCGCAGAATGCGCAGTTCCAAGAACTAATCATGGGTCTAGCTAAAGGCCAAGAAGAACTGAAGACTATGCTCCTGAAGAAGGAGAAGAAGAAAAAGAGAAGAACTGTTCTGTTCAGCTCAGGCCGAAGGTTGGGAAATACTCTGCACCATGAAGAGGCCGGTTCTTCTGTTGGCAGAAGTCCTTCTCAAGCAGAAGTCAAGGTTCCTACTCCAGTGGTCTCCGACAACGAGACAGATTTTGATGAGGAACAGTACCCTCCTGCAGATGACAGGTACAAACAACTGGAGGACAGGTTGAAGGCTATGGAGGTGCAACAGGCACCTGGGCTGGATTTCGGAGATCTGGGTTTGTCGACTGGTGTGATTATCCCACATAAATTCAAAGCACCATCCTTCTCAAAATATGACGGGGCGTCTTGTCCCAAGCTGCACTTAAGGTCCTATGTTCGGAAAATTCAGCCGTACTCTGCGGACAAGAATCTATGGATCCACTTCTTCCAGGAGAGTCTTTCAGGGACTCATCTCGAATGGTTCTATCAGCTGGATGGGACCAAAGTTCGTAACTGGGAGGAGCTGGCTACTGCTTTCTACAAGCAGTATCAGTATAATGCCGACCTTGCCCCCACACGTACCCAACTCCAGGGTATGGCGTTAGGCGCAAGCGAAGGTTTTAAGGAGTACGCTCAGAAGTGGAGAGACCTGGCTGGCAGGGTGCAGCCACCATTGACTGATCGGGAGTTGGTAGACATGTTCTTGGGGACCCTATCTGGGCCGTTTTTCAACCACCTCATTGGGAATTCTTCTGCTGGTTTCACTGATTTGATCTTGACTGGAGAAAGGATTGAAGCTGGGTTGAAGTCTGGGAAGATTGCAAAGGGGGCATCATCCTTTAGTTCGGACAAGAAACCGTTTAAAAAAGAGTCTAGTGCCGTGTATGGTTCTAGAAGATCAGAGAAAAATGAACACCGCCAATCTGTCAGTGCGGTCATGATTGCTAAGCCTGCTGCCGCTCCCCGGCCAATCAATTCTCAGAAAGCTGAAAGACCCCGGAGGGAATTCACCCGTTTAAACATGACTTTGTCGCAGATCCTGCCACAATTACTCGCAACCAATTTGGTAACTGTCAGGGAGGCGCCAAAGTTCCCCAATACTGCGTCCCCCAAGTACAACCCGAATGCTCGTTGTGCTTACCACTCAGAAAGCCCGGGGCACTCTACCGATGACTGCTAGGCACTAAAGAACAAGTTGCAGGACCTCATTGACGCTAAGGAGGTACAGTTTGAGGCATCTGACAAGCCTAATGTGGTGACAGCTCCCCTGCCTGCTCATGGGATTAATGCTATTGGTGATGAAGAGGAAGTTGATGAAACTGAGTTCGATAGCTGGATCTACCCGGCTGCTGATGGTGGACTTAACAATTGGAGTGCCAAGGACAATCTCCCTGTTTCTTTTGTTACTAAGTAATAAATTTCTTTGTTTCGTTATATTTTGTAATAAACGATGATAAACTCTATGGCCCGGTGTCTTACCCGAGGCACCGTGGTTCTATTTGTGAGGGCATACAAACTGTCATTTTATACATCATGAATGAAAATCTTGGACTTTTCGCATTGCAAATATTGTGTTCCTTTTCTGTCTTTCTTTTCATTTACATAATTTTCAAAAACAGCTGTATTTACACACACATTCACTCATACAGGTTCCAATCCACTCTGGATCTTACTGATAACAGCTCCGCTACTGCCAATTATAACTTCGAAAATCCGATCAACTTAGCCGAAGACGAAGGTGAAGATGATTGCGAAGTGCCTGGCGAGCTTGCAAGACTGTTGCTTCAGGAAGAAAGGGCAATTCAACCCCATGAAGAGCCAGTGGAAACCATAAACCTGGGTACTGAAGCAGACAGGAAAGAGGTAAAGATTGGTGCTAACCTAGAGCTCAGCGTAAAGCAACGGTTAACCAACATGCTGCATGACTATATGGAGATCTTTGCCTGGTCCTACGAAGACATGCCAGGGTTGGATACCGATATTGTTGTCCATCATTTGCCGACTAGGGAAGACTGCCCTCCAGTTAAACAAAAGGTCCGTCGGATGCGTCCAGAGATGTCTGAGAAGATCAAAGCCGAAGTCATGAAACAATTTGATGCCGGGTTCCTTGCAGTAACTTCTTACCCTCAGTGGGTTGCTAACGTGGTGCCGGTACCTAAGAAGGACGGTAAGGTCAGAATGTGTGTTGATTACAGGGATCTGAACAGGGCCAGCCCCAAAGATGACTTCCCCTTGCCTCACATTGATGTCCTCGTGGATAATACCGCTCAGCACAAGGTATTCTCTTTCATGGATGGTTTTTCAGGCTACAATCAGATCAAGATGGCACCTGAAGACATGGAAAAGACTACGTTTGTTACTCAGTGGGGCACCTTCTGTTACAAGGTCATGCCGTTCGGATTAAAGAATGCTGGGGCAACCTACGAACGTGCCATGGTTGCCTTATTTCATGACATGATCCATCACGAGATAGAAGTGTATGTGGACGACATGATCGCTAGGTCCCAGACTGAGGAAGAGCACCTAGATCATCTGCAGAAGTTGTTTGACCGATTGAAACGGTACAAGCTGAGATTGAACCCGAACAAGTGCACCTTCGGGGTAAGATCTGGGAAGTTGCTAGGCTTCGTGGTCAGTGATAAAGGTATTCAAGTGGACCCTGCTAAGGTCAAAGCTATTCAAGAGATGCCAGTCCCTAAGACAGAGAAGGAAGTCAGAGGCTTTTTAGGACGCCTGAATTACATCGCTCGATTCATCTCTCATCTGACTGCTACCTGTGAGCCAATCTTCAAGCTATTGAAGAAAGATCAGGTAGTACGTTGGAACGATGAATGTCAGGCTGCTTTCGACAAAATCAAAGAGTATCTCCAAGAACCACCTATCCTTATGCCACCGGTTGAAGGGAGACCTCTGATACTATACCTGACAGTGCTGGACAACTCAATGGGGTGTGTGCTGGGGCAGCATGACGAGTCTGGCCGAAAAGAGCACGCCATTTATTACCTTAGCAAAAAGTTTACCGACTGTGAGACCCGATACTCACTGCTTGAGAAAACTTGCTGCGCTTTGGTATGGGCTGCTCGCCGGCTGAGACAGTATATGCTGACTCACACTACCTTGTTAATCTCAAAGATGGATCCGATAAAATACATATTCGAAAAGCCTGCTCTGTCTGGGAGAATTGCAAGATGGCAAATGATCTTGACGGAATACGACATTCAGTACACAACCCAGAAAGCCATCAAGGGGAGTGTATTGGCAGACCACTTAGCTCATCAAGCTGTAGATGACTACCAATCAATGAACTTCGAGTTTCCGGATGAAAGCATCATGATAGTAACTGACTGCGAAGTACCTGGACCGGATGAAGGACCTGAACCAGGATCCCGATGGTCTATGCACTTTGACGGAGCTTCCAATGCTTTGGGAAATGGTATCGGCGCCATCATCATATCTCCACAAGGTACTCATACTCCACTCACTGCCCGGCTATGTTTCAACTGCACCAACAACATGGCGGAGTATGAGGCGTGTATCATGGGTCTTCAAGCTGCGATTGACCTAAGGATCAAATTTCTAAGCGTTTTCGGAGATTCCGCCCTTGTGATCAATCAGATCAACGGAGAGTGGGATACGAAACATCCAAACTTGATTCCTTACAGAGAATGTGTGTTGACCCTGATTCCCCACTTCACAGAGATAACCTTCGAGCACTTTCCAAGAGAAGAGAATCAGTTAGCGGACGCGTTAGCTACAATGTCTTCAATGTTCAAGGTTAAATGGGATAATGAAGCTCCCCGGATCATCATCTGGAAACTGGACGAACCGGCATACTGTTGTGATCTCGAAACTGAATTGGTAACTGAGAAACCTTGGTACCACGAAGTGAAGAGATATCTGGAAGCTCAGGAATACCCAGAAGGTGCATCTGTCAACGATAAGAAATTCCTGAGGAGGTTCGCAGCAAAGTTCTTCCTAAGCAACGGCATCTTATACAAGAGGAACCATGATTCAACCTTACTGCGTTGTGTGGACAAAACTGAAGCAGAACGAATCATGGAAGAGCTACATGAAGGGACCTTTGGTACGCATTCCAGTGGACACACTATGTCTAAGAAAATCCTACGGACAGGATATTACTGGTCCACCATGAAAGCTGATTGCTACCAACACTCCAGAACATGCCACAAGTGCCAGATTTATGCAGACAAGGTGCATGTTCCTCCGGTTCCCCTGAATGTTCTGACTGCGCCGTGGCCGTTTGCAATGTGGGGTATAGACATGATCGGCGAGATCAAACCTACGGCATCCAATGGACATCGCTTCATCCTAGTGGCGATTGATTATTTCACAAAGTGGGTTGAAGCAGCATCCTATGCTACAGTAACCAAGACTGTTGTGGCACGGTTTATTCGGCACAATCTGATCTGTCGATACGGCGTCCCTGAGCGGATTATTACAGACAACGGTACCAATCTGAACAATAAGATGATTGCTGAGCTCTGCGAACAGTTCAAGATACAGCACCATAATTCTTCTCCTTACAGACCGAAGATGAATGGGGCTGTAGAAGCAGCTAACAAAAACATCAAGAAGATCGTGCAGAAGATGACAGTAACTTACAAAGATTGGCACGAGATGTTACCGTTCGCTCAACATGGGTACCGTACCTCAGCTAGGACGTCAACCGGGGCAACTCCCTTCTCTCTGGTTTATGGCAGGGAGGCAGTATTGCCGATTGAAGTGCAAATTCCTTCCCTCCGGATAATGAAGGATGCAAATCTGAACGAAGATGATTGGATCCAGACACGACTTGACCAACTCAATCTCATTGACGAAAAAAGACTTGCTGCTATCTGTCATGGTCAGACGTATCAGAAACGGATGATCAGGGCATTTAACAAAAAGGTCAGACCACAGGAATATCAAGTTGGGGATCTGGTTATCAAGAGAATCATCCTTCCTCAGAGTGATTCAAGGGGCAAATGGACCCCTACATACGAAGGGCCATTTGTGGTTAAGCATGTGTTCTCAGGAGGAGCAATGATATTAACCAACATGGATGGTGACGACCTTCCTCACCCCGCCAATGCAGACATAGTTAAAAAATACTACGCATAAAAAAAGACCCGCTAGGCTGACATGCCTAGGCAAAAATTAGGGCTTCCCGTCGAACCAAAAGGGTTCGGGCAAAATGAAGGGATGAAAATGAAAAAAAATCTGTACACCCGGCAAGTCGAAAACCTGAAAAGGCGGCTTGGGCAAAAATGGGTATCCCGGTGGACCGAAAACCCGAAAGGGCGGTCCAGGCAAAAGTTAGGGATAAAAGCGTAATACTATGTCTCATTGGATCACTTTGCATCCAGAATCCGATATCTGCATCAAGCTCAAACGGCATCGATCAGTCAGCTTCACCCTCAACCAAGGTCATCAAGTGATGAGACGCTCGGAGTTATAAAGGCAATAGCAGAGTTGAAACCCAGTGGATCGTTCATCTTTCACACAGCTGTTTTATTTTCTTTTGTACAAAACTTGTATAAACTCTTTTGATCGGCGACGTACCTCTTACTAGGACGTCAGCCTCTTGTATACAAAACGCCTATTCAGGCCATTCAGAATCAATACAAATATATTTTCAGTTAAACGTGCCAAGTGTTTTTCTTTTCCTGTTTTGTTTTGCGAAGAACGTCCAAGGTTCAATTGGTGATGTATGCATTGACAGTAATTTGCTAACTCATAAATATTTGCATACGAAACAAAGGAATTAATTGCAGGTGACACTAGAAACAGGGGCAATAAAGAGTGGTCTGAGCAGTCTAATTGTTCTATCCTCTAAAGGTACCAAGGAAGGTTCAGCTAAAGAACACGGCCAAATGTATCTTAATTCCCCAGAGAGCGGTTCAGCAAAACAATACATTCTTCCCCAAGCTATCATCAAACATTCAAAGGAATCACTTCCCCCGCAGTTCAAAACTCCCCAGAAGAGTCCAATCCAGCTTCACCAGCAAAGTTGGAAGTCATATCCCCAAGCAATAAGCTTATCCCCAGTAGATTCTGGAAGCTTATCCCCTCGCAGAGCACGAACGCGTCGTCCGGCTTGATTTAAAGAGTTATTTCCTTAACAGGATATAACTGGGTTATCCTCAGCCAAAAGCCATGGAAAGAGCGTCGTCGGCAAAGTCTTCTTACCCCAGCGAAGTCCTTCAACACTTCCTATACGACAAGGGTATCCTCAGCAAACTACTGTCAACATTCAGCAAAGCATCTCTATCCCCACAGAGTATCGCTTCCCAGCATAGTCGCTAGAAGTATTTTTTCTCCCCGCAGAATTGTTCATTTGCTAAGTTTATTCCTCAACGGAGTTATCTTCTCCTATCGGTATTCTTGCAGTTATCATCCCCAGCGGAAGCAGAATCTATTCGTCAACGTCAGCCCAGGATACAACTTCCCGGCACCCGTCAAGGATTCACTTTCCTAGACGAAAACATACATAAAACTTCACATACATCATCATAGCATGCATAACGCACTGCACCATATCATACGAATCTCATTTATGTTGAGAACATCATTGCTTGATCCATATCATGCATTGCATATGACTGACTTTTACCTTTCAGGAAAGATGCAGTTTAAATTCTCAATCACATTTCAAGACCTTGTCCGGTTCAGTTAAATCGACCCTAAGATTTTCCTGATGCTTATCCAGTCAAAGGCCTTCTCTGGTTCAGTCAGATCGACCCTAAGATCTCCCTGATGCTTATCCAGTTGAAGATATTTCAAGACCTAGACCGGTTCAGTTAAATCGACCCTAAGATTTTCCTGATGCTTATCCAGTCAAAGGCCTTCTCTGGTTCAGTCAGATCGACCCTAAGATCTCCCTGATGCTTATCCAGTTGAAGATATTTCAAGACCTAGACCGGTTCAGTTAAATCGACCCTAAGATTTTCCTGATGCCTATCCAGTCAAAGGCCTTCTCTTGGTTCAGTCAGATCGACCCTAAGATCTCCCTGATGCTTATCCAGTTGAAGATGTTTCAAGACCTAGACCGGTTCAGTTAAATCGACCCTAAGATTTTCCTGATGCCTATCCAGTCAAAGGCCTTCTCTTGGTTCAGTCAGATCGACCCTAAGATCTCCCTGATGCTTATCCAGTTGAAGATGTTTCAAGACCTAGACCGGTTCAGTTAAATCGACCCTAAGATTTTCCTGATACTTATCCAGTCAAAGGCCTTCTCTTGGTTCAGTCAGATCGACCCTAAGATCTCCCTGATGCTTATCCAGTTGAAGATATCCCAAGACCTTGTCCGGTTCAGTTAAATCGACCCTAAGATTTTCCTGATTCCTACCCAGTCAAAGGCCTCTCTGGTTCAGTCAGATCGACCCTAAGATCTCCCTGATTCTTATTCCAGTAGAAGACACCCAAGGTTTTTCTCAACAAGCGTTGTTGAAGTTAAAGACACCCAAGATTTTTCTCAGCGAGCGTTGTTGAAGTTAAAGTCGCCCAAGGTTCTCTTACCATTCATGCTAAGGTAGTAACCATCCCTGGTTCATTCATCAGCATTTGAAGCTCCAGATTCAGCTCCTGTAACCAGTCAGGACACATCTATACCAAGCATCTAAAATCAGCTCCTGCAACGTGTCAGGTACTCATTGTCTCTTTTGCAGGTATGCAGGTTCTCGCTAAGGAATCTCCTACGCGATCAACATCCAGATGGCATCTATAAGCCCATCACCCTATCCAGCAATCTCTAAATGGCATCTATAAGCCCATTCCCCCATCACTGCTACTATGTGAGCGCAAATTTCTGGGCACTCTAGTGTCCAATCATCTTCTACCCTCGGATTACGAAAGGCACGTCAGCCAATCTGCATCCTCAGGTCTAAGAAGATTGAACAGGGGCAACTGTTGTACCCCAAAATTTGCCCTCCCATATTCATCAAGAAATTGCCAAGTCAAGGTCACAAAATTCCCCAAGGGTTGTGCAGCTCAACTGTCTCCTATACAGTCAAAACTAGGGTTTGTGTTCTGATCAAGAATTGAAAGGTTTCAAAGGCCCAATCAAGTCTCACATGCCCACAAAGATGGTCAAGTATCCTCATGTCAAGTTTCAAGGCATTCAGCTCAAAATTGCACAGTCAAAACCCTAGATTGCACTACAGTCAACTGTAGGGGCAAAATGGTCATTTGACAGTCAAAAGTTCAAATTTTTGGTCAATATATCATTTTGAAGCCACAAACATCATTTGATCAATGCTTGATCATGATTCTCAAAATTTGGCTCAGAAATCATCAAAGATGCAAAAGTTGCTATATTTGGACAGCTGAAAAAGTCAACTGAAATTGACCAGGGCATAACTTTCACATGGATTATCAGAAAAATTCCATCCAAAGCTCATTTTGAAGAGAAAGACATTTCCTACAATTCATCTTCATGTTCCAAGTCCAAGAAATGCTCTCACAAAAAGTTATCAATTTCAACATTATAGGTCATTTTCAAAAGTCAACAAAAAGGGACTTTAAGTCAAAGGCCATAACTTGAGATTGGTAAATCAAAATGACATGGGACCAAAGGCATTGGTTAAAGAACTCAAAGGCCTTTCCAAAATGTCCAAGAACATGTGAAAATATTAAACATTGAGCAAGTTATGCCTTGTGGAAATTGGGAAATTTTTGGGAATTTTGAAAAGTCAACATTGATGCAAAAGGCCTAAATTTGCTATTGGGCCCATTTTTCTTCCAAGTTTCTTCATGCCAAGCCTATGCACGACCATTAGGCCCAAAGGGAAGTATTTTCTCATTTTTTAATTATTTATTTGAATTTATATCAATATTAATTCATTTAAATTATTTTAATACATGAAAAATATAAGTTTGACCTAAAAAAATCTTTTTATGCACATTCCAAGGTCAATATTTCGTGCACATCTTAAATAGGCAAGTTTTGGTTTGATTTGAACTAATTGACACCAAATTGCACATGAAAAAGATATGGAAAAGATCCTTGAAATCAAATATTCAAAAATCATCAAAGCAATGGATTTTGTCCAATTTTTCTTAACCTAATCACTCACTATATGATCAGGAAGGTAAACCTAATGCAAAGAGACTGCACGCTGCGCTCAGAAACCACATACAAACTTGAAAAAAAAACTCCAAGAAAGCCAATACTGAAAACTAGTTTTTAGGTCGATTCAGGTCCCAATTCCTTTCTCAATAGCTTGCCAAGGTTGTCCTGATCAGATCCCAATCAAAAACTTTCTCTCAAACGCCAAGAATTGGTATCAGGAACTCAAACTGTGTCATAAAAATTTCCAAATCGCATATCATAATTTACGCATCATTGTGCATTTTTATTCATGAATTCTTGTTCAATGTGAAGTTTGCAAGCTAACCATAACTTTTAATTGAAGTTTCGTGCGCTTTTGGCCAAGTTACCATGTTTGTTCTTTAGGGTTTTCAGAAGGAAAAATTAGGGCTTTCACCATAAAGCAAAATTGGCCCTCAAGACCATGACGGTTACATTCAGCAAGCCTGGACGAATCAGAAGCATATCTCGCGATGAATTTATATATGCTATAGCGCTAGTCGCTATTTTTCCATAGCTTGCCTAATGCTACGCTTCAAAAACCGTTGCCAATATGTTTTGTGTTTCAGGAAAACGAAGAAGACGGTCTCGTGTCCATCAGATATTGGCCACTTTGAATCTCGCGCGTTTTTCATCCACTAACACTATGTTTTATTTATTATGTTTATGCGTTATTATATGTTAAATTGAAAGCGCTTGGCTCAGTGGTAACATGTTGTGCATATGACATCAAAGACCTGGGTTCAAGTCCCAGGTCTGGCAAATTTCCATGTTATTTTTCAACGTAAAATCCTATGCTTTGCTAACGTCCAGGTGCACCATGTTCCATCCTCATCCAACCTCCACGCGTCCAAAGGGCATCAGATCTATGGCCAAGATTCAAGGTGCATCATACATCAGGTCAAAACGCTGACACATGATCCAAAAAAGTCAACCAATTTCCAGCTTATTGGGCCAATGTTCTAGGGCCTGCACCTCCTAATCTGGGGCTACACCCCACCCTGGTTTGCCAATTTTCATTATGTTTCTTATCTTTTTAATTATTATTTTAATTGTTATGTTTATTTTAATCATTGTTTATTTAATTTCTTAACCAAAATACAAAAATATCATAAAATCAAAAATGCCAAAAAATACAGTTTTTATTTTATTATTTCCATAAATAAATTGTATGTAAATTATTTAGTTTAATTAGGGTATAATTTTAATCTTTTTTAATAAAAATCCAAAAAATAGAATTTAGGTTTAATAACTTTTTATTTTCTTTTTAATTTTCCCCTTTTTTTCAGAATAATAATATTATTTATTTATTTTCATAAATAAAAAATTGTACATAAATTAATTTAGAGTTAAATTAGGTTAAAAGTCAATATTTTCATAATAAACTTAAAAAAACAATAGAATTAGGGTTAGTCAATTATAATTAATTCCTTCTTTTTTCTTTTAAATCTAAAAAACACAAAATAACAAAAATATTTAATTTTAATTTCCTTATTAATTTTAATTGTTTGCAAAAGGGTCCAACGCCCTAGTTTTGTTTTAATTTCTTTATTTCGCACATTTATTTTATAATCGTTTAAATAATTTTGTAAATCTCCCGAAGCCATGTAACTTTACTTTTCGCACTTTTATTTACTTCGCATTATTTATTTTTTCGCTAAATCGGGTCCGGTTTAATTTTGGCGATGTGGACCCGCGCCATTTGTAATAGCCTTAGAATTTACTTTTCCGCACTCTTTTAACTGTTAACAAAAAAGCATGCAAGAATGAATGGCCTTAAAAATAAAATCAAGCGTAGATCACAACAAACATGACAAGACAAAAATCAATGAAAACGACACACGAATCGCACACACCACCCCTAGGGTACGCCTCACTGTTGCCTTTCGAAAGGTGATCGTCGAGTAGAGGATGTCTTAGTAAGTCCTCATGATCCAGGAACCTGGCATGAGGGTAGCTTCTAAGGTGTCTTCCCATTGCTCTGGTGATCACCATGTCCCTAAAAATCGAATTGACCCGAACACCTCCAACGGTGGTGCTACCTATCTCTCAATGGTGGGATGGCACTACTTTTAAGGACATTTACACAGACGAATTCCTTAGGGTAGGTAGGTTCTCAAGGATACTTGCTCTAATCTCAAAACAAAATCAAAATCTTTTCACCAACACTTTTCAAAAGCTTTCAAAGCAAACTTTTCAAACACTCTGACGTACGAGTCGAACTGAAATTTTTCAAAGAAACCTTTTTAAAACCCACAGTTGAAAAGCAAACAAACCATTTTTTAAAACACAAGTGAGCAAGTATCTAAGAGCCCATGGATAACCATGGATAGAAAGGGTGCTAACACCTTCCCTTTCTATAACCTACCTCCCGAACCGAGAGCAATCTCTATAAGGAATTTTTCTGTGCTTTTGTCCTTTCCATTTGGAGAAAATAAAAGACGGTGGCGACTCTTGCTTCCGCGACATTTCGCGAACCAACTTTAAACAGTCAGTTCCAGATCCACCGATCACAGCAGGGGTATATTACGAACCCAAATCCGCTTGCCTTCTTTGAGGACTAAATCAAGGGGAATGGGAATGGGACACCACTTTGAGGTCTTCAGGAACAAATGTAAACACACAGCAAAATGCCTACTTCGAGGTTAGTCTTTAAACAATCAACAAACACAATTAGGAAACAAGTTCTGAATGCCTGCTACAGGACTTTATACAATGACTTCGAGTGCATGTTCTTTATTATCCTACTTATCATGATATCTAGAAAATGGTAAATTGCGGAAAAATAAAATAGAATCAGTGTAATACCAAATGAATAAAATGTTTGTTATACAGTAAGCAAGACAAGAGAAAATGCTCCAGAAAACTTCGAGCAACCTAGCATCAAAAAATGAAATGGTCAGAAATAATATCCAATATAGTCATCCAGTGCACAATGCGAAAATAAATCACAAGCAATGCGCCTCAAGTCAATATCCTGCACTGAGTCGTGCTACACAAGCAAGTGGTAAAATCCAAACATGTGTCATAACAAATCTCCTTCCAAAACTTTCACAATCTCACAAGAAAATTTAGCAAATAATAAGGAATATCAAATGTAATTCAACATTACAAGTTAAAATAATATATTATCCATCATAGAGTGAAATGCGACAAGTAATGGAAGCGTAAAAGTGAAATCCAAGAAGCATGTACAGAAAAGATGAAAGCGATAAATAACGAAAAGTAAAGAACACAAATATGTAT
This sequence comes from Vicia faba, assembly GCA_948472305.1. Taxonomy (NCBI): domain Eukaryota; kingdom Viridiplantae; phylum Streptophyta; class Magnoliopsida; order Fabales; family Fabaceae; genus Vicia; species Vicia faba. Next base: position 554,147,067 of record OX451738.1, on the reverse strand, counting down.
CCCAGTTCCTCTCACAGTCTGAGAGCACTTCATTCCTCGTTCAACATAAAAGAGATTTCATTATTGTTAGATCTCTAGACAAGAAAACTTAGTCTTTCTATACAAGACTCTAACCAATAAAACCACCAAGGACAATCCTCTTGGATCAACCAAGTTAAAATGAGAAACATCCTTTCACTTTTAACCTCTTGCTTCCAACAATCTTAGACAACAAGGAATACAAAACCAAGTAATCTTAATTCCAATAATCCTGGAAAATAAGATATGAATACAACCAGATTATTTAACAATAATGAAATTTTTTTAAAAAATATCACTATAATGATAGAATATAGTGCTCAAGTGTTTGTAAATATGATATGAATTTTTCCGAACTTATATAGAAATATATGCAGAAAAATTCTTAGTGAAAGTTCAAGAACACAAACACTTATTTTCAAATTTGAATGATGAAAATGATGTTAAATTTATATGGAAGAGGTGATTTGTAATTTGAAATTTCATATATTTATATGTGCATAACACATTTATGAATCATGGTGAAGTCATGAAAAATACCATGAAAAATGCCAAGTTAAAATGAAAAAGTTTCATGAAAAGAGGCATGAAAAGGTGTTAAAAAAGTTGTTGTGTTTTCAAATTCATACAGGACTTGTTAAGTCTATTTTAACGGATACTTGACTTAACAAATGAAGAACAATTTTTTGAACTTCAAAATTAAGAATATTGTTTCAGAATGTTGTAAATTGTGGGGGGGGTTTATGCTGTTACAGCGGATGGAAACACCATAATTTGCCAAAAATTGAATGTTTGAAAAAATTGAACAATTAAAAAAATTATCTAAATTTTTGAACCAAACTTATGCAATATCTATCGATTTATCCAAGTCAATAGTTTATATTTGAAACTGATTTAACATGGTTCAAACATGAAAAATAAATTTTCAAATGCATGATAAATAATAGGCAAAATATCATTTTTGGTCCCGTATGTTAACCTCAGGGTTCATTTTGGTCCCTGAACTTTAAAAAGATTCATGTTGATCCCTTAACTTTTCAAAACGTATCATCTTATCCCTTTTCGTCTAATTAGCGACGAATTTAGTGAACAATTTCTGATTTTCTCCGTCACTAACTAGATGAAAATGACTAATATGATACATTTTGAAAAGTTATATGACCAATACGAACCTTTTTGAAGCTCACAGATCAAAATTAATCCTAGAGTTAACATACGGGAACAAAAAGGGTATTTTACCTTAAAAATATTTTGTTTTAAAGCTAGAAATAGTGAGATATTTTCAACCAAATGAACCATGCTTGCAAGTGAATTTTGGAGTTTTTTTTAGCATTATTTTATCAATATATATTGCATGCTTATACCTCAATAAATTAAGATCAATTCAAGTCTTCATAATGTTGTAATCTTGATCCATAGACATATTGCTTCATTATGCTTTTCTCATTCTTTCACTAAATGCACACAGTAGTTGTCTTCATCAAAACATAATGTTAAAGAAGCTTGACTTCACACCTCCCCCCCCTTTTGATGATGGCAACCATTGAAAACTGAGATGCTTTAATCTTGTAGAATGAATGAGAGTATCTTATGTGAATGATCCCCCTATCTTTGATAAATCCCCTTTGATCAAAGTTATCCCTTGAATCATAGAGAATTTGCATTTTTTGGGGCTACCATAGTTAAAGACAAGCATATACATATACACATATATCTTCTCCCCCTTTGTCATTAGCAAAAAAGATGGGGAAAAGTTTTATAATACATAAATAATATTGAACATAAGAGTAATTTATACCAATGATTTTTAGCTCAAGAGTGACTTCATAAACCTTTCTTTTTTTAGAACATGATGTTGAAGCCTTTGTCACAACGTTTGATTTTACTTAGAAGATTTTGCTTTAGTCTCTCAACATAAACTAAGTCTTCAATGGATGAAATTTAGTGCTTTAAATTTTTCAATACCAATAATTATTCCTTTAAGGTATTCTCCATATGTGAAATATCCCTTGGACTTTTGAACTAGATTTGAAAGTTAGTTTATGTCTCCCATTAAATGCTTAGAGTCACCACTTATCAAAACATCATAGATTTAAAGTGGTCCTCAAGCAAACCTACAAAATAAATTAAGTTTGATTTGGCACCCAATGTGCTTTGAATTCATCATAGATAGTATCCTTCTTAACCCACACATAATGCCCATTGGCCACACTATATTTCTAACATAGAAAGCATTAGGTATATGAAAACTTATACCACAATAAAAACATGTAGGAAAAAAATTATTTTTATCTATAAGAGTATAAGATTTCTTTTTAACAAATCTTTTCTGTTTGGGATAATTATGAACAACCTTTGATTTGTTCACTTTCTCTTTGCATAATTGGTCACTATCTTTAACAAAGATAGTTTTGTTGGAACTTGGTTTAGAAAATTTTGAGTAACCAAGCCCACTTTTATCATTAAAATACCTTTGTTGGCTAAGAATATTTTGAATCACACTTGTCCCTTTTCATACCTTTCAATGACTCTTTTTAATTTAACAATTTAGAAAGAAAGTGAATCACAACTATTGCAAACAAAATTTGGTTTTAGTTCATTAATATTTTTTTATTTTTCATCCTTGAAACTATTTTTCATTTTATCAACTTTTTTCTTCTAAAGATGAAATATGTTTCTTTTGAGATGAAATAATTTTGTACAAAATTTTGCATTCATTTAAGAGTTTATCTATGGCACCTTAAACTTCATTATCATAAAGAGAAAATTCATTATTAACGTCTTCTTTTTCATCATCGGAGTGATGTGAAGCCATTCATGCAAGATTAACATGTTGATTGCTTTCGGAATCGAAAAGATGAACTTTTCCATGCTATATATGCTTTCTTTGATTTTTTATCTTTATTTCTCTTGAAATATTTCTTCTTCTTTTCAAGTGTAGAACATTCACTTTTAACATGTTCCTTTTCTCCATATTCAAAGCATGTAACCTTCCTTGTTGGTGCTTCCCTTTTTCTTTCTTTTCGTAGAACCTTCTCAATCTTCTTGATAAGATCATTATCTTCACTACTATTAGATTCATCGTCTTGATTGCTATCATGATTTTTTATTCTGGTTTTTAAAGCAATGTCTTTTGAATCTTTTACTTAGATTTCATGGTTTTCAAGTCTTGCAAATTCCGTCTCATATTCTTGAAGTTTTTGGAACAAGGTTGTGAAAGACATTGTGGATAGATTTTTCTTCTTGGATATTACTGTCACTTTTGATTGTCATTCCCTGTATAAATATCTAAGGACTTTAAGATTAATTTCATCATTAGTTAAAGTCTTACTGAGTGCTTTCAAATGATTTGTCAAGTGCACGAATCTTTTCTGCAAGTTGAGGATTGATTCTCGGGGCTGTATTCTGAATAGTTCGTATTCTTGACTCAATGTAATTAATCTCGATCTTTTAACTTAAGCGGTTCCTTCATGAGTTTCTACCAAAGTATCCCAAATTTCCTTTATGATTGTGCATGCCAAAATTTGAAACAATTCATCCATGCTGAGAGAAAATTGAAGAAGATTTATTGCCTTCTTGTAATAGAAGACCTTTTTCTTATCTTCGTCATCCCATGAACCTTTAGGCTTTGATGTTCTAACACCGTTGACAACACATTTAGGAGCATACATACCATTTTGGACAACATCCCATATCTCTTCTCTTTGGGCTTCTAAGTGAGGCTTCATGCGAATTTTCCAAATCAAAGTATTCACCACAAAACAATGGAGGCTTATTATTACTACCACCATCTTTAAAAACCGGATTTGTATTTGTGGAAGTCACTATGGATCTTTAGGAACATGTTACCTATAACTTTCTTTGATGCCAATTATAAGCTTGGAGTGCACCTACGAGAGGGTGAATTAGGACTTTGAAAATTTATCCAGGTTTAGAATACTTGTTCTTATTTTTCTGGTTTGGTGTTTAAGTGTTTCTTTCTTTTTTGGTTATGATTTAAGATGAAATCAATAAATGCGGAAAAGTAAAGAACACAAAGATGTATCATGGTTCCCTTTATAGTCCGAGAGTACTCCATTCCTCTTTCAACGTGAAAGATGTTTAATTATTGTTAGATCTCTAGAAAAGATAATCTAGTATTTCTATACAAGACTTTAACTAATAAAACCACCAAGAATAATCCTATTGGATCAACCAAGTTGAAATGAGAACAATCCTCTCACTTTCAACCTCTTGCTTCCAACAATCCTGGACAACAAGGAATACAAAACCAAGTAATCTTAATTCCAACAATCCTGAAAAATACGATACGAATACAACAAGATTTTTTTAGGAATAATGAAATTTGAGTGATGTATCAATGTAATTGATCTTTTTAGATTTAGTTCATAAACCTTATAATTTATAGCAGTATAGAAATCAAGAACAGAACCCTAAATAAAACCCTTAAACCCATACCGGAATACAATTATGAGAATGAAAGCGAAAGCGTACCTAAATTTCCATTGGCAATCATCGAAGGTAAGCGGGTATTTGATATTCCGATTTGTAAAGTTCCTTATGGCTCCTTGATTCTCCTCTGATGGAGATTAAGAGAGAAATCCTAATAATCCATTTTCTGGTTGTTTACAAATAGGGACCATAACCCCTATAAATAAACTTAAGATTATTTCTTAATTTTCAATATTCTAATTTGTAACCTCATCAAATTAGATATTGACTTATGATATCTACACAATAACCTGACCTTTCATGACATTTATTATTTTAGCCACAAACTTAATATTATATTAATTAGACCCCCTTAAGTCTTGACTAATTAAAATAATGGCACTAACACCTTAAATATTACATTTGTGACCCAAAATTCCAACAATCTCCCACCAGTCACATATGTAATCATATACATATGTTAGACTTTATGAGCTCAAAATTCATCATTATATTCCTGTTGTACCCCAAAATTTTCCCTCCCATATTTCTCAAAACATTGCAAGAAAGATCTTCAAGTTGCTCAAGCTAGCCCAAGGGTTGGCCAAACAAGCTCTCTCCTAAGGCAATCTACCTCAAACTAGGGTTTCATGTTGCATCAAGATACTTGAGTGCAAGTGATCCCAAGTGCTCACCAATGTCCTAATATGTTCTCAAGATCATCCATGTCAAGTTTCAAGCCTTGCAGAGGATGTTTGCTCAGTCAATTGCTCAAAAGGTCCACAAATCGACTATGTTAGGGCAAAAGTCAATTGTGACCTACATACAGTCAAACTTCAATATTTTTGGTCAACATCCTCATTTTGAAGTATATTTCATCATTTAATCAAGGGTTGATCATGATTCATCAAGGATTGCTCATAATTCATCAAGACTCAAAACTTGCTAAATTAGGGTTTTGCAGGAAAAGTCAACTCAACTTTGACCAAGCATAACTTTCTCATACTTTATGAGAAATGACCCATCCAAATCTCATTTTGAAGAGGATGCAATTCCCTACAATCCACCTTCAGCTCCCAAGATAAAAATATACACTCACAAGAAGTTATGAATTTGGAAATTATAGGTCATTTTGAAAAGTCAACAAAAACACCTTTTTTGTCAAAGCTTCATACATGAGAATGGAATATCAAATTGAGATGAGATCAAAAGTGTTGATTAGAGGACATATCAATATTTCTAAAAAGTCCAAGAACACCTCCAAAGAGTCAAAATTGAGGAAGTTATGCATTGGTGAAGTTGACCTTTTTTGCAAAATTGCCAAAAGTCAACTATCCCTAAAACTTCAAATTTTGCCAAATGGGCCCAATATTTTTCACTTGTTTTGAGTTGGCAACATAGCCCACGAGCTCTAGCCTTTGCCACTTGTCCATATCTTATTTTTATTATTTATTTTGATTTTTATTTGAATTAATTTGATTTAAATCAAAATAAATCAAATAAAATCCAAAACATTGATAACAAGAGATTTTATGATTGTTTCAGGTCTTACTACACAGCTAGCATCATTCAAATTCGTGCAAGGCATTTTAGTGCACAAAAAGATTTGAAATAAGCCAAATTTGGAAGGTTTTAAAGGGTGAATCAAATCAAATCAAAAAGGATTGAAGGAAGAAGATTTGGATGCAATTATCAACCCTAACTCAGTCCTTGGTACATAAGGAGGCGAGGCAGACCAAAACGGAGGTGAGAAACAGGCGTGAGAAGGAGAACAAAAATCAAAAAAATCAAGGAAAAAGTGTGAGATCGAAATCCCACTTAGAGGCATCCTCAAGGCTTGTTACCTATCCAAATCACTTCCCGGGACTCTCTAGAAGCTAATGCCATCAAGAACCTGTCTATTCCAGTCCCTAATCGCTTTGTAAGTCGTTCACGATACACCCCTGTTCTTGAATTCGAATCTCATGTTTTACGCATTGTTAGGTTAAATTAATTATACATTCTTGATCTATGAAGCATTTGCAAACTTTCTGTATCATTCAACTACGTTTATATGGCCTGTAGCGTTAATCACCATTGCTAGGTTTTAGAGTTTGGTTTTAGGGCTTTTGATTGCAGGGACAATTGGCCTCTGAAAATGGTACGGTTGTGATCAGGAGGACGAGATGGACACAACCATGGCTTTAGATATTATTTCCATGGCCTGTAGAGGATTTTGGAAGGAGCACTGCCTGTAGCGAAAGACAAAATGTCCGTAGGTAAAAGTCTGAGACTTTTACCCACGGAGAGAGGAAGGGGACGATGAGTTGTCACTCCCCTACTGGCCCATTCAAATTCCAGCGCGCTTTTTCTTTTGTTTTCCACTAACATCCGTTTTCTCATATTATTATTATTATTCCATTAATGTACAATGAAAACAAAGTGGCGTAGTAGTGGCCACGTAAGCGCATAAGGGTTCAGAGGCTGGAGGTCAGGGGTTCGATCCCTGCCTCCAGCATTTGCTATTTTTCTGTTTATTTTCGGGCAATTCAGTGCGTGCGAAGCCAGGAGATCCACCATGGTTCTTCATCATCAACGCGCCAGATGGCCAGATGGACAAATCTGATGTCCACCATTGAAGGTGCATCATGAGTCCAGTCAAACGCAACGCATTGGATCCTCAAAGTCAACATGGACCTCCACAAATGGGCCCAAATTCCTGCTATTGGCACCCCCCCCTTTCAGGCCCAATTTCTCTTATTCTTTTCTTTTTATATTTCATTTAATTATTTTATTTATTATTTATTTACTAATCATCAAAACTAATTTTCTTTTTTATCCAAAAATCACCAAAAATATTTTTATGTCCAAATAAATTTAGAATTTTATTTTTCATCAATAAATTAATTAATTTTAATTAGGTTTGATTAATGAGACAATTTTAATTTCCTTTTGTAAATAATTAAAATCAATTAGAATCAATAGGTTTTTATTACTAACTTAATTATTTTATTTTTTCCTAAAATAACCAAAAACAAAAAATATGTCATTTAATTATTTTCATTAATTAATTTAATAACTAATTAATTTAGCATTTAATTTAGAAAAACTTATTTCTTTTATTAAAAACAACAAAAAAAAACAATTTTCTTTTAAATTAGGATAGAAGGGTCAAAACCCTAGTTTCGCATTCGATCTAATTTTCTCGCGCATTTTATTATTATTTTGCCCAATTATTGTATCTTTTCCCGGTTTGTAATAATTTAATTAAGACATTTATTTATTTTTACTGCTTTTAATTTCAAAGGGTTTGTTGTTGGCTATGTAAATACCCGAAGCCTTGTAATAGCTTAGTTTAAAATTCCGCACTTTAGTTTCTACAAATATTTAACTGTTAGATGTTTAATAATAGGGTTTGCATGACAAGAATGTATGTCTAATTTTAAAACAGTTAGATCACCCTAAATGTGCAAAGATAAAATAAATCTGAAACTGAATCACTCGCACATGCGCACTCCTAGGGTACACTCCCGCTTGGTTTCCTTCGTTAAAATCGTCATTGAGTATAGGATGTTTTAGTGGTCGTCCTTTTGTCCAAAGATCATAGTTGCCTCGGAACGGTTGCCTCGGATATTGTTGCCTCTGAAAAATGATCTAAGACATTAGGGTTACTACTAAGACGTCCTAACATTGCTTTAGTGACCGTACGTCCCTTTCGAATTGACCCTCAAAACTCCAACGACGATGCTACCTACTCACTAATAGTGGGATAACATTGTCTAAAGGAAACGAATACAAAACGATTCTTTTTTCAAGTAGGTAGATTAGTTCTTAGATACTTGCTCATTCCAAACAAATTTTTCACACTTACACTCCTTTACAAACAAAGTTTTCAAAAAAAACACTTCATTACACTCTTGAAGACAGAAGCAAGAGTTAAATCGAAGTTAAAAAAAAACTTTTTCGAACCCACAAACACAAAGAAAACAATTTTGAAAATGATGAGCAAGTACCTAAGAACCCGTAGATAACTACGGATAGAAAGGGTGCTAATACCTTCCCTTTCTATAAATCTATCCCCCGTACTCAGAAATATCTTGAAAAAGGAATTTTCCTGTGCTTTTTTCCATTTCCTTTTCGGATAAAATAAAAGATGGTGGCGACTCTTGCTTACCGCAACATTTTCCGAACACAAACGCAAAACGCAAACCAGCAAAATTTCCTTAACGAAATAGGGAAACCACGTCCCAGTTCTGGCCACCGTACAGCAATTCCTTAAGCATATCCAAATTATCTCGTCCATTAATCATGTCACTATTCAGAACCAGAGTGATTTTTCGTTATAGCAATCATAACTAAATCCACCAATGATCACTTATAGTATCACAACTAAATGACATAGATCCATCAGTAAATGTGTAGCATGAAAATCACTTGAATTTGGTCTGTATATGTTGATTTTCAAATGGTACTACTTTACTTTAGTGAGATCATTCAATAGTTTTATTGTACAAAATATAAACTGCTGAATATGAAAACTTAGATAATTTGAAAAATATCCAATATCATTGTATGCATACATAATACCAAAACACAAAATTCATAATTGACTAACTCCTACTAAACCAAAGACTCCTCTAAAGGTATAACACCCATGCGAGCAGTGTGCTCATGAAATAACTTGAGTGGAAGATCTTTTGTAAGATGGTTTATTATCATGGAGTTTGTCCCCAGGTGTTCTATAGAAATTTGTCCACTTTGTACCCTTTTATTTAACAACTAGGAACTTAATGTCAACATGTTTTGACTTAGCCGAGCTCCTATTATTGTTACATGACGATTGATTTATTGTTACAGTATAACTTATGTGGTCTTTCAATTCTTTCCATAATTCACATCCCAGTGACAATATTCCTCAGTTGAATCCCATGGTTGGATGCCTCATAACATGCTATAAACTATGTTATCATTGTGGATGAAGTCGTAAGAGTTTTCTTGGAATTGCGCCAAAACACTGCACTACCAGATAACATGTATATATAGTCTGAAGTGGATCTTTTGTTGTTTTGGCATCCAACAAAATTTGAGTCAGATTATCCAGTGATCACTAACTAGTCTAACCTCTTATATGTGAGCATATAGTCTTTTTTTCTCTTTAAATACCTTATAACCTTTTGGCTGCTTTCCAATAATTCATTCCTGGATTTCTCAAATATTTTTCTAACATCCATTGAGGAATGTCGTCTTGACATCCATTTGACGGATTTCCATCTCATAATGTGCAACAATATCCATGATTGTCCTAAAAGAGTTTCAATAAAATCGGAGATAAAGTCTCTTTAAAGTCAATCCCTTCCTTTTGAGTATTTCCATTAACCATGAGATGATTTTTATACCTTTCCACATTACCGTTAGAATCTCGTTTGGTCTTAAAATTTCATTTGCAACCAATGGATTTCACACCTTCTAGTAATGGGACAACTTCCCAAACTTTATTGTCTTGCATGAACTTATACTCCTACTTCATTGCTTTAATCCACTTACCATTATTTTCCTCATGTTCTTTAAGAAATACTATGTAATCATCTGAAATAGCATTTCTCCTTTCTCCAATGGATCTCTGCAAAGGCATTTGTTCTTGAGGATTTTGAGTTCGTTCTTCATGAATTACCAAAATCAACTTGAGTAGGAGGAAAATCAACAATTTCTTGTAGAGGTTCCATACTTGCTTGATCAAAAGCAATTGCATGAATCGATTCTTGAATTTACTGATTCTTTCTCTAAAACAAAGTCTCTAATCTTATTCTCCCCCCCCCCCCCCCCCCTAAACTCAATATCCTAAAAAATGTGGTTGTTCCCGTCTCAAAAATTGAATTTAATTTGGGATCATAAAATTTCTAGCCTCTAGATCTTTAAGAATAACCAATAAAGTAGTTGATCATTGTTCGAGAGTCCAATTTATTTTAATTTGGCTTATAAGGTCTTGCCTCGGCTATTCAAGAATTTTCCATAGGAAGTTATTGTGTCAAGCAAATATATATTATCATGACTCATAAGTGGACCAATTCCAATAATATTTAAATTAAAAAATAACTTAAACATATTATTCCGAAATGAACACAAATAACCTAATTTGTCCAAATAAGAAATTGAAATTAAATTTCGTCTAAATGACGGAACAACAAAAATGTCTTTTAAATCCAAATAAAAATCCAGTACATAATAATAATCTAAAATTCCCTAAAGCTTCCACCTCCATCGACTTTCCATCTCCAACATAGATGTATATTTCAACATCATTTGGCTTTTGGTAGTTCAGACAATCTTGCATTGAAACACTGATGTTAGTAGTTGTACCTGAATCTAACCACCAAGTGTTTCAAGGCACTAAAGCTTAAGTCACCTTAGAACAAACCAAATTAATAAATGTACCTTTCTTTGCACGACAAGTGTGATACTTAGCATATTTCTTTTTCACATGTCCAGACGATATGCAAAAAAAACAATTATCATGTTGATTTTGCTTCTTTTATGCTGGAATAATTACAGCTTCGTTCTCGGGCTCATAAGTTTTCATTTTTCCCTTGTCTTTAGAGGTACTAACAAAATGAGCACTTCCAGTCTTATCATGTTTCATCATTTCCTCTTCTTGCACATAAAATGAAATGAGCTCATTAGGAGACCATTTCTCCATCTGACGATTATAAGATATCTTAAACAGACTATACTGTTAAGGAAGAGAAAGTAACACTAAATAAATGAGCAAGTCTTCAGACAACTCAAGCTTTAGGGCCTTAAGTTTTGAAACAATGTTTGAAATACTTCATGGAAATCAAGTTCTGAGGGAGAGTACCTGTTTCCGTCTTATCGTTTTTCTTAAAGCGCTTTTCAATCTCAGCAAGGAAATATTTGGCATTAGTTATATCTTCCGATATAGTATCCCTAAAAACCTCAAGAATGTCGCACTTAATGGTCATGTTCTTTCCTCTGATCAGCGGTAGTAGATTCCGTAGGAGAAGCGGGTTGTTCCTTTCTTAATGCAAGGTCAAGATCCATGAATCCAAGAACAATCTATATGTTCTCTTTCCATTCCTTGAAATTTTCCCCATTAAGGACCAGAACTGAATTCAAATTAGCAGATGTTGAAGCAATTGTAGCTGAAAAACAAGAACAAAATTAACCATTTTAAATACACTCACAAAAAAACTAAATTATCAATTTATTCAAATAAATACATAACCCTCTGAAGATACCTAGTGCACTATCAATATTGAGTCGTTGGACACTAATATTAATTGCTAGTGGTACTTTTGTTGTAACGAACAAACATTGATAATAAAAAAACATGTCGAACAATAAACCCCTCTTTGGATTGATTTATCAATCACATGTAAGACCATATAATACTCACATGTTTACCATCATATACACATATGAAAATCGGCCAACCATCAACTATCATTAGGGTCAATTGATACTCGCATGAACAAACATACACATAACCAAAAAATTATTTAACATTTTTCATAAGCAATTTTCATAAAAAAAGGATCATTTTAACGATTTTTTTAATTACTCACTAAAAATATTAAATTATTGTATAAAAATACAATCCGTATCAATACTTGAACAAAAATTATACCAAAATTTACTTATCTTTTGTTATGTGAAGTATAACAAAACAATAATCGACTAATATATTATATATTAATAATGATAAAAAAAACAAATTTAAAAAACTTATTTCTTTATTTATTAAAATAACTTATTGTAATAAATAAATAAATAAAATTAAACATAGATTTTAAAAAGTGTGGCTCTAAATTGTGCGTGACTTTAAAACGGAAGTTCAATAATAACTCAATTATTTGTCTGAAAGCAATTTTGCTAACATATCAAGTTTCGAGAAATTAACTGATTTAGCCTATGGTTGCAATTTTCATGCAAATAGCATGAAGGATGTAAAATCGACACATAGAAGAAAATAATTTTTATATAAATTGGAAGATAAAAAAATTACAATTTTGGAACCCTATTATAAATAAAAAAATCCCGAATTCAAATTGAATCAGATATGGGTGACTCTGATACCACTTGTTAGATTTTGTTTATAAACCTTATAATTTCTATCAATATAGAAATCAAGAATAAAATTATAAATAAAATCCTTAAATCCATACCGAATACAATTATGAGAATGAAAATGGAAGCGTATCTGAATTTGTCATTGGGGTCACCAAAAGTTTACGGGTATTTGATCTTTTAATTTGAAGAGTTCCTTATGACTCCTTGATTCTCCTTTGATGGGGATGAAGAGAGAAATCGTAATAAGTCATTTTCTAGTTATCTACAAATGGGGATCACAACCCTTATAAATAACCTTAGGGTTATTTCTTAGTTTTCAATATTCTAATTTAATCTCTAATCAAATTAGATATTGAAGTCTTGACTAATTAAAATAATGACACTAACACATTAAATGTTATATTTGTGATCCAAAATTCTAACAGATCTTCACTTTCATACAAGAAACTTATAATGATATAATATAGTATTCAATTATTTGTAAATATGATATAAATTTTTCTGGACTGATATGGAAATATATGCAGAAAAATTCTTAGTGAATGTTCAAGAAATTTGAATGATAAAAATGAAGTTAAATTACTACAGAAGAGGTGATTTATAATTTGAATTTTCATGTATTTATAAGTTCATAACACTAGTATGAATCATGAAAAAATATCATGAAAAAATGCCAAGTTAAAATGAAAAGGTTTCATAAAAAGAGGCATGAAAAGGTGTTTAAAAGTTGTTGTTTTTTTCAAATTTGTACAGGACTTGTTAAGTTAGTTTTAACGGATACTTGACTTGACAAATGCAAAACGATTTTTTGAATTTCCAAACTAAAAATACTGTTTCAGAACGTTCTAAATTGTGGCGGTTTTTGTGTTGTTACGGCGGGTGAAAACGGCATAATTTACCAAAAACAGAATTGTCCAAATTAAAAGAAAATTGTCTAAATTTTTGAACCAACCTTATGAAACATCTATTGATTTATCCAAGTCAATAGATTATATTTGAAAGTGATTTAATATGGTTCAAATATGAAAAATAAAATTTCAAATACATGATAAAAAATAGCTTATTTTAAAGCTAGAAATAGTGAGATATTTTCAACCAAATGAACCATGCATGCAAGTGAATTTTGAAGATTATTTTTAGTACTTTCTTATCAATATATATTGCATGCTTATACCTCAATAAATTAAGATCAATTCAAGTCTCCATAATATTGCAATCTTGATCCATAGCCATATTGCTTCATGATGCTTTGATTCATCCTTTGATAAATGCACATAGTAGTTGTCTTCATCAAAACATTATGTTGAAGAAGCTTGACTTCACAATATCCCTATTTTTTATGATGATAACCATTGAAAATTAAGATGCTTGAATCTTGTAGAACAAATGAGAATTGATCTTATCGGTTGATCAGAACCTACAAATAGGCCGAAGGATGACGTCTGGTTTGCTGGAAAGTTGAAGAGAATGGGGGGTTGTACTTGCAAGGCACTCTGACGATCAAGTAAGAATGGGTGCAAAGAGATACAAACGGAATATTATGGTTTAAGGTTTGAATATTGGATATCTGGCCCTTATATGTGAGAAGGTTTATATAGTTCTCCCAGCACGTAGCCATTGGTCCCTATTTTTGGGCCTAGATATGTGGGTTCGCAAAAATAGGTAACTGGCAGGACTTGGTCAAAATGACTAGATGTGCTCGTAACTAAGCATTTGTTCCGGGGAGGAGGCGAATTACGGGCAAAGGGGCATTTCGGACGTTTATTAGTTGTCATCTCGACTCGTATCAGGCAGACGGAGAGATAGTTGTTGACTTAGGCATGTGTGTACCAGACATCCTTGGTCGCGCTTCTTGGGGCATGGTCGACCAAAGATGCTGGGTCGGAGTTATTGGGTCGTGCCAAGGGTAGAAGCGAATAGGGGCAATTCTAGTCATTATGCTAGTCCAGGACTTTATCCCCCTAATTCGTTGCTTCTGGGCAGAGGAGTGATAGCTTTAAGAAGGGTTCGCGAAATGGGGGTGCTCCTGATCCGATTTTGCACGAGGAGTACAAGTGATGCTCGACGTGTTCGCCTCGCGGGGAGAGGAACAGTTGAGAGACTCTGAGGATTTATCGTGTTTTTAGGGGCCATTTCATGCAAGGATTCTAAAAATTGTTCGGGGTGTTCATCTCGCGGGGAGAGGAACAACTGGTTGGAATTTGGGGAGTTTGCGGGCCATATTTGCATCAAGCCACGCGTTGTCATAAAGGTGTAATGATGGAAAGTCTAGGGACTATGGCGCAATGATGATGGCCTTTAGGTTTCTCTAGGCGCGTGCCTGCCCACGCACTAGCAAAGTCAATATATAAAAGGGAGAGAGATAGGTTCATTTTCACTTTTCGCTTGCTTTCACTTTACTCATTGCTACTTATTTATGCTCAACACAATTGTTCTTTGAAGTTTTTCTCTCGTTTCGCTGTTCGCCTCCGAAACTTCCACTTATCTTGCCAATAATCATTGATAACTTGGTAAATTTCTTGATTTTCATATATAATTTGCTTCTGCTATAGGCTAGATTTTTTTCTTTTTTCCTAGAAATGCATGCGGTTTAGGGTTTAGAGTAGTTTAGCATGAGATTCCCCGACGGAGTGTTGGTGACTAGTCGTGGTTTCATAGTCTGAGGACGATGGCGTAGAGTTGTTTCTAGGCTTCTGCTTTATTATTTTTATCAAAAATGATGGGTTCTTCGTGAGCAGCTTCGACCAAGGGGTGTTGGGGAGATATTTGCTCGCACGATTTTTATGTTCTTGCTCATTGCAGATGTGCCCTACGAGAGAGTCTGTTTTTCTTTTTGCGGTTGAGTGAGGGCTCTGGTCGAAGACAGGGTCCTCGTTCCTTTGTGCCCTTTCACTTGATTAGCAGTGGAAGGGTAGATTTGATACTGATGTCGAATTCACTTTTACCCTCTGTTTTTCAGATATAATGGATAGTGGTACTAATGATGAGTTGGTGGTCGAACCCAGCGATTCCTTGCTAAGTCTTTTCGAACACTCATCAATAAAGGAGAGCACTTCGGGGATGCTTGAACCCAATCTGGTCGAGCCAGAGTTGGTCGAGAAGGGGAAGGATGTGCCTGTAATCCGAGTGGATCCCTTAGCTTGGGTCGTGCCTGACCCCTTAAACATGTATCCTATTTCTGTGAACACTCGAATGAAGTGTTCGCCTTAGTGGCTCCAGGGATGGAGATAGAGGGTGTCGAGGAGCAGTTGTCGGTATATATACCCAATATGAATCACCGGATATGTTCGAAGTTTGAACCGGATCATATCCCTATTGTTGTACCCCAAAATTTTCCCTCCCTTTTCTTCAAAACATTTCTCACAAAAGATCTCAAATGCTCAAAGATTCTCAAAGAGTTGATCAGACAAGCTCACCTCCCTAAGCACTGAGACCATAAATTAGGGTTTTGGTTTTCACAAGGAAAATTGGACTTATAATGCATCAAGTTACTTTCATGGTTCATCATAGACCTCCAAGAATTCTCATTCCAAGTTTCAAGTCTTACATCTCAAAATTTCTCAATCAATTGCTCAAATGACTGAAAATCAACTGTATTGGGTAAAAAGTCAACTATGATCAATATACAGTCAAACTTCAATATTTTTGGCCAACATCAACATTTTGAAGTCATATTTATTATTTGATCAACAATGATCATAATTCCTCAAAGAAAGCATTCAAATCATTAAAGGGCTAAAATTGACCTAATTAGGGTTTTGATTGAGAATGACTGGTCATTGACTTTTGACCTAATGCATGGCCAAATGACTTGAAGCATAATCTTAAAGACTGAAACACAATATCTTGACCAAATTGCATGGTTCAAAACATCCTCAAAGATCAAGTGATTGATAGTTGAAATTTGGGTCAACTGATGAAAAGTCAACTAACACACAAAAGTCAAACTTTGACTTTTTGGTCAACATTGAATTTCAAAAATCAAGTTTCATAAAGACATTTAAAAATATCAAACTTGATCATAAAGAATCAAGAAATTCAAGAAAAGTAAAAAAAAGTCAACAAAAAGTCTAAGTGTTTTTATCCTTATTAAATTCACTACTTCATGACCATTTTCGCCAAGATGCTAGAAGATTCAAAGAAAACTTTCAACATGGAATTTATAGAGAATTATGAATTCTAAAACTTTGTCTTTAAGGGTTGATGTCTAAAAAATGCTTCGATTTGGAGATATAGGCCCATGAAGTCATGATATTTCTAACAAAACACTTAATGAAATTTTCAACAAGTTTGGTAAGATTTTTGTCCCAACTTCTTGGAAAATTTTCACCAAGTTCCAAGTTGATTTAACCAAAGTGGTCAACATGAAGGTTTTAGACAATGTTTAAAGCTCTCCAAAATGTCACAACTTGAAGAGATCATGATTGAGCTAAGAGATTCGAAGAGATGAAGTTGAGCATTCATTCTTGAATTACAAGATATTTTCATGAAGAACACGTGATCAAATATCAAACATATGCTGCATAATCTTGATTTGCATGCTTCTAACTTGAAAATCACTCCATAATTAAATATTTACATAACTGATTGAGCCATTTTCCAAGTGATTGAGTCATTGTCCAAAGCAATTTTCCATTTTTGGCACAAAGTTACCCCTTCCATTCTTGTAAAGTGGATTTAAACACAATGTCAACTTATTGAGCCTCTCACTTGCTCCCTCTGCACACACTCAACATGTATGCTCAAAAGCAACATATCTACAGCTCCTAACCACCCAATAAACACTTGTACCATCACATTAGAACAAGGTATTTCAAGCTTGCTTCAAAACCAAGTTTCATAACCATAACATGTGATCTCTAAATTCTGGTTACTTGAGCCTTTCAAACCTTTTCTCTATAAATAGAGAGGTTGTTTGCAAGCCATAGTACGAATTCAATAGCCCTCAAACCACCCTCAAACTCCCTGAAATCAGAATTGGAATCCAAAATCTCCATTGTTGCACATTCTGACTTTGAATTCCAAATACCAAATCCACTCGTGCACTTTCATTCTAAATTATTCACAAAGCTTCTATAACTCATATAGAGGCTATCCAAACAGTTGCTGCACAACTGTAACACCATCTTCATCATCCTCCATTTCTAAAAACATCAACCGGCAACTTGACTTGTCTAGAAATTTTCAGACACTTTCAGCTCCAAGTAAGCATTGCAATAACTTCCTAGGAGTTCAGTGAAGCTATCCAGATCATCAAAACATCTCCAGGAGTGCTCCAACTTCAAACACGATTTCTAGCTTTGAGGTAATTTTTATCAACTTTGAACTCCTTATACATGCATGATCAATGGTTACTTTGTGAATGAAAAATGTAGACATCATTACCCTGAAGCTAACCATGAATTTAGTTTTCATTTATATTAACTATACATGGAGAATTTTGAATTTAAAGTTTCATAAAAATTAGGTTTTAATTTGGTACCAACATAAATTCATGTTCACCTTTGAATGTTAGCTTAAGTTATTTACATGGCTGAATTCGTGGTCAAATTTGGAGAAACTTTCATGTTTACATTTTTGAAAATGGTTAAGAAATGAGCAAGTTCAGAAATTTGAAAATGTTGACAATGGTAACTGGCGTGAGGTAGGAGATGAAGTGCAATCAGGAATGGGTTTATTTTAAATTTAGTGCAAGTTGTTTTACCACCGGATGTAACTGCCACCTTAGTGGTAAAGAAGTGCGTGCTAAGTCATTTTGTCTATACGGACCTGGGTTCGAGCCCCAGTGGTACCCTTTTATTTTTTACTTAATATGTTCTTGCATATTCAATACATACCAGCTTGTGGCGCGTACCATGCATCCCTCATCAACTCCACCAGACCTGCCAGCCATCAAATCCAGTGCTCCACATGAGCAAGCCCATGGTGCATCATCATAAGCCAGTCACATGGAATCATAAATAGGCGTTGGGCCTCCCTGACTTGTACCCGTTTCCTTTTTATTTTTTCTAAGTTCTCACCCCCAAATTACTTTTGAACAACCAGGCCCATTCCTTTTTTTCTGATTCAAACAAAAACATATGCTTGGGCCTAACACCTTTTTTCTACTTTTCACCTCCTGATTACTTTTCAACACCTAAGCCCAATTTTTTTTTATATTCTTTATATTTTCTTTATTTTTATCTATTTATTTATTTTTATTTAACAAAAATACAAAAATATGTTTTCTTAAATAATTAATTTTAAAAAATATTTTAATTTAAACACTTATTTTATTTTTGTTAATTAACAAATTTAGAACTAGATTTTGTTTATTTTCCACACTTTAAAATATTTTTCCAAATTAACATTAATATTCAAATTACTTTATAAACAAATTGTTAAACTTAGGTTTTATTTTCTTCTTAATTTTAGTTAACTTAGATTTTATATTTTGTTTAAAATGATTAATTAATCTCTCTTGTAATTAAAATTAATTAGTTTAATTAGGTTAATTACAAACCCTTTCCATCAAAAAATCATAAAAACAATTCCTCTCCTCTACTTTAGATCTTTACGCATTTTATTATTTCGCCTTATCATTTATGTATATGGTTTGTAATAGATAATTAGGTTTATTGTTTTTTTCCCATTTCACAAACTTGTATCCCCCAATCCCAATTCGTTGTAATAGCGTAGGACATTTAAATTCTGCAATTTATCGCTTTCCTAATTATTGTTAGTAATTAGGGTTTGCATGACAAGATTAAAAATCAAACATTAGATAACCCTAATCCAAGACAAATAATTGAATCAAACACACTCTGCACATATGCACCTCCAGGGTAACCCACACTTGTTACCTCGAATAAAAACAATCATGTCCTTCAAATGAGGGATGCTTTAGCAAAGACCCTCGAATAAAAGATCGTAGTCCCTCGATGACCCTTCAATGTTGCCTTCGATAAAAGATCTTAGTCCCTTACAATAATTTCTAAAGTATTTTACAAGTTTCCTTTTATGATTGTATGATGGCCCACGCATGTCCCTCACATCCAATGATATGGCTCCCTACCAACCAATGGTAAAGTAGCACTATCAAAAGGATGAGGAAAAGAACAAAGACTCCTTGAGTATGTAGATTTCTCGTACTTGCTTGCTCACAAAACAAAACAAATATTTTCACTTCACACTTTCAAAAACAAATATCTTTTCAAACATTCTCTTTCCAAACAATTATTTTCAAAACAAACACTTTGTTTGCATTCTCAACAATACGAGAAACATTACAAAGTTTTTCGTGCTAAGGTGTTTTCAAAATATTTCCAAAACAAATATTTTATATACATTCTCAACGATACGCGAATCATTACAAATTTACCATTTTCAAAACATCTTTCAACTTACACAAAACACAAAGCATTTCAAAGTGAGCAGCAATTAAGAGCCCGTAGATGACTACGGATGAAAAGAGTGCTAACACCTTCCCTTTTCATAACCTACCCCCCGAACTCAAGAAAATTCTCAAAAGGTATTTCTTATTCTTGTCACCCTTTCCTTTATTGGATAAAAGAAAAGTCGGTGGCGACTCTTGCTATCCACAACATTTGCAATAAAACACGAAACACCAAGTCAGTTCTCCAACCATATTACAGAACAGGAGACTCTGTTGGGGATAAGAATTAAAAGTGGGGTTATCTTAAGAGCTATATCACCTTTATTTCTTTATTTGTTTGCCTTGTTTGCTTTATATTTTGGGTCTATGCTTGGGTTTATTTCTTGAAAAGATCCTATACCCGGATTTCGGGCATATTAGTTAAGTAGCAATAGATCATGGAGAATGTAAGGCATAGACTGATATAGTTGAAGCGACGGCTACGTTAGTGTGACACATTTGTTGGTACCGATGTCCCTTGAATTGAATCAAGGAGAATATGGGGCCGTTGTATGGTGTCATAAAGCACTAACTGACCATAGAACCTTAGTTAAACAACTTAGCCATTAGAAAGTAGTGATATGTCTGGATTTGGTGCAGACTAAAGTTGGTTGATACTCGATACTACACTCAATGAGATTGGACTTTCGGGATACTACACTCATTGAGACTGATGCTTGTGCTGAAACAATGCCCGATGAAGAAAGATTAATGATATTGAGATTCCTTAGAACCCGATTACTCCTTTTAGGACAGGTTAAACCAACTAAAACTTCAAGAGGGTACTTACCTATAAACCCCATGCAAGCCTGAGACTAAGGCCTTGTGTGTTTTGTTTGTGATTAATTATTCATGACATCATAAGCATCATGACATCATGGCATAGCATTTTCACTAACCATTTCAATGGACCTAGTGATTTATCTTTTGTTCTGTTTTGTAGGATATGGCTTATGCTCGCAGAAATATCATCTAAATCAGATTTGTAAGGGTGCCTCCTCAACTTAAAGAGTTAGCATCAAGGGTTCCTTAAAATTCTCCATTCACTGAGATACGGTTGACTTCTCAGTCTGATTACCTCAAGCTTTAAAGAAGACATGATATGTGTGCTCTTTCAGTTCTTTGATCATGTGCATTATTGTTTCACCTTTCCTGATTATAAATTGGTGCCCACAATGGAAGAATTTTCTCAACTATTAGGAGTACCTGTTCTTGATCAAATACCCTTCATTGGTCTAGAAAAAGATCCACAACCTGAAGAGATTGTTTCAGCCTTACATTTGAAGTGGTATGACATTGTAGCTAATTCAGAAACAAGGATTGGAGTCAAGGATTTTCTAGCTAAGTTTCTGTTAGAGAAGGCTCGACTATTCTTGGATGCTCTGGATTTGCAAGATTTTGAATAAGTCTTGGATATTATAATCTATGGTTTGGTATTGTTCCCTAATCCGGACCAACTCATAGATGTGAATGTTGTCAAGATTTTCCTTTCTCGTAACCCTGTGCCTACTTTGCTCGACATTTTGCATTCTCTTCACACTCGTACTATGAGGAGGAGAGTGGCTCTTATGTGTTGCATACCTTTGCTATCTAGGTGGTTTATTTCGCACCTTCCCCGGTCAGTATTGAAGAAAGAACATGGTCTGAGGTGGTCTCAAAGGATGATGTTGCTCATTCATTCGGATATTTATTGGTGTTCCCAATCTCTGGTAGATGTTACCATCATTAACCACTATGGGGAATTCCCTAATGTTTCGCTCCTTAGAATTAGGTGGGGTATTACTTACAACCCTTCTCTGGCTCTACGATAATTTGTCTATGCTCGAAGAGATTGTCCTTATGATGCACTTATCTAGGGTATTATGTTCGACTACGAGAGTGATATTCAAGGTTATTGTCAAAGGTTTGTATGATCTTGGTGCATGGTAAACAAGGTTGATAGCAAGACTTTTGGACACAAGAATTTTATCCCCTTGAAGCCATATCTCAAACGGGTGCGAGCTCGCGCTCAAAATCTCATGATGCCATATCCAGTTATCTTACCAATAGTTGTAGAGACTGTTGTTGAGGGGGACATTCCTTATACCATTCTCCATCCATAAATGCCTACTGACCTCAAGGAATTGTAGAAGTCGTGGATTCAACTCAAGGGAGAATGAGACACCTTTGAAGTTCGATTCCATGCAAGCGATAAGAAAGTGTTAGAGCTCACAAAGCAACTTCACGAGGAGCAAAGCTTGAATGCATACATCGACACAAAGAGCAAGCGTTCGTGGGAGACTTGAGTCTTAGGTCTTAGGACTTTTATTTTGTTGTCTCTTTGAGACCTTTTTTCTTTTTCATTGTGAGCCCAAGAGGCAATTATAAATACTTGAACTTATTAATGTAATTGTTGTTTCTGTTTCCTTTTTGGCTTGCAAATTTAAATATCATGAGGTCCTTGAAAACATTGCATCCGCATATCATGAATCATTTCATAAGCAGGTTTTTCGATACAGGTTTCCTCATCTATTTACTATTTATTTTAGTATAAGCTGGATCTCGAGCAAACCGTCAAAGATCTACAAACTCAACATGCATAGTTTCAAGAGACCCTCCTGAACCTAGCCAAAGGACATCAAGAGATGATGGAACTCCTTGTCAAAAAAAAGAAGACTAAGAAACAGGTTGTTATCAACATGGGAAGAAGGTTCAAAGGCCCTGCCCGACTGGCTTAAGCTGAAGATGTTTCCTTTGAGGAGGACGACAATCAAGACGAGGATGTTAAAAGCACTAGGGATGGGGGTGGAAATAACCAGAGTTCTGAGGATGAAGGCTACTCTGATGAGCAGTACCCACCAGTGGATGACAAATACAAACAGCTGGAAGGCCGAACTCAAGGTTGTGGAGATCCAAATAGTGCCTGGTTTGGATTTTGGAGACTTAGGTCTGGTTCCTGGGGTGTTCATTCCCCATAAATTCAAGGTCCCTGTCTTCTCCAAATATGATGGAGTCTCTTGTCCAAGACACCATTTAAGGTCATATGTCTAAAAGATTCAACCGCACACAGTCGATAGGAAGTTATGGGTTCATTTCTTCTAAGAAAGCTTATCTAGAACATAGTTGGAATGGTTATATCAACTAGAAGGGACTAATATCCACATGTGGGAGGATTTAGTTTCTGCCTTCTACATCCAATACCAATACAATGCTGGTCTTGCACAAACTCATGTGTAATTACAAAGTATGACTATAGGGTCAAACGAAGGCTTTAAGGAGTATGCCCAGAAATGGAGGGACCTGGCTAGAAGGGTGCAACCCCCTTTGACTGACAGAGAATTAGTGGACATGTTCATGGGTACTTTGTCGGGTCCATTCTTTAATTTGCTGATTTGGAGTTCTTCGTCGGGGTTTATTGAGCTGATTTTGACTGGCGAACAAGTTGAAAGTGGAATCAAAAGCGGGAAGATTCAGATGGCTTCATCCTCTAGTATTGTGAAGAAACCATTTGTTGTAAGAAGGAAACTAATGTTGTTTATAGCCAGAGGAGCCATATCAAGAATGTTCATCATCAGTTGGTAGGAGAAGTATTGATTTCTAACCCGACCCCAGTTCAACAACCACAACAACAAAACAATCATTAAAGACTGGATGCCCCGAGAAGGAAGTTCACTAGGATCAACATGCAATTGTTCCAAGCTTTACAACATCTGTTGAAGGAAGATTTATTAACGCTGCAAGATCCTCATCCTAATCCCAACACTTCCTCTCTAAAATATAATCCGAACATAAAATGCGCCTATCATTCATATAGTCCTGGGTATGACACCAACTACTGTTGAGCATTGAAGAATAAGATCCAAAATTTGATTGATAACAAAGTGATTGAGTTTAACCCTCCACAGACCCCTAATGTGATTACTGCACCCATGCCCAGTCATGGTAAAGGTGTTAATGCCATTGATGATGTCTCCTTTGTCTCCACCATCAATGATTTGACTACTCCCTTGATGACCGTTAAGAAGAACTTGTTGAGAGCCGGTTTATTTCCAGGCTTCCTTGAAAATTATTACCATTGTGCTTCCAAAACTAAAGGTTGTATATGGCTGAAGAAAGGTATCTAACGCTTGATTGATAGCCATGAAATTATGTTTAAGAAAACTCCGTCCATGAAGAGTTTGCTTGAAAGTATATCTCAAGAGATGAGACTTGAAGACGTTTCTATAATCACAATTTCCAATACTCCTATAAGGATTCATGTTGAGCCGAGAGTGGCTCCCCTGATTATCACTACACCAGGGCCAGTCCCCTATTCCTCTGACAAAGTTATTCCTTAGAACAATGGGGCAGAGGATTATTATTATGGTGTCAAGCAAGAGCCATGGGTTATTGAAAATGAAGATTCTAAAATCTCAAACATTGTCGTAACTAGTAAGGTCACTAGGACAAGAAGGATCTTCTCTCCGGAGATCTCTTCTCCAACGACTACTACAACACTTGTTCATATTCCTGCTGCTGGGCCAACTGCTGACGCACGAGGTAAAGAGAATGTATCTGAGCCTGCCCGAATGGAGGAGCCATCCAAAGATGTTACAATTGAAGACCCATCTAGACAAGAGATGTAAGAGATTCTAAAGATCATCTGTAAAAGTGACTACAAAATAGTTGAACAACTGGGCAGACACCCTCCAAGATATCCATGATGTCCTTGTTATTATGATTCGAAGCACATGCCCAAGATTTGTTGAAATTCCTAAAGAATGTCCATGTACCACAAGAGACCACTGCATATCAATTTGAGAATTGTGTTGTGAGCCTAACTGCTGATAATGGTTTAGGCTTTTCTAATGCAGATTTAACTCTGGCAGGAAAGAATCATAATAAGGCTCTACACATCTCTATTGAGTGTAAAGGCACTAATTTGGTGCATGTGTTAGTTGATACATGTTCCTCCCTGAATGTATTACCAAAAGGTTCTCTGGATAGACTAGACTATAAAGGGCTGGTGCTGAAACCTAGCGATATTGTGGTAAGAGCCTTTAATGGTTCAAAAAGGATGGTACATGGAGAGGTTGATCTTCCGATCAAGGTGGGATCTCAAGTTTTCAACTCCACTTTCTATGTAATGGATATCCTCCCGGCTTATTCCTTCTTGCTTGGACGTCCATGGATCCATGGGAAGGTGCGGTTACCTCTACCTTACATCAAAAGCTGAAATACCCAATGAAAGGGAAGATTGTCACAGTCTGTGGAGAGGAAGAATATATGGTCAGTCATTTGAATTCTTTCAAATATGTCAAAATGGATGGTGAGTTCATTGAAAATCCTTGTCATACATTTAAGGTAATTCTCCCAATGATCGTTATTGCTAAAGCTACTCCTTATACTCCTAAGATTGCTAAAGAAACACCAAGAATGGCTTCCTTGAAGGATGCTAAGGCTGTGGTAGAAGATGGAAGTTGCACTATCTGGGGACAACTTCCTGATATCCCCTACAAATCTGACAAATTTGGTTTGGGTTTCACTTCAAAAGCTCAAAAAGACGTTCGTCGTGTTCGTGCTGGAGGACCACCTCTCTGTATTAGCAACAATAAAGTCAATGCTCTAGAAGACACAGATAGTGATGGTGACATGGATGATTGGATATTCCCTACTGTTGATGGTGGACTCAACAACTGGAAGGCCAAAGACTTCATCTCAATCTCCTTCAACCAGGAGTAATTTCTATTTCCTGTTTTTTGCTTTAAGGAGTTTTTTTGTATAATTTATTTTAAAACAATGACTTTAAACCTTTTTCCTTGCCTGGGGCACAATGGCTCATTTGTTAAGGGTTGTCATTTCATATATCATATGCTTATTTAATGAAAACATTGGACGATTTTGCATTCAAATTTTGCGCTCCTTGTCTTTCTTTTACTTTACTACATTTTTAAATAGCCATGTGACCTTACACAAACACACACACACATTTGCATATCCATATCCACTCTGGATCTCATTGACAACAATTCTGATATTGTCTTTTATGACATTGAAAATCCAATCTATCAAGCCAAAGACGAAGGTGAATAAGGTTGTGAGATACCTGGAGAACTCGCCAGACTCCTGATACAAGAGGAAAAGGCTATCTAACCACATGAAGAGTCGGTCGAAGTGATGGGTACTGAGGCAGATAAGAAAGAAGTCAAGATTGGTGTCAAATTGGAAGACAATGTCAAGAGCATATTGGTTGAGATGTTGCACAACTATGCTGAGGTGTTCGCTTGGTTATATGAAGACATGTCAGGGCTTGATACTGATATCGAGGTTCATCGTCTGCCAATGAAAGAGGGTTATTCTCGAATCAAACAAAAGGTTCGCACATGCGTCCTGATATGTTAGAGAAAATCAAGGCTAAGGTAATGAAACAATTGAATGCAGGTTTCTTGGCAGTGACGTCGTATCCCCAATGGGTTGCAAATGTCGTTCCAGTGCCGAAGAAAGTAGGTAAGGTCCATATGTGTGTAGACTACAGGGATCTAAACAGAGTGAGCCCCAAAGATGACTTCCCACCAACACATATCGATGTTTTGGTTGACAACATTGCTCAACACAAGGTACTCTCCTTCGTGGATGGCTTCTCAGGTTACAACCAAATCAAAATGGCGCCTGAAGTCATGAATAAAACTACCTTTGTCACACAGTGGGGTACCTTCTGTTATAAGGTCATGCCTTTTGGGCTGAAGAATGCATGCGCAACTTATCAACGGGCTATGGTAGCTTTATATCATGACATGATTCATCATGAGATAGAAGTCTATGTTGAGGACATGATAGCAAGATTACAAACCAAGGAAGAACATCTTGATCATCTGCATAAGTTGTTTGAAAGGATGAAGAAGTACAAGCTGAGGTTGAATCCCAACAAATGCACCTTTTGGAAAAGGTCTGGAAAACTCTTAGGTTTCATCGTCAATGGCAAAGGAATTGAAGTTGATCCTGCAAAAGTTAAAGCTGTCCAAAAAATGCCAGCTCCCTGTACCGAGAAGGAGGTCATAGGTTTCTTAGGATGATTCAACTACATTTCCCAATTCATTTCTCACATGACCGCTACTTGTGAGCCACTCTTCAAGTTGTTGAAGAAAGATCAAGTAGTAAAATGGAATGACGACTGCCAATTAGCTTTTGACAAGATCAAAGAGTACTTACAAGAACCTCCAATTATAATGCCACTAGTTGAAGGAAGACCTATGATCATGTACCTGACCTTGTTAGAGAATTCAATGGGGTGTGCGTTGGGGCAGCATGACGAGTCTGGTCGAAAAGAGCATGCAATATACTACCTTAGCAAAAAGTTTACCGACTATTGCTCGAGAAAACTTGTTGCGCTTTCGCATGGGCTGCTCGCCGACTAAGACAATATATGTTAACTCATACTACTCTATTAATATCTAAGATGGATATCATCAAGTACATCTTCGAGAAGCCAGCTCCCTTCGGAAGGATAGCCCGATGGCAAATGATCTTAATTGAATATGATATCTAGTACACTACTCAAAAAGTAATCAAAGGAAGTGTGCTGGAAGATCATTTGGCACATCAAGCTGTAGATGACTACCAATCTATGAACTTCGAATTCTCGGATGCGAATATCATGCTGATTACAAATTGTGAAAAGCCTGTACTATTTGAAGGACCTGGGAAAGGATCCCGATGGTGTTGTGATCATTTCCCCTGAAGGTTTCCATACGCCTTTCACTACCAGGCTTTGCTTTGACTGTACCAATAATATGGATGAGTACGAAGCATGCATCTTAGATCTGAAAGCTGCTATTGACCTAAGGATCAATTTCTTAAGCGTATTTGGAGATTCCACCTTGGTGGTCATTCAAGTTAAAGGAGAGTGCGATATAAAACATCCAAATCTTATCCCTTACCGAGAACTTGTGCTAAACTTGACCCCGTACTTTGAAGAGATCACCTTTGAGCATATTCTGAGGGAAGAAAATCAATTGGAAGATGCCTTAGCTACCATGTCATCTATGTTCAAGGTCAAGTGAGACAACAAAGCTCCCAGAATTACATCGAAATATTTGATGAACCGGCACACTGCTTTGAGATTGACATTGATGGAGTAGAGGAGAAGCCTTGGTTTCATGAAGTAAAAAGGTATATTTAAGCTCAAAATACCATGAAGGGGTATCAATTAATGACAAGAAATTCCTGCGGAGGTTTTCTGCCAAATTCTTCCTGAGAAATGGGATTTTGTACAAGCGCATCCATGATTCAACCCTACTTCGTTGTATGGACAAGAAGGAAGTAGATAAGATTATGGAGGATATGCACGAAGGCGTCTTTGGTACTCCCTCCAGTGGACACACTATGGACAAGAAGATTCTGAGGGCTGGTTACTATTGGTCGACAATGGAAACTGATTGTCACCACCACTCGAGGACTTGCCAGAAGTGCCAGACTTATGCTGATAAAGTCCATGTGCCTCCAATCCCTTTGAATGTCATGACTTCTCCTTGGCCATTTGCAATACGGGGCATTGATATGATCGGATAAATCAAGCCTACTGCCTCTAATGGACATTGTTTCATTCTCGTCGACATTGACTACTTTATGAAATGGTTTGAAGCGACTTCATTTTCCTCAGTTACCAAGAACATGGTGGTCTAGTTCATCAAGCATAGCCTTATTTATTGGTATGGCATCCTTGAGAGAATCATCACTGACAATGGTACCAACCTTAATAATGCCATAATCACTGAACTCTACACACAGTTCAAGATCAAGCATCATAACTCTTCTCCATACAGACCAAAGATGAATGGCGCAGTTGAAGACGCCAATAAAAATATAAAGAAGATTTTGCAAAAGATGGTTTTGACCTACAAAGACTGGCACGAAATGTTAACATTTTCTCTTCGCGGCTACCGCACTTCGGCCAAAACATCAACTAGGGAAACCCCATTCTCTCTAGTCTATGGTATGGAAGTTATCCTTCCTATCGAAGTTCATATCTCTTCTCTAAGGATTATAAAATAAGCAGACTTAGACGGAGAGGAGTGGATCCATACTAGGTTGGATCAGTTGAACTTGATTGACGAAAAGAGGCTTGCGGTTGTCTGTCACTATGATACGGTGGCAGAACCGACTATTATACTGGTTTGCATTTTTTGTTCACAAATGTTGCGGTAAGAAAGAATCACAATCGACTTTTATTTTATCCAACAGAGGAAAAAGGAAAAAGAACAGAAAAAACCTTTTTCGAGATGTTTCTGAGTACGGGGGGTAGATTATAGAAAGGGAAGGTGTTAGCATCCTTTCTATCCATAGTTTTCCATGGGCTCTTAGGTACTTTCCCTTTTTTGAAATTTCTTGTGTGTGTTTTGAAAAGTTTTTGTTTAACTTCGTGGTAACCCTTGTATATGTCCTCAAGAGTGTGACAAAGTTGTTTTTGAAAACTGTTTTGAAAGTGTTTGTGTGAAAGAGTTTTTGTTGTTTTGAGCAAGTACTTAAGAGTTCCTACCTACTCGAAAAGGACTATTAGTTTTCTCGTTTCCTTTAGACAGCGCTATCCTACTATTAAGGAGTAGGTAGCCCCACCATTGGAGTTTAAGGGACATTCGAAGGGAAAATTAAGGTCACAAAAGCAATGGTTAGGAAACCTTAGCAGTTACCCTAAAGTCTTAAAGATCTTTCCGAGGCAACATTCGAATGGGTCATTTTTTATCTTTTGGGACTAGAGGGCGACCACTAAAATTCCCTATACTTCATAACCGTTTACCGAAGGCAACCGAAGTGGGGGTAACTCTAGGAGTGAGAATCTGCAAGTGTTTGATTTCAATTCATTTATCTTTGCACATTTAGGATGATCTATTGTTTTAACCATTTGTCTTTTGCATAGAATCCTATTAGTCTAAGTAGTTAGCAATAGCGGAAAGTAAAATGCGGGAATAAAAACCTAACTATTACAAGGCTTTGGGGAGGGGGTTACATAACCAAACTGGGGATTAAACAGTAAATAATATGCGGTAAACCCTAATTAAAATCTATTACAACCTTGGAACGGATACAATAATTAATAAAATAATGGAAAAAGGATACACGCGACAAAATTAAGTACGGAGAATTAGGGCTTGAATTCTAAGGAAACCTAATTAGGGAAAGAAAATATTTTTTGTATTTTTATTTAAGAAAATATTTATGAATTAACCCTAATTTTCTAATTGATTTAAATTATGAAAAAGAAATTAAATTTCCATAAATTAAATTAATCTACTTAATTAACAAAATTAAATTTAGTGGAAAAACCTAATTCTAACATTTTATGATTTTATTGATTTTTTGTTTAGTTAAAAAATGAACTTTTAAAAATAAATAAAACAAAATAAATAAATAAATAAAACAATAAGAATAAAAAATGAATGGGCCTGATGTTGTTGAGTGATCTGGGGGGTGCAACGCTGAATTTTATAAAGCCTAGATCATACAAGCCCAATCCTTCCTGATCCAATGTTGCCACGTATGGGATGTCCATCCTAGGGAAGGGCTTCAGGAGCTCTAGATCTGGACCCACTAAGATCCAATGGCTGGATTTGGAGACGCATGGTTGACATCTGAGTATGAGGCGCACTGGATCCTGCATAGAACGTTAGGAAAATAGAAAAATGTACACGCCTGGGATCGAACCCAGGTCTTTGGTTTCACACGTCCATGTCCTTGCCATCTGCGTTGATTGGTCATTCATACATATAAATAAAAACAAAATTATATAATGTGAAAACAAAGCAAATGTTGATTTGTCAAACACGCTCCAGCAAGTAGGACCCTTGTAATTCAAACGAGCTAATCAAACAGAGAGAGAGAGAGAGAGAGAGAGAGAAAGAGAGAGGGAACCAGTTGAGGCCAGCCAATGAAACATTGTCTTTTTGCCACGCAGTGAGTCAACCGGTCTTGCTATCACCGACCCTGGAGGCTAGTCGTCTTCTCCGACGGTATTCAAACTCGAACCTGCAAAATATGTGATATAAAGATGCCAAAAGGTACCTTATCCCCCTATTTCAGAGGCTGCGATCACAACGATGGTGGTCTTTTGGCCTGAAACTGGCTGTAAATGCAGATACGAAGGAGGAAGACCTTTGTGCCCTAACAATGACATGTTGCTGTTCTGGCGTGCATATTTGCTACTAATAGTTCAAAACTCTTTCAAATATGATATTAAACACAAATATATGCAAAGATCTCATTTACAAGCCATGAAATAAAAGTTTGAAGCTTGAGAAATTTACCAATCCAGTGACTCTTGACCCGGGCGTTTGAGGATGTTGAAAGCCTGGATCTGGACAGGGATAGACTCCTGGGAATCTCTAGGCGTGGATTGAAGGCTTAGGTTGGACTGAAAGAGGCTGGGAGTTACACTTTGGAATTTAACGATTTTTTAATTATTTTTGCAATTTTGGTGTGAGTACTTAGGGCTGCATATCCGTCCTTGTGCTTCTTAATAGCCATGCATATATAGTGAATCATATTAGGTTAATAAAATTGGAAGAAATCTTTGCTTTCATTGAGAAAATAATTTCTTTCAATAATTTGATTTTTGCATATTTTGACCAAATCAAATCCTGCTCTTTCTCCACGAGTTTGCCTTGATATGCCAGCACATCTTGCCCATTATTTGACGAGAAGAAGATTTGAAATCAAATCTTACATTATTCATTTTATTTATTTATATAATTTTGCATTTTTAATAGATAAAATCTCAAAATAAATAATATAAATAGAATAATAATGTATTAATGAGCTCAAAGGTCGTGGGCTATGTTAGAAATAAGTTTCAAGCATGAAAAGATGGGCCCATTTGGAAAAAAGTCATTTTGATCAATGTTTACTTCATGCACATTTCCAAAAATTGGTCAACTTTAGCAATGCATGTATCTCTCATTTTTAACCCTAAGAGGGTGTTCTTGGACTTTTTAGAAAGCTTAGCATTTCCTATAAACAACCCATTTGGTTTCATCTCAATTGGGTCTTCCATGTTCATGTAAGAAGCTTTGACCCAAAAGGTGTTTTGGTTGACTCTTGAAAAGGACCCATAATGTCTGATTTTATATCTTTTCATGAGTGCATTTCTTGACCTTGAGGGATGAAGAGGAGTTATAGGTAATTGGATTCTCTTAAAAATGATCCTTGAATGGGAAATTTCTGATAAAGTATGAGAAAGTTATTCCTGGTCAAAGTTTGGTTGACTTTTCCTATAGAAACCCTAATTTAGCAACTTTTGAGTTTTGATGAATTTGGGGCATTCCTTGAGGAATCATGATCAACCCTTGATCAAATGATGAATATCACTTCAAAATGTTGATGTTGACCAAAATCTTGAAGATTGACTGTATGTGGGTCACAGTTGAGTTTTGACCTAACAGAGTTAATTTCCAGGCATCTGAGCAGTTGACTGAGCAAACTTGTAGTGCAAGGCATGAAACTTGGCATGGATGATCTTGAGAACATATTAGGGAAATGGAAATCATTTGGGACCCTTGGAACTCAAACATCTTGATGAAAATGGAAACCCTAGTTTGAGGCTCATTCTCTTAGGAGGAGGATTTATCTGGTCAATCCTTAGGCATCCTTGGGCAATTGAGGACCTCTAGGAGTATGTTTTGTGTAAAATGAGAGGGAAATTTTGAGGTACAATAGTTGACCCTGTTCAATCTTCTTACCCCTGAGGATGTAGATTGGCTGGTCTGCCTTTCGTGATCTGAAGGTGGAAGATGATTGAACACTACAGTGCCCAGAAATTTGCACTCGTCTGAAATGATGCTTAATTTGTATAGGTAGTATCGGGAATGGCCTTACAAATGCCATTTGGAGAAGATGACGGAGATTCGTCGGAGATGGGCTTAAAGATGCCATCCAGAAAAGATATTGTTTGCATAAGGGATTCCTTTGCGAGAATTCATGTACCTACTGTTGAGGGAGACTTTGTCGGAGAATGTTGACTTGCTTTCTAGGAAATGGAGTCTAGGAGCTTCGGTTCTCGATTACTCTACTGGGGAATATGAAATTGACTGTATCAGGTTGGGTCCAAGTTTTAACAGTGTTGTAAACTGTTGTCTGGAGATAAAAGAGAAGGATTATGGATAGCAAGGTTACTTCGAAATGAAAGACTGGATAGTAGGGCTTATGGGAAGGAACCTGGATAGTAGGGTTACTTCGAGATGAAAGCCTGGATAGTAGGGCTTATGGGAAGGAACCTGGAGAGTAGGGTTACTTCGTAATGGATTTGGGTAAAATCACATCTGAATTGAGAAGGAACCTGGGTAAGGTTGCTTCATTACGAGTTTGGGTAAAACTGAATCTGAACCGAGAAGGAACCTGGGTAAGGTTGCTTCATGAGGAGTTTGGGTAAAACTACATCAGAACCAAGAAGGAACCTAAGTAAGGTTTCTTCGTGAGGAGTTTGGGTAAACTACATCTGAACCGAGAAGGAACCTGGGTAAGGTTGCTTCGTGAAGAGTTTGGATAAAACTACATCGGAACCGAGAAGGAACCTGGGTAAGGTTGCTTCATGCTGAGTTTGGATAAAACTGCATCTGAACTGAGAAAGAACCTGGGTAAGGTTGCTTCATGATGAGTTTGGGTAAAACTACATCGGGAAATTGTAATAAGGAACCTGGGTAGGGTTGCTTTAGGATAAGTCTGAGTAAAACTTCATAAGGAACCTGGGTAAGGTTATTTCGAGATAAGTTCTTGTAAAACTTCAGGAGGAACCTGGGTAAGGTTACTTTGAGATAAGTTCGTGTAAAACTTCAGAAGGAAATGTCTGAGAAGGGGCCCGTGTGAGTTTTTTTCTCAAGATAAGCCCGTGTGAAGCTGCCTTTAGGAGAAAGCCGTGTAAAATTGCTTCGTGACAAACCCGTGTAAAGCCGCATTTGGTCGCGCAGATAATTACTCTGTTTAGTTTCAGGTGCTAATCTTGGACCTGCTGGAAATTGTTGATGATAACCATCTTTCCTGAAAAGGTACAGGATTAATTATATGCGATGCATGAAATGCATTGTGTGATGATATTCTCAAAATAAATGAGACTATGTTGTATGCAATATGTGTGCGCATGTCATGATGTATGAACATTTAATGCTATTGTGTGATGTCCGAGTATGGGAAAATAAATCCCTGAATGCTGTTGGAGAGTACTGGAAATTGAGTTCCTGACCGTCATAGAAAAAGTGGTTCTTCTACTTCCGCTGGAGATGGTGAACGGAGACGACTATGTCGTGGATTTACTCCTTTTTGTTTGTGAATATTCTGCCGGAGATAGACTTTGCTAGAGAATACCTCTGCGGGGGATGAATTTCTGTAGCTGGAGGAATAAACTTTGTTAGGGGTTGAGCTTCTGCATTCAGAGAAATAAACTCCTCTTGGGAGACAAATTTATGAACCGCCTACGACTTATAAAATTTGGATAGGGAATATAGACGTCGACTCTCTAAAGGAGCTTTGCTGGGGAAAGTAGCTCCTATTTGGGGAAGCCGATGTCAAAGCTTTGGTTTCCTCTACTATGTGGGGAGTGTAGATGTCACTGGGATGCATGCTAAGGATACGGAAATGACTTTGCATCATGACTTTTCTGCCCCTGTACCTGCTGGAGAAAGTACATGTGGAGGCTTTGTGGATGGCTTGAGTGTTATCCCAACTCATGAGGTGCTTGGTAACTGCCGATCAGAATGATAAGTCTTCTACTGATAGGCAAGTGACAAGAAGACAAGACATAGTCATACGCTTTAATCCCTAACTTTTTCCTGGACTGTCTTTTCAGAATTTCAGTCCACCGGGATACCCTTTTTTGCCCAAACTGCCTTTTCAGGTTTTCGACTTGTCGGGTGTACAGATTTTTTTGTTTTTATCCATAATCTTTGCCTAGGCCAGTTAACCTAGCGGGTCTCTGTTCATGCATAGTATTTTCTGACTATGTCCACGTTCATCGGGGACAGAGAATTATCATTGTCCATAGTAGTAAGTGTTGCCACACTGCCAGAAGATCTTTATTTGATTGTACAGGGTTCATTGCTGGAATCCATGGTAAATTCCCCAAGTGATTCAGATGGAGATCTACCCCTGGTTATTTGTCACCTTTGGAGAGACTGCCCCAGGTGTGTTAGACATCATGTCATGCCCCTTGCTTATGCAAGACATGTTATTGAAAGTACGCTGAGGTGATTATGTCCATTGAGAGGATGTCTATTCATTGAATATCCATTGTGTGGATTTCTCTGTTGTCAAACAATTAGTCATATGCAA
The DNA here is from genome assembly GCA_948472305.1 of Vicia faba. Classification (NCBI taxonomy): domain Eukaryota; kingdom Viridiplantae; phylum Streptophyta; class Magnoliopsida; order Fabales; family Fabaceae; genus Vicia; species Vicia faba. The sequence continues at coordinate 554,111,873 of OX451738.1, read as the reverse complement.
ACAATGTCATTTAAAGAATGCAAAACTCGTGTTTGTCTTGAAAAAAAAATTGAAATTGTGTTTTGTGTAGTAAAACAAAATTTACAAGAATGTGATATCAACTCAGGATTCGTAATAATTCCTACAGGAGTTAAGATACCTTTGTAACAGTATGCTCTCAAACTAACCCATGCTTCAGCTAGGACTTTTAAGGGTTATAACGTGGTCTGGTCCACAGTTTAAGAAACAAAGGATAAAGGCTCAAAATTTATTTGTACCCACTCGTTCTTCGTGTTGTCCTTCCATCCTATGCTCAGTTAATTGCGCGTTTAGAATCCCAGTTGAGTCCTAGAGTATTGTCCTTGATGTTCCGGTGATGGTTCGGATACTGAAAGTTTATTTTGAATAGGAAGTCATTTTTGTAATCTTCTTTCTGTTGAGGATTTGTAGGACCTCTTTCTTTTTTGATTTTGTTATCCCTTCTTTTACCTGAACTGTTTCTTTTTGTGATTACAGTCAGCGGGATGCCCCAGTTTTTTCTTAAGTCCCTTTCATGGGTTTTGACTTAACGGGCTTTTCTTTTGTAAAATAATCAGTGTTTGCCTTGATGATTATGTGGAACCATCACCATCTTCTGATTCAGAAGGATGTCTTCGAGGCCATTCATTGTGTGCGAAGCGGAAGATTGTGACTGAATTCACCACTGAATTAACTGAGAAAACTACCCTGCCCCAGGTTATGATTAAGGGTTTTAATTTGTGTGAAAAGAAAAACTCCTTCTTTTTTGGCTCAAAGGGGTTGACTAGGGATTATCTTCCTTATAACTCCACTATTTGGGATTTGAAACAACGCATGTACATCGTCAGCAGGGTCTATTCAAAAGCATATTTTAGAGATTATGGTATCATTTTCGTCATCCTCCCTCTAAGGCTTAGAACTTTTAATCGAGAGTTGAATATCACGAAAAGTAAGTATAAAGAAGTTTAAGCATAATGAAAACAAATTAATTCAGGACAAACATGTGTAATCCATTAATTAAATAACAAAGTTTTGACATGACAATAATTGTTCAAATAGACAAAGAAAATACAACTTGAGAATTCAAATGAACAAAATTTCTTTCAATCCTAGCCATGATTTGGCATGGGAGCAGTGATCACGTTGGGAGTCTCAGGAGGGTCGAATTCAATCTCCTTGACGTCAATCATATTCTGAATCTTGTATTTCAGCGCCCAACAATCATTAGTATCGTTCCCCGGGCTGCCAGAATGATAAGCACACCTTGCATCGGATTGTAGTTAGGAGAGGAAGTCTTAGGGTTTCGATGAGGGTCTATCATCATAATCAGATTCATCTTCAACATGTGTTGCAATGCTTGTGACAATGGCATGTTGATTTGAGTGAACTACCTTTGAGGTCTTTCTACCCTTGGCTGATTGTTCCGTTGTTGTGGTCATTGTGTGCATACCGAATTAGAGACCAGCACTGCCCCTACAGATTGGTGGTAGTCTGCCTTATTACGCCCCTTCTGGCCGTGCACAGCAATTGCTTCCCTCTTACAACCAAATGGCTTCTTCTCAGCACTAGAAAATGCAACCGTCGGGATCTTCCCGCTCCTGATACCATTTTTGATCATCTCTTATGTTAGAACCATCTCTGTGAACCCGGATGAGGAACTCCCAATCAGCAAATTGAATAATGGTCCTGTCAGAGTTCCCATGAACATGTCTAACATTTCACGATCAGTCATAGGAGGTTGTACTCTGCCAGCTAGATCCTTCCATTTTTGTGCATATTCCTTGAACCCTTCTTTCGAGCCCATGGACATATTTTGCAGTTGCACTCAAGTTGGTGCCAGGTAAGCGTTGTATTGGTACTGCTTATAGAAAGAAGTAGCCAAGTCTTCCCAGGTATGGATGTTGGTTCCTTCCAACTGGTAGAACAAATCCAGTTGAGTGTCGACCAAAATTTCTTGGAAGAAATGGACCCATAACTTCCTGTCAGCATGTGAGGTTGGATCTTCCTGACATAGGACCTTAAATGCAACTTAGGGCAGGAGACACCGTCATACTAAGCGAATGTGGGGACCTTGAACTTTGGTGGGATGACAACCTCAGATACCAAACCCATCTCTTCAAAATCCATCCCTGGTACTCTTTGGATATCCATTGCGTTCAGACAATCCTCTAACTGTTTGTATCTATCCTCAGTGGGAGGATATTGTTCATCGTTGTAATAAGATTCATCCTCAGAAACCCTTGGACTAGGGTCTTCCTCCCTTGTTTCACCCTCTTGATGCTCCCCTTCTTTGGATAAGGAGGTCAGATCAACCGGTTTCTTCAGCAGTCCCTTGAATCTTCTGCCCAGATTCAGGGCACCAACGGTCTTCTTCTTCTTCTTCTTCTTCTTCTTCTTCTCTTTCAGAATAAGGCCCTTCAGATCTTCCTGCCCTTTAGCCAAGGCTACGAACATTTGCTGAAATTGGGCATTTTGTGCCTGGAGATCCTTGATACATTATTCATAAGACATTTTTGATGAAATAAACAGCACAGAAGATGAGAAACCTGTTATGAAACCTGTTTATGCAATATCATGGATGATATGCGTATGCAATGATTTAAAGGACTCTTAAAGGATCAAATTTGCTTAACCAAAAGAAACACACGTTAATTATATTAATAAGTTTGAATTGTTACAAAGGTTGCCTTTTAGGCTTACAACAAAACAAAACTTAAAGCAAAAAGGAAATTAGGTCTCCCATGAGCACATCCTCTTTGGTGCAATGTAGGCGTTTATACTCCTCTCTTCATGAAGTAGCCTAGTGAGTTCCAGGACCTTCTTCTCGCCGGCGTAGAATTGAGTTTCAAACGTATACCGCTCCTCTTTGAGTTGAACCCAGGATTTTTATAATTCCTCATGATCAGTTGGCATGTTAGGATGGAGATCAAGATAAGAAGTGTCTCCTTCAACAACCGGTTCCACAACCGTTGGTAGGACAGCAGGGTAAGGCATCATAAGGCTTTGAGCACAGACTCGCACCCGTTTGAGATAAGGCTCAAGAGGGATTGAGTTCTTGAGCCCAGGTGTCTTGCTATCAACTCTATGTACCATGCCCCAAGCTCGTATGAACCTTTTACGGTAACCCTGAGCGTCATTCTCGTAGTCGAATATGATTCCTTGGATAAGTGTATCATGAGGATCATCCCTTCTCGCATATCCAAACTGTTGTAGTGGCAAGCAAGGATTGTAAGTGATTCCTCCTCTAATTCCTAAGATAGGGACATTAGGGAATTCTCCGCATCAATTAATGATGGTAACATTCTCCGAGGATCGAGGACACCAATGAATACCTGAATATGTAAGAGTCATTAGCCTATGAGACCATCTCGAACCTTGTTCATTCTTCAAGACGGATTGGGGTAGGTGTGAAATAAACCACCTAGTCAAAAGAGGAGTGCAACATGTTAGAACAAAGTTTGAATCTACTACCCTAAAGTTTAAGTTTTGATGATAACAAAATGAAAAGATATATTAATTATGTGATTCATGTAAGAACTATTTGCTACCTAAAATATTACGTTCTGTTTTGCAGAAACTCTGATAGGTATCAGCAAGAGCACACCTAATCAGCATCAGAATACTAGTTATCAACATCAGCATCAGAAGATGCTATATCAGAATACCAGAATCAGAAGAACAACTCACGCGATTGCTGAAGCTTGATGAACAGAACTGCGCTCAACACTCTGATAAAGACAACAACAGTTCATCAGCACTTAAGCAGAGTCAGAATGAGGCCAAGCCAGAACACGCTTTAAGTAGCAACGGTACTGTGCATTCAAAGCGAATTATTACCAACGGCATCATTCCAGACAAGATCTGCTTAATAAGGAAAGTTTGTTATTGGTATTGAATCAAGATTATTGGTCCAACGTTCAACAAATTCAGTGCTATATAAACAAGGCAATGAAGATTGAATTGGCTAATGCTCTACATCATATTACACGCCTAAAAGCTAATCATCATCTTCCTTCTCTCAGTTTGCTAAACGCTTCATATTTCCTTACTCAGTATTTTAGCAATCTAGTTTCATAAGCTTAAGTTGTGTAATATCACAGTTGTGATACAGTTTTATAGAAAACATTCACACAGCTAGATTTCTCTTCTTTGTAAGAAAGTGATTCCTTGACAAACCGGGTTGTGGTTTGCATCAAGAAGGCTTTAGCAGTTGTTAAAGCAGTTTGTAATATTCAGTTGAATATAGTGGGTTAAGACCTCGTTGGAGAGAGGAGAAATCACCTTGACGGGTGGACTGGAGTAGTTTGAGATCAAACGAACCAGGATAAAAATATTGTGTTCATTGCAATTGATTTTCAGTTTTATAATTCAACCCCGCTTCTTGTGTTTTTCACTTCTTCAATTGGCATCAGAGCGCCTGGTTCTGAGCTAAAACACTTAACCGTGTCAGTACAAGATCCAGCGTCAGAAAAACACAATGGCAGGAAATTATTCTCACACCAGCAATGACAACCATGAGGACAGAGACAGATTCAGCGGCAAACCTCCAGTCTTTGATGGAGAAAACTTTGATTACTGGAAAGACAGAATTGAAAGCTTCTTTCTGGCACATGATGCTGATCTGTGGGATATGGTGACAGATGGATACACGCACCCTGTGAATGCAAGCGGTCAGAAGATTGATAGGAAAACAATGTCTGACCAACAAAAGCGTGACTTCAAGAATCACCACAAGGCCAGAACCATCCTTCTCAGCGCCATCTCGTATGCTGAATATGAAAAGATCTCCAACAGAGACACGGCAAAGAACATGTTTGACTCACTCAGAATGACGCATGAGGGCAACGTTTAGGTCAAAGAAACTAAAGCTCTGGCGCTCATTTAGAAGTATGAGGCGTTCAAAATGGAAGAAAGTGAATCCATTGAAACAATGTTCTCAAGATTCCAGATTCTGGTAGCTGGTCTCAAAGTTCTGGACAAAGGTTACTCTACTGCTGATCACGTCAAGAAAATCATCAGAAGCTTACCCAAGCAGTGGAAGCCAATGGTTACAGCTCTGAAGCTAGCAAAAGATCTCAACAAAATTTCTCTGGAGGAACATATCAGCTCCCTCAGAAGTCATGAGATAGAGCTAGAAGCTCATGAACCCCAGAAGCAAGGTAAGCCTTTAGCATTAAAATCTAACAAAAAATCTGAGTCTAAAGTTTTGCAGGCAGTTGAAGAAACATCTGATGGATCCTCATCAGAAGAAGACGAACTCTCCCTCCTCTCCAGAAGAGTGAATCAACTGTGGAAGCAGAGGCAAAGGAAGTTCAGGAATCCCAGAAGATCTGATCAGAACGAGTCTTCTTCCAGACACAGAAGGACAGATTCTTCCTCTGGATACAGAAGATCTGAAGGCTCCTCAGGAAGCAGAAAGCCAAACACCAAGGACATCATCTGCTATGAGTGCAATGAGCAAGGACACTACAAGAGTGACTGCCCAAAGCTTCAGGGTGACTCGTCTGAAGCTGACTCAGAATCAGATGATGAGAGAGCAAACATAGCTCTCATGGCCAACATTTCAGAAGATAGTGAAGCTTCTGAATCAGACTCAGAATCAGATACTGAAGAGGTATTTCCTAACTTTGCTGTTAATTTTACCAAGGCTGAACTTGCTGAAAGCCTTAATGAAATCCTGGAAAGGTATCAGCAGATTAGAGTTAAATTCAGAGACCTGAAAAGGAATCTTGAATCTGACTCTAATAAGACTAAGAGTCTTAAATTGGAGAATTCTGAGCTGAGAATTAAAATTTCAAAATTAGAAAATACTTTACAAAACTCTCAGAAGGAACCAATTTCTGAAACTCCCAGCAACGCTGATGAGATCATCAAGGAGTATGATCATAGTTTCCAGAAGTTCCTAGCTAAAAGCATAGATAGAAGCAAAATGGCTTCAATGATCTATGGAGTTAGCAGAAACGGCAGGAAGGGAATAGGATACCAAGGTAAGGTTCCTACACCAAAGAATGTCATGGATTTAACCATTAAACACACTCCTCTGAATTCACATTTTGTGTATGGTCACACACATGATATCAAATACACTAGCAGTAAGTACTCTGTGAAACCAAAATTCAACCAGAGTTTTGGTAAATCTAACAAATCAGGACCCAAGAAAATCTGGGTACCTAAGGATAAAATAATACATGTTGCAGATATCTTTAGGAGCAAATCAGAAACACCAGTCATGGTACCTGGACTCTGGCTGCTCGCGACACATGACGGGAAGAAGGCATATGTTCCAAAGCCTGGAACTTAAGCCTGGAGGCCACGTTGGCTTTGGAGGCAATCAGAGGGGAAAGATAATTGGCTCTGGAACTATAGGTAATGGAAATCTTCCCTCTATTAATAATGTTTTGCTAGTAGATGGATTAATGCATAATCTGTTATCCATAAGTCAATTAAGTGATAACGGTTATGATATAATCTTTAATCAAAAATCATGTAAAGCTGTTAGTCAGAAAGATGGGACTATCCTGTTTAATGGAAAGAGGAAAAACAACAATTACAAAATCAAACTTTCTGAACTAAAAAGTCAGAATGTAAAGTGCCTTTTGTCTGTTAACAACGAGCAGTGGATCTGGCACAGAAGATTGGGGCATGTTAGTATGAGAAGAATATCTCAGATTAACAAACTCAATCTGGTCAGAGGACTTCCTAATTTGAAGTTCAATTCAGATGCTCTGTGTGAAGCATGTCAGAAAGGCAAGTTTGCAAAACCTTCTTTTAAATCTAAAAATGTTGTTTCTACCTCTAAGCCATTAGAACTTCTGCACATTGACTTATTTGGACCAGTTAAAACTGCTTCAGTCAGTGGCAAGAAGTATGGGTTAGTAATCGTAGACGACTATAGCAGATAGACATGGGTAAAGTTCTTAAGACACAAGGACGAGTCACACTCTGTGTTTGTTACCTTCTGTAACCAAGTTCAGAATGAAAAGGATCTTAGAATCGTTAAAGTCAGAAGTGATCATGGTGGAGAGTTTGAAAACAAAGATTTTGAGTCATTCTTTAATGACAGAGGCATTCTGCATGATTTCTCTTGTCCTAGAACTCCCCAACAAAATGGAGTTGTAGAACGAAAGAACAGAACATTGCAAGAAATGGCCAGAACCATGATCAATGAGACAAACTTTGCTAAGATCTTCTGGGCAGAGGCAATAAACACAACGTGCTACATTCAGAATAGAATCTCAATAAGACCTATTCTGGAAAAGACTCCATATGAATTGTGGAAGAACAGAAAGCCCAACATTTCATATTTTCATCCATTTGGATGTACCTGTTTTATGTTAAATACAAAGAATTATTTGAACAAGTTTGACTCTAAAGCACAGAAGTGTATTATGTTAGGATACTTTGAACGCTCAAGAGGGTACAGAGTATACAATACAGAAACACAGATTGTGGAAGAATCAATCAGTGTTCGTTTTGATGATAAGCTTGACTCTGAAAAGTCAAAGCAGAATGAAGTTTTTGCAGGTATGGAAATTGAATTTACAGGTTCTGAAGACAAGTCATCAGAAGCTCTCAACAATGACACTCCTTCAACAAATGAAAGGAGCACTGCTAGCAATCCTACAACAGCTGCTAATCAACCTCAGAAGAGATTACCCAGAAGCAGCTTGGATCACCCAGAAGAGACTATCTTAGGAAGAAAGGAAGATCCAATCAGAACAAGAGCAAGCTTCAGAAACTCTGAAGAAACCCTCATGGGACTTGTGTCTCTGATTGAACCTTCTTCTATTGATGAAGCACTTCTGGATAATGACTGGATTCTGGCAATGCAAGAAGAGCTGAATCAATTCACCAGAAATGACGTATGGGATCTTGTTCCCATACCAAAAGGATTCAACATCATTGGAACAAGATGGGTGTTCAGAAACAAGCTAAATGAACAAGGTGAAGTCATCAGAAACAAAGCACGACTGGTTGCACAAGGTTATAGTCAGCAAGAGGGGATAGACTATACAGAAACCTTTGCTCCAGTCGCCAGGTTAGAATCTATCAGACTTTTAATTTCATTTGTTGTTAATAGAGGCATCACTCTGTATCAGATGGATGTCAAGAGTGCATTCTTAAATGGTTATATAGAAGAAGAGGTTTATGTGCACCAACCCCCTGGTTTTGAAAATACAAAACATCCAGAACATGTTTTCAAACTAAAGAAGTCACTATATGGTCTGAAACAAGCTCCCAGAGCTTGGTATGAAAGACTAAGTAACTTTCTGTTAGAAAATGAATTCACCAGAGGGAAGGTGGACACTACCTTATTCTGTAAGTCAGTTAAGAATGACATCTTAGTCTGTCAAATTTATGTTGATGATATTATTTTTGGTTCTACTAATCCTTCTCTTGGAAGAAAATTTGCTAAGTGTATGCAGGCAGAATTTGAGATGAGCCTCATGGGGGAACTGAAATTCTTTCTAGGAATTCAGATCAATCAAACCCCAGAGGGAACTTACATTCATCAGAGCAAATACATCAGAGATCTTCTGAAGAAATTTGACCTCTCAGAATGTAAGCCATCAAAGATTCCAATGCATCCCACGTGCATTCTAGAAAGAGAAGAGGTAAGCAAAAAGGTAGAACAGAAAGTCTACAGAGGTATGATTGGTTCTCTCCTTTATCTGACAGCTTCAAGACCTGATATATTATTCAGTGTATGTATTTGTGCTAGATTCCAATCAGATCCTAGAGAATCTCACTTAACAGTTGTTAAGCGAATTTTCAAGTATCTGAAAGGTACTACTAATCTGGGTTTGCTTTATATAAAATCTAGTGATTACAGTTTAGTAGGCTACTGCGATGCTGACTTTGCTGGAGACAGAGTAGAGCGTAAAAGTACTTCTGGAAGCTGCCAGTTTCTGGGAGAAAATCTGATCTCTTGGTCCAGCAAAAGGCAATCCACAATTGCGCTATCAACAGCAGAAGCTGAGTACATAGCAGCAGCAGGATGTAGCACACAAATGCTCTGGATGAAAAGTCATCTTGAAGACTTCCAGATTTTTGAGAGTAACATCCTTATACTCTGTGACAATACTTCTGTTATTTGCTTAAGTAAGAATCCCATTTTACATTCTAGAGCTAAGCATATAGAAATAAAACATCACTTCATTAGGGACTATATTCAGAAAGGAATTTTGAATTTAAAATTTATAGATACAGACCATCAATGGGCTGATATCTTCACTAAACCCCTTTCTGAAGATAGGTTCAATTTCATTCTGAAACATCTCAGCATGAAAATCTGCCCAGAGTGAAAATGTTTTAATTCCATATATTTATCTTCAGAATGTATTTGTTTTTTTTTGTGTGAACTTCTGATCGATCTCTTTTCAGAAAGATAGAACATGCAGATTGTATCAGATGCTAGTCTTAAAGATCTGAGCGTTTCAGCTCAAAGATAGACGTGCTGATCACTAAATCAAACAAGTGTCATCCAATCATCAGCAAATCTCTGAAGCAGAACGCGTGCACGCTTCTGAGAAGGCAAAACGCTGATTGGGTGCATTGAGACACATGTCTGGTAACCGTTTCAAGTATCTTTCTCAAATCCCCCAAAATCAGCAAGCATTAAATGAAAGTAATCATGTTTTTAAAACGTAATCATGATTTTATTTCTCTTTCTTGAAAACGTTTACTCTTTCAAAATATTCTGAAATCTATTTAAGAACGTTAATTTCTCACATTAATCTTTTACAGTTTCTCATTATCTCTCAAATATTTTTCTGCATTCTCTCTGTCTTCATCTCTTTCAATCTTAAACCCTTTTTCTCAATTTTCTCAGAAAAACCCTAAGTGTGAACATGGAAACCTCCAGCAGTGCTTCTGCAGGTTCTCAAAAGAAAGCATCCTCTGAACAGTACCAAGTTCCATTCAGAACACTCCTTACTCCAGTGAAGAATCTTGAAGTGTTGTCTGAACTGATCATTGATTTTGGCAGTCTGAAAGAGAATGTTTTTGATTTAACAGAAGAAGTTAGGGCACAGAAATGGGAAAGGTATTTTGACAAGTTGGTTGGACCAACATTCCCTATGTTAGTCAAGGAGTTCTTGATTCATGCAACTGCTTCAACGCATCAAGTCACCTCCTACATAATGGGGAAGAAGATTGTGATCACTTAGGATCACATAGCAAAGTTGATTGGTTATAGTGGCGGTGGCGTCCACTGTATTGATATGGCTGAGAGATGCTCTGACATTGGTGTCATAGCAGAACAGATTTTCACCCTTGGGGTGCCCAGCAGCAAAATCAGAGACCTCAAGGATCACCACCGAGTTTGGGCGAAGATAATTCTGGGGTGTTTTAATCACAGGAAGCCAACTAGTTCCCCTGATTACATAAATATAGATCAGCAGTTTCTGATCTATTTTATCAATCAGAAGGTAAAAATAAAATTGGCTCATCTTCTGTTTAATCACCTCAGAACAAGCGTGAAGGAAACCAGGGAAGAAGAAAGAACAAAGAGGGATTGGATACCCTTTGGAAGGTTAATATCAGATATTCTGACTGAGAATAGGCTGATAGAGCACCTGATAGAAGCTCAAGAGTTAAGCACCATTGAACCAACTGTTGGCAAGCCTCTGAACGTGAAGAATCTGAAGAAAATGAAGTTAATAGAGAATATCAGAAAGGAACCCAGCATTACTCCCACTGTTGACATCACCAGCAGAAGAGTCCCACTGAGTGACTTTCCTTTATTTTCTGAGATAGAATCTAAACCAGTGGTGGTTCTCAGATACCTACACGCGTGCAAGGCTGATGGTACAGATCCCAAGTTTAATATCAAAGATCTGCACCAACCTCAACCAGAAGTTACATTGAAGAAGACGAAGAAAAGGAAGGCCCCTTCAGAAGGAACATCCCAGCAGACACCCAAGAAAAGAGGTAATTTATCTGCTGCTTCTGTTCTAAATTCTTCTGCTATTCCAACATCAATCCCAACTCCAACTTCTCATAGAATCCCAATCCCCATCCCAACAATAGATGAAACCAAACCAGAAGATGACCCTTCTGAGGCACTACAACTCAGAAGACCCCGCACCAAACATCCCAAACCAACAATTTCAACAACATCAACAATTGACAAAGTGTTGTCTGACATTGATCAACATGCCTCTGATCACCCCTCCAATAATCCAAACTCTGAACCACAAATTGTCCACTCTCCTCAACCAGAACAACCTCTCTCACCCATTCCAGAAGAACCACATATTCCTGAACAACCAGAAATTCCTCCTCCTTCTCCACAACCAGCAATTCCTTCTCCCTCTCCTCAACCAGAAATTCATCCACCATCACCTCAACCATCACCACAACCTGAGTTTCATCATTCTGAAACTCCATCTCCTCCACCTTCTGAACCTCATTCACCTCAATCATCTGAGCCACAACCTCTGGCAATCCAGCTGTCATGTGGAACAACAGTAACCATGGCCCAGCTGCCATCCTCGCCAGAATCTACACCACCAAATACTCCTAAAACTCCCCCCAGTCCAATCATTATCTCTGATTCTCCCACTCCTTCTCCAAAACAAACAGCTCCCAAATAAACCACAGAAAACCCCAGCAGGACCTTCATAGATTTAACAATCCTTCACCGTCTTGCTGATCTGAAAAATAAAATAGCCATTCCAAAACCAAAACAGCCGGATGTTGGCTCTGGCATTATGAATTTTGAAACAGGTTTGCAGCAGTGGATTGCTTCTCTGAAGCAAGTCTGTCCTGGAATGATTGATCCAGCTGCCTCTGACCAGCTCTGGTCACAATTCAGAATTTGGGTATGTGCTGAAGCTCTAAAATTGCAAGACATCAACTATGAGCAAGCACAGCAGAATTTCAGCATGCTTCTGAATGAAGTTGGAAGTCAGCTGCTGAAAGAAGACGTGCTCCTTCTGGATAGTGAGCCATGGTCTGAGAAGCGTCCAGCTTCAAAGGTGCAGCCAGAAGAAGACCAGACTATTCAAGCTGAAGTCAGTCAAGCTGAAGATGTTGCAGAAAGCTCTCAGAAGCTCCCTGCTTCTGATGTTTCTCAAGCTGCCTTGGACAGGCAGACTCTGGAAGAGCTAAAGCTGAATGATATCCGTCTGCAGCAAAGGATGGATGAAAATGACCAGAAGATGAAAGAAAGGATGGATGTGCAGGATATCAAGATAGATACAGTAGTCAGCATGGTGCACAAGCAGACTGAGACTGCTTATCAGATTAAAGCAATGCTGGAGACTCTGTTAACACGCCTTCCTCCCCAACCTTAGATTTTCATTCATGCCATTTTCATGTTTTCTTTGCATATCTTCTGTACTGTTTTGTTTGGTTCTGAATATTTTAATATGACAAGTTTTTCTGCTCTAAATGTTTTAGCACTTCACTTACACTTTTTGATTGCTGACAAAAAGGGGGAGAATAAGAAAGATATTTTTTTCAATAATGGATTACTAAGACAGAAAATCTCAAACATTCTAACTCTGATATACTTGAATGTTTTCTTATGTTTTTGCTTAAGTCTACAGGTACAAGAATGCTCTCTAACTCACTGAAGACTAAAGCTCTGATACTCTGATCCAAAGCAAAGCTCTGATAAAGCTCTGATATTCTGATATGAAGCTCTGCTCTGATATTCTGATCTAAAGCTTCTGATAATCAAAGCTCTGATATTCTGATGATCAAAGAAAGACAATAAAGATCTGATCCTGAAGAACTCTTGGAATTAAAAAGGGAAGTTATAAATTCAGGGGGAGTATCTCTCAACCCTCATATCTCTTTATCCCTTATCTTTGATAACTTCTTACTCTGATACATCTTATCATATAGTTATCTCTGATACTTTTCACGTTAGTTTCAATTAAAAATATCTAGTTTTTGTCATCATCAAAAAGGGGGAGATTGTTAGAACAAAGTTTGAATCTACTACCCTAAAGTTTAAGTTTTGATGATAACAAAATGAAAAGATATATTAATTATGTGATTCATGTAAGAACTATTTGCTACCTAAAATATTACGTTCTGTTTTGCAGAAACTCTGATAGGTATCAGCAAGAGAACACCTAATCAGCATCAGAATACTAGTTATCAACATCAGCATCAGAAGATGCTATATCAGAATACCAGAATCAGAAGAACAACTCACGCGATTGCTGAAGCTTGATGAACAGAACTGCGCTCAACACTCTGATAAAGACAACAACAGTTCATCAGCACTTAAGCAGAGTCAGAATGAGGCCAAGCCAGAACACGCTTTAAGTAGCAACGGTACTGTGCATTCAAAGCGAATTATTACCAACGGCATCATTCCAGACAAGATCTGCTTAATAAGGAAAGTTTGTTATTGGCATTGAATCAAGATTATTGCTCCAACGTTCAACAAATTCAGTGCTATATAAACAAGGCAATGAAGATTAAATTGGCTAATGCTCTACATCATATTACACACCTAAAAGCTAATCATCATCTTCCTTCTCTAAGTTTGCTAAACGCTTCATATTTCCTTACTCAGTATTTTAGCAATCTAGTTTCATAAGCTTAAGTTGTGTAATATCACAGTTGTGATACAGTTTTGTAGAAAACATTCACACACCTAGATTTCTCTTCTTTGTAAGAAAGTGATTCCTTGACAAACCGTGTTGTGGTTTGCATCAAGAAGGCTTTAGCAGTTGTTAAAGCAGTTTATAATATTCAGTTGAATATAGTGGATTAAGACCTCGTTGGAGAGAGGCGAAATCACCTTGACGGGTGGACTGGAGTAGTTTGAGATCAAACGAACCAGGATAAAAATATTGTGTTCATTGCAATTGATTTTCAGTTTTACAATTCAACCCCCCTTCTTATGTTTTTCACTTCTTCATAACACAGAAGGCTACATCTTCTCTTTATAGTGCGAGTATGCGAGAATGTAGGATATCTCCAAGCAGAGTAGGTACTGGATTGTGTGACAGAAAAATCTTAACCGCATTCACGTCTATGAGTTGGTCCGGATTAGGGAACAGTACGAACCCATAGATGAGAAGGCCTAACACCTCTTGAAAGGCTTGTAAGTCAAGGGTATCCCAAAAATTATGAGCTTTGTTAAGCAATAACTTAACCAAAAAACCCTTGACACCTCTCCTGGTTTCCCAATTTACTACTACGTCAGACCGTTGTAAGGATAGAGCTTTAGCAATATCTTCAGGTTTAGGGTCTCCTTCCATACCATTGAAAGGTACCTTGTTAAGGATAGGCACCCCCAGTTACAGAGAAAACTTCTCCATAGTAGGCACTAACTTGTAATCCGGAAAAGTGAAGCAGTGATGTAGAGGGTCAAAGAATTGAAACAGCACCTTTAACATTTCTTCATCAGGGTTTGAGGTGACCAATTTAAGAAGTCGACCTTGCCTTTCAGTGAAGGGAGAGCTTTCAGAAACCCTTGATACCAATTCTTTAAGCTGAGGAGGTACCTTTACTAGACTGACTTGGATAGTGAATTTACGGGCGAGGGTCGTGTTCTACAAAACAAGACAAAAGTAAACCCTAAGAATCCTTGAAATGGTTAGCATGATATGCTATGTTATGATGTCATGATTATGCTCAGATATAGCAGATATAGCAAACACAAGAAAATCACACAGAGACCTTAGGTTTAAGGCTTTCATGGATTTTAAGGTATACCCTCTTGAAGTTGGATTGGTTCAACCTGTCCTGAATATGGTAACCGGGTTCTAAGGGATCTCAATATCACCGATCTTTCCCCCAAATTTCATTCCAATAGACAAATTACTTGCCACCAAACAAAACTCAAGAGTTAAACCTCAATGAGTGTATCATCGAGTATCAACCGATTTGGGTTTACACCAAAGATAGCTATCTCACTACTTCCTAAAAGCCAAGTTGGTCAATTAAGGTGCTAAGGTCAGTTGATGCTTTATGATACCACGCAGCGGTCCCGTATTCTCCTTGATTACTCAAGGTCTACCAGTACACACTAAAGTATCACATCAACGTATCTACTATTTCAACTGTGTCGGTATACCCCACACAGCTCCCTCACAGTTTATTGCTACTTACCTAAAAGGAATTCCCCCGATCCGGGTTTAGGATCCAAATAACCCAAACAGATACCCTTAAAAGTAAGTTAGATAAGACAAACCAAAGAAGCAATTAAGAATGACCTAAATCCTAAGGTGAACCCCACTTTATTATGTAATTCCCAAACAGAGTCGCCAGTTCTGTGATACGGTGGCAGAAACGACTGTTATACTGGTTTGTATTTTTTGATCACAAATGTTACGGTAAGCAAGAGTCTCCATCGACTTTTATTTTATCCAATAGAGGAAAAGGGAAAAAGAACAGAAAAAACCTTTTTTGAGATGTTTCTAAGTACCATATAAAAGGGAAGGTGTTAGCACCCTTTCTATCAATGGTTTTCCATGGGCTCTTAGGTACTTGCTCATTTTTTAAATAGCTTGTGTGTGTTTTGAAAAGTTTTTGTATAACTCTGTGGTAACCCTTGTGTCTGTCCTCAAGAGTGTGACAAAATTGTTTTTGAAAACTGTTTTGAAAGTGTTTGTGTGAAAGAGTTTTTGTTGTTTTGAGCAAGTACTTAAGAGTTCCTACCTACTCGAAAAAGATTATTCGTTTTCTCATTTCCTTTAGACAACACTATCCTACTATTAAGGAGTAGGTATCCCCATCGTTGGAGTTTAAGGGACATTCGAAGGGACAATTACGGTCAAAAAAGCAATGGTTAGTAAACCTTAGTAGTTACCCTAGAATCTTAAAGATCTTGCTGAGGCAACATTCGAATGGGTCATTTTTTATCTTTTGGGACTAGAGGGCGACCACTAAAATTCCCTATACTTCATGACCGTTTGCCGAAGGCAACCGAAGTGGGGGTAACCCTAGGAGTGAGCATGTGCAAGTGTTTGATTTCAGTTCATTTATCTTTTCACATTTAGGGTGATCTACTATTTTAACCATTTGTCTTTTGCATACAATCCTATTAGTCTAAGCAGTTATTAATAGCGGAAAGTAAAATACAGGAATAAAAACCTAACTATTAAAAGGCTTTGGGGAGGGGGTTACATAACCAAACTTGGGATTAAACAGTAAATAATACGTGGTAAACCCTAATTAAAATCTATTACAACCTTGGAACGGATACAATAATTAATAAAATAATGGAAAAAGGATACGCGTGACAAAATTAAGTACGAAGAATTAGGGCTTGAATTCTAAGGAAACCTAATTAGTGAAAGAAAATATTTTTTGTATTTTTATTTAAGAAAATATTTATTAAT
Organism: Vicia faba; assembly: GCA_948472305.1. NCBI lineage: Eukaryota > Viridiplantae > Streptophyta > Magnoliopsida > Fabales > Fabaceae > Vicia > Vicia faba. The sequence goes on along the minus strand of OX451738.1, from coordinate 554,095,563 downwards.
TAACCCTAATTTTCTAATTTATTTAAATTATGAAAAAGAAATTGAATTGCCCTAAATTAAATTAATCTACTTAATTAACAAAATTAAATTTAGTGGAAAAACCTAATTCTAAAATCTTATGATTTTATTGATTTTTTGTTTAGTTAAAAAATGATCTTTTAAAAATAAAGAAAACAAAATAAATAAATAAATAAATAAATAAATAAAACAATAAGAATAAAAAATGAATGGGCCTGATGTTATTGAATAATCTAAGGGGTGCAGCACTGAATTTTGTAAAGCCTAGATCATACAAGCCCAATGCTTGCCTGATCCAATGTTGCCACGTATGGGATATCCATCCTGGGGAAGCGCTTCAGGAGCGCCAGATCTAGACCCACTAAGATCCAATGGTTGGATTTGGAGACCCATGGTTGACATCTGAGTATGAGGCATACTGGATCCTGCATAGAACGTTAAGAAAATAGCAAAATGTACACGCTTGGGATCAAACCCATGTCTTTGGTTTCACACGTCCATGTCCTTTCCATTTGCGCTGATTGTTCATTCATACATATAAATAAAACAAAATTATATAATGTGAAAACAAAGCAAATGTTGAGTTTCCAAACATGTGCCAGCAAGTGAAAACCCTTGTAATTCAAACGAGCCAATCAAACAGAGAGAGAGAGAGAGAGAGAGAGAGAGAGAGAGAGAGAGAGAGAGAGAGAAAGAGAGAGAGTTGAGGTCAGCCAATAAAATATTGTCTTTTTGCCACGCAGTGAGTCAATCGGTCTTGCTCTCACCGGCGTCGGAGGCAAGTCGTCTTCTCTGGCGGTATTCAAACTCGAACCTGCAAAATACGTGATATAAAGATGCCAAAGGTACCCTATCCCCCTATTTCAGAGGTTGTGATCACGATGATGATGGTCTTTTGGCCTGAAATTGGCTGTAAATGCAGATACGGAGGAGGAAGACCTTTGTGCCCTAACAATAGCATGTTGTTGTTCTGGCGTACATGTTTGCTGCTAATGGTTCGAAACTCTTGCAAATATGATATTAAACACAAATATATGCAAAGATCTTATTTATATGCCATGAAATAAAAGTTTGAAGCTTGAGAAATTTACCAATCTGGTGACTCTTGACCTGGGCGTTTGAGGGTGCTGCAAGCCTGGATCTGGACAGGGATAGACTCATGGGAATCTCTAGGCGTGGATTAAAGGCTTGGGTTGGACTAAAAGAGGCTGGGAGTTGCACTTTGGAATTTCACGATTTTTTAATTATTTTTGAAATTTTGGTGTGAGAACTTAGGGCTGCGTATCTGTCCTTGTGCTTCTGAATAGCCATGCATATATAGTGAATCATATTAGGTTAACAAAATTGGAAGAAATCTTTGCTTTCATTGAGAAAATAATTTCTTTCAATAATATGATTTTTGCATATTTGGACCAAATCAAATCCTGCTCTTTCTCCACAAGTTTGCCTTGACATGCCAGCACATCTTGCCCATTATTTTATGAGAAGAAGATTTGAAATCAAATCTTACATTATTCCTTTTATTTATTTATTTAATTTTGCATTTTAATAGATAAAATATCAAAATAAATAATATAAATAGAATAATAATATATGAATGATCTCAAAGGTCGTGGGCTATGTTAGAAATAAGTTTCAAGCATGAAAAGATGGGCCTATTTGGAAAAAAAAGTCATTTTGATCAATGTTAACTTCAGGCACATTTCCAAAAATTGGTCAAATTTAGCAATGAATATCTCTCTCATTTTTAACCCTAAGAGGGTGTGCTTGGACTTTTTAGAAATCTTAGGATGTCCTATAAACAACCCTTTTGGTTTCATCTCAATTGGATCTTACATGTTCATGTAAGAAGCTTTGACCTAAAAGGTGTTTTTGTTGACTTTTGAAAAGGACCCATAATGTCTGATTTTATATCTTTTCATGAGTGCATTTCCTTAACTTTAGGGATGAGGAGTAGTTGTAGGGAATTGTATTCTCTTAAAAATGAGCCTTAGATGGGAAATTTCTGATAAAATATGAGAAAGTTATGCCTGGTCAAAGTTTGGTTGACTTTTCCTATAGAAACCCTAATTTAGCAACTTTTGAGTTTTGATGAATTTGGGGCATTCCTTGAGGAATCTTGATTAACCCTTGATCAAATGATGGATATCACCTCAAAATTTTGATGTTGACCAAAATCTTGAAGTTTGACTGTATGTGGGTCACAGTTGACTTTAGACCTAACACAGTTGATTTCCAAGCATCTGAGCAGTTGACTGAGCAAACTTGTAGTGCAAGGCATGAAACTTGGAATGGATGATCTTGAGAACATATTATGGCAATGGAAATCATTTGGAACCCTTTGAACTCAAACATCTTGATGAAAATGGAAACCCTTGTTTGAGGCTCATTGACTTAGGAGGAGGATTTGTCTGGCCAATCCCTAGGCATCCTTGGGCAATTGAGGACCTCTAGGAGTATGTTTTGTGTAAAATGAGAGGGAAAATTTTGAAGTGCAACAGCCATGGTCAGATGTATCAGAAGCGCATGATCAAGGCATTCAACAAGAAGATCAAGCATCGGGTATATAAGGCCGGTGACTTGGTAATAAAGTGCATTATTCTACCACAAGGTAATCCCATGCGCAAATGGACTCCCGCCTACGAAGGCCCATTTGTTATTAAGAAAATATTCTCGGGCGGTGCTATGATGTTAACTACTATGGACGACGAAGATTTCCTGCACCCTGTGAACGCAGACATAGTAAAAAAAACTACGCATAAGAATAACCTGCTAGGTCGACATACCTAGGCGAAAATAAGGGAATCCTGATGAACCAAAAGGGTTCAAGCAAAAATTATGGATATATACAAAAGATTGTACACCTGGAAAGTCGAAAACCTGAAAAGGCGACTTGGACAAAAAGGGTATCTTGGTGGACTGAAAACCTTAAAGGGTAGTCCAGGCAAAATTTTGGGACTAAAAGTGTGCGACTATGTCCCATTGGATCATTTACATGCAAGCTTCATTACCAAAGTCGAATGTTCAAATGGTTTAATCAACTTTTACCGATGGCAAGGGACAAGATGTTCTAAGACATAGGCGCAATAGTAGAGTTTGGAACCCAATGAGATCACTTCCACATGGCTATACATTTTGTTTTCACTTTGTATTCTTTTCATTTCACGACGACTTCCTCTTACTAGGATTTCCGTCTCTTTGTACTAAATCGCTTGTTTATAGGCAAATTATCAATACAAATACATCTTAATGTTCAAACTCTTGGTTTTTTGTGTTTTGTTTGCAAAAACTTCCAATGACTAAATTGAATGAACATATGCATATGAACCTGATTAACTGTTAACAAATATATACATAAGAAAAGGAATAAGCATTTGCTCAAGATTCTAGGAGTTGGGATGAAACTCAAGCTATCCATAAATCCCCTGAGAGCTACTTCTATGAGATAATCCCCACAGAATAATGTTCCCAAAATTCATCCCCAATATGGATACATTCCCCAAAATTTCCTTTTGGAGTTCTAATCAGTACACTTCATGAAAATTTTCTTCCCCAGTTGAGTTTGAAAACTGTAAAACCTCTGCAGATTTCTTCTCTCTAGCAAAATTCAATTCCCCCGAGAGAGTTTGTTTCCTCGGTAGAATATTCTAACAGGGTTTATTTCCCCAACAGACTATAATTTCCCAGCTCGAGTCTATTACTATTAATCACCAGCAAAATTCCTCTTCCCAATTGAAGTCACCACTATCCCCAGAGAATTGCTGTAAAACCTGGAATTAGACCAGATATCAGTGGACTTAAACCTGGAATCAGAAGGTTATCAATCTCTTTTATCCCAAGTCAGGGTGTACAAAAATTATCCTCCCCAGACGATTCAGAATATTATCCATCTCTTTTATCCCCAGTCAGGATATATAAGAATTAAATTCCCCAGTAGAGAAATGAACAAGCGTTGTCCCTAAACTCTTCTCTCTAAAGCAGAAATCAACATCCCCAACGGAGTTTCCTCAAACAAGTAAGTAGGAATCCCCAGCAATAGTCAAAGATTCTAGATAAGATTGAAGATACACATAATCTTCATCCCCAACAATAAGTAAAGGATTTATTTTCCCAGATAAAGATATTGCGCAGGTCTACAAATACACTTCAACAACATTTCACATTCATACGTCATAGCATATGCATATGAAAAGCATATAGAACAACCTCATTTATTTTGAGAACATCATCACACGATGCATTTCATACATCATGATATTGCATACAGCTAACTCTTTACCTTTTCAGGAAAGATCAACCAATAGACGAATATCACCAGCAATTTCCTAACAGGTTTAGGATTAATTCTTGAAGCAAGACGGGGAAACTATCTACGTGACCAGGTCAGAGATAATTCCTGAAACAAGACGGGGCAACTATCTCTACAGCCAAAAAAAAGAAGGTTCCAGATTAATTCCCAAAACAAGACGGGGCAACTATTTTGATCACCAGCCACAGATTAACTCCTGAAATAAGACAAGGAAACTATATGTGACAAACTGATTGTACATCAATTCCTGAAATAGGACGGGGCGACTACCTACATGAATAAATTGAAGAGTAACTCCTGAAACAGGACGGGGAAACTATCTTTCTTTCTTTATAGTCAGATAAAGATCAATTCCAGAAACAGGACGGGGCGACTATCTACTTGAACATATTGAAAATTAACTCCCGAAACAGGATGGGGAAACTATCTTTCTTTCTTTATGGTCAAGTAAAGATCAATTCCCGAAACAAGGTGGGGTTACTATCTACATGAACAGATTGAAGATTAACTCCCGAAACAGGACGGGGTGACTATATTTATCACCAATGCTGTGAACTCCCAAGACAGGACGAGTTTACCAACAAAATTATTATAGATAAATTCCCGAAACAGGATGGGGCAACTATCTATATGATAAGTAGCTACTCAACAGCTTTCCCAGAAGTTCATTCTAGAAAGCACTCTTCAGATATAGTCAAGCGTAGACTCATTCTAATACTTCTATCAACAATTACCTCTGGATGGAATCTATAAGCCCATCTCTGTCACCTCTCCAAATGGCATCTCTAAACCCATTCCTGATATAATCAACAAACAATTTTACTTCATGCACATGCGAGTGCAAATTTCTAGGCACTTAAGTGTTCAATCAACTTCTACCTTCAAGTCGTGAATGGAGAACATGCCAATCTAACTCTTCAGGTTTAAGAAGATTGAACAGGGTAAGCTTTTGTACCCCAAAATTTTCCCTCCCTTTTATTCAATACATTTCTCATAAAAGATCTCAAATGCTCAAAGATTCTCAAAAGAGTTGATCACACAAGCTCACCTCCAAAGCACTGAGACCAAAAATTAGGGTTGTGGTTTTCACAAGGAAAAATGGACTTCTAATGCCTCAAATGACTTTCATGTTTCATCATAGACCTCCAATAATGCTCATTCCAAGTTTCAAGTCTTGCATCTCAATATTCCTCAGTCAATTGTTCAGATGACTGAAAATCAGTTGTATTAGGTAAAAAGTCAACTATGATCAATAAACAGTGAAACTTCAATATTTTTTGCCAACGTCAACATTTTGAAGTCATATTTATTATTTGATCAATGTATGATCATAATTCCTCAAATAAAGCATTCAAATCATCAAAGGGTCAAAATTGACCAAATTAGGGTTTTGACTGGGAATGGTTGATCATTGACTTTTGACCTAATACATGGCCTAATGACTTGAAGCATGATCGTAAAGACTCAAACACAATATATTGACCTAATTTCATGGTTCAAAACATCCTCAAAGATCAAGTGATTGATAGTTGAAATTTGGGTCAACTGATGAAAAGTCAACTGATACACAAAAGTCAAACTTTGACTTTTTAGTCAATATTGAATTTCAAAGATCAAGGTTCATCAAGACATTAAAAAACATTAAACTTAATCATCAAGAATCAAGAAAGTCAAGAAAAGTCAATAAAAAGTCAAGATTTCCAAGACTTAGAAAAATTCTAAGTGTTTTTATCCTTATTAAATTCACTACTTCATGACCATTTTTTACCAAGATGCAAGATGATTCAAAGAAAACTTTCAACATGAAAGATGTAGAGCATGATGAATTCTACAAATTTATCCTTAAGGGTTGATTTCCAAAAAATGCTTGGATTTGGAGATATAGGCCCATGAAGTCATGACATTTTTAACAAAACACAGTGAAATTTTCAACAAGTTTGGTCAGATTTTTGTCCCAACTTCTTGGAAATGTTTCACTAAGTTCCAAGTAGATTTGGATAAAGTGGTAAACATGAAGGTTGTAGACAATGTTTCAAGATTTCCAAAATGTCCAAGAACTTGAAGAGATAATGCTTGAGCTAAGAGATTCAAAGAGATGAAGTTGAGCATTCATTCTTGAATTACAAGGCATTTTAATGAAGAACACATGATCAAATCTCAAACCTATGTTGCATAATCTTGCTTTGCAAGATTATAACTTGAAAATCACTACATAATTAAATGTTTACACAACTGATTGATCCATTTTCTAAATGATTGAGCCATTGTCCAAATCAATTTTTCATTTTTGGCACAAAGTTACCATTTCCATTCTTGTAAAGTGGCTTTAAACATAATGTCAACTTCTTGAGCCTCTCACTTGCTCCCTCTGAACACACTCAACATGTATGCTTAAAAGCAACATATCCATAGCTCCTAACCACCCTATAATACCTTGTACCATCATATTAGATTAAGGTATTTCAAGCTTGCTTCAAAACCAAGTTTCATAACCATAACATGTGATCTCTCAATTGGTACACATTCTGGTTTTGAATTCCAAATACCAAATCCACTCGTGAGTTTTCATTCTAAATCATTCACCAGGATTATATAACTCATATAGAGGCTATCCAAACACTTGCTACACAACTGTAACACCATTTTTATCATCCTCCATTTCCAATAATAGCAACCTACAACTTGACTTCTCCAGAAAGTTTTAGACACTTTCAGCTCTAAGTAAGCATTGCAATAGCTTCCTAGGAGTTCAGTGAAGCTATCCAGATCATCAAAACATCTTAGTGCTCCAACTTCAAACATGATTTATAGCTTTGAGGTAAGTTTTCTCAACTTTGAACTCCTTATACAAGCATCATGAATAGTTACTTTGTGAATAAAAAATGTAGACATCATTGCCCTGAAGCTAACCATGCCTTTAGTTTTCATTTATATTAAATGTACGTGGAGAATTTTGAAGTTGAAGTTTCAGAAAAATTAGGTTTTAATTTGGTACCAACAGAAATTCATGTTCATCTTTGAATGTTAGCTTAAGTTATTTACATGGCTGAATTCATGGTGAAATTTGGAACAACTTTCATGTTTACATTTTTGAAAATGGTTGAGAAATGAGCAAGTTCAGAAATTTAAAAATGTTGACAATGGTGACTGGCGCGAGGTAGGAGATGAAGTGCAATCAGGAATGGGTTTATTTTAAATTTAGTGCAAGTTGTTTTACCACTGGATGTAACAGCCACCCAAGTGGTAAAGAAGCGCGTCATTTGTCTATAGGGACCTGGGTTCGAGCCCCAGTGGTACCCTTTTGTTTTTCACTTTATTTTTTCTTGCAGATTCAATACATGCTAGCTTGAGGCGCGTACCATGCATCCCTAATCAACTCCACAAGATCTGCCAGCCATCAAATCCAGCACTCCACATGAGCAAACCCATGGTACATCATCATAAGCCAGCCACATGGAATCATAAATAGGCGTTGAGCCTCCCGGACTTGGGCCCCTTTCCTTTTTATTTTTGCTAAGTTCTCACCCCTAAATTACTTTTCAACAACCAGGACCATTTTTTTTCTGATTCAAACAAAAACATATGCTTGGGCCTAACACATTTTTGCTACTTTTCACCTCCTGATTACTTTTCAACACCCAAGCCCAAATTTTTTTATATTCTTTATGTTTTCTTTATTTTTATCTATTTATTTATTTTTATTTAACAAAAATACAAAAATATATTTTCTTAAATGATTAAATTAAAAAATATTTTAATTTAAACACTTATTTTATTTTTGTTAATTAAAATATTTAGAACTAGTTTTTGTTTATTTTCTACACTTTAAAATATTTTTCCAAATTGACATTAATATTCAAATTACTTTGTAAACAAATTGTTAAACTTAGGTTTTATTTTCTTTTTAATTTGAGTTAACATAGATTTTAGGTTTTGTTTAAAATGAATAATTAATTTCTCTTGAAATTCAAATTAATTAGTTGAATTAGGTTAATTACAAACCCTTTCCATCAAAAAATAATAAAAATAATTCCTCTCCTCTACTTTACATCTTTACGTGTTTTATTATTTCACCTTATCATTTCTGTACATGGTTTGTAATAGATAATTAGGTTTATTGCTTTCCTCCCATTTCACAAACTTGTACCCCCATTCTCAAAGCATTGTAATAGCGTAGGACATTTAAATTCCGTAATTTATCGTTTTCCTTATTATTATTAGTAATTAGGGTTTTCATGAAAAGATTAAAAATAAAACATTAGACAATCCTAATCCAAGACAAATAATTGAATTAAACACACTTGTTGCCTCGGATAAAAACAGTCATGTCCCTCGAATGTGGGATGCTTTAGCAAGACCCTTAATTAAAAGATCTTAGTCCCTCGATGAACCTTCGATGTTGCCTTCTATAAATGATCTTAGTCCCTTACGAAAATTGCTAAAGTATTTTACAAGTTGCCTTCTATGATTGTACGATGACCCATGTCTGTCCCTCATATCCAATGATATGACTCCCTACCAACGAATGATAACGTAACACTATCCAAAGGAGGAGGAAAAGAACAAAGACTCTTTGAGTATGTAGATTGCTCGTAATTACTTTCTCACAAACCAAAACAAATCTGTACACTTCACACTTTCAAAAACAAACATCTTTTAAAACATTCTCTTTCTAAACAAATATTTTCAAAACAAACACTTTGTATGCATTCTCAACCATACGAGAATCATTACAAATTTTTCCGTACTAAGGCTTTTTCAAAATATTTCCAAAATAAACAATTTGTATGCATTCTCAACGATACGAGAATCATTACAAAATTACCATTTTCAAAACATCTCCAAGACATCTCTCAACTTACACAAAACACAAAGCATTTCAAAGTGAGCTAGCAATTAAGAGCCCATAGATAACTACGGATGAAAAGGGTGATAACACCTTCCCTTTTCATAACCTACCCCATGAACTCAAGAAAATTTTCAAATGGTCTTTCCTGTTCTTTTCACCCTTTCCTTTATTGGATAAAATAAAAGTTAGTGGCAACTCTTGTTATCCGCACCATTTGCGATAAAACACAAACCACCAAGTCAATTCTCCCACCGTATTTCACCTATGTACGAGAATCTATTTCGAGAGATGGGTTTTAGACTTCCTTTCAGTGACCTTCAGGTGGCCGTTCTACAGCATCTCCGCCTTGCTCCCTCAAAAATGCATCCTAACTTGATTGCTTTCTTGTGGGATTTTGACATTGTGTGTCATTATCTACAGATAGGGGCTATTGTTCCTTATTCTTCTACTGCTTCCACCTCTAACGGGGTGCTCATGGTGCTTAGTTTGCATGGGTTTCCCTTAAGCATGCGAATGGGAAGCTGTTTAAAGCTTAACTCGAGTCTGTTCAAGATTTTAGGAGGAAATATATGATGGTCTGGCCCGTGTTAGGGAAGACGCTGTTGAACATTTTCAGGAGCGTTCAACTGGTCGACGAGACCAGGCAACGTCAGCTGAACGAGGAGGGGAATCCAGTGGCGAAGCTTGTGCCAAAGTTTTGCTTTTATTGGTCGAGGAAACATTATGATGATGGGACCGAGCATTATATATGGAAGAAGGGATAACTGGGTGCCAAGGACCAAGCCAGTCATGACTGTCTCTCGGCCTTTGTTGCAAGGATCCCCCCAGTCCAGCATATGGGCAAAGGGGTAGGCCGTTAACTGGAGGGGATGGAAATTTTATTTACGAACTTGGTCTTATAAATGTCAAGGAGCTCTGTGACAGCGAGGATCTTGTGGCGTGTTTAGGTAGTTTATTCTTTATTTCGAACTGATTCGTATACTCGATTATTTATTCTTGTTTTCTAACTCTTATTTATTATTTCTTGCAGAAATAATGAATCCCGCTGCAGAGCGCCTGGCTAAAGTAACTATCATGTAGGCAAAGAAGGTGAAAAAGTCTTTTAGACTCTCGCCTGGTGATGCGGGGTGGATTTATAGTTGGGTTCAGGCACATTGTGGACTGGTTCAGCAGTCAGAGTTGTCTCTCCCCAGCATGTGTTTTTGAGTTTTGAAAGGCAACGCCTCAAGGGTATGTTTAATATGACAGGAGAAAAGGAAAAGGGGAATTTCGATCTGCCTCCTTGTTGGGATAACAAGACTTTCTTCGAGGGAGCCACTCTATAACTTCCCCGAACTGAGTCGCTTTTAATTGAGGAGTTGGATCGTCCGAGCAAAAGGGCGATGTTCACTCAAGATACTGGTGCTGTCATGAGGGTTTTGGAGATGGATGTTGCATATACCAAAGGAGGTACTTCTATGGAGGTCAAGATAAGGAAATTGCAGGCTAAGTTGGCAGCTTCTGAGAAGAAGTGTGCCAGCGGGGAGGCTGCCCAAAAAACGACACTTCAGAGCTTAGCGAAAGTGGTCGAGGAGCGTCATACCATTCTTCTCGAGAAGAAAGCTCTCAAGGAGATGGTGGTGTCCATGAAGGCCGAATCGACTCCTGTCGAGGATGAGCTGGAAGAGGTCAAAGGTCTAAAGACTCGTGCCGACTTGGTTGCATGTTTCCAATTGGCCGTGAATGACAGCTTGGCCAATGCTGAGGGGGGTTTTGATTATGTAGTGGCGCAACTTTAAGTTTTGAATCCTGGCATCAAGTTCAACACGGCTGGAATGAGTCTCCATTACTACATGGTAGATGGCAAGCTAGTTATTCTCGAGTTCCTTCGGACCGATGAGGATGCTTTGGTCAGGGAGCCTTCTCACGTGGAGCCTGTTTCTGAGGCTGAAGCATATGAAGACGGACTTCATCCCGGTATTTTATCAGTTTATTATTTCTCTTTTTGTTTCAGCATGTGTGTCGTATTGTTGTAATTTTTTTCCTGGGTGTTTATGTAATTTTTAAACAATTGTGGTCCTTGTGGCCACATGTTCGCTTTGTTTGGTTGGGGGCCTTCGGCTTCCGTTATGTAATCTTACATACAATTGCGGCCCTTGTGGTCGTCTTTTGAATTTTTCGACAGTGGTGGTCGCTTGTTTTACTATGCATTGTTTAAGCGTTTTTGACTTTGTTTGTGTATGATTTATTACTTTTTTATAGCATGTTTGTATGTCTGTCTGCTTGAAATGCTTTTATACTGATTAATACTTTTTGGGGGTTTGCTCGTTAGTTTTGTGTTCGCCAGTGTGGGGAGACTTGTCAAATGTCTAGGGATGTTATCTAGCATGGGCCAGAACGCAGGGCTCGTTTTGAGGTCCCGAGCTCGGCGGCGTGAATATCCATCGTGAGCTGGGTGTTCTATAAGATGATGTTTGCACTGCTACCTGTCAAATCGGAGGCTCCGTCGATGAAGATGGTTCACTTGCGCATCCTGTCCAGGGGTACGGGTGAAGTCATTTCAGCCGTGAAGTCGGCTATTACCTGAGCCTTGAGGGCTTTCCTGCTTTTGTACTTGATGTTAAACTTGAGATCTCTAATGACCACTTGAGCATTCTGCCTGCCATGCTCGGTCGTCCGAGCAGCTAATTTATTGGTTGCTCTGTCCGGACGAAAATAGTGTGGACCAAGAAGTAGTATCTCAGCCTCCTTGCCGCATTAATAAGCGCTAAGGCTACTTTCTCGATCTATTAGTATCTCAATTTGGGGATTTTTAAGGCTTTGCTCGTGAAGTAGATGGGCTTCTGCCCCTCAGGGGTTTCTTAGATGAGGGCAACGCTCACGGCTTCGGATGCAATAGCCAGATAGAGGTAGAGGACTTCTTCCTTTTCTGGTCGAGAAAGGACCGGTGGCTGTGACAGCACCTGATTTAGGTGGAGGAGGGCGTGTTTGCACACTTTTTTCCATTCGAAGGCAGCCTCTTTGCAGAGAAGTTTGAAGAGGGGGAGTGAGTGTTGGATAGATTTTGCCACGAAATGAGAGAGTGGTGTGAGCATGTCGTTTAGGATCTGAATAAATTTCTTTGAGTTGGGTGTTGGAAACTAAGAAAACGCCCGACATTTATCGGGGTTGGCTTTGGTTCCTCGTTCTGCTAGATAGAAACCGAGGAATTTTCCCGCCCGTATGCCGAAGGTGAATTTTTCTGGGTTGAACTGCATTCCTCATTTCCTTGCTTGTTCGAAAACTTTACTGAGGTGGAGGGTATGGTCGGTTTCCTCTCAGGATTTTACAATCATGCCATCCATATATACTTCAAGCATGTCTCTAATTTATCCTTTGAAAACTTTGTTCATCATGCGTTGTTAGGTAGCATCCGTATTTTTTAGGCCGAAGGGCATTACGTGTAGTAATAGTTTCCCGATTCGGTCATGAATGTTGTATATTTTTGTCCGCTTTTACCATGGAGATCTAGTTGTATCCAGAGTACGCGTCCATGAAAGACATTAATTTAAATCTTATAGAATTATCGACCAGTTTGTCGATGTTAGGGAGGGAATAAGCATCTTTCGGGAAAGCCTGGTTGAGATTGTTATAATCAATACACATACACCACTTTCTATTAGATTTTTTAACAAGGACTACATTTGAGAGCCAGATTGTGTACTGGACTTCAGAAATAAAATTTTCCTTTAAGAGGTCTTTTACAGCCTGCTCGACAACCTTCGTTTTTTCTAGAGATTGCTTTCACCTATGTTGAGCAACCTCCTTAAGGGAAGGGTCTATTGTCAGATGATGACAAGCTATTTCTAGATCCAGTCTGGGCATTTCGGATGAACTCCAAGCGAATAGATCAGCATTCTCCTTCAAGCATGCTTCTAGTTGTATCTTCACCAGGTCGGGGAGGTCGGCGCCAATCTTCACTCCTCTGGAGGGGTCGCTCCCGAGGGGGACGATCTCGAAATCCCCGTCTGGGATTGATTGCATGGGATGCAAGGGCTCTTTGCTATCTTCTTCTAGGAATGATCTCTCTTCGTCGATCATGAGCTCTTTCCCCCCTTCTCTTCCGCTCTATCAGGTCTTCTATCGAGAAGCGGCTGTCTAGATCGATGGTATCGTCCCATGGCAGTGATCTGGGTTCCTCTGAGCTGGAAGGCAGAGCAGATTTGCTTCCATTCGAGGTTATACGTTGATGGAACAAGCCCTTGGGCGATGCTTTGAAACACCTTCTTGCAGCCTGGACATCCCCGTGGAGGGTGGCGACCAAGACTTCACCGGTGTAGTACTTCATCTTTAGATGTACAGTGGAGGTCACTGTAATCAGCTCGGTTAAAGTGGGTCTTTTGAAGATGTATTGGTAGACTGACAGGAAGTCTACCACCCGAAATTGGGTCCTGATGGTCCTGGCTGTTAGACCCCTCCCGAAGGTAATAATTAGCTCGACGTATCTCTAGGGTTTGATGGAAGATCCATTGAATCCTTGGAGATATGAGCCTATGTAAGGGGTTAGATGAGTCTCATTCAGATGGAGAATGCTGAATAGCTGGGTGTACATTATGTCCACCGAGCTTCCCTGGTCCACCAAGATGCGTCGGACGTCAAAGTTTGCCATTCGTGCCCGTATGAGGAGTGGGATGCTTGAGTTGGGGGCCCCGCCCGACAACTCTTCCCGATAGAATACAAGGGGATGAGAACCTCCCCTGAATTTTTTAAGGGTGACATTCATGTTAGAGTTGGCCTTTATCAACTGGCCGAACCTCTTCCTTACTGAACCCACCATGTGTTTGTTGAATCCCCCGTCGGAGATGACCATTGTCGTCGGGAAAGATTCCCAAGGACTATGCAAAAAGAAGTACACTGAGACCTCTTCCATGTCAGGAAAATAGAAATACTCTAGTTTTATGATGCTCATAGAGATCAGGATGATACTGGTGTCGGGGGACTTCTTCCTTTATTCAACATTATTGGCCTCTCGAGTTCCTTTACATGTGTTCTCCTTCTTCTTGTATTGCTTGAGAGGCTCGTCTTTGATGAGTATCCCAATTGCATCTTTGAGGTGGATGCAGTCGTCTGTATTATGCTCGTTACTCTTGTGGAACCTACAATATTTGCTTTTATTCATCCCAGGCTTGGACGGTGTTTAGTGGGGAAAGTGTACCCCGACTTGCTTGAATTCTGAATTAGTGCATTCTGTCAGAATATGCTCACGAGAGGCGTTGAGGGGGTGTAGTCGTGAAAATGACCAGCTGGGCCCCGATAGTCTTTGGAGTCTCAGAACTTCTCCTCCTATTTCTTCTCTCTCCCTCGACGAGATGTTGAGGGCTCATCATTCTTCAAGACCTTGGCATTCTCCCTATGTTGTGAGTCTCTTGCGTTATTCGCTGCGTCTTTCTCCTCGTACTGGTTGTACGCTTGGGCTTTAAGTAGGAGAGAGTCGAGCGTGGCCAGAGTCTCGATGCTAATAGCTTTGGTGAAGTCACTGTGGGGACAGAGCCCGCGCTCAAGGAGATATTTTTTCATGTCGTCGGTTGTCGAGACCTGCACGACTTCCTTGTTGAAGAGCTCGATATAAGCCCAAAAAGACTCATCCCTACCTTGGATGATTGATTCTAGTGATGCTTCTGGCTTAGGTGATAGATTCATCTGGAAGACTTTTGTACCAAGACATGGCACCTTTCCTCGGGGTGGTAAGGAACAGCTTGCACTTCATGGTGCCCCTGACTCCTCGATAGTCGAGCAGGGTGTCAATATTTTCTATGTGTTTATCAGGATCAGTTGTACAGTCATATGTTCCCAGTGGTGTGGCTTATCCAGGCTGACTGGAAGTGGGTCTCTGTAATCTCTCTTGATAACGGGTCGTGGGGCTCATCATCATTGCTTACTTCGGGAGATGGAGGCGGGGAATGGTGGTTCCTTCCCCGTCAGGCATCGTTGTCCCGTCGAGGAGTGGGCTTCTTCGCTGCTGCCTGGGCTTGGGCGATGATGATCAGTCGCGGTCAATTCGGTGGTCACTCTTTGTCTTCTTAGTAGATGGAGAGCCTTGATCTTTCTTGGGAGGTGTGCGGATGCATTTCTTGAGGAAATAAATTCCATGCTTCTCTCTTCTGGTTGGACGACCACGTCTAAGCGAGGATAGGTTGGGGGAGTCGTATCATTAGTGTCTCCGAGGAGGAGACTTTGATTGCTTCTTCTCCCATACCCCTATCCTTTTGCTCTGCTACAGATAAGGGTGTTGGTCTGGTTGGGGGAAGTGAGCAATGCTTCCATGGCCGGTTCGGAATTCTGATGAATGGGAATTGGTTGCAGAATCTCCAACAGTCCCTCGGTAGGGTTCTTGGGATGCTTCTCGTCCGAGAACTGATGGTCGTCACGTTGGGTGTTGATCAAATCTAGGGATGTAGAATGTCCGTCTCTGACGTCAAAGTCATCCTCGAGGTGAGGATGCTCCTGGATTCCGTCAGTCTTGTTGATCAGAGAGAGTACAGTCTTTCTAGAGAGGTGATGATCATCATGGTCGCCCATGGTTAAAGAACTAGAGGTATCTTTGGTCTTAAATTTATAGGAAAAGAAGAAGAGGAATATGGTTTCCCACAGATGGCACCACTGATCTTACCGGTTTATCAGAACCTGCAAATGGGCCGAAGGATGATGTCTGGTTTTCCAGAAATTTTAGGAGCAATGGGGGTTGTACCTGCAAGGCACTCTGACGATCAAGTAAGAATGGATGCAAAGAGATACAAACAGAATATTAGGGTTTAAGGTTTGAATATTGGATACATGGTCCGTACATGTGTGAGGAATTATATAGTCCCCCCAGCGCATAGCCATTGGTCCTTATTTTTAGGCCTAGAAATGCGGGTCCTAAAAAATAGGTAACGGCCAGAACTTGGTAAAAATGGGCAGACGTGTCTGTAACTAGTTGTTTGTTCTAGGAAGGATTGGATTACGGACAGAGGGGCGTTTTGGACGTTTCCTGGTTGTCGGCTCGACTCGTATCGGAAAGACAGAGAGATAGATGTTTACTTGGGTAGGTGTGTGTATCGGGCATCATTTGTCGTGCTTCTTAGGGCATGGTCAACCAGAGATGGTGGGCTGGTATTTTGGGTTGTGCCAAGGGTAGAAGCGAATTGGTCCAATTCTAGTCATTGGGTCAGTCCAGAACAAGAATATTTTATGTGAATGCTCCCCCCTTTCTTTGATAACTCCTCCTTGATCAAATATCTCGCTTGAATCATTGATAATTTGCATCTTTTGGGCTACAATAGTTAGAGACAAGGATACATATATGCACATGTATCTTCTCCCCTTTGTCATTAGAAAAAAGGATGGGGGAAAGTTTTATAATACATAAAGAATTTATTTAAAGTAAGAACAATTTATACCAATGAGTTTCACCTCAAGAGTGACTTCATAAACCTTTCATTTTTTTTTGAGAACATGATGTTGAAGTCTTTGTCACAAAGTTGGATTTTACTTAGAAGAGTTTTCTTTAGTCTCTCAACATAAAGTAAGTCTTCAATGGATGAAAGTTAGTGTTTCAACTTTTCCAATGCCAATAATTCTTTCTTTAAGGTATTCTCCATATGTGAAATAGCCCTTGGACTTTTTAACTAGATTTAAAAGTTAGTTTATATCTCCCATTAAATGCTTAGAGCCACCACTTATAAAAATATTATAGATTTAAATTCGTCCTCAAGCAAACCTACAAAACAAATTAAGTTTGATTTGGTACCCAATGTGCTTTGGTTCCATCATAGTTAGTTCCCTTCTTAACCCACACATAATGCTCATTTTCCACACTAACATTTCTAACATAGCAAGCATTAGGTGTATGACCACTTATACCACAATAAAAACATGTAGGAACAAAATTACTTTTATATCTAGGAGTATAAGATTTATTTTTAACAAATATTTTCTTTTTAGGATAATTATGAACAACCTTTTGTTTGTTCACTTTCCCTTTGGATAATTGGTCACTATCTTTAACAAAGATAGTTTTGTTGGAACTTGGTTTAGAAAATTTTGAGTAACCAAGCCCACTTTTATCATTAAAATACCTTTGTTGGCTAAGAATATTTTCAATCCAACTTGTCCCTTTTCATACCTTTCAAGGACTATTTTTAATTTAAAAATTTGGAAAGAAAGTGAATAACAATTATTGCATACAAAATTATTTTTTTGTTCATTAACAATTTTTTGTTTTTCATCCTTGAAATTACTTTCTATTTTCTCAATTTTTTTTTTAAAGATGAAATATGTTTCTTTTAAGATGAAATAGTTTTGTACAGAATTTTGCATTCATTTAACAGTTCACTTATAGCACGTTTAACATCATTATCATAAATAGAAAATTCATTACTAACCTCTTCTTTTTCATCGTTGGAGTGATGTGAAGCCATTAATGCAAGATTAACACGCTAATTGCTTTCCGAATCGGAAGATGAACTTTTTCATGCTATATATGCTTTCTTTTATTTCTTGTCTTTATCTTGAAATATTTCTTCTTCTTTTCAAGTGTAAGACATTCACTTTTAACATGTCCCTTTTCTCCATATTCAAAGCATATAACCTTCCTTGTTGGTGCTTCCCTTTTTCTTTCTTTTCGTAGAACCTTTTCAAGCTTCTTGATAAGATCATCATCTTCACTACTATTGGGTTCATCCTCTTGATTACTATCATGATTTTTTATTCTTGTCTTTAAAGCAATGCCTTTTGAAATTTTTACTTGGATTTCATGTTTTTCAAGTCTTGCAAGTTTCGGCTCATATTCTTGAAGTTTTCCGAACAAGGTTGCAGAACACATTGTGGATAGATTTTTCTTCTCAGATATTGCTGTCACTTTTGGTTGTCATTCCTTGGATAAATATATAAGCACTTTAAGATTAATTTCATCATTTGTTAAAGTCTTACCAAGTTCTTTCAAATGATTTGTCAAGTGAACGAATCTTTTTTGCAAGTTAAGGATTGATTCTCGGGGCTGCATTCTGAATATTTTGTATTCTTGACTCAATGTATTTAATCTAGATCTTTTAACTTCATTGCTTTCTTCATGAGTTTCCACCAAAGTATCCCAAATTTCCTTTGTCGTTGTGCATGCAAAAATTCGAAAGAATTCATCCATGCTAAGATCACCTTGAAGAAGATTGGTTGCCTTCTTGTCATATATGAACTTTTTCTTATCTTTGTCATCCCATGAACCTTTAGGCTTTTATGTTCCAACACCGTTTACAACACATATAGGAGCATATAGATCATTTTGGACAGCATCCCATATCTCTTCTCCTTGTGCTTCTAAGTGAGCCTTCATCCAAATTTTCCAAAAATCAATGTATTCACCAAAAAACACGAAAGAGAGTACTCCAGTCCCTCTCACAGTCCGAGAGTACTCCAGTCCCCTTTTAACACGAAAGAGATTTCAGTATTGTTATATTTCTAGACAAGACAACCTAGTGTTTCTATACGATACTCTAACCAATAAAACTAGCAAGAACAATCCTCTTGGATCAACCAAATTGAAATAAGAACAATCCTCTCACTTTCAGCCTCTTGCTTCCAACAATCCTGGATAGAAAGGAATACAAAACCAAGTAATCTTAATTCCAACAATCCTGAAAAATAAGATATGAATACGACAAGATTTTTTAAGAAAAATAAAATTTGTAGAACAATTATCACTTTGAGTGATGTATTAATATAATTGATTTTCTCTTCCAAACAATTTATAATGATAGAATATAGTGCTCAAATATTTGTAAGTATGATATTCGGAATAATATGGAAATATATGCGAAAATTCTTACTGAAAGTTCAAGAACACAAACACCTTTATGAATCATGGTGAAGTCATAAAAAATATCATGAAAAAAATGTCAAGTTAAAATGAAAAAGTTTCATGAAAAGTGGAATGAAAAGGTGTTTAAAAAGTTATTATTTTCTTCAAGTTTGTATAGGATTTGTTATGTCAGTTTTAACGGATACTTGAATTAACAAATGCAGAACAATTTTTTGAATTTCAAAATTAAAAATATTGTTTAAGAATATTCTAAATTGTGGCAGTTTTGTGCTGTTATGACGGGTAAAAACGCCATAATTTACCAAATACTGAATGAAAAATTAAAATAAATTGTCAAAAATTTTGAACCAACATTATGCAACATCATTTGATTTATCCAAGTCAATAGATTATATTTGAAAGTGATTTAACATGGTTCAAACATGAAAAAAAAATTTTCAAATGCATTATAAAAAAATATTTTAAAGCTAGAAATAGTATGATATTTTAAACCAAATGAACCATGCATGCAAGTGAATTTTGGAGATTATTTTGAGCACTATTTTATCAATATATATTGCATGCTTATACCTCAAAAATTAAAATCAATTCAAGTCTTCATAATGTTGCAATCTTGATCCATAGCCATATTGCTTCATGATGCTTTTTCTCATCCTTGGATAAATGCACATAGTAGTTGTCTTCATCAAAACATAATGTTGAAGAAGCTTGACTTCACAATGTTGATGAAGATTCTCCATCCGTCTCCTCAAATGTTTCGAGGAGCTCAGAGTTTCCCACGTTTTGCAAGAAATCCACGAAGGAATTACCTCCCAAAACCTTGGTGGAAAGTCTCTCGCGAGGAAAGTCGTAAGAGCATGATATTACTGGCCCACCATGCAACACGATGCAAAAGAGCATGTAAAGAGATGTGACAAATGTCTATGCCACAGGGATATGCACTTAGCACCACTAAACAAGCTCAAATCTCTCATACCCATGGCCCTTCGCATGGTATAGACTAGACATCCTCGGGCCATTCGTTGTAAGATCAAACCAGAACAAGTATCTGATAGTACGTGTGGATTACTTCACAAAATAGATAGAAGCAGAGGCCCTGGCTAAAATAACAACATAAAACATACTCTATTTCTACAAACAAAACATACTTGTTTGGTTCGGCATACCTCAAGCCATTATCACCGACAACAGGACACAAATCACGTACAGGAGTTTTCAAGAGTTTGTCGCCAAACTAGGCACCATTCAACACTTTGCTTCTGTCGACCATCCTCAGACAAATGGGAAAGTAGAAGCTATGAACAGGGTGATCCTATGAGGCCTCAAACGAATGCTTGATGAAACAAAAAGGAAATGGGTCTAGGAGCTACACGACGTGCTTTGGGCCTACTGAACAACTCCTTACTCGACAACCGGGGAAACCATATTTCGTCTAGCATACAACATAGAAGCAGTGATCCCAGTGGAAATTAGAGATCCATCTAGGAGAACTTAAGCTTCTCTTGACGAGTAAATGAACGACGAGGCACTAAGAGAAGAGCTCGACCTTGTCGAGGAAGTCCAATTGGGGGCAGCCCTCCGAGAAGCCTCACTAAAACAAAGAATTTACCTCCGTAAAGACTCCAAGATCATACAACGAGAATTTAAAGTCGGAAGCCTTATCTTGAGGAGAAATCACAAAGATTCTCGCAAAGGCAAGCTCTCCGCAAATTGGGAAGGCCCCAATCGCGTCCAGGAAAAAACAGGGAATGGGGCCTACCACCTCAAAAACATGCAAGGGAAAGAACTTGCTCGACCATGAAACACCAAAAAACTAAAACAATATTACAATTAAGGTGCATAAATAGTCGGTGCTTTGTTGAAACAAGGAGCACAACAGCCTCAACAACATGTGCGTGATTAGGTATAAGCATATCACCTCAATACGAATGAAATGGAGAGTTTCCTCTCTTTAACAAGCAGTTCCTCGGCCCAATAGGGAAAACTCAAACCAGCTCTACCATTACCGTACCATGATGGAAAGACACCCAGCTCATGATGGAAAGTTCATGCCGCCAAGTTCATATCTCAGTCAATGAAATTAGGACTCATCCCCTGCCCAGAAAACAATCCCGACCATTTGACCAGTTCCTCACACTAGAGAATATCGATACTTTCGAGCAAATCCCCAAATATACTTAGTAAAATGCAAATAAACGTCTCCGGAAAACATGCATTTAGACGTACAAAACTTAGAATGCACTCATGGAAAATAAATAAAAAGTGTAGTTATGAATTAAGACGGCCACGAGGACCGCAATTATCCAAATATTACATAAATGGGGGTCAAGCCCGGATTCATAAAACAACAGATAAACAGCCACAAGGGTTGGAATTGTCAGAATGTTACATCGACTGATCAAAAGCTCGTAAAAATGTTACAAAAACCAACGACATGCAGGCTGGCCAGACACAAATAACAAGCTTAATCGGTAGAGTTTGGTTGTTCTTCCTGGTTAGGCTACACATCCCTTCCTTCTTCTTCATCGAACTTGAGGAACTCGGGGATGATGATCTGCCTGCCAACTACACTATAGAGGAACCCAGTCCCGGCCATGTTAAGATCAACATCAGGGTTAGCAATATTAAGCTAATCCAACGCATTGTTGAAATTATCCTCGCCAATCAACACACAGTCCTCCTCGGCCAGATGAAGGCGGGCAAACAACTCAACATGGGTCCTTAATTGCTTCAGCTCCTTGATCTCATCCTCGGTCGGGGCCGCATAAACTTCCAAAGCAACGAACCTATCCTCGAGCTCCTTGTTCAACTTGGTCAACCTTTCAGCCTACTCGGTCAATGTTGTTTTCTCCTTTTCTAGCCCCTCTTTCTCGGGCTTCGACTTGGTCAACTTCTCCTTCAGCTCCACAATAGTCACAAAGGCATCATTTTCCTCCTTAATGGTAGGGGTCCCATCCTCAGCATGGATCACCGCTATCTCTAGAATCCTCATTAAATCGACAGCATCATGAGCAAGGTTTTTCCTCTTGCTCGGCTAATTGATACTCTATAGATGCAAGGATTCCGCCCATGATACCTTCAAAGAGGGTCCCCCTTCAAAGTAACCCTGATGCAACCAACAAAGAGGAAGCTCGTACATATCCGTAAAACCCTCCCTGGTCAGGTCAATAGAATCGCTCCCCACGCGGTGACGTTTTTTAGATGAGGTCACCTTTTTAGGGGAAGCGTACTCGTCAGGAGGAGTAGAAGAGGAGGTCCCCAACCCAGTAGGAGGATGAATTGAAGCACCTCCCAAACAAATTTTCTAATTCATAGCTTTCTTCGGCTGCCTCATGTTATTAGTGGCGACCATCTTCACCATATGCTCATGCGCGTTCGGCATTTCACATATAACAAGTAACGAGCATAAAGCAGCTAACAGAGAAGATGATCAAAAACAAGTTAGTAAACAAAAAGCTACCAAAAAATGCTAAGGCATCCTCGTAAGTGGCACATTAGAGGAGCCCTTTCATATTAATAAGTTGAGCCGCAAGCATAGGCTCCATGTCGTCATCAAGGATGGCCTCCCCGCGCTTGGTCACGCACTCGGCAGGGATGAAGCTGTCGACGTAGACCACAAGTTTGTTGTAGGAAGCCAAATCCTCCCCCTCCAAGTTGCTTGGTCGCATAAGATACTCCTCGGTCTTCTGATCAAAATGATCTTGACTCCAGGAAAACTAGAATCTTTGAACCCGGTGCCTCCTCTGCTGACCATCCTCACTGAGAAGGGGTTTCCCGTCATCATCCCTCATAATCTCCTAGACGAGCAAGGAATTAATAACATTCCTAGACACTGGCAAGACAATATAGTAATGTCCTTGAACGTACAGATAGACTATGAGTATGCTTTGAATTGTTTTTTTACTGCTTCAAAGACACCCAAGCGAACAGTTCTCTGAGGTCGTATGTCGCTGAAGGTGGAAACAAGCAAAGAAGAGGGTGACAGTGTCCCCAATCTTGAAGTAATTATAGACAAGCTCAAACTCACGAGTAAAGGCGAGTGAGTTGGAATGATGTTGCGAGGGCCCTAAATCTAAGTGGGCAAAGATTTCCATCTGGTGATCAAAGAAAGGAAATTGAAGCCCCATCTCATTGAAAATGTACTCATACATAGGAAACCGATCGGTGTCAAAAGACAAACATATCCTTTCATTTTCCCCAAGGAATATGACTCTCCAATCCTCCCCAGAACCCGAGGAACTTATCTCCCCTCTAATATCTTTGAACGCCTCCCTAGGAAAGGAAGCAAGAAACGATGCCATCCCACGAGGCTCCAAAGCTATCCAAGCCTAGGGATTCGGAGCTGGATCTGAAGCTGTCATCTCCTCCTTAGAAGTATCGAGCCACTCGGCCATATTCTTATCCTCGGAATTCATAGCCATTTTTTACCTAAAAACCAGAGAACAAAAGTGAATTCGACAATTAAATCATATCCACCCTTCCACCGCTAGTCAAGCGAAAGGGCTTACGAGGACACGAGGAAGAACGTCCCCGGTCAAAGCCCTTACTAAAAAAGAAAAAAAATATGCGAGAAATCTTCCTCGGCCGATTTGGATCCTCCCTAACAGGTAAATCCACAAACCCTGTGAAGAGAGTCCCCTTCGACACACTACCCAAAAATTCATTTAGAGGTTCATCAAAAACTTCATAACTTCATTAGAAGCTTCATACCTTCACTAGAAAACTCATGAGTTCACCAGGAAACTCATGAGTCCCATCACAATAACCACAACGCTGAAACGGCTAGAAGACACTCAAACCTCACTCTCTCAACGATGACGGGGTCCGAAATGGCACCACAGTCGTCAAATGCCAACAGTCCGTGGAGCAACGGTCACCATAACTAGCTATAGCCCTAACCACATACATTCTAGGCAAGAACAAAGTTAAGACTGACTTACAGGGGAGAGAAAACAAGGAACTTACAAGGTTGAAGAAGTTGAACTCTGGTCGGACGATACAGACGTGGTGGTGGAAGGATGAAGGGAAAAGAAACTGTGAAAGCGTTGAAAAGTGAAAGGTGAAAAGAGAGTGGAAAGCACAAAAGTGAAAATGACCTACTACTTCTCTTATCTATAGAACAATCTCAGTACATGTGCCCACGCACGCGCGACCTAGGGCGGCATAAGGATCATCATTAACCATAACACATATACTACCATCATTACACACTACTGCAACGTGTGGCTCGATGTAGGCGTGACATGCAACCTACTCAAAATCCAATCATCTATTCGTCTCCCCGCGCGCCGAACACGTGAAGTAATTTTTAGGTTCCTCGTGCATGTTTGTCCTCTGGTAATATTGGAACGTCCTCACCTCTTGCAGCAGGTGCCAAAGGCACCATCACCTCCTCAACACATGGGCTGACTCTAAAGTCATCACTCATATGCCCAGGAGTAACAACTTGGGAAGCTCCTGTTTTGGACTGGCCCAATAGCTAAAGCAAGTCCCAATCCACTCATGCGTTTAGGAAGGCCAAATGACCTTGGCCCAATCAGTTGGAATAAATAAGGGACACTTTTCCCTTTTGCCCCTCATGTCGAGGAGCCTTTGTCGGTTGACCTCCAGGATCAACGAGACCACATCTGCCTTCTCAGAACAGGCTAGCCCTCGTCCTTCCAATCGCACAAGGACAGCCACCCAAGAATGACAAGAACCATGTTTTCCCGTGAATGCTTCTCTGCTCGTTATAACGGCTAGTACTAAGCATCTCTACCCATTATAACGGCTAGTTCCTGGCAGTTACCTATTTTTTATGAACCTCATATCTAGGCCCAAAAATAGGAACCAATGGACAAGTTCTAGAGGAACTATATAAACCCTCACACTTATGAGGACCAGATATTCAATATTCATCACTCACTTCGAAAACCCTAAACTTTTCTATCTTGTATCTCTCTGCACTCTTTCTTACTTGAGCGTCAGAGTGCCTTGGAGGTACACCATCCTCCTCCTTATTATTAGCTTTGCAGACGGAGATATCAGCCCCTTACAAGTTTTGATCACCGATAAGATCATTAATACTTGGGTCTTTCAATAAAGCTAATTGGATGGATTAAAATTATTTAAACACCAAAGCGATGTTAAACACAAAGTTGCAACTTCTTACCACCTACAACAAGTGAAAGTAATCAAATAAGCATTTGAATTAAAACTAATCATGGAAAATATTTGTTTGAAAATCTTGATGATATACTCTGCATGCATAAATCAATGTTTAAGACTCATTTAAGACTATCTCTTTATCACCCAGTCTAGAAATCATATGTTTAAGACACATTTGAGACTATCTCTTTAGGCCCAAACGCTTTGTATGGGAGTCCAATTACTAACATTACCTCCCTTAAACAAGAAAGTAAACAAACTTTCAAAAATCAAAATAGCTAAAGAAATTATTTACTTGTTACTCAAGTCACACGTTTCAAGATTGTCTCTTAATGAGCTAAAAGTTCCCATCTTTAAAGGTTTGGTCATAATATTAACAACTTATCTTTTGTGCAGTAGTTGTTGTTTTATGATTTTGAAAAACTTTCCATTGAAGAAATTATCTGGCCGAGTCACGGTATAAGTCGCGCTCTTTAAGATGTTTTGCAGCACGGTTCAAAATTATGTAAATCAGACACTAAATCATGACGCCTCCGGAATAAAACAATACAGTTCTATATTGTACGGTTACTATTTTTGCTGTAGATAATCAGATATAAAGTACGTCCTTTGATGATAAAAATACCATTGAATATGGTATAAATATAAATACCATTCGCGTTAAGTTATAATTGAGATTCAAGCATTTGAATTTGTATTTAATTTCATTTGCATTTGAGTTTAGTTTATATTTGGATGTTAGTATATAAACCCAAAGTTAGTTGCATTTAAATATATAACTTTGTAAAGTTTGTTGAAAAGTTAGTTACAAAATTATATCTCTCCTTTTTCTCTCTCTCTCTCTATAATTTTCTTTCATCTTCATCTTCTTCCTCTTGTGCATAATGAATGTGTAAACTCCAACAAATTGGTATCCAGAGCTCCGAACAGAAAAACATGAGTGTACGTGAGGTGTGTGATATATTTTGTTCATCAAATTCACACTGAGTTGAAGTTCAAAATCAGAGAAGAATCACATTTCTTGATTCTTATGGTTGGGAAACATGAGTGTTTTGTGATATTTGAGTGATTTGCACAAGAACAAAGATGAACGGCGGAAATGGTAGCTTGAACGCAAAGCTTCCAATATTCGATGGAAAGAATTAGAATTGGTGGTTGATTCAAATGCGTGTGCTTTTTGGAGTTCAATATGTTCTTGATCTCGTCAATAATGGTTACACGACAGTTGCAAAAGATGCAACAAAAGAAAAAATAAATGTGCAAAGTAATACGAGGAAGAAGGATTAAAAGGCATTGTTTTATATCAATCAGTGTGTGGATATGAAGGTGTTTGAGAAGATTTCTGATGCAGCGAAGGAGAAAGAGGTGTGGGATATACTTGTGTGGTGTTATGGAGGTGACACATTAGTGAAGAAAGTGAGGTTGCAGTCCCTATGCAAGCAATATGAGAATCTCAACCTGAAGAATAATGAGAAGGTACCATATTACATCTCCAAAGTGACTCTGATCACTAATAAGATGAAGGCTTGTGGAGAAACTCTCTTTGAACAAATAATCATTGAAAAGGTACTCAGATCCCTTACTCCCTAGTTTGATTACATAGTTTTAGCCATAGAACACTCTAAAGACACTAGCACCATGAGAATTGAATAACTTCAGAGTAGTTTAGAGGCACAAGAATTGTGTCTGACTAAAAGGAACTATGAAAGGAAGTCAGAACAAGATCTCAAGGCTTGTTTTGTTAGGAAAAACAAGAAGCAAGCATGAATAGAGAACATGAAAAGGAATGTTTAGAAGTCAGAACCTTCTTTAAGAATGTTCAGAAGGGAAAGAAAAAGTTTGATGAGATAAAGGTTCAGTGCTACAACTGTAACAGATTTGGCCATCTTGCCCCTGATTATTGTTCAAACAAAGAAAACAAGTGAGAAGAAGCTAATATAGCTAGAGGAGATTCAGAGGATGAACTTGTGTTATTGATGACTTTTAAGAATGAAGGTGAAGAAATAGTAGACTAGTGGTATGCAGACATTGACTGCTCAAATCACCTAACTGAAAACAAGCAATGGTTGATTAATTTTGACTCTAGTAAAAAGAAAAAGATCATATGTGTTGATTATAAGTATCTGAATGCTGAAGGAATGGGAAAATGTTAGAGTGAAATTGCATAATGGAAAAACAACTCTAGTTAAGGATGTATGGTATTTTACTGGAATAAAGAGCAATCTGATGAGTGTAGGTTAGTATATTGAAAAAGGTATTTCAATAACCATAAAGGACAATATATTGAAGTTGTATGACTGTAATTAGAAGTTGCTTATACAGTCTGAACTAGGAAGAAATAGGACATTCAACGTGAATGTTGAAACAATAGACATTAATGCCTTAGTGCAATAGTGTTTCAAGGGAGAGTGAGTTATGGCACAAGAGATTGGGAAATATGAACTTCAGAAGCTTAGGGCATCTGAGTTTAAAGACTATGGAACTTATAATTGTAAATATTGTGGCACCATAAAAATAATGTGGAATATGCAAGAAAAGAAAGCAACCAAGATTGCCTTTCTCATCAAAATTTCCTCCAAGAGCAACTCATGCTTTGGGTATTGTGCATTCTGATGTATGTGGTCCATTTGAAGTACCTTCACTTGGAGTAAACAATTACTTTGTGTCATTTGTGGTTGACTTCAAAATAATTACACGGGTAGCACTCATAAAGTTCAAACATGAGGTGTTTGTTGAGTTCAAGAAGTTCAAAGTGAAGGCTGAAAATCAGAGTGGACAAAGGTTGAAGATCCTCAGAACCAATGATGAAGGTGAGTTCAACTTTGGAAAGTTCAATAAGTTTTGTGAGGAGAATGGTATTGAGCATGAGGTTGCTGCTCCATACACTCCACGACATAATGGTCTTATTGAGAGAAGAAACAGAACTTTGTTATACATGATAAGGATCATGTTGAAAGAAAATAATCTTCCTTACACATTCTAGGGTGAAGTTGTTGCCACTTCAGCATATATGCTCAACAGAAGTCCAACAAAGAAGGTAAATGAATTAGTTCCTATGGAAAAGTGGACTAGTAGAAAGCAGAGTGTGAGCCATCGGAAGGTGTTTGGTTCTATTTGTTACAAACATGTATTAGATGCTACTAGAAGGAAATTAGATGACATAAGTAATACCATGTTGCTTATAGGTTACTTTTTCATTGGTTCCTATAAAATATATTATCCAGTCACCAAATAGAGTTGTTTTCAGCATAGATGTCATAGTGAAAGAATCAGAAACAATGGATTGGAACAAGTCTCAATCCAATTATAGTGCAGTGCCAACACTAGAATCTGATTCTGCCTCTGAAGGATATTATGAGTCTAAAAGGAGATTCTGAGTTTAAAGGTGAGTCTGAAGGAGATCCAACCTTTGAAGGTGATCTAGCCTCTAAAGGTGGTCCGACCTCTGAAGGTAGAGCTTGTAAAGGTGGTCTAGTCTCAGAAGGTGGAACTTCTGTAAGTGGAGTTGGCTCAGAAGGTGAACTTGCACAGTTCCAGAGACCACAGAGAATCATAAATATACCAAGGAGACTTGTAGACTTTAATTTGCTACATGAAACTAAGGTTGACTCTTAAGGTGAAGTCATACAGTGTTCCATGATGGTGGATGTTGAACCAGTAAGCCTTGATGAGGCTCTTAAGAAGAAGGTGTGGGTAAACGCCATGAAGGAATAATGTGAGAAAATTGAAAGAAACAAGACATGGGAATTGAGTATTCTACCAAAGAAAAAGAAAGACATCGGTGTAAGATGGGTTTGCAAGATAAAGCTGAAGCAAAATGGGTATATTGACAAGCATAAAGCTAGGTTAGTAGCTATGGGATTTCTATAGAAATCTAGTTTAGACTACTTTGAAGTGTTTGCACCTGTAGCTAGACATGAAACAACCAAACTAGTGATTAATTTAATTGTAAGTAGGAACTGGCCTCTGATAGATTTAGATGTGACGTCAGCATTTATAAATAGTCCATTACAAGAAGAAGTATATGTGTTACTGTTGACAAGAAATTTTCAACTCAAGGATTAGGCCACAAGTTAGAAGGTATACTTTGTCAAAAGGGAGTGTCAATTATTCTACAAGAGATAAACAGAGGCCGTTGACAATTTCTAAGAATAAATCCCCAAATATGGGTCGAGACAGTATTGGAATTAGAAGCTAGGTCGATGGAGGCTAGGCAAGACAAAAGAAAGAGCAAGTGGCGGCAAAATCAGTTGCCAACTCCAAGCATAAGCAGAATGTGGGATGTTTGAAAGCAGCACCACACAAACACTCAACGTGAGTGGTTCAAGTAACTGTCCGCAGTTACATTTTAGCGTTTATTTAAGCAAATTGTTGCATTCATTTTCGAGGTCGCGTTTTGTAACATTGTAAGAGAGCATTCAAAGTACCAGCATTCAGAGAAACGAGACAGTTCTGAGGAATGTACAATTACGTTCACCTTTAAATTCAAAACAGTTATATTTCATGTCTTATTTATCATTTCAGCCTTGCAACTTACCTATCATTTATCTATTTTTGTCTTTTACCTTTTCTTTCTTATTACAATTTCTGTACTTTAATCATTTCAAACACCAAAGCACTATCGAACTTAATGAAGAAGTGAAAAACACAAGAAGGGGAATTGAATTGTAAAACTGAAAATCAATGCAATGAACACAATATTTTTATCCTGGTTCGTTTGATCTCAAACTACTCCAGTCCACCCGTCAAGGTGATTTCGCCTCTCTCCAACGAGGTCTTAATCCACTATATTCAACTGAATATTACAATCTGCTTTAACAACTGCTAAAGCCTTCTTGATGCAAACCACAAATCGGTTTGTCAAGGAATTACTTTCTTACAAAGAATTGAGATCTAGGTGTGTGAATGTTTTCTACAAAACTGTTTATCACAACTGTGATACTACACAACTTAAGCTTATGGAAACTAGATTGCTAAAATAATTGAGTAAGGAATTTTGGAGCTTTTAGCAAATTGAGAGTAAGGAAGATGATGATTGGCTTTTAGGCGTGTAAATTGATGTAGAGCATTAGCCAATTCAATCTTCATTGACTTGTTTATATAGCATTGGAATTAGTGAACGTTGGAGCCATAATTTTGTTTCAATGCCAATAATAATCTTTCCTTATTAAGCAGATCTTGTCTGGATTGATGTCGTTGGTAATAACTCATCTTGAATGCACAGTACCGTTGCCACTTAAGCGTGTTCTGGCTTTGGCTCATTCTGATGCTGCTTAAGTGCTAATGAACTGTTGTTGTCTTTATCAGAGTTCAGAGTGTTAAGCACAGATCTGTTCATCAAGCTTCAGCATAAGCGTGAGTTGTTCTTCTGATTCTGGTATCTGATATAGCAACTTCTGATGCTGATGTTGATATCCAATTTTCTGATGCTGATGAGGATGTTCTCATGCTGATACCCATTAGAGTTTCTGTAAAACAGAAAGTAATTTTTAGGTAGCAACTAGTTCTTACATGAATCACATAATTAATATATCTTTTCATTTTGTTATCATCAAAACTTAAACTTAGGGTAGTAGATTCAAACTTTGTTCTAACAATCTCCCCCTTTTTGATGATGACAAAAACTAGATATTTTTTAATTTGAAAATAGCGTGAAAAGTATCAGAGATAACTAAATGATAAGTTGCATCAGAATTAAATAGGAAGTTATCAAAGATAAGGGATAAAGCGATATCAGAGTTGGGATCGGAGATACTCCCCCTGAATTTATTACTTCCCTTTTTAATTCCAAGAGTTCTTCAGGATCAGATCTTTATTGAATTTTTGGACATCAGAATGTTAGAGCTTCAGATCAGAATATCAGAGCTTTGACTATCAGAACTTCAGATCAGAATATCAGAGCTTCAGAGCTTCAGTGTATCAGAGAGCATTCTTGTACCTGTAGACTTATGCAAAAACAGAAAACATTCAAGTATGTCAGAGTGTTAGAATGGTTGATACTTTTTGTCTCAGTAATCCGTTATTGAAAAATATCATTCTTGTTCTCCCCCTTTTTGTCAGCAATCAAAAAGTGTAAGTGATGCGCTAAAACGATCAGAGCAGAAAAACTTGTTATATTAAAATATTCAGAGCCAGACAAAACAGTACAAAAGATATGCAAAGAAAACATTGAAAATATCATGAATGAAAAACTAAGGTTGGGGAGGAAAGCGTGTGAACAGAGTCTCCAGCATTGCCTTAATCTGATCAGCAGTTTCAGTCTGCTTGTGCACCATGCTAACTACTGTATCTATCTTGCTGTCTTGCACGTTCATCCTTTCCTTCATCTTCTGATCATTTTCATCCATTCCTTGTTGCAGACGAATATCATTCAGCTTTAGCTCTTCCAGAGTCTGCCTGTCCAAGGCTGCTTGAGAAACATCAGAAGCAGGGAGCTTCTGAGAGCTTTCTGCAACATCTTCAGCTTGTCTAACTTCAGCTTGAGTGGTCTGATCTTCTTATGGCTGCACTTTTGAAGTTGGACGCTTCTCAGACCATGGCTCACTATCCAGAAGGAGCACGTCTTCCTGTGGCAGCTGACTTTCAACTTCCTTCAGCAGCTTGCTGAAGTTCTGTTGTGCCTGCTCATAATTGATGTCTTGCAATTTGAGGGCTTCAGCATGTACCCATATTCTGAAACGTGTCCAGAGCTGGTCTGAGGCAGCAGGATCAATCATTCCAGGGAAAACTTGCTTCAGAGAAGCAATCCACTGCTGCAAACCTGTTTCAAAATTCACAATGCCAGAGCCAACATCTGGCTGTTTTGGTTTTGGAATGGCTATTTTATGTTTGAGATCAGCAAGACGGTCAAGGATTGTTAAATCGATGAAGGTCCTGCTGGGGTCTTCTGTAGTTTGTTTGGGAGATGTTTGTTTGGGAGATGGAGTGGGAGAGTCAGAAATAATAATTGGACTGTGTGGAGTTTTTGGAGTATTTGGAGGGGTAGTTTCTGGCGAGGATGGCAGCTGGGCCATGGTTACAGTTGTTCCACATGGCAGCTGAATTGCCAAGGGTTGTGGCTCAGAGGATTGAGGAGAATGAGGTTCAGGTGATGGAGTTTCAGAATGATGAAACTCAGGTTGAGGAGGTGATGGAGGAGGTGATGGTGGATGAATTTCTGGTTGAGGAGAGGGAGGAGGAATTGCTGGTTGTGGAGAAGGAGATGGAATTTCTGGTTGTTCAGGAATTTGTGGTTCTTCTGGTATGGGTGAGAGAGGTTGTTCTGGTTGAGGAGAGTGGGCAATTTCTGGTTCAGTGTTTGGATTATTTGAGAGGTGATCAGAAACACGTTGATCAATGTCAGACAGAACTTTGTCACGTTCTGATGCTGTTGAAGTTGTGAGTTTTAGATGTTTGGTGCAGGGTCTTCTGAGAGTTAGTGACTCAGAAGGGTCATCTTCTGGTTCGGTTTCATCAATAGTTGGTATGGGGATTGGAATTTCATGTGAAGCTGGAGTTGGGATTGATGTTGGAATAGCAGAAGAATTTAAAACAGAAGCAGCAGATAAATTACCTCTTTTCTTGGGAGTCCGCTGGGATGGTCCTTCTGAAGTGGCCTTTCTTTTCTTCGTCTTCTTCAGTGAAACTTCTGGTTGAGGTTGGTGCAGATCTTTGATATTCAGTTTGGGATCTGTACCATCAGCCTTGCAAGCGTCCAAGTATCTGAGAACCACCACTGGTTTAGATTCTATCTCAGAAAATAATGGAAAGTCGTTCAGAGGGACTCTTCTTCTGGTGATGTCAGCAAGAGGAGTAATGATGGGCTCCTTTCTGATATTCTCTATCAGTTTCATTTTCTTCAGATTCTTGGCGTTCAGAGGCTTGCCAACAGTTGGTTCAATAGAACTTAATTCTTGAGCTTCTGTGAGGTGCTCTATCAACCTATTCTCAGTCAGAATATCTGATATTAACCTGCCAAAGGGTATCCAATCCCTCTTTGTTCTTTCTTCTTCCCTGGTCTCCTTGACGCTGGTCCTGAGGTGATTAAACAGAAGATGAGCCAAGTTGATTTTTACCTTCTGATTAATAAAGTAGATCAGAAACTGCTGATCTATATTTATATAATCAGGGGAGCTTGTTGGCTTCCTATGATTAAAGCACCCCAGAATGATCTTCGCCCATACTCTGTGGTGATTCTTTAAGTCTCTGATTTTGCTGTTGGGCACCCCAAGGGTGAAAATCTGTTCTGCTATGACACCAACGTCAGAGCATCTTTCAGCCATATCAATACAGCGGACGCCACCGCCACTGTAACCAATCAATTTTGCTATGTGATCCTCAGTGATCACAATCTTCTTTACCATTATGTAGGAGGTGACTTGATGCGTTGATGAGGACGCATGAATCCAGAACTCCTTGACCAAGACTGGGAATGTTGGTCCAACCAACCTGTCAAAATATCTCTCCCATTTCTGTGCCCTAACTTCTTCTGTCAAGTCAAAACCATTTTCTTTCAGACTGGAGAAGTCAATAATCAGTTCAGACAGCACTTCTAAATTCTTCACTGGTGTAAGGAGTGTTCTGAATGGAACTTGGTACTGTTCAGATGAAGGCTTCTTCTGAGAACCTGCAGAAACATTGCTGGAGGTTGCCATGTTCACACTTAGGGTTTTTCTGAGAAAAGTGAAAAATGGTTTCTTTTGAGAGAGATGAACACACAAGGAAAATGCAGAGAAAGTATTTGTGAGATTGAAAGAAACGGTAAAAGATTAATGTGAGATGTTAATGAGTTTAAATAGATTTTAAAAAAAAATTGAATGTGTGAACGGTTTCAAGAAAGAGAAATCAAATCATGATTACGTTTTAAAAACATGATTACTTTCATTTAATGCTTGCTGATTTTGGGGGATTTGAGAAAGATACTTGAAACGGTTACCAGACATGTGTCTCAATGCACCCAATCAGCGTTTTTCCTTCTCAGAAGCGTGCACGCATTCTGCTTCAGAGATTTGCTGATGATTGGATGACACTTGTTTGATTTAGTGAGCAGCACGTCTATCCTTTAACTGAAACGCTCAGATCTTTAAGAATAGCATCTGATACAATCTGCAAGTTCTATCTTTCTGAAAAGAGATTGATCAGAAGTTCACAGTAAAACAAATACATTCTGAAGATAAATATATAGAATTAAAGCATTTTCACTCTGGGCAGATTTTCATGCTGAGATGTTTCAGAATGAAATTGAACCTATCTTCAGAAAGGGGTTTAGTGAAGATATCAGCCTATTGATGGTCTATATCTATAAATTTTAAGTTCAAAATTCCTTTCTGAATGTAGTCCCTAATGAAGTGATGTTTTATTTCTATATGCTTAGCTCTAGAATGTAAAATGGGATTCTTACTTAAGCAAATAGCAGAAGTATTGTCACAGAGTATAGGGATGTTACTCTCAAAAATCTGGAAGTCTTCAAGCTGACTTTTCATCCAGAGCATTTGTGTGCTACATCCTGCTGCTGCTATATACTCAGCTTCTGCTATTGATAGCGCAATTGTGGATTGCCTTTTGCTGGACCAAGAGATCAGATTGTCTCCCAGAAACTGGTAGCTTCCAGAAGTACTTTTACGCTCTACTCTGTCTCCAGCAAAGTCAGCATCGCAGTAGCCTACTAAGCTGTAATCACTAGATTTTCTATAAAATAAACCCAGATTAGTAGTACCTTTCAGATACTTGAAAATTCGCTTAACAGCTGTTAAGTGAGATTCTCTAGGATCTGATTGGAATCTAGCACAAATACATATGCTGAATAAGATATCAGGTCTTGAAGCTGTCAGATAAAGGAGAGAACCAATCATACCTCTGTAGACCTTCTGTTCTACCTTTTTACTTACCTCTTCTCTTTCCAGAATGCACGTGGGATGCATTGGAATCTTTGATGGCTTACATTCTGAGAGGTCAAATTTCTTAAAAAGATCTCTGATATATTTGCTCTGATGAATGTAAGTTCCCTCTAGAGTTTGATTGATCTGAATTCCTAGAAAGAATTTCAGTTCCCCCATGAGGCTCATCTCAAATTCTGCCTGCATACACTTAGCAAATTTTCTTCCAAAAGAGGAATTAGTAGATCCAAAAATAATATCATCAACATAAATTTGACAGACTAAGATGTCATTCTTAACTGACTTACAGAATAAGGTAGTGTCCACTTTCCCTCTGGTGAATTCATTTTCTAACAGAAAGTTACTTAGTCTTTCATACCAAGCTCTGGGAGCTTGTTTCAGACCATATAGTGACTTCTTTAGTTTGAAAACATGTTCTGGATGTTTTGTATTTTCAAAGTCAAGGGGTTGGTGCACATAAACCTCTTCTTCTATATAACCATTTAAGAATGCACTCTTGACATCCATCTGATACAGAGTGATGCCTCTATTAACAGCAAATGAAATTAAAAGTCTGATAGATTCTAACCTGGCGACTGGAGCAAAGGTTTCTGTATAGTCTATTCCCTCTTGCTGACTATAACCTTGTGCTACCAGTTGTGCTTTGTTTCTGATGACTTCACCTTGTTCATTAAGCTTGTTTCTGAACACCCATCTTGTTCCAATGACGTTGAATCCTTTTGGTCTAGGAACAAGATCCCATACGTCATTTCTGGTGAATTGATTCAGCTCTTCTTGCATTTCTAGAATCCAGTCATTGTCCAGAAGTGCTTCATCAATAGAAGAAGGTTCAATCAGAGACACAAGTCTCATGAGGGTTTCTTCAGAGTTTCTGAAGCTTGCTCTTGTTCTGATTGGATCTTCCTTTCTTCCTAAGATAGTTTCTTCTGGGTGATCTAAGCTGCTTCTGGGTAGTCTCTTCTGAGGTTGAACAGCAGCTGTTGTAGGATTGCTAGCAGTGCTCCTTTCAGATGTTGAAGGAGTGTCTGTGTTGAGAGCTTCTGATGACTTGTCTTCAGAACCTGTAAATTCAATTTCCATACCTGCAAAAACTTCATTCTGCTTTGACTTTTCAGAGTCAAGCTTATCATCAAAACGAACACTGATTGATTCTTCCATAATTTGTGTTTCTGTATTTTATACTCTGTACCCTCTTGAGCGTTCAGAGTATCCTAACATAATACACTTCTGTGCTTTAGAGTCAAACTTGTTCAAATAATTTTTTGTATTTAACATAAAACAGGTACATCCAAATGGATAAAAATATGAAATGTTGGGCTTTCTGTTCTTCCACAATTCATATGGAGTCTTTTCCAGAATAGGTCTTATTGAGATTCTATTCTGAATGTAGCACGATGTGTTTATTACCTCTGCCCAGAAGATCTTAGCAACGTTTGTCTCATTGATCATGGTTCTGGCCATTTCTTGCAATTTTCTGTTCTTTCGTTCTACAACTCCATTTTATTGGGGAGTTCTAGGACAAGAGAAATCATGCAGAATGCCTCTGTCATTAAAAAATGACTCAAAGTCTTTGTTTTCAAACTTTCCACCATGATCACTTCTGACTTTAACGATTCTAAGATCCTTTTCATTCTGAACTTGGTTACAGAAGGTAACAAACACAGAGTGTGACTCGTCCTTGTGTCTTAAGAACTTTACCCATGTCCATCTGCTATAGTCATCTACGATTACTAACCCATACTTCTTGCCACTGACTGAAGTAGTTTTAAATGGTCCAAATAAGTCAATGTGCAGAAGTTCTAATGGCTTAGAGGTAGAAACAACATTTTTAGATTTGAAAGAAGGTTTTGCAAACTTGCCTTTCTGACATGCTTCACACAGAGCATCTGAATTGAACTTCAAATTAGGAAGTCCTCTGACCAGATTGAGTTTGTTAATCTGAGATATTCTTCTCATACTAACATGCCCCAATATTCTGTGCCAGATCCACTGCTCGTTGTTAACATACAGAAGACACTTTACATTCTGACTTTTCAGTTCAGAAAGTTTGATTTTGTAAATGTTGTTTTTCCTCTTTCCATTAAACAGGATAGTCCCATCTTTCTGACTAACAGCTTTACATGATTTTTGATTAAAGATTATATCATAACCGTTATCACTTAATTGACTTATGGATAACAGATTATGCATTAATCCATCTACTAGCAGAACATTATTTATAGAGGGAAGATTTCCATTACCTACAGTTCCAGAGCCAATGATCTTTCCCCTCTGATTGCCTCCAAAGCCAACGTGGCCTCCAGGCTTAAGTTCCAGGCTTTGGAACATATGCCTTCTTCCCGTCATGTGTCGCGAGCAGCCAGAGTCCAGGTACCATGACTGGTGTTTCTGATTTACTGCTAAAGATATCTGCAACATGTATTATTTTATCCTTAGGTACCCAGATTTTCTTGGGTCCTGATTTGTTAGATTTACCAAAACTCAGGTTGAATTTTGGTTTCACAGAATACTTACTGCTAGTGTATTTAATATCATGTGTATGACCATACATAACATGTGAGTTCAGAGGAGTGTGTTTAATGGTTAAATCCATGACATTCTTTGGTGTAGGAACCTTACCTTGGTATCCTATTCCCTTCCTGCCGTTTCTGCTAACTCCATAGATCATTGAAGCCATTTTACTTCTATCTATGCTTTTAGCAAGGAACTTCTGGAAACTGTGATCATACTCCTTGATGATCTCATCAGCGCTGCTGGGAGTTTTAGAAATTGGTTCCTTCTGAGAGTTTTGTAAAGTATTTTCTAATTTTGAAATTTTATTTCTCAGCTCAGAATTTTCCAATTTAAGACTCTCAGTCTTATCAGAGTCAGATTCAAGATTCCTTTTCAGGTTTCTGAATTTAACTCTAATCTGCTGGTACCTTTCCAGAATTTCATTAAGGCTTTCAGCAAGTTCAGCCTTAGTAAAATTAATTGCAAAGTCGGGAAATACCTCTTCAGTATCTGATTCTGAGTCTGATTCAGAAGCTTCACTATCTTCTGAAATGTTGGCCATGAGAGCTATGTTTGCTCTCTCATCATCTGATTCTGAGTCGGCTTCGACGAGTCAGAGTCATCCCATGTAGCCATGAGACTTTTCTTCTTTTCTCTTCCAAACTTCTTTTTGGGCTTTTCCCTCTGAAGCTTTGGACAGTCACTCTTGTAGTGTCCTTGCTCATTACACTCATAGCAGATGATGTCCTTGGTGTTTGGCTTTCTGCTTCCTGAGGAGCCTTCAGATCTTCTGTATCCAGATGAAGAATTTGTCCTTCTGTATCTGGAAGAAGACTCGTTCTGATCAGATCTTCTGGGATTCCTGAACTTCCTTTGCCTCCGCTTCCACAGTTGATTCACTCTTCCGGAGAGGAGAGAAAGTTCGTCTTCTTCTGATGAGGATCCATCAGATGTTTCTTCAACTGCCTGCAAAACTTTAGACTCAGATTTTTTGTTAGATTTTAATGCTAAAGGCTTACCTTGCTTCTGAGGTTCATCAGCTTCTAGCTCTATCTCATGACTTCTGAGGGAGCTGATAAGTTCCTCCAGAGAAATTTTGTTGAGATCTTTTGCTAGCTTCAGAGCTGTAACCATTGGCCTCCACTGCTTTGGTAAGCTTCTGATGATTTTCTTGACGTGATCAGCAGTAGAGTAACCTTTGTCCAGAACCTTGAGACCAGCTACTAGAATCTGGAATCTTGAGAACATTGTTTCAATGGATTCACTTTCTTCCATTTTGAATGCCTCATACTTCTGAATGAGCGCAAGAGCTTTAGTTTCTTTGACCTGAATGTTGCCCTCATGCGTCATTCTGAGTGAGTCAAACATGTTCTTTGTTGTGTCTCTGTTAGAGATCTTTTCATATTCAACATAAGAGATGGCGCTGAGAAGGATGGTTCTGGCCTTGTGGTGATTTTTGAAATCACGCTTTTGTTGGTCAGACATTGCTTTCCTATCAATCTTCTGACCGCTTGCATTCACAGGGTGCGTGTATCCATATGTCACCATGTGCCACAGATCAGCATCATGTCCCAGAAAGAAGCTTTCAATTCTGTCTTTCCAGTAATCAAAATTTTCTCCATCAAAGACTGGAGGTTTGCCGCTGAATCTGTCTATGTCTTCGTTGTTGTCATTGCTGGTGTGTGAATAAGTTCCTGCCATTGTGTTTTTCTGACGCTGGATCTTATATTGACACGGTTAAGTGTTTTAGCTCAGAACCAGACGCTCTAATGCCAATTGAAGAAGTGAAAAACACAAGAAGGGGGGTTGAATTGTAAAACTGAAAATCAATGCAATGAACACGATATTTTTATCCTGGTTCGTTTGATCTCAAACTACTCCAGTCCACCCGTCAAGGTGATTTCGCCTCTCTCCAACGAGGTCTTAATCCATTATATTCAACTGAATATTACAATCTGCTTTAACAACTGCTAAAGCCTTCTTGATGTAAACCACAAACCGGTTTGTCAAGAAATTACTTTCTTACAAAGAATTGAAATCTAGGTGTGTGAATGTTTTCTACAAAACTGTTTATCACAACTGTGATACTACACAACTTAAGCTTATGGAAACTAGATTGCTAAAATAATTGAGTAAGGAATTTTGGAGCTTTTAGCAAACTGAGAGTAAGGAAGATGATGATTGGCTTTTAGGCGTGTAAATTGATGTAGAGCATTAGCCAATTCAATCTTCATTGACTTGTTTATATAGCATTGGAATTAGTGAACGTTGGAGCCATAATTCTGTTTCAATGCCAATAATAATCTTTCCTTATTAAGCAGATCTTGTCTGGAATGATGCCGTTGGTAATAACTCATCTTGAATGCACAGTACCGTTGCCACTTAAGCGTGTTCTGGCTTTGGCTCATTCTGACGCTGCTTAAGTGCTGATGAACTGTTGTTGTCTTTATCAGAGTTCAGAGTGTTGAGTGCAGATCTGTTCATCAAGCTTCAGCACAAGCGTGAGTTGTTCTTCTGATTCTGGTATCTGATATAGCAACTTCTGATGCTGATGTTGATATCCAATTTTCTGATGCTGATGAGGATGTTCTCATGCTGATACCCATCAGAGTTTCTATAAAACAGAAAGTAATTTTTAGGTAGCAACTAGTTCTTACATGAATCACATAATTAATATATCTTTTCATTTTGTTATCATCAAAACTTAAACTTAGGGTAGTAGATTCAAACTTTGTTCTAACACTTAACACTCAATTTGGTCGTTCAACTGAATTGGGGTTTTCCCATCAAGTCATGCATACTTTCACCTCAAGTACCATTGCAATCATGAGGCAGTAGATCGATGAAAGTAATAATTAAATGGTCAATATACTTACTCAACAAGAGTGTCATATTGAGACCGTTAATAGAGAATTCGGTGCAAATTTACCAAACTTTGGCAAATCAAATGACTCGCATCAGTGACTTTCTTAGTGCCCCGAGAGTGCCAGTTCGACATGTTGCACCGCCTCCACACAAAGA
The DNA here is from genome assembly GCA_948472305.1 of Vicia faba. NCBI lineage: Eukaryota > Viridiplantae > Streptophyta > Magnoliopsida > Fabales > Fabaceae > Vicia > Vicia faba. The sequence goes on along the minus strand of OX451738.1, from coordinate 554,055,040 downwards.
ACCAGTGCAGTATGAAAAGGAGGTCAATGAGGTCGATGAGACAATCAACCAAAATGCCAGTTCCCCAGCATGTCGATCATATACCCATGGTGATTGAACAACCCCCAGTGGTGATAGTGAATCAAAACCGAATGTCGATCAAGTCGCTAGGCATGTTCGAAGAGATGCAGTGGCTGAAGAGAAAAACCTAGATGCCATCATCGAATGAATTATGATCCAAAATGGGATCAATACTGGTTCTCTGAGATCTACGTATTCGTCTCCATTACTAGACTTTGGATTACAAACAGAATTACCTAGGGGTTAGAAATTCCCCAAATTCACTAAGTTCGTGGGGGATATAAAGGAGTCCATTGTTGAGCATGTCACCAGCTATTAAACCCAAGTTGAGGATATAGCCAACAATGAGGATCTAGAATTGAAATATTTCCCAAGCTCCCTGTTGAAGAATGCGTTTACTTGGTTCAGGATGCTACCTTCTCATTCGATTCACACATGGATTCAACTAGAGAAGCCTAACGGAACTTGTTGGTGTTAAACGAAAGGTTGTTGAGTCAATCGACCAGTAACTGAATAGGTTCAGACTTTTGAAATCAAGATGCTTTACTCAATTCCCTGATTACAAACTAGTCGAGATGGTTGTGAATGGCCTGGACTATTCGATCAGAAAACAAAATTGGATACTCAATACTTGAGAGATATGGCGCAACTAGATATTAGGGTTTGACACATCGAACCTTGAAAGATGAGAAATCCAAAGATGGAAAGTATCAAGAGAAAACCAAAGTTACAAAGTATCAAAAGAAAGGGAAAGTTGTGTATGTAACCACTGAAGATTATTCTTCAGACAACAACGAGTTCATCGAAGAAATTGAGGTTAACGTAGATGAACTCTAGCTTGGGCCTCCATATGCTTGCAAGCCATTAAGGCCATCGAACGGGAAGAATCTTGTCGAGACCGAGAAAATGGCAAAGCCATTACAAAAACTTATACTTTTGATATAACTAAATGTGATGAAATATTCGGTTTGTTAGTATCTGATGGTCAAATTATTGTGCCTCGGGATTTAAAAAATACCCTACTAGAACAAAAGAAGAAAATGAGGTTCTGCAAGTTTCATAATTTTCTTGGTCATAAAACATCTCAATGTGTTCTTTTCAGGGATTTGGTGCAGAAAGCCATAAAGGAAGGCAGGCTTCAATTTGGTGAGAAGCCAAAGATGCAGGTGGATACTGATCCTTTGAAAGTCGAAGAGGCTCTGTATGCAGAACCTTACGAGTTCATGATGGTCAGAGCTACTGAAGGTTTCGACGGTGAAGCCATAATGGTCGAAGCTACTGAAAGCTTTGACGTGAAAAAGGAAAATGAATTGCCAGTGGTTTATCCTCATCCTGAGGAAAGTTTGGCATATTTTAAGGAAAAATACAAATTGAATGGGTCAGAAGCTAGATTATGCCCAAGGTGTAATGTTGTGTATGACGAAAAAGTGGCTGAGAAATACGAAGCTGCAGCAAAAGAGGCTTTTAAAGAAAATAATCCTTTAGTACCAAGGTTTGTGTTCAACAAAGAATGGATTCCTCAATTCAATAAATAATATAGGAGGCAATTTCAACTTCCTCGATAAAAGATCTTTTTGTCCTCTATCAGACATTTCACAGGAAAAATGGGTGGAGCCAGTAAATAAGAAAGGAGAAAAAAGGCCAAAGTGGAGTGTAGTTGTTCAAGAGGCTAAAGCTAAGGAGAAGAAATTATAAACCACGGGATATCAGGTGTCCCATAACTCTAAAGGGAAGAATCCGATGACTATAACAAGAAAGCGGCAAAAGAAGACTCGACATCACATATGAGGTCTATCGAAACTCTGAAAGACAGAGAAATGTTGAAGCCTATCGCAAATCTGAAGCCAGTGGAAGCTAACAAAGTTGTCAAAGTGCCAACCCAGAAAAGTAATTATCCAAAACAGAGGCTGAGAAAAAAAGAAAAGATTACCGCAAATCAGATATTGGTGATAAGAATAACACCTCTAGGAAATAAGGAAGTGGTGGCAACAAAGAGTGTATAATACACTCCTATGGCTGAAGATGAAAATGAATAGGAGTATGAACCTCTCCTAAAAGATGAAGGGGATGATTATGACCCTTTTGAAGATGATATGGTCGATGACGACTATGACAAAGATTTTATCATTAACTGCGACATTGTGTCTATTTTTCCTGCCGAGTTCGATAGAGTATCGGATGTGTCAGAAAATGAAGACGATTATGTGCTCTATGACACCACCGATGGAAAGCCATTATGCTACTATGTTATGAATATTGGTGTGGTGGAGGAGAAAAATGTTGTGTTTAAAAAACCAAGTCTAGGCATGTTGTGTTACCTCAAAACCTTATTTATAAGGGCGAAAGTGAATGAAATATCGGTCAACAAAGTATTTATCGATGGGGGCAGCTGTGAATTTGATGCCATACACATTGTTCAAGAAAATGGGAAAGTGTGGAATTAATCTTAGATCACATAACATGGTTTTATCCAACTAAGAAGGTGTTGTACCCCCAAAATTTTCCCTCTCATTTATCAAGAATTTGCTCACAAGATCTCTTTTGGCTCAAGACTGCACTAGGGTTGATCAGCTCAAGATACCTCCTTAAGCACTGATGACCAAAATTAGGGTTTGAGATTACACAAGGATATTTGAACTCCCAATGCCACATATGAATTTCATGTATCATTATAGACCCTCAAGATTACTCATGTCAAGTTTCAAGCTTTGGATCACATTTTTGCTCAGTCAATTAAGCAGTTGACCTAAAAATCAATTGTATTGGGGAAAAAGTAAACGGTGGCCAATTTACAGTCAAAACTCATAATTTTTAATCCATATCAACATTTTAAACTTATATGTATCATTTGATCAAGTTTGTACCATAATTCCTCAAGAAATTTGATCAAATCTTCAAAAGGGCAAAATGGTCAAAATTAGGGTTTTGACTGAGAAAGGGCAATTTCTTATTTTTTTTACCTAGAAAATAATCAATTGATTTAAGGCATGATCTCAAGAGTCCAATTGCATCATTTTGACCTAATGACATGGCTCAAAACATTGCTCAAGTAAAATGGATTAACAGATGAATTTTAAGTCAACTGAACAAAAGTCAACTATATACTGAAAAGTCAAACTTTGACTTTTTGGTCAAAATCAAATGTCAAAGATCATAATTCATTAAAGCATGTCAGAATATGAAACTTATTCATCAAGAAATCAAAAATTCAAGATTTCGTTTTGAAAAGTTAAAATTTCTAAACTTATAAATTTTTCTAAGTGTTGAAAATTTCTTATTTTTTCATAACTTTGAGCAAAATTTTCACCATGATGCAAGCTGATTCAGAAGAAACTTTCAACATGAAAGTTGTATACATCCATGAAATCTATAAATTTTCTTTACACAACTCCTTCCAAAAGTGCTTGGATCTCAAGTTATAATTTTAAGAATACATGGTCATGAAACAAAACACTTAGTGAAATTTTGCCCTAATTTGGTCAGGATTTTGACCTAACTTCATGGCACTTTTTCATATAGTTCCAAGGAGAATTTTCTAAAGTGATTCAAATATTTGTTTTAGATCACATTACAAGATTTCCAAAATGTCCAAGAACTCCTTGAGATCATTTTTTAGTAGGGAGAATCGAAGAGATGAAGTTAGGGTTTTCACACTTGAATTACAAGTCATTTTATGATGAACAAAATTCAAAATTCAAAGTTATGCTACATAACCTCTACTTTGCCGGCCTTAAACTTGTTAGTCACTCCATAATTATTTTCTTTCACAGTTGTTAGAGGTCTCAATTCAAGCATTCAATGAAAGGCCATGCTTTATATCCATTTTGGGAAGAAAGTGAACAATGTCATTTTGATAAAGTAGCTTTTGCATAAAACTTGTTCTTGAGCCTTGCACTTGTTCTCTTCTGATCATACATGTCTCATAACTCAAGAGAAAATTGTTAGACACTTACAAACACCCAGCCCATGCTTGTACTTCCTCTTGAAACTTGTTTTCCTACATTTCTTGAAAATCAAGTAACATAGCAAATAGCTTGTAACTTGTTCTTCTAACTATCCAAAGCACTCAAACCCTTTTGCTAATACATACACAAGTCATTTGCCACAAATCCGATGCATGCTTAAGCCCTGAAAAGACCAAGAACACAGAATCACCAAAAACACTTCAAAACTTGTCATTTCTGAGTTTTGAATCCAATCTCCAAATTTGCTAGTGCATTTCTTGGCCTTTTACTTTCTAAAGCTTCTAAACAACATACACAAACAATCCCAACACCTATAACACCACTGTAACACCTCCATCATCATCCACCATTTTCAAAAACAGCACCTTGCACCTTGACTTCTCCAGAACTCCTCAGGTACTTTCAGCTCAAGCTAAAGATCACATTAGCTTCCTGGAAACTTGAGGAAGCTAATCCAATCATTGAACTCACTTAAAGCTACTCAAACTCCAAACCTGATACCCTCTTGCAAGGTAAGTTTTCTGACTTTTGAACTCTTCATACAGGCATCATTAATGGTTTATTTGTGAATGAAAAATGCAGATATCATTGCCCTAAAGCTAACCATGTCCATAGTTTTCATTAATTTTGTTTGAGCTTAGAGAATTTTAAGATTGAAGTTTCTGAGATTTTTAGGGTTTAGATTAGGGCCAGTAAAATCCATGCTTGTCTTTAATCTATAATTTTATTGCTTTGCATTTCTTAAATCGTGAGGAAATTTTCTACAAGTTTCATGTTTACATTTTTCATTTTTATTGAGAATTGAACAAGATACAGAGGCTCTGGTTCGGCGTGAGGTTGAAGATGAAGTTCAGGCCATGGACTTGTTTACTATCATATATTTATTGTTTTGTTTATGTAAGCGGATGTATAGCCACCCCAATGGTAGAAGCGCGCGCCTGTGACTATAGGGACCTGGATTCAAGCACTAGTGGTACCCTTTTGGATTTTTCATATTTTTCACATTCTGACTTTTCTTTTTTGGCAACGCTGGGCCTCTTTCCTTGGCCTTTATGTTTTTTTTTCATTTCTCACCCCCTGTTTCACTTACACAGCCTGTGTCCCATTTTATTTTCAAATTTTCTTATTTCATTTATTTATTTTCTTTTAATATACTTTACTTAATACAAAAATCATTAAAAAACTATATTTAAGCTTTTATTTGATTAAATTAATTTTTTTACATAAAAATAAATTTATTTTAATCACCTTTTATTTTATCTTTGATAATTAATTTGTAAATTAATTAAAAGTTAGGGTTTTCATTATTATTTTCACACATTAAAAATGTTTTCTTAAAACAAATTAATTTCTTTTCTCGAAATAAATTAACTTAGAACCTAGGTTTTCTTTTAATTAACTAATTTTTATACTAGTTTAATTTAATTAAAAGTTTTTCACAAACAAAACCCTAAAAAACTTGTTTCTTTAATAAATTTATTTCTTTTATTAACTTAATTTTAATTTCTTATTTTAGTTAATTATTTTCTTTTAAGTTAGTTAGGTCAAAACTATTTTTCTTAACAAAAATCAAAACAAAATTCATTCCTTATCCATTCATACTTGTACATTATATTCATTTAATTTCTTGTACATTTATTCAAATTCAATATGGTTGTAATAGATAATTAGGCTTTATTTTCTTGTAATCCCCATTTGTAATTTGTACACCCCCCTCCCATAAGTATTGTAATAGCGTAGTAATTTTAAATTCCGCAATTTATCGCTTTATATACAAATGCTAGTAATTAGGGTTTGTATGGAAAGACTAAAACGAATCAATTAGAAAACCCTAATCAAAGACAAAATCAAGCATGAAAATAATACACTTGCACACAAGAACCCCTAGGGTAAATCCACTTGGTTGCCTTTACAAAATGGCCATATTACGCATTTGAGGTATCTTAGCAAAAACAAGCAAAATACAAGATCATAGTCCCTCGATGACGCTATATAAGTTGCCTTTCAAAATTATCTTAGTCCATAAAGAAAAATGCTAAGGTATCTTGCAACCTTGCTAATCATGGTTATACGATGACCCACGCCCGTCCCTTTACATCCAAAGATAGGGCTACTTACCAAATCAATGGTAAGATAACAATGTCAAAGGAAAGAGGAAATGAACATGAAAGACTTTTGAGTAGGTAGAATGTTCCTAGTTGCTTGTTCATTTTCAAACCAAAACATCGTTGCTATTTTTAAAACAAACACCAACACTTCCAAAAACATCTTTCAAACTTGAAACATTTTCAAAAGATCAATATCTTTGTATACATTCTCACGAATGAGAATCATTACAAAGTTTGCCTAAACAATGGCCTCTTTTCAAAAATACTTTCAAAACCATACAAAGCATAATTTCAAACAAAAGCAAGTGATCTAGCAAGTAACTAAGAGCCCATGGAAAACCATGGATGAAAAGGGTGCTAATACCTTCCCTTTTCATAATCTACCCCCCGAACTCAAGAAATAATCTCAAAGGTCTTTCCTGTGCTTTTTCACCTTTCCTTTTGGATAAAAGAAAAGTCGGTGGCGACTCTTGCTAAACCGCAACATTTGCGATAAAACACAAAACACCCAAGTCAGTTCTCCCACCGTATCACAGAACTGGAGACTCTACTGGGAAAAATTCTAAAAGTGGGGTTACCTTAGGGTTAGATCACATTTACTTGTTTTATTTGTTTGACTTGTATGCTTTACATTATGGTTCTTTGTTTGGGTTTGAATCCTCTACCCGTATTTGGGATACCTTATAGGTAAGTAGCAAGTACATTGTGGAAACTATGCGGGGTATACCGACATGGTCTACGCAATAGCTACGTTAGTGCATCATATTTGTGGGTACTGGTAGCCCTTGAGTTAATCAAGGAGAATAGGGGCCGCTGAGTAATGTCATGAAGTACTAATGAACTTTTAGAACCTTTACTTGACCAACTTGGCCTTTAGGACGTAGTGAGATGAATGGCTTTGGTGCAGTCCAAAGTTGGTAGATACTCGATACTACACTTATTGAGGTTTGGTTTTTTGGGATATTTTGGTCGCCATTAAAGAGGCTTGTGCTGAAACAATGACCAAGGAACGAACCAGTGATATTGAGCTCCTTAGAACCCGGTTGTTATTACTAGGAAAGGTTTGAGCTAACTAAACTTCAAGGGGGTACTTACCTATGAGACTCCATGCAAACCTAAACCTAAGGACTTGTTTGTCTTGTTTGTGTATATTTATTGGTACATAACATCATGAACATCATAACATCATAATCATTCACTAACCATTTCAAGGATCTTGGGATTTATCTTTGTTTCTATTTTATAGGGCATGGATTCTATTCGCAGTAAAACCATTCAAGTCAATCTTGTAAACATCCCTCCACAACTTAAAGAGCTAGCTTCAAGGATTCCTGAAAATTCTCCATTTACCGAAAGGCATGGTCGCCTACTAAACTTGGTCACCTCCAACACTGATGAAGACATGATGAAGGTGCTCTTTCAGTTCTTCGATCCTTTACACCATTGCTTCACATTTCTCGATTATCAACTTGTGCCAACTTTGGAAGAATTTTCCCAACTCTTGAGGATTCCCATTCTCAATCAACTACCTTTCAATGGTACGGAAAGAGATCCAAAGCCGGAAGATATTGCTCAAGCTCTACACTTGAAATCATCTGATATCACAACTGATTGGGAAACAAGGAGTGGTGTCAAAGGTTTCCTAGCAAAGTTCTTGTTTGAGAAAGCCCAAAGCTGTTGGAACTCTTTGGATCTGCAAGCTTTTAAGGAAATTGTGGCTCTCCTCATCTATGGGATGGTTTTGTTTCCAAATCCTAACCAACTCATAAACGTGAATGCCGTCAAAATCTTCATATCCCGCAACTCGGTGCCTACTTTGCTAGGGGACATCCTACATTCTTTTCACACTCGCACTATGAAGAAAAGAGGTATACTTATGTGTTTCACTCCTCTCTTGGTAAGATGGTTTATTTCGTATCTTCCCCAATCTAAATTGAAGAACGAGCAAGGTTCAAGGTGGTCACAAAGGTTGATTACGCTCAAACATTCAGACATTTGTTGGTGTTCCTGATCCATAGAGAATGTTACTATTGTAGACCGTTGTGGAGAATTCCACAATGTCCCTTTACTTGGCATTAGGGGAGGTATCACATACAACCCCTATTTAGCCTTAACACAGTTTGGTTACACCCGAAGGGATGGCCCTCATGAGATGCTCATCCAAGGTTTGGTATTTTACTACGAGAACGACGATCAAGGTCATCGCCAGAGATTTATCCAAGCTTGCAGGATGTTGAACAAGGTGGATAGCAAGACATTGGGGCATAAGAATTCCATCCTTCTTGAGCCTTACCTCAAATGGGTATGAACTCGTGCTCAGAGTCTTATGATGCCTTATCCTTCCATTCTCCCAGTAATCATTGAGCCTGTTATGGAAGGAGTATTCCGTACACTATCCTGCATCCTGACATGTCCACCTCTCTTGAAGACTTACAAAGAGAATGGATACAACTCAAGGGGGAGCGATACACTTTCGAAGCCCAATTATGTGCTATCAAGAAGAAGGTTTTGGAACTCACTAAGAAACTTCATGAGGAGCGGACTCTGAATGCCTACATCGCACCAAAGAGGATGCGTACTACCTTTTTATCTTAGAGTTTTTGTATTGTTTTGCCCAAAGAGGTATTGATGTACTCAAGCTTTAATTTATTAATATAACGTGTGTTTATTTTTTTGTCTAAAACATATTTGAATCTTTAAAATACTTGAAATCATTGCATATGCATCTACCATTCATCATAACATAAGCAGGTTTCTTGCAACAAGTCTCCTCATCTTTCTACTGTTTATTTCAGTAAGATGGATCTCGAGCAGACGGTGAAGGACCTCCAAGCACAGAATGCTCAGTTTCAATAGATGTTCTTAACTCTAGCCAAAGGACAAGAAGAGTTGAAGACCTTGCTGGTTGAAGAGAAAAAAAGAAAGCAAAGAAAATAACCGGAGTTCTAAATATGGGAAGAAGGTTCCAAGGAAAAGAAAGAAGGATCCTAGACTTTGCAAAGTCATCTGGTGAGAAAGACAATCAAGATGGGAAAGGCAAGTAAGCAGTTGTCCAGCCAGAAGAGGAAGAGGAAGAGGAAGATGAAGATTATTCTGAAGAACAATATCCTCCAGCCGACGACAAGTATAAGCATCTGGAAGAACGGTTAAGTGCAATGGAAATCCAAAAAGTGCCTGGACTAGACTTTGAGGAGTTGGGTCTAGTATCTGGGATTGTCATTCCTCCAAAATTCAAAGCACCGGTGTTCGCCGAATATGACGGAGTTTTGTGTCCCAAAATGCATCTTCGGTCCTATGTGAGGAAAATACAACCTCATACTGCTGACAAGGATTTATGGGTACACTTCTTTCAAGACAGCCTGTCCGGAACTTAACTTCTTTGGTTTTATCAGCTAGAAAGAGCCAATGTTCGTAATTGGGAAGATCTTGCCGCTGCCTTTTACAAACAATACCAATACAATGCTGATCTTGCTCCCACCCGTACTCAACTCCAGAGTATGGCCATGGTTTCAAGTAAAGCCTTCAAGGACTACGCGCAAAAATGGAGGGACTTAGCAGGAAGAGTCCAGCCTCCCCTATCTGAAAGAGAGTTAGTAGACATGTTTTTGGGCACTCTGTCTGGTCCTTTCTTTAATCACTTGATTGGGAGTTCCTCGGTAGGTTTTACCTAATTGATATTAACCGAAGAAAGAGTGGAAGTCGGGATAAAGAATGGGAAGATTCAAAAAGTTGCATTTGGTGCTTCTGTAAGGAAACCATTCATTAGAAAGAAATAAATTGTTGTTGTATATCCTCAGAGAAATCAAGATAGGGCTGAACGTCGCCCAATGGTGGGGGTTGTCATGATTCCTAAACCTGCGCCTGCTTAGCAAAGAAGCAACCAGCCAAGAACGGAAAGACCAGTCAGACAGTTCACCCGAATTAATATGAAACTATCTCAAGTATTGCCACATTTGTTAAGATCCAATCTAGTGACTTTGAAAGAAGTTCCAAAGAATCCAAACACAACCTCTCCCCACTATCACCCTAATGCCCGATGTGCATACCATTTTGAGAGTCCTGGCCATGACACTAACAATTGTTTGGCTCTGAAGAACAAGGTACAAGACCTTCTTGAAGCCAAAGAGATTGAATTAGATGCACCAGAAATTCCCAATGTTATTACTGCCCTTATGCCCAAGCGCGGTCGTGATGTCAATGTCGTTGAGGAAGATATGTTTGTTACTTTGGTTGATGAACTTGTGATCCCACTCCTGACTATCAAAAAGAACTTGTTAAAGGTTGGTGTATTCCCAGGTTGTGATAAAAGCTATCGTTGTTGTTTATCCTCACAAACCAGCTGTCATTTGTTAAAAGCAGGCATTCAATTCCTAATAGATGACAATGAGATTTTGTTCGAGAAGACTTCTATTCCAACTGTTTCTAATAATGATGTTTCCATTGTGACCATTTCTTCCAATTCTTCCAGGATCTCCACCAAAAGACTCGTTAGAATTACATCAGTTCCTAAAGTAGCTCCGTTGATAATTACAATGTCTGGACCAATCCCATATTCATCAGACAAAACCGTCCCATGGAATTATGGAGGTGATTTCTACTATCATGGTATCAAGCAAGATTGGCCAGCTGCTGGAAATTCAAGTTCTAATAAATTTGACTCCATATCAATAATATCGTTGGGACTAGTAAGATAACCCGAAGTGGAAGAGTATTCTCTCCAGAAATTACTCCTCCAAAAGCTATTTCTGGACCCGTTATCATTCTTGTTGTTGTTGCTCCTCCAAAGGCTATTCCTAATCCTGCAATCATCTCTGCTAATACTCCTGTTGACAAAACTGTTACAATCCATGTTATCACCCCTACTGACATTCTTACTGCCGAGTCAACCGGAACTCGAGGAAAAGGTATTCTGGTTGAGCCTGTCCGGACGAAGGCACAATCAGTAGTTATCCCTGAAACCTCCCGAAAAGAGATGGAGTAAATTCTAAAGATTATAAAAAGAAGCGACTACAATGTAGTCGAGCAATTGGGGCAAACTCCATCGAAAATTTCCATGCTGGCTTTATTGTTATGTTTCGAGGCTCATGCAAAGGCCTTGGTAAAATTCCTTAAAACTGCCAATGTACCCCAAGAAACATCTATCGATCAGTTCCAACACTGCGTAGCCAGCTTGACTACAGATAATGGTTTCGGTTTTTCGGATGCTGATTTAACGCCAAGGGGGCGGAAGCATAACGAGGCATTACATGGCTCAGACGAATGCAGGGGAACAACTTTGGCTCATGTCTTGGTGGATACCGGTTCATCTCTGAATGTGTTGCCTAAAAATGCTCTTGATAGGCTTGATTGTGAAGGATTGACATTGAAACCTAGCAATATAGTAGTGAGGGCCTTCGACGGCTCAAAGAGGATGGTGCATGGGGAAGTGGACATCCCCATAAAAGTTGGAACCCAAACATTTGATTCAACTTTTTATGTAATGGATATTCGCCCTTCATATTCCTGCTTATTAGGCTGATCGTGGATTCACAATGCTGGTGTCGTTACCTCTACGTTGCATCAAATGATGAAATATCCAATTCAAGGGAAAATCATCATTGTTCATGGAGAAGAAGATTATATGGTCAGTCATCTAAATTCCTTCAGATATGTGGAATTAGATGGTGAATTTATTGAAACTCCATTCCAGCACTTTGAAGAAGTCCCGCAAATTGTGGCAGTAACCAAGGCTATTTCTCAAGTCCCAAAGATTACAAGGCCTTTTCTTAAGATGTCGTCTTCAAAAGATGCCAAGGCAGTGATAGAAGAAGGTGGGTGCACTATTTGGGGCCAACTCCCAGATATCCCATACAAATCTGACAAATTTGGTTTGGGTTTCACTTTAAGAGCCCAGAAAGCTATACGTTGCGCTCGTGCCGGAGGACCACCCTTGAAGATAAGCAACCACGAAGTCAACTCCATGGAGGATGATGAAGACAGCTATGACCTGGAGGATTGGATTTTCCCAACTGTCAATGGAGGGCTCAGCAACTGGGAAGCTAGAGATTTTGTCCCGATCACTTTTATCTCACGGTAATTTGTCTTTAAAATTTTGTCGGACCTGTAATATTAAACAATTCAGACTCTTAAAACCTTGTGTCTTACCCGAGGAACAATGGCCCATTTGTAAGGGTTATTATCTCATTTCCATAAGACATCAATGAATCATGGATGTTTTTGCATACAAACTTTGTGCTCATTGTTTTTCTTTTTACATTTTCATTTCTCTCAAAGATAGCTATACTATTACATACACTCACATTCAAATTGCAGATCTACATCCATTCGGGATCCCATGGGTAACAATTATGCCATGGCCTTCCGTGATTCTAAAAATCTAATCTACCAAGCCGAAGACGAAGGTGAGGAAGATTGTGAAGTGCCAGGGGAACTCACCAGGTTACTACAACAAGAAGAGAGGACCATACAGCCCCACGAAGAACCAGTGGACACAATTAACCTAGGTACCAAAGAAGATAAGAAAGAAGTCAAGGTGGGTGCCAATCTGGAACCCAGTGTCAAAGAGCGTCTGATTCAGTTTCTACATGATTATGTTGAGGTCTTTGCCTGGTCTTACAAAGACATGCCAGGAATTGATGCAGACGTCGTAGTCCATCGTCTACCTAAAAAAGAGGACTACCCTCCGGTAAAACAAAAGGTTCGTCGAATGCGTCCAGACATGTCAGAGAAGATCAAACGGAAGTCATGAAACAATTCAACACCGGATTCTTGGCCGTAACTTCCTATCCACAATTGGTTGCCAATGTTGTTCCCGTGCCCAAAAAGGATGGCAAGGTACGAATATGCATGGACTACAGAGATTTGAATAGGGCAAGCCCTAAGGATGATTTCCCGCTTCCCCACATTGACATTCTAGTTGACAATATGGCACAGCACAAAGTGTTTTCCTTCATGGACGGCTTCTCAGGCTACAACCAAATCAAAATGGCGCCTGAGGACATGGAGAAACCTACCTTTTTCACACATTGGGGCACATTCTGCTACAAGGTTATGCCATTCGGGCTGAAGAATGTTGGGGCAACCTATCAGCGTGCCATGGTAGCTCTATTTCACGACATGATACATCACGAAATAGAGGTCTATGTGGACGACATGATAGCCAGATCTCAAACAGAAGAAGAGCATCTTGGTCATTTGCAGAAATTATTTGAGAGACTAAAGAAATACAAGTTGAGGTTGAACCCAAATAAATGCACGTTTGGAGTAAGGTCCAGTAAACTCTTAGGTTTTGTTGTCAGCAATAAAGGTATCTAAGTGGATCCTGCCAAGGTGAAAGCAATACAAGAAATGCCTGCTCCTCGTACCGATAAGGAAGTCAGAGGATTCTTGGGATGGTTAAACTATATTTCCAGATTCATTTCTCATCTGATAGCTACTTGTGAACTAATCTTCAAATTACTGAAGAAAGATCAAGTAGTCAAATGGAATGATGAGTGTCAAACTGCCTTTGACAAGATCAAAGAATACCTGCAAGAGCCTCTTGTTTTGATGCCACCAGTCGAGGGAAGACCATTGATCATGTATCTAACTATTTTTGAAAATTAAATGGGGTGTGTGATGGGGCAGCATGACGATTCTGGCCGAAAAGAGCATGCTATTTATTACCTGAGCAAAAAGTTTACCGACTGTGAAACAAGATATTCACTGCTCAAGAAAATTTGTTGCGCTCTGGAATGGGCTGCTCGCCGGCTAAGACAGTATATGCTGACCCATACTACCTTATTGATATCCAAGATGGATCCAATAAAATACATCTTCGAGAAACCTTTCCCTCTCTAGGAGAATAGCGAGATGGCAGATGATCCAGAAAGCAATAAAGGGCAGTATACTTGCTGATCACCTTGTTCATCAGGCTGTGGATGACTACCAGTCCATGATGTTCGAATTCTCAGATGAAGACATCATGATGGTAAACAACTGTGAAGAATTCACACCATATGATGGACCCGAACAAGGATCCTAATGGACGCTGGTTTCCGATGGGGCATCCAACGCACTCGGAAATGTTATTGGTGTTGTACTCATATCTCCTGAAGGATGTCATACTCCCTTTACTGCAAGACTCTTCTTCAACTGCACAAACAACACGGCAGAATACGAAGCGTGTATTTTTGGTCTCAAAGCTGCCATAGATTTGGGGATCAAATCCTTAAATGTATTTGGAGATTCAGCTTTGGTCATCAGCCAGATAAAAGGGGAATGGGACACCAAACACCCTAACCTTATCCCTTACAAAGAACACGTGTTGACGTTGATCCCACATTTTGAGAAGATTACCTTCGAGCATTTCCCGCGAGAAGAAAATCAGCTAGCAGACGCACTAGCTACAATGTCATCCATGTTTAAACTTAAATGGGATAACGAGGCTCCCCAGATCATCATTAAATGAATGGATGAACCAGCTCACTATCACGAGATTAATACTCAAGAAGTAGTGGACCGGCCTTGGTTTCACGAAGTCAAGAGATATCTCGAGGCTCAAGAATATCCAGAAGGAGCTTCAATCAATGATAAGAAGTTCTTAAGGAGATTCTCCGCTAAATATTCCTTAGTAATGGCATTCTCTACAAACGCAACCATGATTCTGTGTTACTTTGGTGCATAAACAAGGTTGAAGCAGAAAAGATCAAGGCTGAGTTACATGAAGGAACTTTTGGCACCCATTCCAGTGGCCATACGATGCTAAAGAAAACCCTAGGGGCAGTTTATTGCTGGTCTACCATGGAAGCAGATTACTATCAACACTCTTGAACCTTCCACAAGTGTCAGATCTATGCTGACAAGGTGCACGTACCTTCAGTTCCTCTGAATGTCTTGACGGCTCCTTGGCCCTTTACTATGTGGGGCATCGATATGATTGGGGAAATCAAGCCAACAGCCTCTAATGGACACCGCTTCATCTTTGTGGCCATTGACTATTTTACAAAGTGGGTTGAGGCGGCCTCTTTCGCTTCCGTTACCAAGAATGTTGTAGCCCAGTTCATCAAACAGAATCTCATATGTCAGTACGGAATCCCAGAGAGGATCATCACAGACAATGGTATGAATCTAAACAATACTATGATCACCGCCCTGTGCGAGAAATTCAAGATCCAGCACCATAATTCTTCCCCTTACCGGCCAAAGATGAATGGTGTTGTAGAAGCCGCAAATAAGAACATCAAAAAGATCATACATAAAATGACAGTTACATACAAAGATTGGCATGAGATGCTGCCATTCGCTCTCCACGGTTATCGTACCACAACACGCACATCAACCGGGGAAACACCATACTCTCTAGTATACGGCAAGGAGGATGTTTTGCCTATTGAAGTCCAGATCCCCTCTCTGAGAATTATGAAGGATGAAGGGCTGAATGAAGACGATTGGATCCAAACTCGACTTGATCAACTGAACTTAATTGATGAGAAAAGGCTAACTGTTGTCTGTCATGGTCAAATGTATCAAAAACGGATGATCAAGGCTTTCAACAAGAAAGTCAGACGCCAAGTGTATCAAGACGGGGATTTGGTGATCAAACGTATCATACTACCGCAGGGTGATCCCAGGGGCAAATGGACTCCTACATACGAAGGACCATTTGTGATCAAAAGCATATTCTCTGGTGGAGCAATGATCTTAACCACTATGGATGGCAACGATCTACCGCACCCCGTGAACGCGAACATAGTCAAAACATACTACGCATAAGAGACCCGCTAGGTTGACACACCTAGGAAAAACAAGGGAATCCTAGAGAACCAAAAAAATTTTGGGCAAAAATTAGGGATAAAACAAAAATTTGTACACACGGAAAGCTGAAAACCCGAAAGGGCATCTTGGGCAAAAAAAGGGTATCCCGGTGGACTAAAAACTCGAAAGGGCGGTCCAGGAAAAAGTTAGGGAATTAATGCATATGACTATGTCCTGTTGGATCACCTTACGGACAACCTGCAAACTCGACGGTTCTGATCAATTCAATCAGCTTCGTACAAGGCAACAAATAGATAAGATGCTCAGAGAAATGAAGGCTATAGAAGAATAGGAACCCCATGGGATTATTTCACATAGCTATATTTTTATTTGTATAAAATTTTCATTTTTACGACGACATTCTCTTACTAGAATGTTTGTCTCATTGTACAAAAATACTTACTCAAAGTCAATACAAAGATATCCTTTTGAAAGTATAAAACTATTTGTTTTTCTTTACTCTTATGTTTTGTTTACAAAAACGTCCAATGATTTATTTTTGAACATATGCATGTTGAACGTAATTACCATTTACAAATGAACAAAATAGAAAGACAATCACTAATGGCTTTAAGAAATAGGGAAATCTCTCTAAGTTATTTCCATAAAATCCCCCACAGTGTGCAGTTTAATCCCCATCAGAACAAAACTTCCAGTTATCACTCCCCGGTAGAAGTCACCAAATTTCTCAAGATTCCCCAACGGGATTTCACAAGCAGTACACGACATTTCCCTTACAACAGAGTTTATTTCTCTAAGCGAAAATTCATCAACACTTAAAAACATGAGTACTTACACTCCGCATACTCAGAGGCAGTCGGGGATTTATTTTTCCC
Source organism: Vicia faba (assembly GCA_948472305.1). Classification (NCBI taxonomy): domain Eukaryota; kingdom Viridiplantae; phylum Streptophyta; class Magnoliopsida; order Fabales; family Fabaceae; genus Vicia; species Vicia faba. The sequence goes on along the minus strand of OX451738.1, from coordinate 554,038,276 downwards.
AATCCAACAAGCAGTGCAGCAGATTAGCTCACATACATTGCATCCATATATCCTAAACATCGATAACACGAATGCATATATCACAATCTCATTATACCATGCATTTCAAACAACATGACATTGCATATTATCTAACATTTTACCCTTTTCAAGATAAGGTTAATCAATAGCTACCATAAACAATGTTCAAAAGCTTTCAGATATAGTTCAGATACGCTCCAGACACGGATGCCATCCTAATACTCATTCAGATTCAATTCTCAGATACAGTTCAGATACGCTTCAGACACGGATGCCATTCTGATACTCATTCAGATTTAATTCTCAGATACAGTTCAGATACTCTCCAGACACGGATTCCATCCTGATACTCATTCAGATTCTCTCTCAGATACAGTTCGCATACGCTCCAGACACGGACGCTATTCTGATACACATTCAGATTCAGCTTTCATGTACAATTCAGATACGCTCCAGACACGGACACCATTCTGATACTCATTCATATTCAACTCTCAGATACAGTTCAGATATGCTCCAGACACGGATGCCATTCTGATACTCATTCAGATTCAACTTTCAAATACAGTATAGATACACTCCAGACACGGACGCCATTATGATACTCATTCAGATTCTCTTTCAGATTCAGTTCAGCAATCATTTTTGGATGGAATCTACAAGCCCATCTCCAACAACTTTCCATCATCTCTTCAAATGGCATCTTTAAGCCCATTCCCTCTACCATTACATCACCATTACTCGCCAATCTAACTCTTCAGGCTTAAGAATATTGAACAGGGGCAGCTGTTGTACCCCAAAATTTTCCCTCTCATTTATCAGGAATTTTCTCACAAGATCTCTTTTGGCTCAAAACTGCACTAGGGTTGATCAGCTGAAGACACCTCCTTAAGCCCTGATGACCAAAATTAGGATTTGAGATTGCACAAGTATATTTGAACTCCCAATGCCCCATATGACTTTCATGGATCATTATGGACCCTCAAGATTACTCATGTCAAGTTTCAAGCTTTGGATCACATTTTTGCTAAATCAATTGAGCAAATGACCTAAAAATCAATTGTGTTAGGGAAAAGTCAATTGTGGCCAATTTACAGTCAAACCTCATAATTTTTATCCACATTAACATTTTAAACTTATATGTATCATTTGATCAAGTTTGGACCACAATTCCTCAAGAAATTTGATCAAATCTTCAAAAGGGCAAAATGGTCAATATTAGGGTTTTGACAAGGAAAGGCCAATTTCTGATTTTTTTTTACCTAGAAAATGATCAATTGATTTAAGGCATGATCTCAAGAGTACAATTTCATCATTTTGACCTAATGACATGGCTCAAAACATTTCTCAAGTCCAACGGATTAACAGATGAATTTTCAGTCAACTGAACAAAAGTCAATTGTATACTGAAAAGTCAAACTTTAACTTTTTGGTCAAAATCAAATGTCAAAGATCATAATTCATTAAAGCATTTCAAAATATGAAACTTATTCGTCAAGAAATAAAAATTCAAAATTTCATTTTGAAAAGTTAAAATTTCTAAACTTATAAATTTTTCAAAGTGTTGAAAATTTATTATTGTTTCACAACTTTGAGCAAACTTTTCACCATGATGCAAGTTGATTCAGAAGAAACTTTCAACATGAAATTTGTAGACCTCCATGAAATATACAACTTTGATTTACACAACTCCTTCCAAAAGTGCTTGGATCTCAAGTTATAATTTTAAGAATACATGGTCATGAAACAAAACACTTAGTGAAATTTTGCCCTAATTTGGTCAGGATTTTGACCTAACTTCATGGCACTTTTTCATATAGTTCCAAGTAGAATTTTAAAAGTGATTAAAATATGGGTTGTAGAGCACATTACAAGATTTCCAAAATGTCCAATAACTCCTTGAGATCATTTTTGAGTAGGGAGAATCGAAGAGATGAAGTTAGTGTTTTCACACTTGAATTACAAGTCATTTTATGATGTACAAAATTCAAAATTCAAAGTTATGATGCATAACCTCTACTTTGCAGGCCTCAAACTTGTTAGGCACTCCATAATTAATTGTTTTCACAGCTGTTAGAGGTCTCAATTTTAGCATTCAATGCAAGGCCATGCTTTATATCCATTTTGGGAAGAAAGTGCACAATGCCATTTTGATAAAGTAGCTTTTTGCATAAAACTTGTTCTTGAGCCTTGCACTTGTTCTCTTCTGATCATACATGTCTCATAACTCAAAAGAAAATTGTTAGACACTTACAATCACCCAACCCATGCTTGTACTTCCTCTTGAAACTTTTTTTCCCACTTTTCTTGAAAATCAAGTAACATAGCAAATAGCTTGTAACTTGTACTTCTGACTATCCAAAGCACTCAAACCCTTTTTCTTATACATACACAAGTCATTTGCCACAAATCACACGCATGCTTAAGCCCTGAAAAGACCAAGAACACAGAATCACCAAAAACACTTCAAAACTTGTCATTTCTGAGTTTTGAATCCAATCTCCAAATTCGCCTGTGCGTTTCTTGGCCTTTTACTTTAAAAAGCTTATAAAAAACATACACAAACAATCCCAACACCTATAACACCACTGTAACACCTCCATCATCATCCACCATTTTCAAAAACAGCACCTTTCACCTTGACTTCTCCAGAACTCCTCAGGTACTTTCATCTCAAGCTAAGGATCAAATTAGCTTCCTGGGAACTTGAGGAAGCTAATCCAATCATTGGAACTCACTGAAAGCTACTCAAACTCCAAACCTGATACCCTCTTGCAAGGTAAGTTTTCTGACTTTTAAACACTTCATGCAGGCATCATTAATGGTTTATTTGTGAATAAAAAATATAGATATCATTGCCCTAAAGCTAACCATGTCCATAGTTTTCATTAATGTTGTTTAAGCTTAGAGAATTTTAAGATTGAAGATTTTGAGATTTTTAGGGTTCAGATTAGGGCCATTAAAATTCATGCTTGTCTTTAATCTATAATTTTATTGCTTTGCATTTCTGAAATCGTGAGGAAATTTGCAACAAGTTTCATGTTTACATTTTTCATTTTTGTTGAGAATTGAACAAGATACAGAGGCTCTGGTTGGGCGTGAGGTTGAAGATGAAGTTCAGGCCATGGACTTGTTTACTATCATATATTTATTGTTTTGTTTATATAAACGGATGTATAGCCACCCCAGTGGTAGAAACGCGTGCCTGTGACTATAGGGACCTGGGTTCGAGCCCCAGTGGTACACTTTTGGATTTTTCATATTTTTCACATTCTGAATTTTCTTTTTTGGCAGCGCTGGGCCTCTTTCCTTGGGCTTTATGTTTGTTTTTCATTTCTCACCCCCTGTTTCACTTACACAACCTATGTCCCATTTTATTTTCTATTTTTCTTATTTCATTTATTTATTTTCTTTTAATATATTTTACTTAATACCAAAATCATAAAAAATTAGATTTAGGCTTTTATTTAATTAAATTAATTTTTTTACATAAAAATAAATTTATTTTAATCACCGTTTATTTTATCTTTGATAATTAATTTGTAAATTAATTAAAAGTTAGGGTTTTGATTATTATTTTCACACATTAAAAATATTTTCTTAAAACAAATTAATTTCTTTTCTCAAAATAAATTAACTTAGAACCTAGGTTTTCTTTTATTTAACTAATTTTTATACTAGTTTAATTTAATTAAAACTTTTTCACAACCAAAACCCTAAAAAACTTGTTTCTTTAATAAATTAATTTATTTTATTAACTTAATTTTAATTTCTTATTTTAGTTAATTGTTTTCTTTTAAGTTAGTTAGGTCAAAACTATTTTTTTCTTAACAAAAATCCAAACAAAAAATTCATTCCTTATCCATTCATACTTGTACATTATATTCATTTAGTTTCTTATACATTTATTCAAATTCAATATGATTGTAATAGATGATTGGGCTTTATTTTCTTGCAATCCCCATTTGTAATTTGTACACCCCCCTCCCATAAGTATTGTAATAGGGTAGTAATTTTAAATTCCGCAATTTATCGCTTTATATACAAATGCTAGTATTGTACCCCAAAATTTTCCCTCCCATATTTCTCAATACATTTCTAGTAAGGTCTTCAAATTGCCCGAGGAAGTCCAAGAGTTGACCAGACAAACTCTCTCCTAAAGGCAGTCCACCTCAAATTAGGGTTTTATTTTGCATCAATATGTTTGAGTCCAAATGGTCCCAAATGCTCACTATTGTCCTAATATGTTCTCAATATCATCCATGTCAAGTTTCAAGCCTTGCAGAGGAAGTTTGCTCAGTCAATTGCTCAAAGGCCTGAAAGTCGATTGTGCTAGGGCAAAAATCAATTGTGGCCCACATACAGTAAAACTTCAAGATTTTTGGTCAACATCCTCATTTTGAAGTATTATTCATCATTTGATCAAGGGTTGATCATGATTCCTCAAGAATTGCTCACAATTCATCAAAACCCAAAAGTTGCTAAATTAGGGTTTTGTAGGAAAAGTCAACTCAACTTTGACCAAGCATAACTTTCTCATACTTTATCAGAAATGACCCATCCAAAGCTCATTTTGAAGAGGATGTAATTCCCTACCGTTCATATTTATCTATCAAGTTCAAAATATGCACTCACAAGAATATTTAAATTTGGACATTATAGGACATTTTGAAAAGTCAACAAAAATACTTTTTTTGTCAAACCTTCATACATGAACATGGAAGACCCAATTGAGATGAGACCAAAAGGGTTGCTTAGAGAAAATCTTGAGCTTTCTAAAAAGTCAAAGAACAACTTCAAAGAGTCAAAATTGAGGAAGTTATGCATTGGTAAATTGCCCTTTTTTGCAAAATTGCCAAAAGTCAAATATGCCTCAAATTGCAATTTTTTCTAAATGGGCCTAATATTTTGCATTTGTTTTGAGTTGGTAGCATGGTTCATGAGCCCTAGCTCTTCCCATTTGTCTTTATCTTATTTTTTCTATTTATTTTGATTTTTATTTGAATTAAATCAATTTAAATCAAAATAAATCATGAAAAAATCCAAATCATTGAAACCTCAAGATCTTATGCATATTTCAGGTCCTAGATACAGCTAGCAAGTGAATCAATTCGTGCAAGGCATAGGTGGGCACAAAAAGATTGATTTTAGCCTATTTTGGAAAGATTTTCAAGTGAATCAAATCAAAATCAAAAGCCATAATGGATAAAGATTGAGAGCATAATTCCAACCCTAATCCAATCCTTGGTATATAGTGAACATCTGCAGACCTAAAACACAGGCTTTAGAGGCGCACAAGGAGAGAACAAAACTTGAAAATTTCAAAGAAAGTGACAAACTGATCTTGCACTTCCATGCATTTTCAAGACCCTCTAGCCATCTCATTCGCTTCCTGGGATCACAAGCAAGCTATACCAATCAAGAACAAGGATTTTCCTGCGCTAAAACCTAATGTAAGTGGTTCACGACTTTGGCTTGTTCTTGAAATCGAATTGCATGATTTTGGCATCTATAGCATGAAATACTTATATATTCCTACTCCTTAAAACATTTGCAAGCTATCTATAACATTCAATTGCATTTTTGTGGACTATATCAGAATTCACCATTGCTAGGTTTTTTTGGCTCATTTTAGGATCTTTTGGTACAGGTAAAATTGGCCCTCAAGAAGGGCACCATCGTGCTCAGCTGGCCAAGACGAATCAATCCATGGCCTTAGACTCCATTTATCATGCCCATGGGAGATTTTGAAACAAGCCAGGGTTGTAGTGACGGACATTTGTCCGTAGGTAAAAGTCTGTGACTTTTACCAACGGAGAAGGGAAGAAGACAACCTGCGTGGCAAGCCCTGACTGCCCCATTTGAATTTTCGCGCGGATGCTTCTTTATTTCGCTTATTTTCAATATAATTATTATTGTTTATTCTATGTACAACAAAAGCATGCAGCGCAGTTGGTAGCAAGGCTAGTAGAAAAGGCTTTGGGGCCTGGGTTCGAATCACACGTCCCCCCATTCTTTCATGTTATTTTTCTTTCATTAATCAGGCATGCATACAAATCTTAAGGACTGCCATGCGCCCGCAGGATCCAACCATTGGATCTCCAGATGGCCAGATCTAAGGGCCATCAGATGAAGGAGCATCATAGGCCTTGGTCAACATGCAGCAGGGAATCTGGGAAGACAACATGGATCAATTTCTTTTGGGCCAAGATTGCTATTCACACCCCCTCAAATTGCTAATTCTCAGGCCCATTCACTTTTCTCTATTCTTTTATAATTCTTTTATTTAATTCATTTAGTTATTTTTATTCACATAAAAATTAATTCTTTTTTCATAAAAAACCATAAAATCACAAAAATAATATTTTCATCCAATTAGATTTAGAATTTATTTTTTAATCAAAAATTAATTAATTAGTTTATTTAATTTTAGGGGAATTTTAATTATTTTGTAAATAAATTAAGATCAATTAGAACAATTAGGGTTTTTGTTTCTAATTTAATTTCTATTTTCTTTTCTCTTAAAAATAACCAAAAATACAAAAATAGGTCATGTAAATTATTTTCTTTAAATTAATTTAATTACTAATTAGATTTGTATTTAATTCAAAAACCTTTCTTAAAATAATCAAAAACAACAAAAACAATAATTTTTCTTTTAATTAGGTTAGACGGGGTCAAAACCCTAATCTCCTATCGTTCTTAATTCATCGCACGCACTTTATTATTTTATTTTACCATATTGATGCAATTGCTCACAAGTTGTAATAGATTAATTAGGATTTTTCTCCTTTTCATTTATCGTTTTGACAGGTTGTTTTAGGCTATGTAATTAATACCCGAAGCCTTGTAATAGTGTAGCTTTACTTCTCGCACTTTAATTTCCGCAAAATATTAAACTATTAGATGTATGATATTAGGGTTGCATGATAAGAATGTATGATTAACTTTAAAACAGTTAGCAAACCCTAAATGCGCAAAGATAATAACTTGAAATTGAATCGCTCGCACATGCGCACTCCTAAGGTACACTCCCACTTCGGTTGCCTTTGGTAAACGATCATTAAGTATAGGATATTTTAGTGGTCGCTCTCTTGTCTAAACAAGGATCAAAGTCCCGTTCGGAAAATTTGCATCAGAATGGTTGCCTCAGATATTGTTGCCTCGAATATTGATCTTAAGACATTAGGGTTATTACTAAGACGTCCTAGCATTGCTTTAGTGATCGTACGTCCCTTCGAATTGACCCTTAAAACTCCAACGACGGTGCTACCTACTCACTAATAGTGGGATAGTACTGTCTAAAGGAAACAAGAACATAAACATTCTCTTTTTCGAGTAGGTAGATTAGTTCTTAAGTACTTACTCAAACAAACAAACATTTTCACACTTACACTCTTTTCAAACAAAGTTTTCAAAATGACTTCGTAACACTCTTGAAGACAGAAACAAGGGTTAAATCAAAGTAAAAAAAAACTTTTTCAAACTAAACATACACAAGAAATTTTGAAAATGATGAGCAAGTACCTAAGAGCCCGTAGAAAACTACGGATAGAAAGGGTGCTAATACATTCCCTTTCTATAATCTACCCCCCGTACTCAAAATCTCGAAAAAGGAATTTTTTTTGTGCTTTTGTCCTTTGCAGTTGGATAAAATGAAAGTCGGTGGTGACTCTTGCTTACCGCGACATTTTGCAAACACAAATGCAAAACACAAACCAGTATTTTCCTAAAACAGTCGGGTTCTGCCACCGTATCACAGAACTGGCGACTCTGCTGGGGAATTAATAAGTGGGGTATACCTTAGGATCTAGTTCATCATATTTGCTTCTCTTGTTTGTTTTGGTTGCTTTACTTTTAAGGGTTTTGTTTGGGAGTTACTATAGATCCTAACCCGGATCTGGGGACACCTTTTAGGTAAGTAGCATTAAATTGTGAGGGAACTGTACGGCGTAGACCGATACGGTTGAAGCAGTAGCTATGTTGATGTGGCATATTGGTTGGTACCGGTATCCCTTGTGGAGAAACGAGGAGAATACGGGGCCGCTGCGTGTGTCGTTAAGCATCAACTGACCTTATAACCCTTAATCGACCAACTTGGCCATTAGAAAGTAGTGAGATAGCCGGCCTCGGTGTAAAGCTGAGAACTGGTTGATACTCGATGCTACACTCATTGAGACCATACTCTCGATATAGTTTCGGATGCAATAAAAGATTACGTGAGCTGAAACCATGACCGATGGAGGATGGTCAGTGATATTGAGAACCTCTAGAACCCGGTTACTTTTCTAGGACAGGTTGAACCAACTAAACTTCAAGAGGGTACTACCTTAAAACCCATGCAAGCCCAAACCTAAGGCTGTTTGTGTGACTTGTGTGCTTTCAACTTGAACTACTTGCACATTTTTATTATCTGACAACATGAGTTCCTTGCAGGTTTTGTTTACAGTCCTTATCCAATAACTTGGATTTCTTGCCGAGTTTACTTGCTTACATCACCTCGCACTTTTTCTTAAATGCATAGCATACACATCATAACATCATACCATAGCATTTCCTTAACCATTTCAAGGATCTCAAGGGCATGTGGTGCATGTTATGATGAACCAAACGTCTAGCAAGGGGCAAGGGGATTTATTTTCCTCTAGCCAATGTCGTCTAGAGATCAAAACACGATAACTTGAGTCAATAGCTATGACCCACTCGATATGGTAAGCTTGACTCTTGAAGAAGGACTCTCAACGACACAAAGTTTCTTCAATCATGCTGCAATCAAATTCTAATAGTTTCTTGTTTACCCCGCGAGATCCTTGAAAACATTTCATACATATCATACATATCATTGCATAAGCAGGTTTCAAAGCAGGTCTCTCATGTTCTCGCTGTTTATTTCAGCAATGGCTCTCCAACAAGACAACAGAGATCTCCAAGCTCAAGATGCCCAGTTCAAGGAATTTCTCCTGAATCTATCCAAGGGGAAAGAAGACCTGAAAACACTCTTCGCCAGGAATCTGGCCAAGGAACGTCCTGACAACAACAAGGATGAACAATTGTAACAACTGCAAGCTGAGGTAGAAGCAATGAGAATCCAGATGCTAGGGCAGATGGATATTATCCAAAACTTAGCTCGAGGACAAGAAGGGCTAAGAGCCTTCCTCAACAAGCTTCACCAAGATGGATGCAGATCCATGAAACAAACAGTTAAAATTGTGGATCAAGGCATTAATCAGCCCCCAGTGAGAGAAGAGGTTGGGAACAGACCTTTCCAGATTACTACTACGTCACAAGCCCAACCACAACCTCTCCAACGACAACGGGGAAATCGGCATGAGAAGAATACATTTGAAAGACGCTTCACCGAAATCAACATGTCATTGGCTCAAGAATTGCAACGCATGTTGAAGGCCAAGTTGGTTATGTTAAGGGACCCTCCTCAGAATCCCAACATAGCCTCCCCAAGTTACAATCCAAATGCAAGATGTACGTACCACTCCAACAGTCCTGGACATGACACCAACAGCTGTTGGGTGTTGAGAAATAAAATTCAAGACCTGATTGATGAAGGAGCGCTAGAATTTGCACAAGACGCTCAGGTTGATTTCTTCTGCCATCCCTCCAAGGCACACCATTTGAAGTGACAAGTTCAAACAAGAGGGCTTTTTGTTCATTAGAATTTTCAATTTGTAATTTTCTTTTGATTGTTTGAACATTTATTCATATCAAACCTCGTTATTTCATCAATGCATTGCACATGTTTGTCTTGAATGAATTCATTTGTATTCACTATTTCAAAAATGTGTTCTTATTTCCTTTTGTGATATTCAACTCTCGATTAAAAACTCTAAGCCTTAGAGGGAGGATGACTAAAATGATACCATAATCTCTACAGTATGCTTTTGAACAGACCCCGCTGATAATGTACAGGCGTTGTTTCAAATCCTAAACAGTAGAGTTATAACGAAGATAATCCCTAGTCAACTCCTTCAAGCCAAAGAAGTAGGAGTTTTTCTTTTCACACAAATTAAAACCCTTAATCATAACCTGGGGCTGGGTAGTTTCTCAGTTAATTCAGATGCGCGTTCAGTCGCAATATTCTACTTCATACATAATGAATGGAATCAAAGACATCCTTCTGAAACAAAAGACGGTGATGGTTCCCTTTAATCATCAAGGCAGACAGTCATTATCTCTCGAAATAAAAGCCCATTAAGTCAAAACCTATGAAGGAGACTTAAGAAAAACTGGGGCATCCCGCTGACTGTAATCACAAAAAGAAACAGTTCAGGCAAAATACAGGGATAATAAAACCAAAAAAAGAGGTTACTACGAATCCTCGGCAAAAAAAAAGATTACAAAATGAATGCCTTTTTCAAGTAAACTTTCAGTATCCGAACCATCACCGGAACATCAAGGGCAATATTCCAAGACTCAAACGGGATCTAAATGCACAGTTAACTGAGTATAGGATCGAAGAACATCACGAAGAACGGGTGGGTACAAATAAAATTTGAGCCTTTATCCTTTGTTTTTTAAACCGTGAACCAGGCCACGTTATAACCCTTAAAAGTCATAGCTGAAGCATGGGTTAGTTCGAAAGCATACTATTACAAAAGGTATCCTGACTTCTGTAGGACTTGCTGTAAATCCTGAGTTGACATCACATTTTACAAAATTTTCCTGTTTTACTAAAAAATGCATTTTCAAAAATTTCAAGACAGACATAAGCTTTGCATTCTTAAAATATTATTGTTTGCATATGACTATTTGTTCAACAGCATAGAGATTCGCATGACGAATATCTAGTGAACAAAAAACCTTCTCAATAAAAAGGATCACCTCAAGTGGAAAAACACTTCCAACCAAGGGGCACGGAATGATCATTGTCTATCATCTGGGGCAGTCAAGTCAAGATTCAAGGAATCTCTCAAAGATGCCAAATAGCCAGGGGCAGATCTCCATCTGAATCACTTGGGGGCATTGGGCATGAATTCCAGCAATGAATCATGTACAATCAAACAAACATCTTCTGGTAGTGTGACAACACAACACTACCGACAGTGGCAACTCCCTACACCCTAAGAGCGTGGACATAGTCAGAAAATACTGCGCATGAATAAAGACCCGCTAGGTTGACTGGCCTAGGCAAAAATAAGGGCATCCCGGCAAACCAAAAGGGTTTGGGCAAAAATTAGGGATAAAAAATGAAAAATATGTACACCCAGCAAGTCGAAAACCCGAAAGGGCGGTTTGGGAAAAAAAGGGTATCCCGGTGGACTGAAAATCTGAAAAGACAGTCCAGGAAAAAGTTAGGGATTAAAGCGTACGATTATGTCCCGTCATCTTGTCACTTGCCTATCAGTAGAAGACTTATCATTTCAATCGGCAGTTACCAAGCACCTCATAAGTTGGGATAACACTCAATCCATAAGGCCTCCACAGGCACTTTCTTCAGCAGGTACAGGGGCAGAAAAGTCTTGATAGGAAGTCATTGTCGTATCCTCAGCATGTGTCCTAGTAACATCTACACTCCCCACATAGTATAGGCAACCAAAGTATTGATCTATGCCTCCCCAAATAGGAGTTACTTTCCCCAGCCAAGCTCTTTCGGAGAGCCGACGTCTATATTCCCCAGCCAAATTTTGTAATCGCAAGCGGTTCATAAGGTTTTCTCCCGAACAGAGTTTATTTCTCTGAATACAGAAGCTCAATCCCCGACAGAGTTTGTCCCTTCAGCTATGAAAGCTTCTCTCTCTAACGGAATTATTCCCCCGCAGAGTTGTTCTCAAGCAGAGTCTATCCTCGGCAGAATATCCATAAACAAGGGACAAATCCCCAGCATAGTCATCTCTGGTTCACCATCTCCAGCGGAAGTAGAAGAACCACTTTTTCTATGACATTCAGGAACTCAATTTCCATTACTCTCCAACGACAGTCAGGGATTTATTTTCCCAAACTCGGACGTGCCATAATAGCATTTCATGTTCATATATCATGATGTGCGCATACATATTGCATACGGCATAATCTCAATTATTTTAAGAATATCATCATACAATGCATGTCATGCATCATATACGATTAATCATGTACCTTTTCAGGAAAGATGGTTATCATCAACAACTTCCAGCAAGTTCAAGATAAGCTCCAGAAACTAAACAGAGTAATTATCTACGCGATCAAATGTAGCTTTACACGGGTTTGTCACGAAGAAATCTTACACGGGTTTCTCCTAAATGCAGCTTCACACGGGTTTATCCTGAAAAATCTTACACGGGTCTTTTCTCATACATTTCCAAATAAAGTTTTACACGAACTTATCACAAAGTAACCTTACCCAGGTTCCTCTTGAAGTTTTACACGAACTTATCACAAAGTAACCTTACTCAGGTTCCTCTTGAAGTTTTACACAAACTTATCTCAAAGTAACCTTACCCCGATTCATTTTGAAGTTTTACACGAACTTATCACAAAGTAACCTTACCCCGGTTCATTTTGAAGTTTTACACGAACTTATCACAAAGTAACCTTACCCGGGATCCTCTTGAAGTTTTACACGAACTTATCACAAAGTAACCTTACCCAGGTTCCTCTTGAAGTTTTACACAAACTTATCTCAAAGTAACCTTACCCCGGTTCATTTTGAAGTTTTACACGAACTTATCACAAAGTAACCTTACCCCGGTTCATTTTGAAGTTTTACACGAACTTATCACAAAGTAACCTTACCCAGGCTCCTCTTGAAGTTTTACATAGACTTAGCCCAAAGTAACGTTATGCAGGTTCCTGCCGATGTTTTACACAAACTTATCTCAAACTAACCTTACCCCGGTTCATTTTGAAGTTTTACACGAACTTATCACAAAGTAACCTTACCCCGGTTCATTTTGAAGTTTTACACGAACTTATCACAAAGTAACCTTACCCCGGTTTTTGAAGTTTTACACGAACTTATCACAAAGTAACCTTACTCAGGTTCCTCTTGAAGTTTTACATAGACTTAGCCCAAAGTAACCTTACTCAGGTTCCTGCCGAAGTTTTACACGGAATTATCCTGAAGTAACCCTACCCAGGTTCCTCCTAAAGCCCTACACAGACTCCTTACAAAGCAACCTTACCCAGGTTCCTTCTCGGTTCAGATGCAGTTTTACCCAAACTCCTCACAAAGCAACCTTACCCAGGTTCCTTCTCGGTTCAGATACAGTTTTATCCAAACTCCTCACGAAGCAACCTTACCCAGACAGTAGTCCACAGCACTATAAGACCTGGACCTGATCAAACACGATTGGTTTCACCTTTCTCCAGTAGGTCGTGATGCAGCCTATACACGACCAGATAGCAGTTCATTTTCACCTCCCCGACTAAGAGATGATTCCCCAGTAGAATAACAGATGACTGAAGCTCCTAAAATTCTATTTCTCTCAAGACAGCGATCGGTATTGCCCAGCGAAATCCTCCTCAATAACAGGTATACGGGCTCTCGCAAAGGAATCTCTTATGCGATCAACACTTCTTCTGATGGCATCTTTAAGCCTATTTTCCGTCATTAACTTCCAAATGGCATCTATAAGCCCATTCAAGAAATCGCAAGGCCAGTACCACTTCATGCGAGTGCAAATTTCTAGGCACTCTAGTGTTCAATCATCTTCCACCTTCGGATCACGAAAGGCAAGCAAGCCAATCTACATCCTCAGGTTTAAGAAGATTGAACAGGGGCCGCTGTTGTACCCCAAAATCTTCCCTCCCATATTTCTCAATACATTTCAAGTAAGGTCTTCAAATTACCCGAGGAAGTTCAAGAGTTGACCAGACAAACTCTCTCCTAAAGGCAGTCCACCTCAAATTAGGGTTTCATTTTGCATCAAGATGTTTGAGTCCAAATGGTCCCAAATGCTCACTATTGTCCTAATATGTTCTCAAGATCATCCATGTCAAGTTTCAAGCCCTGCAGAGGAAGTTTGCTCAGTCAATTGCTCAAAGGCCTGAAAGTCGATTGTGCTAGGGCTAAAGTCAATTGTGGCCCACATACAGTCAAACTTCAAGATTTTTGGTCAACATCCTCATTTTGAAATATTATTCATCATTTGATCAAGGGTTGATCATGATTCCTCAAGAATTGCTCACAATTCATCAAAACCCAAAAGTTGCTAAATTAGGGTTTTGGAGGAAAAGTCAACTCAACTTTGACCAAGCATAACTTTCTCATACTTTATCAGAAATGATCCATCCAAAGCTCATTTTGAAGAGGATGTAATTCCCTACAATTCTTCTTCATCTCCCAAGTTCAAAATATGCACTCACAAGAAGATATAAATTTTGACATTATAGGTTATTTTGAAAAGTCAACAAAAACACCTTTTTTGTCAAAGCTTCATACATGAACATGGAAGATCCAATTGAGATGGGACCAAAAGGGTTGCTTATAGGACATATTGAGCTTTCTAAGAAGTCAAAGAAAAACTTCAAGGAGTCAAAATTGAGGAATTTATGCATTGGTTAAGTTTCCCTTTTTTGCAAAATTGCCAAAAGTCAACTATGCCTCAAATTGCATTTTTTTTCTAAATGGGCCTAATCTTTTGCATTTGTTTTGAGTTGGTAGCATGGTCCACGAGCCCTAGCTCTTCCCCTTTGTCTTATCTTATTTTTGCTATTTATTTTGATTTTTATTTGAATTAAATCAATTTAAATCTAAACAAATCATAGAAACCTCAAGATCTTGTGCATGTTTCAGGTCCTAGATCCAGCTAGCAAGTGAATCAATTCGTGAAAGGCATAGGTGGGCACAAAAAGATTGATTTTTTCCTATTTTGGAAATATTTTCAAGTGAATCAAATCAAAATCAAAAGCCATAATGGATAAAGAATGAGAGCATAATTCCAACCCTAATCCAATCCTTGGTATATAGTGAACATTTGCATACCTAAAACACGGGCTTTAGAGGAATACAAGGAGAGAAAAAAACTTGAAAATTTCAAAGAAAGTGACAAACTGATCTTGCACTTCCAGGCATTTTCAAGACCCTCTAGCCATCTCATTCGCTTTCTGGGATCACAAGCAAGCTATACCAATCAAGAACAAGGATTTTCCTGCGCTAAAACCCATTGTAAGTGATTCACGACTTTGGCTTGTTCTTGAAATCGAATTGCATGATTTTGGCATCTATTGCATGAAATACATATATATTCGTGCTCCTTGAAACATTTGCAAGCTATCTATAACATTCAATTGCATTTTTATGGACTATATCAGAATTCACCATTGCTAGGTTTTGTTGGCTCGTTTTAGGATCTTTTGGTACAGGTAAAATTGGCCCTCAAGAAGGGCACCATCGTGCTCAGCTGGCCAAGACGAATCAATCCATGGCCTTAGACTCCATTTATCATGCCCAAGGGAGATTTTGAAACAAGCCAGGGTTGTAGTGACAGACATTTGTCCGTAGGTAAAAGTCTGTGACTTTTACCAATGGAGAAGGGAAGAAGACAACCTGGGTGGCAAGCCTTGATTGCCCCATTTGAATTTTCGCGCTGATGCTTCTTTATTTCGCTTGTTTTCAATATAATGATTATTGTTTATTCTATGTACAACAAAATCATGCAGCGCAGTTGGTAGCAAGGCTAGTGGAAAAGGCTTTGGGGCCTGGGTTCGAATCACACATCCCCCATTCTTTCATGTTATTTTTCTTTCATTAATCAGGCATGCATACAAATCTTAAGAACCGCCATACGCCCGCAGGATCCAACCATTGGATCTCCAGATGGCCAGATCTAAGGGCCATCAGATGAAGGAGCATCATAGGCCTTGGTCAACATGCAGCAGGGAATCTGGGAAGTCAACATGGATCAATTTCTTTTGGGCCAAGATTGCTATTCACACCCCCTTAAATTGCTGATTCTCAGGCCCTTTCACTTTTCTCTATTCTTTTATAATTCTTTTATTTAATTCATTTAGTTATTTTTATTCACATAAAAATTTATTCTTTTTTCATAAAAAACCATAAAATCATAAAAATAATATTTTCATCCAATTAGATTTAGAATTTATTTTTTAATCAAAAAATTAATTAATTAGTTTATTTAATTTTAGGGGAATTTTAATTATTTTGTATATAAATTAAGATCAATTAGAACAATTAGGGTTTTTGTTTCTAATTTAATTTCTATTTTCTTTTTTCTTAAAAATAACCAAAAATACAAAAATAGGTCATGTAAATTATTTTCTTTAAATTAATTTAATTACTAATTAGATTTGTATTTAATTAAAAAACCGTATTTTCTTAAAATAATCAAAAAAACAACAAAAACAATAATTTTTCTTTTAATTAGGTTAGACGGGGTCAAAACCCTAATCTCCTATCGTTCTTAATTCATCGCACGCGCTTTATTATTTTATTTTACCATATTGATGTAATTGCTCACAAGTTGTAATAGATTAATTAGGATTTTTCTCCTTTTCATTTATCATTTTGACGGGTTGTTTTTGGCTATGTAATTAATACCCGATGCCTTGTAATAGTGTAGCTTTACTTCCCGCACTTTAATTTCCGCAAAATATTAAACTGTTAGATGTATGATATTAGGGTTGCATGACAAGAATGTATGACTAACTTTAAAACAGTTAGCAAACCCTAAATGCGCAAAGATAATAACTTGAAATTGAATCACTCGCACATGCGCACTCCTAGGGTACACTCCCACTTCAGTTTCCTTCGGTAAATGATCATTAAGTATAGGATATTTTAGTGGTCGCTCTCTTGTCTAAACAAAGATCAAAGTCCCGTTCGGAAAAGTTGCCTCGGAATGGTTGCCTCTGATATTGTTGCCTCGAATATTGATCTTAAGACATTAGGGTTATTACTAAGACGTCCTAGCATTGCTTTAGTGATCGTACGTCCCTTTCGAATTGAACCTTAAAAATCCAACAACGGTGCTACCTACTCACTAATAGTGGGATAGTACTATCTAAAGGAAACAAGAACATAAACATTCTCTTTTTCGAGTAGGTAGATTAGTTCTTAAGTACTTGCTCAAACAAACAAGCTTTTTCACACTTACACTCTTTTCAAACAAAGTTTTCAAAATGACTTCGTAACACTCTTGAAGACAGAAACAAGGGTTAAATTGAAGTAAAAAAAAACTTTTTCAAACCAAACACACACAAGCAATTTTGAAAATGATGAGCAAGTACCTAAGATCCCGTACAAAACTACGGATAGAAAGGGTTCTATTACCTTCCCTTTCTATAACCTTCCCCCGTACTCAAAATCTCGAAAAAGGAATTTTTCTGAGCTTTTGTCCTTTCCAGTTGGATAAAATAAGAGTCGGTGGAGACTCTTGCTTACCGCGACATTTTGCAAACATAAACGCAAAACGCAAACCAGCATTTTCCTAAAACAGTCTGGTTCTGCCACCGTATCACAGCTAATAATTAGGGTTTGTATGGAAAGACTAAAACTAATCCATTAGAAAACCCTAATCAAAGACAAAATCAAGCATGAAAACAATATACTTACGCACAAGCACCCCTAGGGTAAATCCACTTGGTTGCCTTTACAAAATGGTCATATTACGCATGTGAGGTATCTTAGCAAAAACAAGTAAAATACAAGATCATAGTCCCTCGATGACGCTGTCTAAGTTGCCTTTCAAAATGATCTTAGTCCATAAAGAAAAATTCTAAGGTATCTTGCAATATTGCTAATCATGGTTATACGATGACCCACGCCCGTCCCTTTACATCTAAAGATAGGGTTACTTACCAAATCAATGGTAAGATAAAAATGTCAAAGGAAAGAGGAAATGAACATGAAAGACTTTTGAGTATGTATAATGTTCCTAGTTGCTTGCTCATTTTCAAACCAAAACATCCTTGCTATTTTCAAAACAAACAACAACACTTCCAAAAACATCTTTCAAACTTGAAACATTTTCAAAAGATCAACATCTTTGTATACATTCTCACGAACGAGAATCATTACAAAGTTTGCCTAAACAATGGCCTCTTTTCAAAAATACTTTCAAAACCACACAAAGCATAATTTCAAACAAAAGCAAGTAATCTAGCAAGTAAGTAAGAGCCCATGGAAAACCATGGATGAAAAGGGTGCTAATACCTTCCCTTTTCATAATCTACCCCCCGAACTCAAGAAATAATCTCAAAGGTCTTTCATGTGCTTTTTCACCTTTCCTTTTGGATAAAAGAAAAGTCAGTGGCGACTCTTGCTAAACCGCAACATTTGTGATAAAACGTAAAACACCCAAGTTAGTTCTCCCATCGTATCATAGAAGGAAAAACCAGCAGCATACTAGGAGTGCTTCAGGTCAAATTGGCAGTCGGCACAACCACCAGATTGATGTTGTTCATGGTCATTAATTCCAAAGCAAATTTTAATATGTTATTGGGACATGAATGGGTCTATGGGATAGCGGCAGTGCCATCAACCCTACACCAAACAATATCCATATGGAGGAAAGTTGGCGACATCGAGAATATTAAAGTCGATCAGAGTTATTACAAAATCGACAAGAGAAAATTTGGAAAGAAATCATGTGACCAACATTTGGAAAATGTGGCGCCCTGTGATACTGAAATTTATATTCCTGAAGAAAATGCCAATCGTTTTCTAAGTTTGGATCTAGATCACGTATTCATATGGGACATTGAAGAGGAAATGGTAGTCAGGGAACCGAATCCACCTACAGGGTGGAGTCGAAGGAAATGACCAGTGAGTCAGAAACATTGGCTCGGATTTCGGCCTATGTGGCTGAAAACAAAGTAAAATTAGCTTTGGAAGCCAAAAGGTTTTGAGACTTGGCTGTTAAAGCTAATACAGAAAATCGAGAAGGCCTGTATGACCAAACATCCGCTTCAGAAAGTCGAAGGCTAGATTGTGTCTATGATAATGAGCCTTTGGGGTTCGAAAACTATCCGTTGAATTTGATGCATAAAATGCAGGCCTAAGATCCTTTAGAAGAAGTATATCTAGGAGATGGCATGATGAAGAGACCAACTTATATCAGTATGAAAGTTGGGTCGAAGATGAAGGTTCAATTGATTAACTTATTAAAAGAATATAAATATTGTTTTTCTTAGGACTATGGTGAAATGCCTAGATTAAGTCGAAGCTTAGTAGAGCATCGTTTTCCTATCCAGCAAGGGAAAATTTGCTCAGAGATTCTCCCCATAAATTACATTGAAGATCAAACAAGAGATCAAAAGACTGCTCAAGAGAAAGTTCATCATAACTGCAAGGAGAATTCTTAGGCTTCGTGGTACTCAAAAAAGGCATTGAGATCAACCAAAACAAAACAAAATTAATTTTGGATCTCAAGCCTCCTTCTACGAAGAAACAATCACAATATTTGTTGGGGAAGATAAATTTCTTGAGGAGATTCATATCGAATCTACGTGTCAAAATAAAGGTGTTCTCGCCACTACTCAAGATTAAAAAAGAAGGTGAATTCTTATGGGATAAAGAACCGCAAGAGACTTTTGACGCAATCAAAGAATATCTGACAAAGCCTCTTGTGTTATTGCCACCTAGTCGAAACAAAAACATGATATTGTATATAGTTGCGTCTGACTTGACAATAGGAAGCATGTTAGCTCAGGAGGATGATAATGGTGTTGAAAGACCCATTTATTACTTTAGTTGAGTATTAATAGATGCAGAAACTAGGTATAGTTCAATTGAAAATTTTTCTTATGTTTGTACTTCTCATTTTGATGTTTATGTTTCATCTCATTTTGATGTTATTAAGCATATGTTGTCGAAACCCATATTACATAGCCGAATTGGGAAGTGGGCACTAGCATTAACTAAGTTTTCTTTGTCTTAACTTCCTTTGAAATCCATCAAAGGCCAATTTGTGGCAGACTTTATTGTAGATTATGCAATAGTTGAGCCATCCGTAAACATGGTCGACACAAACCCTTGGAAATTATATTTCGATGGGTCGAGCCATAAAATTGGAACGAGAGTAGGATTTTTAATAATCTCCCCAAAAGAAACACCAATAAAATTCAAGTGTCGAGTTGATGGAAAATGTTCCAATAATGAGGCAGAATATGAAATCTTAATTACTAGACTTAAAATCTTACGAGATTTGGGTGCAAACAAAATCGATGTAAAAGGTGATTGCGAGTTTGTGATCAAACAAATCACACGAGAGTACAAGTGCATCAAAGAACGTCTAATAATATACTTTGCGATTGTAAATCAGTTATTGGAAGTCTTTGAGGTAGCGAGCATTACACACGTACCCAGGATAGAGAATCAAGAGGCTAATGATTTAGCCCAAATTGCGTCTGGGTATAAATTGTCGATGGATAAGCTGAGAGAATTTGTCGAAGTAAGGGAGAAATTTATCTCAACATCGCCCCAAAAGTTGTCAATGCCAAAAGCTTGGGGGGTAGACCATATATACGAAATTTTTGAAATTTTTTCCATTGATAGTTTGCTAGAGAATCTAGTCGAAAATACTAACAGGAAGATAAAATAAAGGGCATTAAGCTACATTCACATGGGTAATGAGTTGTTCAAGAAAAATCTTGAGGGTGTGTTGCTTAAATGGCTTGGAGAAACTGAAGCATATATGGCAATGTCGGAGGTCTACAGCGGAATTTGTGGTGCTCACCAAGCTGACCATAAGATGAAATGGTTGTTATTTCGACAAGGTGTGTATTGGCCAAGCATGTTGAAAGACTGCATTGATTTCACCAAAGGCTGTCAAGAGTGCCAAAAGCATCTAGGTATTCAACATGTGCCAGTATGCGAATTACATGCAATTATTAAACAATGTCCCTTTAGATGATGGGCTTTGGAAATTATAGGAGAAATTCGACATGCGTCACCGAAATAATAGAGGTTTATCCTGGTGGGAATAGATTATTTTACCAAATGGGTAGAAGCCATACCTTTAGTTAGTGCAGATCAAGATACGGTGATTGAATTTATCCAGAAACACATAATCTATAGGTTTGGGATTCTTGAGACTATAATTAGAGACCAAGGGTCAGTTTTTATTGGTCGAAAGATGCAAGAATTTGCATCTAAAACAAGATTTAAATTGATGATCTCAACGTCGTATTATGCTCAGGCCAAATCAAGTCAAGGCTGCTAACAAGGTGATAATTGGGTTGATTAAGAAACATGTTTCTAAGAAACCTAAGAATTGGCACAAAACACTAGATCAAATACTATGGGCTTGTCGAACATCCCCTAAGGAGGCAACAAATTCAACGAATTTCCGTCGAGTATTTGGGCACAATGTTGTTTTGCCAGTCGAGATAAATTTGCAATCAGTAAGGCTACAACGCTAGAATGAAATTTCGTCAAAACAGTATTGGAATATGATGTTCGAGGAAACAGTAGATTTGGACGAAGAAAGATTGGTTATGTTGGATGTGCTCATTCGACAAAAGGAACGACTTTCTAGAGCATATAATAAGAAAGTGAAAACAAGATGTTCTTAATAGGTGAATATGTTTGGAAATTAATTCTACCTATGGATCGACGAGATCGAATGCTGGGGAAATTGTCACCAAATTGGGAGGGGCAATTCCAAATTATAAACATTTACAAATAATGCTTATGAAATCGAAGAGATAGGTTTCGACCAACGAATCCTTAAAGTAAATGGGAAATATTTAAAGAAATATAGACCTATGCTTCAAGAGATTTGGATTGCAGTAGAATAAAAAGCATATTAAATGTGGGTTACCAAAATGGAATAAGACCAAGATGGTAACCATAAGTCTCCCAAATGGGTTACATGATTTCCACAAACACAAGTGTTAGTATCGACACAAGTAAGTAATCGAGAAATAAGTTAAACATGGAATCGGGATTTGAGGTTCTCAAAACGGGTCTTCTCAAAAGAGGTCTTGTCGTTGAGACGCGCTTTCTTCACCCTCAACTGGTTGATACTCTACTTAAGTCAAAGGGCTTTTTCACCATGAGTGATTCCACCGAGAGTGTTTTGTTAGATTTCGTCTTGTGTCGAGAGACCGCTAGTCAAATTAAATGAGGCCTTCTAGCGTTCCACTTAAACAATCTTCTAGTTGAGTTTATCAATTTGGTCTTGATAATTTGAGATTTGCTGGTCAAGAAAGGAATGTTGATCGAGATGTTCTTGTCTTTTAACCTCAAACTCGGTCACTCTCTTTTCACAAAACTCACTTAACTCTTATTTGACTCTCATCTTGTTTGCTTTGGTCTTGAGTTGGAGATCAATGTGCCTGCAGAATGCAAGATCTTTGGCAAGCTGGCTAAAGAAAGCCTCAAAATCAACTAGGTATTGGGCCAGGGACTCAGGAATGGTATGTTGGGAAATGGCATCGAGTAATTTGAAAAATCTTCCGCCATAAAAGCTTCCTCCTCCACGACAGCCATGAACTTAACTTTAAAAAAATATGATTTAAGTTGTTGAAGTTTGAGGGTTACCTTAGTGATCAGTTTAGTGATAGGTGGAGATGATGAACTATATGTTTGGGAAGTAGTCGATACATGCCAAAGTTGTCTAAGCTTCTTAATGGCTTGCATTGGATCCTGTCTCTTCAAGGCCTGCATTTCTATTAAGGTTGAGGAATTAATGACGGATGTAGCTTGACGGACATAGAGATTGGTATTAGTGAAAGATGGATGTCTTGATATCTCGTCACCCATTTGGGTAGAAATTTTCTGAAGGGGAATCTTATCGTCCCCATGAGGATGTCCCTAAGAAAATGCCTCAGGATTAGTAGACTCGGGGCATGAAAAACATGTAAAGAAAAGATAGATACATAAGAAAATAAATTGTGCAATGTCACGCAGTGTTTTTTACTTTCACATCGAACAAACCGTAGAAAATTACAAAATGTTGTACTTGGAATGAAGGAATGGTTGGGGTCTTCATTTATGAAGAAGAAGTTTGAGCTTCTATAGCTATGGAAATTGGTGCTGGTAGCGTCGTTGGTTATCGAGTGGACAGAGTATTAATGGACTCGATGCTACACTCATTGAGATCAGACTTTCGGGATATTTTAGCTGCAAGAAAATATTTATTATGCTAAAACAATGCTCGATGAAGAAAGATCAATGACATTGAGATTCCCTAGAACCCGATTACTTTCTAGGACAGGTTGAACCAACTAAACTTCAAGAGGGTACTTACCTGTCAAACCCATGCAAGCCTAAACCTAAGGTCCTTGTGTGCTATGTTTGTGATTATTTGTTCATGACATCATAAACATCATAACATCATAAGCATTCTCACTAACTATTTCAAGGATTTAGGAATTTATCTTTGTTCTATTTTGTAGGGCATGGCTTCCACTCGTAGAAATACCATCCGAGTCAACTTCATGAAAGTGCCTCCTCAACTTCAAGAGTTAGAATCAAGGGTGCCTAAAGATTCTCCCTTCACCAAGAAATATGGTTGACTTCTCAACTTGGCTACCTCAAGCTTTCAAGAAGAAATGATGTGTGTGCTTTTTCAGTTCTTTGATCCTATACATCATTGTTTTACAGTCCCTGACTACCAATTGGTGCCTACATTGGAAGAATTCTCTCAACTTCTAGGAGTGTCGGTGCTTGAAAAAATACCATTCACCGGTTTAGAGGAAACTCTGAAGCTTGAAGTTATTGCCAAAGCCTTACATTTGAAGAGATTCGACATTGTGGAAAATTGGGAAACAAGGAGTGGAGTTAAGGGTATTCTAGCCAAGTTTCTATTGGAGAAGGCTCGGTTGTTTTGGGAAGATATGGACTTTCAAGCTTTTGAAGATGTCTTGTCTCTTCTAATCTATGGTTTGGTTCTATTCCCCAATCCGGACCAACTCATAGATGTAAATTCCATCAAGGTTTTTCTCTCTTATAATCTCATGCCTACGTTACTTGGAGACATCCTACATTGTTTTCACACTCACACCATGAAGAAGAGAGGGACTCTTTTGTGTTGTATTCCATTGTTGTCTAGATGGTTTATTTAGCACCTACCCCGATCAACATTGAAGAATGAACAAGGCTTGACATGGTCTCAAAGGATGATGTCACTCTCACACTCGGATATTCATTGGTGTTCCCGATCTTTGGAGGATATTACCACTATTGACCGTTGTGGGGAGTTCCATAATGTTCCACTCTTGAGCATTAGGAGAGGTATTACCTATAACCCTTCTCTTGCATTACGATGATTTGGGTATGCGCGAAGATATGGTCCCCATGATGCTCTCATCCAAGGCTTAGTATTCGATTACGAAGGCGACGTCCAAGGCTATCATCAAAGGTTCGTACAATCTTGGAGAATGGTAAATGAGGTGGATAGCAAGACTTTGGGGAATAAAAATTATATCCCTCTTGAGCCTTACCTCAAGTGGGTACAAACTCGTGCTCAAAGCCTTGTGATACCTTACCCAACCATCCTACATGTGATTGTGGAGCCCGTTACTGAGGGAGAAATCCCTTACACTCTTCTTCATCCTGACATGCCTACTGACTTCAAGGATTTGCAAAGATCGTGGATTCAACTCAAAGGGGGACGAGACACCTTTGAAGCACAATTCTACGCAAGCGAGAAGAAGTTTTTGGAGCTCACGAGGAAACTTCATGAAGAGCAAAGTTTGAATGCCTACATTGCACCAAAGAGGATGCGCCCATGGAAATCTTGAGTCCTTTTCGTTTTAGGAGTTTATTTTGTATCATTTTGAAACCTTTTTGTTTCTTCCATTGTAAGCCCGAGAGGCATTTGTAATTCCTGAATTTATTAATGCAATTAATGTTTAATTTTTTCTCTTTGTCTAGAAAATTTAAATTTCTTAAAATACTTGAAAACATTGCATTATCATAACATGCATCATATCATAAGCAGGTTTTTCGACACAGTTTTCCTCATCTTTTTACTGTTTATTACACTATAAGATAGATCTCGAGAAAACTGTCAAGGACTTGCAGACTCAACACTCTCAATTCCAAGAGACTCTGCTCAACTTAGAAAATGGGCAACAAGAAATGATGGTTCTTCTTGTTACGAAGAAGAAGACAAAGAAGAAAGTTGTAATCAACATGGGGAAGAGGTTTAAAGGGTCCGCTAGACAAGTCCAAGTTGAAGGGGATTCCTCCGAAGAGGATGAAAATCAAGATGAAGATGCTAGGAGCACCCGTGCTGGGGTGGAAACAATCAAATCTCTGAAGACGAGGATTTTTCTAATGAGAAATACCCGTCGAGCGACGATAAATATAAGCAACTAGAAGATAGACTGAAAGTTGTGGAGATCCAAGTTGTGCCTGGCTTAGACTTTGTGGACTTAGGTTTAGTACCTGGGGTAGTCATTCCTTACAAATTCAAGATCCCAATCTTTGCCAAGTATGATGGAGTTTCAAGTCTGAAGCTTCATTTAAGATCTTATATCCGTAAGATCCAACCGCACACCGCTGATAGGAAACTATGGGTGCACTTTTCCAGGAGAGTCTATCTGGGACACAGTTGGAGTGGCTTTACCAATTGGAAGGAATAAACATCCATACTTAGGAGGATTTGGCCACTGCCTTTTACCGCCAATATCAATATAACACTGATCTTGCGCCAACTCGGGTGCAATTGCAAGGCATGACCATGGGTTCAAATGAGGGCTTCAAAGAGTACGCCCAAAAGTGGAGAGACTTGGCTGGCAGGGTGTAGCCACCTTTAACTAATAGAGAATTAGTAGATATGTTTATGGGGACATTAACAAGAGGATTCTTCAACTTTCTGATTGGGAGTTCGTCATCCAGATTTACTGAATTGATCTTAACATGTGAGAGGGTTGAAAGCGGGAAGATACATATCGCCTCCACCTCAAATTCTGTGAAAAAACCATTTACCGGTAAAAAAGAGACTAATGTTGTGTATGGATCAAGAAGGCGTACGAAGAATGACCGTCATCATTCAGTAGGGGCAGTTTTAATCTCCAATCCAACTCTAACTCAACGTCCGCGTCAACAAAATAACCAACAAAGGTCGGATGCCCAAAGAAGACAATTTACTAGAATCAATGTGAAATTATCTCAAGGTCTGTAACACCTATTAAAAGTTGATTTGGTGACCTTGCAAGATCCGCCTTCCAACCCTAACACTGCTTCTCCAAAGTACAACCCGAATTCCAAATGTGCTTACCATTCAAACAGCCCCGAACATGATACCAATGATTGTTGGGCATTAAAGAACAAAATCCAAGACCTAATTGATAACAAGACAATTGAATTCGACCCTCCGCCAACTCCAAATGTGATCACCGCACCCATGCCAAATAATGGTAAAGGTTTCAATGCTATTGAAGATGCTTTTTTATTGCCTCCATCAATGACTTGACCACTCATTTGAAGACTGTTAAATAGAATTTGTTAAAAGTCGGGGTATTCCCTGGCTGCCTTGAAGATTGTTGT
Source organism: Vicia faba (assembly GCA_948472305.1). NCBI lineage: Eukaryota > Viridiplantae > Streptophyta > Magnoliopsida > Fabales > Fabaceae > Vicia > Vicia faba. The sequence continues at coordinate 554,011,860 of OX451738.1, read as the reverse complement.
TGTTGTGTTGTACAAATTAATAGTTGTGAATGGCTGAAGAAAGGTGTCCAACACCTAATAGATAGCCATGAGATTCTATTTGAAATATCTCCATCTGTGAAAAGTTTGACCCAAAGTGTATCTCAAGAATTTGAAGACATGTCCATCATTACTATCTTAAACAAACCTATTAGGATCACCTCCAATGGTCCTATTAGGATTCCCGTTAAACAAAGAATAGCTCCACTAATTATCACCACACCATGGCCAGTTCCCTACTCTTCTAATAAGGTTGTACCCTGGAATTATAGGGCGGAAGTGTATTATCATGGTATCAAACAAGATTCCTAGATTGGTGAAGATGAAACTACTAACATTACAAACATTACTGGATCAAGTAAAGTTACTAGGAAAGAGAGGATCTTCTCTCTAGATATTTCAACACCGATAACCACTACTACACCCATTCATATTACTGATGTTAAACCTGTTGTTGATACACGAGGAAAGGAAAAAATGCATGAGCCTGTCAGGACGGAGGCACCCACAAAAGATATTACCATTGAGGACCCATCTACTCAAGAGATGGAGGAGATTTTAAAAATTATCAGAAAAAGTGACTATAAGATAGTGGAACAGTTGGGGCACATGCTCAAGCCTTGATAAAATTCTTGAAAAATGCACATGTCCCGCAAGAAACTACGACCGACCAATTTGAAAATTGTGTAGCAAGCTTGACTGCCGATAATGGTTTAGGGTTCTCTGATGCATATTTGATCTTGATGGGGGAAGAATCACAACAAATCTCTCCATGTTTCAATGGAATGTAAGGGCACCACCCTGGCACATGTATTAGTGGATACTGGATCTTCTCTCAATGTTTTACCAAAAAGAGCTCTAGATAGGTTGGACTCTGAAGGTTTGGTACTAAATCCTAGTGACATCATGGTGAGAGCTTTTGACGGATCAAAGAGGATAGTCCATGGAGAAGTCGGTCTCCCTATCAAAGATGGGTCTCAAGTCTTCAACTTAACATTCTACGTGATGGATATCTATCCTGCTTATTCATGCCTGCTTGGACGCCCATGGATCCATGGGGCACATGTGGTGACTTCCACACTACATCAAAAGTTGAAATATCTGGTCAAGGGGAAAATTATCATTGTATGTAGAGAGGAAGAGTTTATGATCAGTCATATGAATTCATTCAAGTATGTTGAAATGGATGGCGAGTTCGTTGAAACACCCTGTCAAGCCTTTGAGTTGGTATCTCCCATGGTTGATGTTTCCAAGGCCACTCCTAGCCCTCCTAAAGCTGCTAAAGATACACTGAGGATGGCCTCTCTCAAAGATGCTCGTGGTGTTGTTGAAGACGGAGGTTGCACCATTTGGGGACAACTCCCTGATATCCCTTTCAAGTCAGAAAAATTTGGGTTGGGCTTCACTTCCAAGGCTCAAGAGGAGGTTTGGCATGCTCGTGCAAGGAAACCACCCCTATGCATTAGTAACCATGAGGTTAATTCTCTTGAAGACTCTGATGCTGATTGTGACTAGGACGATTGGATCTACCCAACTGCTGATGGAGGACTCAACAACTGGCAGACCAAAGACTTCATTCCAATCTCCTTCAACCAAGAGTAATTTCCATTTCCTGTTTTTTATTACTTTGAGAAAATTATATGTAATTTCCATTTAAATAATGAATTTAAACCATGTGTCTTGCCCGAGGCACAATGGTCCATTTGTTAAGGGTTTATCATTTTCATATGCCATATGCTCATTTAAATGAAAAACATTATACTATTTTGCATTCAAATTTTGTGCTCATTGTCTTTCTTTACTTTATTGCATTTTCAAAAATAGCCATGTGACCTTACATTCACACACACACATTTGCATATCCACATCCACTCCGGATCTCATTGACAATGATTCTGCTATTGCCATCTATGACTTTGAAAATTCAATCTACCAAGCCGAAGATGAAGGTGAAGAAGATTGTGAAATACCTGGGGAACTCGCCAGACTCTTGAGTCAAGAGGAAAAGGCCATCCAACCGCATGAAGAACTTGTTAAAGTAATAAACCTAGGTACTGAGGCAGACAAGAAAGAAGTCAAGATTGGCGCCAATTTGGAAGACAACGTCAAGAGAAGATTGGTCCAGATATTGCACGACTATGTTAAGGTGTTCGCTTGGTCATATGAAGATATGCTGGGACTTGATATTGATATCGTAGTTCATCATCTGCCAATGAAATAAGGTTATCCTCCAGTAAAGAAAAAGGTTCGATGCATGCGGCCAGATTTGTCCGAGAAAATAAAAGTTGAGGTAATGAAACAGTTCAATGCAGGTTTCCTGGAAGTTACGTCATATCCGCAGTGGGTTGCAAATATGGTCCCGGTACGAAAGAAAGATGGAAAAGTCTGTATGTGCGTAGACTATAGGGATTTTAATAGGGAAAGCCCAAAGACGATTTCCAATTACCACGCATCGGCGTTTTGGTTGACAATACTGCTCAACACAAAGTTTTCTCCTTCACGAATGGATTCTCTGGTTACAACCAGATCAAAATGGCACCCGAACACATGGAGGAAACCACTTTTGTCACACAGTGGGACACCTTCTGTTATAAGGTCATGCCTTTTGCTTTGAAGAATGCAGGCGCAACCTATCAACGGGCTATGGTAGCTCTATTTCATGACATGATCCATCATGAGATAAAAGTATAAGTTGATGATATGATTGCAAGGTCTCAAATTGAGAAAAAACGCCTTGATCATTTACATAAGCTATTTGAAAGGTTGAAGAAATACAAGTTGAGGCTGAATCCCAACAAGTTCACCTTAGGGGTGAGGTCTGGAAAACTCCTAGGGTTTATCGTCAGTGGGAAAGGTATTGAGGTCGATCCTGCAAAAGTCAAAGCCATACAAGAAATGCCAGCTCCCTGTACCGAGAAGGAAGTCAGAGGCTTCTTACATCGACTCAACTATATTTCCTGATTCATATCTCACTTAACTGCTACTTGTGAGCTAATCTTCAAACTGCTGAAGAAACATCAAGTAGTCAGATGGAATGATGACTGCCAAATAGCTTTTGACAAGATCAAGGAGTATTTACAAGAACCTCTAATCCTAATGCCCCCAGTTGAAGGAATACCTCTGATTATGTACTTGACCGTATTAGAGAATTCAATGGGGTGTGTGTTGGGCCAACATGACGAGTCTGGCCGAAAAGAGTATGCAATATACTACCTTAGCAAAACATTTATCGACTGTGAAACTAGATATTCACTGCTCGAGAAAACTTGTTACGCTTTGGCATGGGCTGCTCGTCGGCTAAGACAGTATATGTTGACTCACACCACTTTATTGATTTCTAATATGGATCCCATCAAGTATATCTTTAAGAAGCCAGCTCCCTCCGGACGAATAGCCAGATGGCAAATGATTTTGACTAAATACGACATCTAGGATACTACACAAAAAGCAATCAAAGGAAGTGTGTTGGTAGATCATTTGGCCTATCAAGCTGTTGATGACTACCAACCCATGAACTTCCAATTCCCGAATGAGAACATTATGATAGTGATAGACTGTGAAGAGCCTGGACCGTATGAAGGACCTGAGTAAGGATCCCGATGGGCTATAGTTTTTATGGAGCTTCCAACGCATTGTGTAACGGAATTGGTGTTGTAATCATTTCTCCTGAAGGGTGTCATACCCCTTTTACTGCTAGACTCTATTTTGATTGTACAAACATTATGGCCGAGTATGAAGCGTGCATCTTGGGTCTAAAGGTTGCCATTGACCTAAGAATCAAATTCTTGAGCGTATACGGAGATTCGGCCCTGGTAATCAGTCAAGTTAAAAGAGAATGGGATATTAAACAACCAAATTTGATCCCCTACAAAGATCTTGTATTAACCTTTATCCCATGATTCGAGGAGGTCACCTTTGAACATATCTCGAGGGAAGAAAATCAGTTGGCAGATGCCTTAGCAACAATGTCGTCTATGTTCAAGGTCAATTGGGACAACGAGGCTCCTAGAATTACAATCGAATGATTTGACAAACCTGCACACTGTTATGAGATTGACACTGATGAGGAGAAGCCTTGGTATCATGAAGAGAGTATCTTAAAGCACAAGAATATCCTAAAGGAGCTTCCATCAACGGAAAAAAATTCCTACAGAGGTTCTCATCCAAATTCTTCCTAAGCAACGGCATCTTATACAAGCACAACCTTTATTCAAATCTGGTCCACTGTATGGGAAAGAAGGAGACAGAGAAGATCATGGAAGACATGTATGAGGGTATATTCGGAACTCACTCTAGTGGATACACTATGGCCAAGAAGATTCTGAGGGCTGGTTACTATTGGTCGACTATGGAAACTGATTGTCACCACCACTCGAGGACTTACCATAAGTGTCATATCTATGCCGACAAGGTTTATGTACCTCTAATACCTTTAAACTTCATGACCGCTTCGTGGTCATTTGTAATGTGGGTCATTGGCATGATTGGAGAAATCAAGCCCACTGCCTCTAATGGACATCGTTTCATCCTCTTCTCCATTGATTACTTCACCAAATGGGTTGAAGCTGCTTTATTTACCTCAGTTACCAAGAACATTGTAGCCCGATTTATCAAGCAAACCCTCATCTGCCATGACGGCATCCATGAAAGGATCATCACTGACAACGGAACCAACCTCAATAATGCCATGATTACTGAACTCTGCACGCAGTTCAAAATCAAGCATCACAACTCTTCCCCATACAGACCTAAGATTAATGGCACGGTAGAAGCTGCTAATAAGAACATAAAGAAGATCATGCAAAAGATGGTTGTGACCTATAAAAACAGGCATGAGATGCTACCATTCTCTCTTCATGGCTATCGTGCCTCGGCACGAACATCAACTGGGGCAACCCCATTCTCTTTAGTCTATGGCATGGAAGTCATCTTGTCTGTCGAAGTTCAAATTCCTTAGCTTAGGATTATGAAATAAGTAGACTTAGGAGAAGATGAATGGATTTAGACAAGATTGGATCACTTGAATTTGATTGACGAGAAGAGATTGGTTGCTGTTTGTCATGGTCAAATATAACAAAAGCGTATGATCAAGGCATTCAATAAGAAGATAAAACCTCGAGTATACCAGGATGGCGACTTGGTAATAAAGCGCATCATTTTACCACAAGGTGATCCCAGGGGAAAATGGAATCCCACTTACGAAGGGCCATTTGTTATCAAGAAAGTATTCTCTAGAAGTGCCATGATGTTAACCATTATGGACGGTTAAGATTTCCCACATTCTGTGAACGCGGACATAGTCAAAAAATACTACGCATAAGAATGACCCGCTAGGTTGACATACCTAGGCAAAAATAAGGGCATCCCGATAAACCATAAAGGTTTAGGAAAAATTAGGGATATATACAAAAGATTATACACCCGGTAAGTCGAAACCCTGAAAGAGCGGCTTGGGCAAAAAAGGGTATCCTGGTGGACTGAAAACCTGAAAGGGCGGTCCAGGAAAAAGTTAAGGATTAAAGCGTATGACTATGTCCCTTAGGATTACTAACTGTCCAGGTAAAAGAGATTTTGATCGTGACTTGTGCAAGGAAGCCTTGGAGGCCTTCTAAACCTTTACTTCTGATGTTCCAAGTTCTGAAGATGCTGAAGATAAGGTTGTGTTGAAAGAGTTATGAATATTTGAAGACATTCTTCTGAAGAACAAGTGCTAAAGAATGAGAAGGAAAGAGTTCTCTGAACAAGCCTTGTAAGGTTCTAAAGAATTAGGTTTTAAAGATACATGGTTCTGATACTTCTACAACATGCTTCATCAACAAACATATCAGAAGCCTCTGAAGGCATAGAAGACGAAGATCAAGACTAAGGGATTGTGTGTGATGGTGAGTATAAAAGTACAAAAGTACTTTGTGACCCTACTCTCTAGAGTGGCGCAAGACATACCTTTTTGTACTATTGTCTACCGGTCTCACCATGATCGTTGGGAATAATAAAACTGTATTTGTGTTTCCTATTCTACCCTCCAATTAATCTCTTCTTTTCATCTATAAAAGAAGTACTTGGATGAATTTGAAATCAACGAATCAGTTCTACAAAACTACATCAAACCGCTGTAAAAAATCTGTAGAGAAATTCTCTGTATAGTTTTGTAAATAAGAAAGGAGCTTTTGTATTTATCTTGCTATCAACACTTTTGTGTTGTTGTACTTAAACATTGTGTAATCTGCTTGTGTAGAAGCATCTTTATATACACATATTTGTAATCAACAATTGTTGATAGGTTCCTTGAGAGACTCTGTGTAGTCTAGATTCTCAAGAAGATTTTGGTTGCGAACATAGTGGTTTGCAATAAGGATCAAAAGACTTATTAGGGGTTCCAATAGGGTTGATTGGAATTATTGTGGTTGTCTATAATCTGGTTGATTATAGTGAATTAAGTCCTTGTGTATAAGGCAAATAATTGTATTCATCTAATATTATTCACTTGTTATCTCTTGGTTGAGTGGCAAAAAGATTATATTTGGTGCAACTCAATTCAACCCCCCCCCCCCCCCCCCCTTTCCTTGTATTTCTCGCACCTTCACAACTATCTCGGAAATCTTCACATTATTCATTAATTCATGCTATCCAATATTTAACTTTCTCCACAAATGTATGAATGTCATCCAATGGAGCAAGAATACCTTCGATTTGAAAAGATGTACGAGTTCATATGCACAACGAGGCCATGAGTTATTCTAATGTAGCATCCACATGAAACCTTATAAACACCTCGTTTAGGACCAAATATGATGTTTTCATTTTATTGGCATAAATCCATGCAATGCTACATAAAAAGGAGTATTATGTTGATGTTTAATATTGATGATACTTTTCTGAAATAATACCCTGATTGAACTAAGTTATAACTTCAACATGGTCTTCACTGCATCTCAAGTTCTATAAAGATCTCATATGCTATCATGTATGTGTCGTGTTTTTAAGTCTTCAATGATCATACACAACTATATAAAATATGAGTATAAACTACAAAAATAATAACTTTTGTTTACATAATTAATGTGAGAATTTATCAAATAGTTACATGTTTGTTCTTGTGTTCCCAAAGTGTGCGACTTGATTCCTCTATGCAACAACAAAAATTTTCTTGTAGGAAAACAACAATGTTTCATTAACATAATAAAAAAATTTAAGCTATCATCACATATTATCTCAAAATGTTTTAACTGTCATTCATATTCAACAACACTATTAAAATACATATGATCATGATCTTACATCGCAAATTCCTCAACTATTATTATCTCTTTGGTTCAATAAGAAAATTTCCTTTTCCCCAACATTTTTACCAATATGGAAAGTACTTAACATGTGGAGTGTTGTTGGGAAAATATTCAATTGCATTCATTAAAAAAAGGCTTAAATGCAGTTTTGACCCCCCTAGTTTAAGGTTTTTGGAGTTTTGATCCCCCTAGTTTAAAAGCCAGGTTTCTAGTCCCCATAGTTTTCAAATTTGGGATTTTTGAAGCCCCCTCCATCTGGCTGCCCAAAAAGTTTTCAAATTTGGGATTTTTGAAATCTCGTACGGGCGGATGGAAGAGGAAATTAGGTTAAACAATTTGGGATTTTCAGAAAATATGAATTATGAAATTAAAAATTCATTTGGAAATTAATATCACTTATTTAAATGTTTAAAAAATATTATTCTAAATAAGAAATAAGAAAATAATACGTGGCATTACTCTCCCTGTGCCATGTCACATGGAGGGGGCTTCAAAAATCCCAAATTTGAAAACTTTTTGGGCAGCCAGATGGAGGGGGGCTTCAAAAATCCCAAATTTGAAAACTATGGGGACTAGAAACCTGACTTTTAAACTAGGGGGATCGAAACTCCAAAAACCTTAAACTAGGGGGGTCAAAACTGCATTTAAGCCTTAAAAAAATTCTCGATCAATCGTGATAGCCTTCTAATCAACTTCTTTTATATGAAAAAATTTGTTCAGAACTGGGCCTGTGGCTGACCCACCGTCGAGCGCGACCCAACCCAAGTCCACGTCGGGGACCGTCCAAAGTACTGGTCTAATCCGTTGGGGTCCAGTGGAGATCATATTGCCACGCGCTCCTCGCTTGAGGACACGTCACCAACTGAACCCGCTCATCTCGCGGGAGGGGGGGAACGATTCTGCCCTTCGTAACAGGCAAGTCCATCCACCATCCATAGATCGCTGAGCAGTTGACCCAAGAACATCACCACATACTGGTCATCCCTACTTTCACGTAGGAGTCTCGGCAGTCATTCGTAGTAGGCTTGAACATTCAGCCCACTATGGAGACCATTGGTCCAACACTGGGGGTACACTATAAAAACCCTCATATGCAGGAGGGTCAAGTATTCATTTCTTCACCTCTTCTCTCTACCTCTTCACCCGATTGACTTAAGCATTAGAGTGTCTGTAGGTACACCCCCCACCTCTGTTGATCGTTGTCTTGCTGACCGTTCATCTGTTATGATCACATGTAAGATCAAATTCCTTCCAACTTCTCTAGTTCCCATGTGAAATTACCTTCTCGTTCATGTTCAAAGTAAAAAAATCCAACAAAAAAGGTCAATCGTGTCGATGTAACACCAATAATCTTAAGATACGAGAGCCAATACCAATTAATTTTAGACGTAGTGTAAAAGATCAACACCATATAAAACATGTTCAAGAACTTCAATTATAATCTAGATATGCCTATAATGTATCACCCGCACTATCAAATTCATCTTTATTTCTTACGCAATGCATATTATTCTCATTATGAATCAAACTTTTTATAAGTTTTCAAATTATCTAAAACTTTTGGTGTATCTGCCCTTTATTACCAATAAATGAGAAATTTTTCAACAGAAGAATTATGTACTTTTTCTAGTATATTCGCCATTATTTTTTTTATAAAGAAAAGTTATGGATAATGGGATGCAGGTGATAAGGTGCCATTAAAATTTCATATGTTTGGCCGTTAATTTTTTTTCCGACCCAAAGTTTAGTCGTTAAGTAAAAAATGCAAAATGTGCAATTGCACCTGATCCAAACTATAACTAATAAAATTATAATTAAATAAGGGTGCTGCAAAACCAATTACCGAGAGCACTGGATAAGGGATATTAAATGTAAGCAGTTTTTGATAGTTGTTAATTCCAATATATTGTTTTAAAAATAATAAGTAATGGGATATCCGTGAGTGTGTGTTACGATGTAATATTATCATTTTTTATGGTTATTGAAAAAAGTCAATTGGATGTATAATTAATAGAAAAATGTTTTTAGTAGTAATTTTATGTTTTCGTTAATATTTAATATTTTGATCAATAATTTTATGTTTTCGTTAATTTTTAATATTTGGATCAGTAACTTCATATTATCGTTAATATTCAATATTTTTATCAATAATTTTATGTTCATGTTAATATTAATGTTGGAACAAATGATTCAAGAAAAATGAATATGTGAAAAACAAGAAGAAGAAGAAGAAGAAGAAGAAAGAAGAAGAAGAAGAAGAAGAAGAAGAAGAAGAAGAAGAAGAAGAAGAAGAAGAAGAAGAAGAGAGAGAGAGAGAGAGAGAGAGAGAGAGAGAGAGAGAGAGAGAGGAGAGAGAGAGAGAGAGAGAGAGAGAGAGAGAGAGAGAGAGAGAGAGAGAGAGAGAGAGAGAGAGAGGAGAGAGAGAGAGGAGAGAGAGAGAGAGAGAGAGAGAGGAGAGAGAGAGAGAGAGAGAGAGAGAGAGAGAATGATTTTGAGTTAGTTGATGTAACTAACTTCTAACTGAATCTGTTATTATTGTTGCAACTGCTTGCTTGTATTATTACAAATACAATGGCCCTTTATATAGGCAAAGTAGCCCAGACCCAAAATGCTAAAAGCCCAAACATAACAAGAATTAATCAACTAACTGAAGATGTGAAAAACACAAGAAGGGGGGGTTGAATTGAAAACTTGAATCTAAAACAGCTTAATGACACAGTATTTTTATCCTGGTCCGTTTGATCTCAAACTACTCCAGTCCACCCGTCAAGGTGATTTCCCCTCTCTCCAACGAGGTCTTAATCCACTAATCTCAACAAGATTACAAAAGTTACTTTAACAACTGTTAAAGTCTTCTTGAGTACAACAACAATCCGGTTAATCTCAATGATCTTCTTTTCAATAAGATAAAACAATATGTGTTGTTGTTTTTCTAACAAAAACGGTTTATCACAACTGTGATAAATTACACAGGTTTATAACTTAGAATAAAGAATGAATTTTGCTTGCAGCTTGAATATGCGTGAGTGGTGATCTAGCAAAATCGTTGTGTGTACGTATGTGCTTCATTTTGAAAGCTGACTTGTTTATATAGGCAGTGTAATAACGTTGATCATAAAGCATGTTTAATGTCATTAACACACTTTCCTTTTGGAGATGATCCTGTCTGAAGGAAGTCGTTGGAATTGATGTTGTCTTGAATGTTCAGTAACGCTTCAGAATCTTTTCTCCTTACTACTGATGACGCTTCAGAATATTGATGACTTGGTTTGATATGTTCTTGTTCAGAGTCAGAGTTTACTTTGATTAAGCGCAGGTTCTGGTCATCAATCTTCAGCGTATGTTCTGATTGCTTCAGTGTGTAGCACTTATGGCTTATCTTCTGATGCTGATTAGATCAGAACTTCTGCATACATAAAACATATTTTTAAGGTGCATATTTGTTCTTTGTATTTATTTATTCTTTGTATTTATTATCATCAAAACTCTAACCAATGTGTTTACCTTGGTTTTTGGTAAACAACCGCTGATCCTCCAAATGGTTACTTATTTGGTTACTCGCAGGATCGATCAGATTGATCCTAGGACATAGGTTGATTTTGAAGTTTGATTGAATTGGATAAGGCTTTAAATAAAGAGGCTTTAAATAAATCGCATGAAGGAAAGACTTGGTAAAATAAACAAGGCTTAAAGTAAAGGGTTTCGACAGGAATGTAAAGAGGAAAGCAAGTAAATTTCTGGAAAAGTAAATGACTTTGATTAATAAAATTGGTGTTTCACACATACATTTCTCAACAATTCTTTCTCACACGCTGGGTACTCGAATCTATATGAGTGACTTTGTATAGAATTGTGAACACACGCGAGAAACTACATGTCTACTCCTATTTATACTAAAACATCCCAAGTAACCGTCGGGCAGTTACACTGCTTCGAGATCAATCCACTTGGCACGTTCTCCACGCTCGACGCTCCAAATCCTTGCACGTTTGCACGTGGTAACTGCTGGAAACCGTTTTCCCTCCAAAAGCTTGAATTTCAAACTGCTCCACTCTGAACCATCGAACACTTTCGTCAAGAGACATCTTCGACGAGAAACTCCTTCGACGTCGAAGGCAACCAGCCTTCTTCCTTGGAAGAAATCTTCTAAGTATTTTGTCATCTTTCGACGGGCATTTCGACAGACTTAGCCAGTCGAAGACAACCTTCAGCTTTAATGGCTGACATCAACAAAACAAAGGTGTCGAATTTAGGAGCCAACAAATTGCCCCCCAAGAATGCCTTATTTCGACTCTGACAGAAAAAGGCATTCTTTGAAAACGCCATTCGACACTTGTCTTTTCACGCTTAGCCACAAATTAACTTGTGCACTTTTTGTTGTTTTCTACCAACTATTGGCAATCCCAAGAAAACCATCATTGTTCCGTACCTAGGACGTCACTTTCAGTACGGCGTGCAGTACCAAACGTCATTTCAGAATTTGTCATTATGACAATTCTCAAAAACGAGGACGCACGCTGCGTCCCTCTATTTCTGCAGAAACGGCTAAATCAACAGGGGGCTGCCACGCGTCCCACTAACTCCTGCAATAATTAAATGGCATTTAATGTCCTCGTTATTGGGGATTTTTCCCCACTACTATAAATAGCAGTAAGTACCCCATTGTGGGACTTTTTACGCCATCTAGCCTTTCAAACTTCTCTGTTTTCATACAAGCTTGTTATCTTTGCAGAAACTCTTCCTCTTTCACTTCGTCCTCAACCTCATTTCAAACTCAACACTAATCCATGGCATCTGGTTCTAGTGCTCCTAGTGCTAACGCACCAACTGAAAATGCTAAACCCAAGGTTTTCTTCACTGCTCCGGTAGTAAATTCTACAGGCAAACGAAGGGTTCCTGAACCCTCTGACATCGCCGTTCGCGATGCCTACTCACGCCACTTGATGATCCCGGTTGGATACTCCAACCAGATCTTTGCAATGTCTGGCCCCATGAATCCAAGTATCTCTGAGGCTTTGAAGATCAAGAGCTATTTCCCGATAGTCGAGAAACTCAAACCAGTCGCATGCGCCAAGAAAGACGCAGAAGACAATGAAGACCCTGCACATGAAAAAATCGACCTCCGCTTCTTCAACAGAGGTGTTAGGGCCTTCAGGTCTTGCCCTAACCTTACCCCTGATTACGTTGCTTGGCTAGTAAAGATGGAGAAGCACCAAAATTCGATCTGGAAGGATATGGGGATCTTCGACCTAGTGATGCTGTCGAAGACAGGTTTGAACTATTCCCCGGAGATGCTGATAGCTTCTCTGCTGTTCTGGGACTACTCCCACTTTACTTTCCACCTCCCCTGTGGGATGCTAACCCCCACACTCTTCGATGTGGCCGCTATTACTGGCCTTCGACGCACCGGGGATTACTTCGATCCGGAGGAGATGTCGGAGGACCAAATTGGCTTCTCTGAGACCAAACCAACATACACCACTTTCATCAACCATTATCATGACAGGTCGACATATGCTGTGTCGGATGTCGAACACATAGCGTTTCTAGCCTTATGGCTGACTCGCTTTGTATTTTGCTCGAAGTCTTTACAGGTGACCAAAAAGATGGTCACTCTTGCTACTCAACTGCATCATCGCCAAAACATCTGTTTGGCAGAACTGATTCTGGCTAGCCTCTATGATTCGATCAGCAATGGGGCAACTCTTCTGAAACATATCGAGGACAGGGCCAGTTTGCTACTTGCTGGGCCTTTTTGGCTGCTCCAACTGTGGCTCAACGCCACTTTCGAATCTTTCTTACCTAAGAAGGTTCAGATAAATGAGCAGGCTCCAGCGATAGCGAACAGACGCGTCGAAGGAACCAGGTTGGCTCTGCTGACACCTATGGAAGATGGACTGGAGTTTCAGCAAACCTTCACCAACTTCGTTCTAATGTTTGCTCGAAGGAAGGAGTTTGTTTCAACTATGGCTCCATTTGCTCGACGGCAGGTAGGCCCAGCATGGTTCACAAGGCCACATCCAAGGGCGTCGAGTGGTCCCAATGTCGACGAACATACAATACTGTGGGAGGCGTTCCTTACACCAAGGATCATGCCTCTTCGATTTAAGAGCTCAAAGACTCATTTGAGTCTGATTGCATACCAACCAAACCTGGTATCTCGCCAGTTTGGTATTATCCAAACCCTACCTTCTCCGATTTTTGAAAGAGAGAAGTCCATGTTGTACTTCTGCAATGATTACACCGAAGAAGCGGCCATTAAGCATATCGGAAGATATGTTGGTCGAACAATTCTCTCGTTGTTTGACTACCAGCTCAATTTCCTTTGCTCACCATCCTTCGAGGAGTGGTGGAAAAGCTACTATGCTGAGTACTTCTTCGACGAGAAGGACTTCATGGATGAGCTGCAGAAGTCTTTTGTCCTTGTGTTGGACAAAATAAAGAAATGTAAGTTCATGCTCTCACATTACTTTTTGTCTTTCTCTTCGACTGCTAGCCTGTTAACTTTTTATTTGCTTTCAGTTGTTCGAAAGCCTGTAGCCAAGAAGGCTACAGAAGGCCAACAGGGAGGGGGCCCTTCAACAAAACCTCCACCGCCGGCGAAGACTACAGCGCCGGCGAAGACCACAAGCAACCAACAGGGGGAAGGCTCTTCGAGGAAGCCTTCTATATCGGTAACCAGATTTTCATTATTTTTTCCTGGCTTTCGATTTTTGACTTTCGATGCAATTATTAAATCGAATTCCCATTGGTTTTCTAGGCACCTTCGCCCAAGAAACGGCCAGCACTGGTGGTCGAATCTGGGAGTGATGAAGAAAGCGATTCTCCTCCTGCCCCCTTAAAAAGGCGAAAGTTGACGAAGGATGCTCCTGTTCCTGCTCCTGCTCCTGAAGGTCGAACCGTCAGAATAAAGGTTGCTGTGAGAAAGCCTAGGCCACCTCCAGTGATCATTGAGGAGCCAACTGAGGAGGAACTAAACATTCTTCTTAACAAGCCTGTCGAAAGCGACAATTCCAGCCCTGGGGCTGAAGCTAATCCACAGGTAATCTCTTAGACCCTTTTATAACTTAGGTATAGATACCCGTATTCAATTGCGTCTCTTTCGACCTCTGAAGATTTGTCTTCTTTCCTTTTTCAGGACACCACTGAAAGTTCTCCGCCAAGGACCTCTGAAACGCTGGAGTCTGCTGAACTCAGCAGGCCACAAGAAAAAGGCTTGGGAAATGACGAAGCCCATACTGAAAATGAGACCAATGCTGAAACAGTAGAAAAACCAGCGGAGGAGCCTCAAACGGAGGAACCACAGCCAGAAGCGGTTCAGGTGGTGGATCTGTCAGAAGAGACTCATGAAGAAAGGGACCAAGGCAATGCTAGCGAAGAAAATCAAGATGCTGCTGACGAAGAGAACCAAGGTGGCACTGGCGAAGGGCACCAGGGTAACGCTAGCGAAGAGCACCAAGATGACGCTGGCGAAGGGCACCAGGGTGATGCTAGCGAAGAACGCCAAGGGGACGCTAGCGAAGAGCCACAAGTCGACGCTGGTACTGCCCCAGTCCGAGTCGAAGAGCAACAAGTTGAGGCACTTAACATTCAACAGCCTCAAACCCAAGACAATACTGTTGCAAGGGTTACCTCCACGAAGCACAGGTCAAAAGAGGATTTAGAACTTTTGAAACAAACTGACCATGTTAGCTATCTCAACGCTATCATCGAGAGCAAGAGTTCGTCTGACGCTAGTCAGGAGGTTCCTACCCTGTCGGGGAAGTCCACTGAAACTTCTCCCCTTGATGATGCTTTGGCGAAGGTTAAGGCCCAGTTCTTCAAGAGGGACTTGATGAAGACTTTAGAGGGGGACCCCACTGCTCCATCATGCTTGAAAGAGGTCTTGAATGCTGTCGACTTTGAAGCTGTAGCCCCAGAAATCTCAGGCTTGATCATGGAGTTACACTCTATGATTGATCAAGTCTCAGCAGACTACCGGCGCCAAAGGGGATTTAACAGTCAGCTTGAGGTGTTGTATGGCAAAAGCTCCTCTGCGTGGACTGCTGTCTCGGATTCGACTTCTCGAATTGCGGAGTTGTCGAAACAAAAAGCATCTACGCAGGAAGAAATCGATGCCATTGATCGAGAGAATGCTTCCTTCCGGGCACAAATCGCAGAGATAGAAGCGAAGATAAATGCCAACACTATACGCAAGGAGGAACTTCTTTCGACCATCTCAGACACCGAGAGCCAAACCGAAATCAAACAAGGCCTGGAATTCGCTGAGAGGGCCCAAAACCTCGACGCTCAGATTGCCAAACTAGTGCAGGAGAACGCCTGGTGCAAGAAGAGGTTGGAGCTGCAGCAAGCCAAGTATCTTCGACTCAAGGACTCTCTTCCCTTTTGATTGATTCTCTTTTGTAACCATATTTTGTAATCCATGTTCGACAACAATTGCCATCTTGGCTGAAATTTATAAAATTTCCATTTTGGCATTTTTATGGTTAATTTAGTCTTGTTCTTTTATTATTTTATTTTTATCTCTTGAAGTATAGGTTTGTATTTCTTCAAATATTTACCATTTACTCTCAAGAGCCTTTTATCTCCACTTAACTCTTCGACTTCATAGGCTCCACCAGAAAAGGTTTGGATAACTCTGAAGGGTCCTTCCCATTTGGGTGACCATTTCCCCATGCTTCGATCCCTTCGATCCATGGGAAGAATTACCTTCCAAACTAGGTCTTCAGGCAAAAATACCTTAGGTTTTACCTTTTTATTATAAGAGTCTTCTACTCTTTTCTTTTGAAGTCTGAGTAGGTCGAGAGAGCGTAATCTCTCTTCGTCTAAATCCACCAGTTCATCTAACATCATGTTCCAATAAACTTCAGAAGGAATATCATAATGCCTCTGAACCCTTGTAGATTGAAGACAAATTTCTGCTGGCAACACTGCATCATGGCCAAACGTTAGCCTATACGGTGTTGTACCAGTGGCTTCTTTTGGGGACGTTCGACAAGCCCATAAAATCTGGTCTAACGTCTTATGCCAATTCTTTGGTTTCTTCCCAACATGTTTCTTTATCAAGCCAATCACCACTTTGTTAGCTGCTTCGACTTGACCATTCGCATGTGCATAATAAGGCGTTGATGTTAGGAGTTTGAAACCTGTTTCCTGAGCAAATTCCTGCATCTTTCGACCAGTGAAAACTGACCCTTGATCAGTTGTTATTGTCTCAGGGATTCCATACCTAAAGATAATGTTCTTTTGAATAAATTCAATGACATTTTCCTGGTCTACATTGACTAAAGGGATAGCTTCGATCCACTTAGTAAAGTAATCAATGCCTACCAGTATGTATTTCTGACTCTTTGATGATGCTGGTCGAATCTCTCCAATGAGGTCCAACGCCCATCCTCTAAAGGGCCAAGGCTTCACTATCGAGTGAAGTTCGCTTGCTGGTACATGTTGGATGCCTGTATGGACTTGACACTCTTGGCAACCTTTGGCGAACTCAACACAATCTTTCAGCATAGTGGGCCAATATAGTCCTTGTCGAAACAACAACCATTTCATCTTTTGACCTACTTGGTGAGCCCCACATGCCCCAGCATGCGTCGTCGAAAGGGCTATGTATGCTTCAGTTTCACTTAAACATTTCAGCAACACCCCTTCAGGCGTCTTCTTGAATAACTCATTACCCATGAGTACATAACTCAACGCCCTGAATTTTGTTTTTCGTTCTGTCGAAGCTCCTGGATTTTGAAGATAGTCCACAATGGGTTTCCTACAATCTTGCTCTGACAAATTATCAATGAACGAAATCTCGAAGTTACTGTGATCAGCATATCCTAGTCTCGTCGATTCCAAGTCTGTTGGTGATAGACAAGTTGCTTTTATCTTTTCTCGAACTTCGATTGCTCTTTGTAATCTCGTTTTTGAAATCTTATACCCAGATGCAATTTGTGCCAAGTCGTTGGCTATTTGATTTTCGACTCTGGGTATGTGTCGTATATTGATCGTTTCAAATTTTTTCAATAAACGATTTGCTATCACAAAGTACATAATGAGATTCTCCCTTATGCATTTATATTCCTTTGTGACTTGCTTAATGACTAACTCTGAGTCTCCCATTATTTCGACTCGAGTTGCCCCCAATTCCAACAATATCTCAAGGCCAGTAATTAGAGCTTCATACTCAGCCTCATTGTTCGAACAAGAACCTGATATTTTGTACTTGAATGTTGTTGGAATTTTATCTGGAGAAATAATCAAGACTCCTACCCCTGTTCCATCTTTATGGCTGGAACCATCGAAGTAGAATTTCCAAGGCTCTATCTCCACATAGTTAATATCCTCGACTTGAATTGAGTGGTCGACTATGAAGTCTGCAACCACTTGTCCTTTTACTGCCTTAAGAGGCATAAAGGTCAAGGAGTATTCAGTTAATGCTAATGCCCACTTGCCAATTCGACTATGCAAGATAGGTTTCGACAACATATATTTGAAAACATCAAAATGAGACGAAACATAAACATCAACTGGTTTTATATATTGCTTGAGTTTTGTACAAGAAAAATACAGACATAGACACAATTTTTCAACTTCGCTATATCTAGTTTCTGCATCGTTCAAAACTCTACTGAGATGATAAATGGGTCTTTCGACTCCACTCTCATCCTCTTGGGCTAACATACTTCCTAGAGTTTTGTCAGATGCAGCTATGTACAATCTCATACTCCTATTGCTACAAGGAGGCACCAAAATAGGTGGCTTAGTGAGGTACCCTTTGATTTTGTCGAAGGCGTCTTGTTGCTCTTGCCCCCATTCGAACCCCTCTTTATTCAGTCGAAGTAAGGGTGAAAAGGCCTGAGCTTTCCCACTTAGATTAGATATAAACCTCCTTAAGAAATTTATCTTGCCTAAGAGAGATTGCAATTCCTTCTTATTCGATGGCGCTTTCGCTTCCAGAATTGCCTTCGTCTTGTTCTGGTTGATTTCGATTCCTTTCTTGTGGACAACAAAGCCCAAGAAATCTCCGGCTTTAACACAGAACGCACACTTCAAAGGGTTCATCTTCAGACCATGTTCTCTCATTCTTTCGAATGATTGTCGAAGGTGGTCAATATGATTCTTCCTGGAAACAGATTTTATAACAATATCATCAATATATACTTGCATAAAAGTGTTAATAAAATCATGGAAGATAGTATTCATTGCTCGCTGGTACGTTGCCCCAGCGTTCTTCAGGCCAAAAGGCATCACTACCCATTCGTAAGTGCCTAAGGCCCCAGGGAATCGAAAAGCTGTTTTCGACACATCCTCTTCAGCAATGAATATTTGATTATATCCTGAATAACCATCGAGCATACTCAAGTATTCATAACCAGCGGAAGAATCGACTAGCATTTCCGCCACAGGCATAGGATATTCATCTTTGGGGGTGGCAGCATTCAAATCTCTGAAATCTATGCACACCCTTAACGTACCATTTTTCTTAATTACTGGCACAATATTTGCAATCCATTCGACATACCTTGTAACACGGATGAATTTGCATTTCAGAAGTCTTTCGACCTCCGTTTTGATCTTCGACAGTATTTCAGGAGCGAAGCGCCTTGGATTTTGCTTGATTGGCTTCTTCCCAGGTTTGATTGGCAACTGAAGTTCTACCAATCCTCTGTCGAGACCAGGCATTTCGTCATAATCCCATGCAAAACAGTCTTTAAACTCTTTCAGCAATTGGATTACTTCCAACCTAAGTTCTGGATCGATTTTGGCGCTGATGTAAGTTGGCCTTTTCTCTGATCCTTCGCCTAAGTTGATTTCTTCTAAAGGATCTTGCGCTAACATTTTAATGTTGTTCGCCAAGGGGTCCTTTTCGAAGCCCAAAGGCTCGTCGTCATAGATGGCGTCGAGCCTCTGTTCCTGCATTTCTTCTGGCACGATATCAGGAGGTTTTGGATCGAAATCCTTTCCTGGGCCTACAGCAGATAATTGTTGATCATTGGCCTGTGTGGCCATGTACTTTATTTCGGCTTCGAGAGCCGTTATCATCTTGGTTTCGGCTACATAAGCCGAAATTCGCTTCAAAGATGGTGACTCAGTCATTATCACTGAATTCACTTCCCCAACCAGTTGGTTGGATATCAGTTAACCCACTGAAGTCTATGTGGGACAAGTCTTCTCTGTCCCATTGGAAACCATGCTCAGGATGCAGGTATAGGGAACAAAAGGTATTTGGCGCTGGCGCCATGTCGAAGTCAGGTGTTGGACATGGCCCTATGTGAGCCAAGTTCTTGTCGAAATCTGCCAAACCCAGGTGATTCACTTCGCCAAGGTAGTAGCTTTGATCTGCCTCTATGTTTTCGACCATCCCATCTGGACGCCATAGCAGCAGCCTTTGGTGCATTGATGAAGGCACAGCGCCAACACCATGAATCCATTCACGGCCTAACAAAAGATTGTAGTTAGGTTTGGCCGATATGACCATGAACATCGTTGGTCGAAGGATAGACCCTACTTTGATATCTAGCTGGATCACTCCCATGGTGGTCCCTATGCCGCCCTCATAGTTCGACAAGACCATGTTGTGAGGCTTAATGTCCTCATCCCTTTTGCCAATTTTCCTTAGCATAGAGTGAGGGATAATATTGATGGTTGCCCCACAATCGACCAATATTTTATTCACAGTAGTTTCTTCAAGTTTAGCCCTTATGAATAAAGGCTTGAGGTGATTTTTCATCGCCTCTGTAGGTGGCTCGAAGAAGCCATTTTGTTCCTCAGTAGTGCCATTGTCCATGACAAAGTAGCACACTGGCCTATGTTTGGCCATTTCTTGCTCCACTTCCCAGTCACTTGCTTCGACTTCTACCTGTCGATTGAATTCTCTGGGCAGCACTGAAACGATATTCACCATTATGTCCAAAGTATCGTCAGACTCAGCATCGTCTTCATCTTCGACTTTACTTTGGTTAGGCCAAACTAGCCTGTTGGTTACTGGCTCTCTCTCTAGAGGTTTCCTTTGTTTCCTTTGAGGAACATTCGAACTGGTTTCTGCCTTAGGTTCGTTGGCAGCCTCCCTTTCAGCTTTTCGTCTCCTTTGATATCTCCTCCATTGAGATCGAGACATAGGATTTTTACCTTTGTAGTTGCTGGACACTTGTGTAACCTTAGGTGCAGCAACTTGAGGCTCTTTCTTTTGAGTCAAAGAGGAACCTCTTGGCACATCGAAAGAATGCCATTTCTCCTCACTTGGCCTTTTCCGGCCAGAGGTTTTGTACCAAGTGTCTACTGGCACATTTGTTGGAGGCCTAAAAGTCAATGGCCTCTTGTCTTGGTTAGAACCCCTTCTGGGATCATGTCGAAGGTCAACATTCTCCCTTCTCTTATTCGCTGCTCTTACGCCTTGAATGTGCTCAGCAGCTTTTTTATCAAAGATCGAACTGCATCTTGGACACAGCATCACCTCTGATTTCTTTTTCTGGCATCTTTGTAGAAAATCTGCCAAGTTTTCGTTTTCCCGAGGGAAAGCAGTCTTATTAGCTTTTTCTTGCCTTATGGCCTCTTATGATGATTTTGGGTCAGAAAGTTCGACCATGTTGATATTCATTGTATCTTTGTTAGCAAGAGTTAACTGCTTCATTTGTATCCCCAGATTCTCCGTCTGGCCTTGAACGGTGGCCAAGTGGGAACTGGGCTTTGATCCAGTTTTTTGTGCTTCAGCAGTCTCCGACTTCGGGTTTTCGACCGCTTTCTGGACAGCTTCAATTGTCTTCCTGGATAAATTTCCAGAAAAACTGCCAAAGATTGGCATGTTGATGTGGTCCTTTGAGACTTCGACCATGGTAATTCCTGGCTTCTTCGACTGGATCCTGGTTGCCTCTATCACGTTCACCTCAGAGGGTTCAGCATAGTGGGCTTCAGCCGGTAATGGATTTGAGTCGACAGCCATTGGGGATTTGTCAGCAAACTTCAATCTTCCTTCTTCGATAGCGTCTTGCACAAGATTCCTGAAAAGAAAACATTGAGAAGTTTTATGGCCCAAAAAATTATGATATTTGCAAAAACCTCTCTTCTTTCTTTGATCAAGAGGAGGCAGTTTTACCCCTGGGGGTACTATCATTTGGCCATCTTTAACCAATAAATCGAATATTTCATCACATTTTGTGATGTCAAAACTATAGGTCGTTTTTGGGAACCTATCGTTGGTCCTTTCTGGACCAATGGGATTTTTCCCATTTGAGGGGACTAACAGTTTACAAGAGTATGGTGGCCCTTGTTTCAGTTCTGCTAAATCGACTTCTCCTTCTTCGACAGTTAGAGCATCGTCGGAGGATTCTAGATCTTCGTCATCCATCTCAACGTACGCTATCCTTTCTCTCTTGTGAGTTTTCGTTGCCTTATCTTTTTCAGCTTTGAGGCGTTCTACCTGTCGAACTCTGTCGGCCAGTTGGGCCATGTCTCTTAGGTACTGGGTGTCTAGCTTCTTCCTAATGGAATAATCTAAACCGCCTGCGGCTATTTCGACCAACTCATGTTCTGGCACTTGTGTAAAGCATCTCGCCTTGAGCAACCTAAACCTATTCAGATATTCGTCTATAGGTTCGGTGAAACGTCTCTTCACACTGGCCAGTTCTTTCAGGCTTATCTTAGTTTGCCCCATGTAGAATTGTTCATGGAACAATCTTTCCAACTGGGTCCAATGATGGATCGAATTGGGGGGAAGAGTTGTAAACCAAGTAAAAGCGTTCTTGGTTAAAGAACTTGGGAAGTACTTGATCCTTAGGTTTTCGTTATTCGAAATGTCGCCCGCTTCGATCAAATACCTCGCCACATGCTCGACAGTAGATTCTGTCGTGTCCCCTGAGAACTTAGTAAATTTGGGGACTTTGCATCTAGGAGGTAAGTCTGTTTGTAACACGTATTCTGACAATGGAGATGTAAAGTTGGGCCTTCGAAAGCCCATGTTCATCCCATTCTGAGTCATGATCCTTTCAATCATGGTTGCCAGATTGTTTTCCAAACCCATGTTTTGGTATTGGATATGCTGAACCACTTCGTCAGCATTTTGGTTTCTGTTAACTAACCTTACCTCTGGGGTTATTACCCTAGGTTCTTCGACAGGTTGTTCCAATCGTGCCCTAAGGTTTTCTTTGACAGGCTGTTGAGCCTGGTTAATGGTGGTTTCTTCCTCTAAAAATATCCCCTGATTTCCCCTCATTTGTGCCCTTTGAGGCTGTCGAATAGGTTGGGGTACTCCAAAGAAGTCAGCCAAACGCGTCATTTGCGCTGTCACTTGCTGATTCGATTGAGTAGTGTTTTGTATTAGAGGGTTTAGCACTGTACTCAAAGTTTGTGCCAACATTTGCACCATATCATGGTTGCTTTCGTCCATTTGTTGCCTCAAGACTGCTGTCGAGGCATTTGTAAGGCCATGGGCTACTTGGGACGTTCCTCCTAAGAGTTGGGTCCTATTTCTATTCGCCATGCCTACTCCAGAGCCTTGGAGTGGCGAAGAGGCACTCACAAAAGGGTCTGAAAAAGTGGACGCAGCATTCGTCAGGCTTGCCACTTCAGAAGTTGGCATACCATAGAATGGAATAAATCCTGGGGGAACCAAAGGCCTTGTGCCTAAATTTCCCCTTGGTGGGGGGGTTCCCAAAGGTATCCTGGGGCCTGTTAACGAAGGTATTGGCCCCGTGGTTGTGACCGATACTGCTGGTGTCGAACCAACATTTGTCGCTTCACTTACGGTCATACTAACCGTTGCTCCCACACTCGTTTGTGGGATTTCGTTATTGTTTGGCGGATTCGCCATCTCTTCCCTTCTTCTGGCAGTATTGTTATCGTTAGTGTATATTCTACCACTTCTCAATAACATACAACTCGAAAAGATGAGATTATTTTCAACAATCAACACACAGTCCCACCGGGTGTGCCAATTTGTTTACCTTGGTTTTTGGTAAACAACCGCTGATCCTCCAAATGGTTACTTATTTGGTTACTCGCAGGATCGATCAGATTGATCCTAGGACATAGGTTGATTTTGAAGTTTGATTGAATTGGATAAGGCTTTAAATAAAGAGGCTTTAAATAAATCGCATGAAGGAAAGACTTGGTAAAATAAACAAGGCTTAAAGTAAAGGGTTTCGACAGGAATGTAAAGAGGAAAGCAAGTAAATTTCTGGAAAAGTAAATGACTTTGATTAATAAAATTGGTGTTTCACACATACATTTCTCAACAATTCTTTCTCACACGCTGGGTACTCGAATCTATATGAGTGACTTTGTATAGAATTATGAACACACGCGAGAAACTACATGTCTACTCCTATTTATACTAAAACATCCCAAGTAACCGTCGGGCAGTTACACTGCTTCGAGATCAATCCACTTGGCACGTTCTCCACGCTCGACGCTCCAGATCCTTGCACGTTTGCACGTGGTAACTGCTGGAAACCGTTTTCCCTCCAAAAGCTTGAATTTCAAACTGCTCCACTCTGAACCATCGAACACTTTCGTCAAGAGACATCTTCGACGAGAAACTCCTTCGACGTCGAAGGCAACCAGCCTTCTTCCTTGGAAGAAATCTTCTAAGTATTTTGTCATCTTTCGACGGGCATTTCGACAGACTTAGCCAGTCGAAGACAACCTTCAGCTTTAATGGCTGACATCAACAAAACAAAGGTGTCGAATTTAGGAGCCAACACAATGGTTGTAAAATCAAACTATGTTCTAACAATCTCCCCCTTTTTGATGATGACAAAAAACCAGATTTTTCAATTAAAAAATAAAGAATAAAAAGTTTAGAATTAAGAAGAAAAAATCCCCCTGAGTTGATTACTTCCCTTAAGTTCCTTGAGTCTTTGATCATCAGAGTTTAACTGCGTCTTTCATCAGAGTTTGTACATGTTCAAGCTTTTCAGAAGATAGAGGTTAAGTAGTCCAGAACATTTGAGACTTATGTCTCAGTAAACCGTTATTGAAAATATCTTACTTTCTCCCCCTTTTTGTCAGTTATCAAAAAGGCAATATAATCAGAGTCAAAATACTTGATTTATATTAAACAGCAAGAAACAATGATAAGTAGTCCAGAATAGAAGCAATATAAAACAAACGTTACAGATAAACAGATTTTAAAACAGAAAAGAATCTAAGAGGGAGGAGGAAGGCGTGTGAACAAAGCTTCCAGCAAGCCTTTGATTTGGGTGTTAGTTTCTTCTTGTTTGCCCAAAATGCTCTTGATTTCTTTGTTCGTGTCCTCCTGCTTATCCAACCTTTCCTGGATAACATCATTTGCTCTCTTCAATTCTTCCAGAGCTTTCCTGAAATAGGAAGGAGCTGGAGATTCTTCAGTATCTGGACACTTCTCAGAGCATTCTGCAGCTTGATCATATTGAACCAATTCCTCTGCTGAGATCATCTCATCTGGAGCAACAGTCAGGGAGAGACCTTCTGATTCTGGTTGAACTTCATCTGAGGGAAGATGTTCTGACCAGGGAGCATTATCCAGAGGGAGAATCTCCTCCTTGAGCAGATGGCTCAGAACTTGGTCTTCAAAAACCTTTAGCATAGCACTGAAATTCTGTTGAACCTATTCATAGCTCTGTTCTTTTAGCTTTAGTGTTTCAGAACTTAGCCAGTTTCTGAAACTTATCCATAGATAATCAGAAGCAGCAGGATTAATCATCTCTAGACTAGCATGTTTCAAGGAGGTTATCCATTCCTGTATTCCTGTTTCAAACATCAACAAACTAGTACCAACATCTGGTGTGGTTTCAGTTGGTTTTGGTTTGGGAATGGCAGTTTTGTGAGATATAGCAGCTAGTCTTTCCAATGCAATTGGATCAATGACAAGTCTTACGTTGTCAACTGGATTTCTCTTGGGTGAAGGAGTGGGAGAGTCAGGTATGATGATTGGACTGGTTGGGGAATTTGGTGGTGTGGATTCCAGATAAGAAGGAATTTGTGGAATCTCCAGGATGGTGAGAGGCATGCGAATGGCAAGTGGTTCAGTGATTCTTGGGATTGGGATTGTATCTGAATCTGAAGTAGGTTCTTCAGATTGGTTGGATGAAACATTGTGAGGTTCTGGTTCATGGGTCTCAGATGGTTGATTCTCAGAAGTTTGAGCTTGTGGTTTTTCAGGTTGAGGTGATGGTGGATGAGGAATATCTTGTTGTGGAGAGAGAGGTATTGGAATAAATTATTGTGGAACATCTGTTGAAGTTTCGGAGTTTGGATTATCAGGGATTTGAGGATTTGGATTTTGTGGTGTGGGAGCTGAAATGTCTTGGTCAAAAGAGTCAATGTCAGACAGAACTTTGGCAAGTTCTGGTTGAGTTTGTTCAGGATTTGGATTGATAGGAAGGGAGTGAGTTTCTCTTAGACTTAGAGTTTCTTATGGATCAAACCATGTGTCAAAGTCATCAAAAGTTTGTGGAGTTGGATGTTCTGATTGGGTAGTTAAGGTTTCAGATGTTGATATAGTTATTGTTTCTAAAACAGTAACAGCAGAAGGATTACCTTTCTTTTTAGCAGCTTTTGGAGTCCTCTGGGATGATCCTTCTGCTGCCGCCTTTGTTTTCTTGGTCTTCTTCAAAACAACTTCTGGAGCAGCCTGATGCAAGTCCTGGATATTTATTTCTGGTGCAGTGCCATCCGCCTTACACGCATCCATGTATCTGACAATTATCTCAGGCTTGGAGTCAATCTCAGAGAAAAGAGGAAAATCATCCAGAGGAATTCTTCTGAAAGTGATGGTTGCAAAAGAAGTAACGTTGGGTTCCTTCTTGATGTTATCAATGATTTTCATCTTTTTCAGATTTTTTGCGTTCAGAGGTTTCCCAGCAGTTGCTTCTAGTGAGCTGATTTCCTGTGCTTCAGGCAAATGCTCTATCGACCTATTCTCTGTCAGAATATCTGATATGAGTCTTCCCAAGGGTATCCAGTCCCTTTTGGTACGCTCATCTTCTCTTGTTTCCTTTACACTGGTCCTCAGATGATTAAATAGCAAGTGAGGGAGGTTTACCTTAGTCTTCTTGGAGATAAAGTAGATCAGAAACTGTTGATCAATGTTTATGTAATCAGGAGAGCTAGTTGGCTTCCTGTGGTTGATGCATCCCAGAATTATTTTAGCCCAAATTCGGTGATGATCCTTCAGATCCCTAATCTTGCTGGAGGGTAGACCCAGAGTAAATATTTCCCTTGTAATAGAAGCAACATCAAAACATCTTTCAGCCATGTCAATACATCTGACCCCTCCACCATTGTAACCGATAAGTCTTGAAATTAGGTCTTCTGTAATGACAATCTTCTTCCCCATGACATACGAGGTAACTTGATGGTTTGAGGAGGAAGCATGTATCCAGAATTCTTTGACAAGAATTGGAAACGTTGGCCCTAGAAGATGGTCAAAATATATGTTCCAACCTTGAGCATTGACGTCTTCATACAGATTGAAGTCGTTTTCTTGAAGGCTTTCAAAGTCAACAATTAGTTCTGAAAGAACTTCCAGATTGTCAATGGGAGTGAGCAGCGTTCTGTATGGTTCTTCGTACTGTTCCATAGAAGCAGTTTCCTGAGTACTGATGTTTTGGACGCTTGAAGAAGCCATGTTCACACAAGAATTTTGAGAAAGATGAAAGGGTTTTTTTGAAAGTACGAACTGAAAACAATAGAAGGTATTGAGAGAGTAAAAGTGAAAGAATGTAAAGAGTGAAACTAGAGTTTAAATAGATTTTCTTGAAAGCATAAACAGTAAGAGATAGAAACAATTAGTCATGATTATAAGCATTAATGACAGCTGATTTTAGGGGATTCAGAAAGATATTGGAACGGTTACCCATGACGTGTGTCTCAATGCACCCAATCAGCGCTTTTGACCTTTCAGAAAAGTGAACGCGTGTTCAGCTTCAGAAGGTAGCTGATGAATGGATGACAATTGTTTGCTTACGTGAACAGCACACTTTTATCCTTGAAATGAAACCTTTAGATCTTCATGGATAGATTCTGATGCAATCTGTACTTCTAAAACTCTGAAGGCAGGTTGATTAGTAGTTCACAGAAAATAACTAAGTTCTGAAGGTTAAGATATGTAAATAAAACAATTTATTATGGGCAGAGCTTCATGCTGAGATGTTTCAGAATGAAGTTAAACCTATCTTCAGAAAGAGGTTTTGTAAAGACATCAGCCCATTGATGGTCTGTGTCAATGAATTTTAAGTTAAAAATCCCTTTCTGAATATAGTCCCTAATAAAATGATGTTTTATTTCTATATGCTTAGCCCTAGAATGCAAAATAGGATTTTTACTTAGACAAATAGCAGAAGTATTATCACAGAGGATAGGAATGTTACTCTCAAATATATTGAAGTCTTCAAGTTGACTTTTCATCCAGAGCATTTGCGTATTGCATCCAGCAGCTGCTATGTATTCAGCTTCTGCTGTTGATAGTGCTATTGTGGATTGTCTTTTGTTGGACCATGAGATCAGATTTTCTCCCAGAAACTGGAAGCTTCTAGAAGTTCTTTTACGCTCTATTCTGTCTCCAGCAAAGTCAGCATCACAGTATCCTACTAAGCTGTAATCACTTGTTTTCTATAAAACAAACCCAGATTAGCAGTACCTTTCAGATACTTGAAAATTCGCTTAACTGCTATTAAGTGAGATTCTCTAGGATCTGATTGGAATCTAGCACAAACGCAAACACTGAATAGAAGGTCAGGCCTTGAAGCCGTCAGATAGAGAAAAGAACCAATCATACCTCTGTAGACCTTCTGTTCTACCTTTTTACTTACCTCTTCCTTTTCCAGAATGCACGTGGGATGCATTGGAATCTTTGAGGGATTACATTCTGAGAGATCAAATTTCTTCAGAAGTTCTCTGACATATTTGCTCTGATGAATGTAAGTTCCTTCTGGAGTTTGATTTATCTGAATGCCCAGAAAGAATTTGAGTTCCTCCATTAGGCATCTCAAACTCTGCCTGCATACATTTAGCAAATTCTCTTCCCATATAGTGTTTAGTGGATCCAAATATGATGTCATCAACATAAATTTGACAAACTAACATGTCATTCTTAACTGTCTTACAGAACAAGGTTGTGTCCACTTTCCCTCTGGTTAATTCCTTTTCTAACAGGAAGTTACTTAGTCTTTCATACCAAGCTCTGGGAGCTTGTTTCAGACCATAGAGTGACTTCTTTAGTTTGAAAACATATTCTGGATTTTTG
Source organism: Vicia faba (assembly GCA_948472305.1). Classification (NCBI taxonomy): domain Eukaryota; kingdom Viridiplantae; phylum Streptophyta; class Magnoliopsida; order Fabales; family Fabaceae; genus Vicia; species Vicia faba. Next base: position 553,983,345 of record OX451738.1, on the reverse strand, counting down.
GAACTCTCAAAACCAGGGGGTGGTGCACATATACCTCTTCATCTATATAGCTGTTGTACCCCAAAATTTGCCCTCTCATATTTCCCCATACATTGCAAGAAAAATCTCCAAGTGGCTCAAGATTGCTCAAGAGTTGGACAGTCAAGTTATCTCCTAAGGCAGTCAACCTCAAATTAGGGTTTTATTTTGCATCAAGGTCCTTGCATCCAAATGACCTCAAGTGCTCCCTAAGGTCCTAATATGCTCTCAAGTTCATCCATGTCAAATTTCAAGCCTTGCAGAGGGAGTTTGCTCAGTCAATTGCTCAAAGGGTCCAAAGATCGAATGTGCTAGGGAAAAAGTCAATTGTGACCCAAATACAGTCAAACCTCAAGATTTTTTGTCAACATTCTCATTTTGAAGGATATTTCATCATTTGATCAAGGGTTGATCATGATTCATCAAGGATTTCTCAAAATTCATCAAGACTCAAAAGTTGCTAAATTAAGGTTTTGCAGGAAAAGTCAACTCAACTTTGACCAAGCATAACTTTCTCATACTTTATGAGAAATGACCCATCCAAATCTCATTTTGAATAGGATTAAATTTCCTACAATCCATATTCATACCCCAAGATCAAGAAATGCACTCACAAAAAGTTACAAATTTGGACATTATAGGTCATTTTTGAAAGTCAACAAAAACACCTTTTTTGCCAAAGCTTATAACTTGATCATGGAATATCAAATTGATATAAGAACAAAAGGGTTGGTTAGAGGATATCTCAAGCTTTCTAAAAAGTCCAAGAACACTTCTAAAAGTTCAAATTGAAGAAGTTATGCATTGATGAAGTTGGGCATTTTTGCAAAATTGCCAAAAGTCAACTATCCCCAAAACTTCAAATTTTGTCAAAGGGGCCCATTCTTTTCCACTTGATTTGATCTTGTCACACTACCCACGTGTCCTAGCTTCAGCCTTGGGCCCATTTATCAATTTTTCTATTTTATTTGATTTTTTATTGAATTATTCCATTTTAAATCAATTTAAATCAAATAAAATCACAAAACTTGATTACATGAGATCTTTTTCTATTTTCAGGACCTAATCATCATCAATGACATGATCAAATTCGCATCAAGCATTACATGTGCAAAAAGATTGGATTTTTGGCAAAATTGGAAAGCTTTCAATAGAGGATCAAATCCAATCTCAAGGCATTGATTTGGAAGGATTCAGCCCACATTTGTTGACCTAATGCATTGCTTATTACTTATACAAGCCAAAGCACACGAGATCAAGAGCTAGAGGCTGCAGAATCATCAAGAACAAAACTTGAAAAAAGGTGGAAAAGTGCAAAATTGAAATCGTCCTTGGAGGCCAATTCAGAAGCAAAACTCCACACTAATCCATTGCTGGGCAATCATTGAAGCGAAACCAATCCCTAACAAGCTCTCATACGCGCCCTAAAGCTCTGTAAGTGTCTCAAAAATATGCTTTTCAGTTGAATTCGTAGATCATTATTCTTGCACTTTTCTTACAAAATCTTTGCATATTCATGATTATCGTCCAATTTACAAGCATTCTGCATTAGCCAATTGCATTTATCTGGCCTATAACCCCCTAGCCGAATCTAGGGTTCGTGGTTTGTGTTTTTTGGGAATTTCTTTTTCAGGCAAAATTGATGCCATTGATGGACATAGACGTGACCATGGGAGGTAGACGAGCACAACCATGGTCTTGGGGTTCATTTTCATGGCCTAGAATCAATTTTTGGAATATGAATTTCGCTGCGGATATAAATCCGCAGGTAAATGTTCAGGGTTGAACGAAGAAGACGATGACGCGTCTCCCCCTGGTTGGCTGGTTCAAATATTCGCGCTTTATTTTTTTTTATTCAGGCATATTAATGTGATTTCCCTTATAATATTCATTGTCCATTATGTTAACAAATGAAGCGCATTGGTTGAGTGGTAGAGGCGTTGTCCAATGATCAACAGGAATTGGGTTCGAATCCCAGGTCCCCCATATGCATATTATTATTTTTCTTCAAGTATTCCAGCGCATTTCAGGAGTTGTAGCGTACCATGCTCCCTCACTCAATCACTAGCCAGATGGCCCCAGGCCAGATCTGGTGGTCCAGAATGAAAGCCTATGGTGGAACCAAGTCAAAGGCGCACAGGGAATCCCACAGGGTCAACCAGGCCAGTGCCTGTTGGGCCTTGAACTTGCTATCCAAACCTCCTTTCAGGCCCATATACTTCTAACTCTTTCTATTTTCTTTTTTATTTCGCTTAATTATTTATTGTTAGTATTTTTAATTACTAACCAACCAATTAAAACTTTTTTCTTAATAAAATTAAAAACCAAAAAATATTTTCTTATTTAAAATTAAATTTCAGTAATTTATTTTTGTTAATAAATTTTAATTTAATTAATTTAGTTTAATTAGGAATAACTTTAATATCTTTTTTGCAATAATTAAAATTAATTTAGATAATTAGGTTTTTATTAACATTGAATAATTTTATTTTTATTTCTTTAAATATCAAAAATCTAAAAATATTATTTTAATTAATTAATTAGGTTATTAATTTAATAATTAACTTAGTTTAATTTCTTTTTAATTAAAAAATAACCTAAAAAAATTCTTTCTTTAAATTAAAGGGTCAAAACCCTAAAACTTGCGCCCAATTTAATTTCTCGCACGCGTCCCATTTTATTCAATATTGTATCTGTTTCCTGGAATGTAATAGCTTAATAGGACGTTACTATTTTATCGCTTTATTTATTTTCCGCATTTTAATTTCAAGGGTTTCTTTTGGCGATGTAAATACCCGACGCCTTGTAATAATTATTTTAATTTCCGCAATTTAATTTCCGCAACTTATAAACTGTTAGATGTTTGATAATAGGGAATGCATGACAAGATTGAACGTTTAAACCTAAAATCAACATTAAATCACCATTGACATGTACAAAGACAAAATTAACTGAAAACAACACACTCGCACATGCGCACTCTTAGGGTACACCTCACTTGGTTTCCTTCGAACACGGTCATTAAGTATAGGAAGTTTTAGAGATCGCCCTCTTGTCCAAAGATCATAGTTGCCTCAGAAAAATGATCTAAGACATTAGGGTTACCGCTAAGGCGTCCTAACATTGCTTTAGTGACCGCACGTCCCTCAATTGAATTGACCCATTAAACTCCAACGACGATGCTACCTACTCATCAATAGTGGGATAGCATTGTCTAAAGGACACTAGTACATATTGATTCCTTTTTTGAGTAGGTAGATGGTTCTTAAGTACTTGCTCTTTCAAAACAAAAACAAAACTTTTCGCACTTACACCTTTCAAACAAAAACTTCTTTCAAACCCACAAACACAAAGAAAAGAAATTTTTGAAAACACTTTGAGCAAGTACCTAAGAGCCCATGGATAACCACGGATAGAAAGGGTGCTAACACCTTCCCTTTCTATAATCTACCCCCCGAACCCGAGAAATATCTCGAAAAAGGAATTTTTCTGTGCTTTTTTCCTTTCCTTGTTGGATAAAATAAAAGACGGTGGAGACTCTTGCTTACCACGACATTTTGCGAATACAAAACGCAAAACGCAAACCAGCATTCCAAAAAACAGTCAGTTATTCCCACCGTATCAGAGAACTGGCGACTCTGCTGAGGAGTATTAATAAGTGAGGTGTACCTTAGGATTAGATCATTGTGTTTTCAATTGTTTGCTTTGTATGCTTTACATTTGTGGGCTTGTATCGGAGTTACTATAGATCCTAACCCGGATCTGGGGATACCCTTTAGGTAAGTAGCAATAAACTGTGAGGGAACTGTACGGCGTAGACCGATACGATTGAAGCAGTAGCTACGTTGGTGTGGCACTTTAGATTGTACCGATATCCCTTGTATTGGAACAAGGAGAATATGGGTCATCTAAGGGGTCATTATGCACCAACTGACCGTAGAACCTTTAAATTAACCAACTTGGCCATAGAACAGTAGCAGTATGCTACACTCATTGAGACTAAACTCTCGCGATGATTCTGGCCGCAAGAAAAGGTTGCTAAACTGGAATTATGACCGATCGAGGGTAGTCAGTGATATTGAGATCCTCTAGAACCCGGTTACTATTTTTAGGACAGGTTTAAACCAACTGAACTGAAAGAGGGTAGTACCTAAGCTCCTTGCCAGCCTGAAATCTAAGGGCTCTCTGTGTGACTTGTGTGCCTTTACCATGTTTGCTATTTGTGGATACTTGTGATGTGCTTTCTATCATGACATCATGACATTATAACTTTGCATACATCTTGCATTGGACTAACCTATTTCAAAGACAGGAGGGATTCATCTTTGTTCTGTTTTGTAGGTCATGATGCCCATGCGTAGGAATACCATCCGGATCAACTTTGTCCAGGTTCCCACTATGCTTAAAGAATTGATTGCAAAGATGCCTGACACTACCTCCTTCATCAGAAGACATGGGTATCTTCTCAATTTGGTTACCTCTAAATTGGACGAGCAGATGATGAGTGTCCTGGTCCAATTCTATGATCCATTGTACCATTGCTTTACTTTTCAGGACTACCAGTTGGTTCCCACCTTAGAAGAGTTCTATGATCTGCTCGGTATCTCTATTCGGGAGCAAACCCCGTTTACAGGTTGAGAGAAGATCCTTAGGCCAGAAGAGATTGCTTCAGCCCTTCATATGACAAAAGATGAGGTAATGGCTAATTGGGAGACTAGAAGCGGAGCAAAGGGATTTCTGACTAAGTTCTTGGTTGGTAAGGCTACTTATTTCTGGGATAGTCTAGACTTCAAGGAATTCGAAGATATTCTGGCTCTTCTGATATATGGCTTAGTATTGTTTCTGAATCCTGACTCCTTTGTTAATGTGAATGCGGTGAAAATCTTCATCTCTCGTAATCCTGTACCCACTCTCTTGGGTGACATTCTTCATCAGCTTTATGCTCGTACTGCCCGAAAGCGGGGAACCTTGATGTGTTGTGCTCCGTTATTGGCGAGGTGGTTTATTTCGCACCTCCCCAAATCAGTGCTGAAGAACAAAGAAGGCATGGGTTGGGCTTATAGGGTTATGTCTCTCTCTCATAATGATATCATTTGGACTATCAAGGGTATGGACGAGGTGGCTATTATTGATCATTGTGGGGAGTATCCCAATGTTCCATTGATAGGAACCCATGGAGGAATTCCTTATAATCCATGCTTAGCCTTACGTCAGTTTGGGTGAGCCAGAAGAGAAGGACCTCATGAGCTGTTAATGCCTAGTATCATCTTTGATTTTCAAGGGGATAGCGACGAGCAACGCCGAAGATTCATAAGGGCTTGGGATAGAGTTCACAGATCTGATCCACATGAGCTGGGTCCAAAGACCTCTCTTCCGATGAAGCCATATCTCAGATGGGTCCGTATCCGTGCCCAAAAGATGGGTATGCCATATGAAGCCGTCCTACCTATCATTGTTGAAGTTGCTAATGAAGAGGGGGTTCTTCCTACCATCCTCCATCCTTACATGCCCACTGACATTGGGGCACCGAAAAGGTCTTGGATGCAGCTGAGAGAAGAACGGGATGCTTACCGAGAGACGTTTAACGAGCAAGAGCAGAAGATCCAGAAGTTGACTAGGCAGCTGGAGAACGAGCGGATTCTCAATGACTATGTCCGAACCGACAAGAAGAGACCATGGGAGCACTGATTGTCCTTTGATTATCTCCTTTCTAGTTTTTATTTACTTTCCAGTATTTCACTTCTTGTAACACCTTAAGGGCATCTGTTGAACAATTTGAATTTCAAAGTTTATCTAATAAAAGTGTGTTTCATTTCTTGTTTACAAACTTGAATCCCTCGATTGTCTTTGAAATCATGTCATACGCATTTCATCCCATGCACTTCATAACAGGTACCCATTACAGGTCTCTTATCTTCTTCGCTGTTTATTTCAGCACTCATCATGTCTGCTGAACCATCAACTGAGCAAGCAATCAAGGCCCTACAAGCTCAAAATGCCCAATTCCAAGAGCTGTTCATGAATCTAGCTAAGGGTCAGCAAGATTTGAAGACCCTGATTCTGAAAGAGAAGAAGAAGAAGAAGAAGAAGAGGACAATCTTGTTTAACACATGTCACAGGTTTGGAAATAGGCTACGGGATGAAGTTGATTTGACCACCTCATCTGGAGGGAAAGATAGTCAGGAAGAAAGGAGGGCTCCTAGCCCTGTGGTCTCAGACAACGAGACGGACTTCGACAAAGACCAGTATCCTCCTGTTGAGGATAGATACAAACAATTGGAAGACCGGTTGAGCGCGATGGAAGTTCAGAAAGTGCCTGGTCTGGACTTTGGTGATCTAGGTCTATCATCTGGGTGGCAATTCCCCACAAATTCAAAGCACCAGCCTTTGCTAAGTATGATGGAGTTTCTTGTCCGAAGTTGCACCTCCGATCATATGTAAGGAAGATTCAACCATACACCGCTGATAAGAACCTATGGATCCACTTCTTTCAAGACAGTCTCTCAGGGACTCAACTTGAATTGTTTTATCAGTTGGACGGAGCCAGTATCCGCAGTTGGGAAGATTTGGCTACTGGTTTCTACAGGCAGTACCAGTACAATTCCGACCTCGCTCCCACACGTACCCAACTCCAGGGTATGTCAATGGGAACGGGCGAAGGTTTCAAAGATTATGCTCAAAAGTGGAGGGACCTCGCTGGAAGAGTGCAACCACCCTTGGCTGATCGGGAGCTTGTGGATATGTTTCTAGGGACCTTGTCTGGTCCATTTTTCAACCACCTGATTGGAAGCTCTTCGTCTGGGTTTACAGAGCTGATTATGACCGGTGAGAGGATTGAGGCTGGTATTAAGGCTGGTAAGATACATAAGGGTGCCTCATCAAGCACCGAGAAAAAGCCTTTCAAGAAAGAGTCCAGTGTTGTCTACAGTTCGAAAAGCCAGAATAGACCTGAACACCGCCAAGCTGTTAATGCGGTTGTTATTTCAAGACCTGCTAGTGCTCCTCAGCACAATAATCAACAAAAGGCCGAGAGACCTCAAAGGCAATTCACCCAACTCAACATGACTTTATCTCATATTCTGCCACAGTTATTGAAAATCAATCTAGTGATTCCAAGGGAAGCCCCGAAGAATCCAAATACAACATCACCGAAGTACAACCCTAATGCCCGCTGTGCTTTTCACTTTGATAGCCCGGGGCATAATACAGATGATTGTTGGTCTTTGAAGAACAAAATACAGGACTTAATTGATGCTAAGGAGATTGAGTTTGAGGCGCCCGAAAGACCTAATGTTGTGTCTGCTCTTATGCCCAAGCATGGAGTGAATGCTATAGATGAAGACTCGTTTGTGGTTTCTGTTAACAACATTGTTACCCCTTTGACAATTGTGAAGAAGAACCTTTTGCTAGCCGGTTTATTTCTGGGTTGTGACGAAGGTTGTCGTATGTGTTATGCCCTAACAACCGGTTGCCCACTTTTGAAATCAGGTGTCCAACGCCTGATGGATAGTAAAGAAATTATGTTTGAGAAGACTGTTGTTCCCTTAGTTCATACTGAAGAAGTTGTTATTATCACCATTTTCGACAATCCTTCCAAGGCTTCCTCGAGAAAGCCTGTTAGAATTACATCTGTTCCAAGAACCGCACCATTGATCATCACTGTTCCTGGGCCTATCCCCTACACCTCTGATAAAGCTGTCCCTTGGCACTACGGGGCCGATGTTTACTTTCATGGAGTTAAACAAGAGTTGGATGTTGATACTGACGTCAGCAATATTGTTGGACCTGCTAAAGTCACCCGCAGCGAAAGACTTTTCTCACCTGATACCTCTCTACCGACTGCCTAAAAACATGTTGTTATTACACCTGCCAGTATACCTGCTATTATTCCTGTTCAAGTTCCTATTCTTACCCCTGTCGCCGAGTCATCTGACACTCGGGGCAAGGGTACCACCAGTGAGTCTGCCCAGACGGAGGCACCGAAGACAATTACTATTGAAGCTTCTAGACAAGAGATGGAAGAGATTTTAAAAATCATCAAAAAGAGTGACTACAATGTAGTTGAACAACTGGGGAAAACCCCGTCCAAAATCTCTATGTTGTCACTGTTGCTATGCTCAGAGGCCCATGCCAAGGCTCTGATTACATTTCTGAAGACTACACACGTACCACAAGAGACATCAGCTGATCAGTTTAAAGATTGTGTGGCCAATCTGACTGCTGATAATGGGTTGGTTTTTTCTGACGCCGACTTGACTGCTAAAGGGAAGAATCACAACGATGCCCTACATGTCTCCATTGAGTGCAGGGGCACCACTCTTGCTCATGTATTAGTGGATACTGGCTCCTCATTGAATGTTTTCGCCTAAGAAAGCTCTAGACCGGTTGGACTGTGAAGGGTTGGAGCTGAAACCAAGCAACATTGTCGTCGGGGCCTTTGATGGGTCTAAGAGGATGGTGCATGGAGAAGTTGATATTTCGATTAAGGTTGGTTCTCAGGTTTTCAACTCTACTTTCTATGTGATGGATATTCGGCCATCTTATTCTTATTTGTTGGGTCGTCCGTGGATCCACAAAGCTGGGGCCGTAACCTCAACGCTCCACCAGAAGCTGAAGTACCCAGTCAAAGGGAAGATTTGTGACAGTACAAGGAGAGGAAGAGTACATGGTTAGCCACCTCAACTCTTTCCGATATGTAGAGATGGATGGGGAGTTCATTATGACCCCATTTCAACATTTTCAAGAGGTTCCCCAGACACTGGCGTCAACTGAGATTGTTGTTGAAGATTCTCCTATGAAGATGGCTTCCTTTAAGGATGCCCGGGCTGTTGTCGAGAAAGGTGGGTGTGCAAATTGGGGCCAACTCCCTGATTTTACACAGAAGACTAACAAGTTTGGTTTGGGTTTCAATGCAGAAGCTCAAAAGGCTATTCGGAATGCACGGATCGGAAGACCTCCCGTGTTCATCAGCAACTCGGGAGTGAATGCCATCGAAGACGATGTGGAAGAGTCTGAGTTTGACAGTTGGATCTATCCTACTACTGACGGTGGACCAAGCAACTGGACAGCAAAGGACTTCATCCCTATTTCTTTTGTTACCCAGTAATGAAACTTTTTGTTTTGAATTTGTAACAAACAATGTTTTAAACTCTATGGCCCGGTGTCTTACCCGGGGCACCCTGGCTTCATTTGTGAGGGCTTTATGTGTGTCATTTTCATATGTCATTAATAAAAGCATTGGACGTTTCTTGCATTTCAAATTTTGCGCTCCTTGTTTTTCTTTTATTACATATTGCAAAACAACTATTTTACACACACTCACATATACAGGTCTACATCCACTCTGGATCTCACTGGTAACGACTCTGCTACTGCCAGTTATGACTTCGAAAATCCGATCAACTTAGCCGAAGACGAAGGTGAAGATGATTGTGAAGTGCCTGGTGAACTTGCAAGACTGTTACTTCAAGAGGAGAGGGTTATACAGCCACATGAAGAGCCGGTAGAATCAGTGAATCTGGGTACAGAAGAGGACAAGAAAGAGGTCAGGATCGGTGCAAATCTGGAGCTTAGTGTGAAGCAACAGTTGATTCAGATGCTGTGTGACTACGTTGAGATATTTGCCTGGTCTTATGAAGATATGCCTGGGTTGGATACCGATATTGTGGTTCACCGCTTGCCTACCAAGGAAGATTGTCCTCCAGTGAAACAGAAGGTCCGCCGAATGCGCCCAGAAATGTCCGAGAAAATCAAGGCTGAAGTTATGAAACAGTTTGACGCCGGTTTTCTAGCAGTTACTTCTTACCCGCAGTGGGTGGCCAATGTGGTTCCTGTGCCGAAGAAGGATGGTAAAGTTCGAATGTGTGTTGACTATAGGGATCTGAACAGGGCAAGCCCCAAGGATGATTTCCCTCTACCTAATATCGACATTTTGGTTGACAACACCGCTCAGCACAAGGTATTCTCCTTTATGGATGGTTTCTCCCATTATAATCAGATTAAAATGGCTCCAGAGGACATGGAGAAGACAACTTTTGTTACTCAATGGGGTACCTTTTGCTACAAGGTCATGCCTTTTGGATTGAAGAACGCTGGGGCAACGTATCAGCGTGCCATGGTTGCTTTGTTTCATGACATGATCCATCATGAGATTGAGGTATACGTCGATGACATGATTGCAAGATCTCAAACTGAGGAGAAACACCTTGACCATCTGCAGAAGCTGTTTGACAGGATGAGGTTAAACCCCAACAAGTGCACCTTCGGGGTGAGGTCCGGTAAGCTGTTGGGTTTCATCGTAAGCGACAAAGGTATTCAAGTAGATCCAGCAAAAGTGAAAGCTATACAGGAAATGCCAGCTCCCAGAACAGAGAAAGAAGTCAGAGGCTTTCTGGGACGTCTAAACTACATTGCCTGATTCATCTCACACCTGACCGCTACTTGTGAACCAATCTTCAAGTTGTTGAAGAAAGATCAAGTGGTACGATGGAATGATGAATGCCAGACCGCTTTCGAAAGGATTAAAGAGTATCTCCAAGAGCCACCCATTCTGATGCCACCAGTTGAGGGGAGACCTCTGATCTTATACTTGACAGTACTCGACAACTCAATGGGGTGTGTGCTGGGTCAGCATGACGAGTCTGGCCGAAAAGAGCATGCTATTTATTACCTTAGCAAAAAGTTTACCGACTGCGAGACCCGATACTCGTTGCTCGAGAAAACTTGATGCGCTTTGGCATGGGTTGCTCGCCGGCTGAGACAATATATGTTGACTCACACTACTCTGTTGATATCAAAGATGGATCCAATCAAGTATATCTTCGAGAAGTCTGCCTTGTTCGGAAGAATAGCAAGATGGCAGATGATCTTGACTGAGTATGACATCCAATATACGACCCAAAAGGCAGTTAAGGGAAGTGTGTTGGCAGACCATTTGGCACATCAAGCAGTGGATGATTACCAGTCTATGAACTTTGAATTCCCGGACGAGAATATCATGTTGATAACTGATTGTGAGACACCTGGACCGGATGAAGGACCTGAGGAGGGATCCCGATGGTCTATGTACTTTGATGGAGCTTCGAACGCCTTGGGCAATGGCATTGGCGCCGTGATCATATCTCCTAAAGGCTCTCATATTCCGTTTACCGCCCGATTATGTTTCAACTGCACCAATAATATGGCGGAGTATGAAGCGTGCATCATGGGTCTTCGAGCTGCTATTGACCTAAGGATTAAGTTTCTAAGTGTTTTCGGAGATTCCACTCTCGTGATCAGTCAGATCAAAGGCGAGTGGGATACGAAACACCCTAATCTTATTCCTTATAAGGAGTATGTATTGACGTTGCTTCCCCATTTCGAGGAGATAACCTTTGAACACTTCCCGAGAGAAGAGAATCAGTTGGCGGACGCGCTGGCTACGATTTCTTTTATGTTCATAGTCAATTAGGACAACGAAGCTCCCCGGATTATCATTGAAAGATTGGGCGAACCTGCACATTGCTGTGATATTGAGACTGAAGAGGTAGCGGATAAACCCTAGTTTCATGAGGTGAAAAGGTATCTTGAAGCTCAGGAGTACCCCGAGGGTGCATCTTTTAATGACAAGAAGTTTCTGAGGAGGTTCACGGCGAAGTTCTTCATCAGTAATGGCATTCTTTACAAGTGTAACCATGATTCAACCTTACTGCGATGTATGGATAAGACCGAGGCGGAAAGGATCATGGCAGAGTTACATGAGGGTACTTTCGGAACTCATTCCAGTGGACATACCATGGCAAAGAAAGTCCTACGGGAAGGATATTATTGGTCCACAATGGAAGCTGACTGTTATCAGCATTCTCGGACATGTCACAAGTGCCAAGTCTATGCTGATAAGGTGCACATACCTCCAGTTCCTCTGAACATCTTGACAGCTCCTTGGCCTTTTGCAATGTGGGGCATTGATATGATCGGCGAGATTAGACCTACGGCATCCAACAGGCATCATTTCATCCTGGTAACAATCGGTTACTTTACGAAATGGGTTAAAGCAGCTTTCTTTGCTACTGTAACCAAGAACGTTGTGGCACGGTTCATTCGGCACAATCTGATATGTCGATACGGTGTACCAGAGAGGATCATTACGGACAATGGTACAAATCTCAACAATAAGATGATCACCGAGCTCTGCGAGCAATTCAAGATACAATATCATAACTCTTCTCCCTACCGGGCTAAGATGAATGGGGCTGTAGAAGCAGCTAATAAGAACATTAAGAAGATTGTGCAGAAGATGACAGTGACATACAAAGACTGGCACGAGATGTTACCGTTCGCTCTTCATGGGTACCGTACCTCAGCATGGACGTCAACAGGGGAAACACCCTATTCCTTGGTATATGGCATGGAGGCCGTACTGCCCATTGAAGTTCAGATACCCTCTCTTCGAATCATGAAGGATGCAGGTTTGAGTGAGGATGACTGGATTTAGATCTGGCTTGATCAGCTGAACTTAATCGACGAAAAGAGACATACTGCTATTTGTCATGGTCAAATGTATCAAAAATGGATGATCAAGGCATTTAACAAGAAAGTTAGACGACAAGAGTATCAAGTTGGGGACCTGGTAATCAAGCGCATTATCCTACCTCAAGGTGATCCCAGGGGCAAGTGGACTTCTACTTACGAAGGGCCATTTGTGGTTAAGAACATTTTCTCAGGAGGAGCTATGATTCTAACCACCATGGATAGTGACGTCCTTCCTCACCCCGTCAATGCAAACATAGTGAAAAGATACTACGCGTAATCAAAGACCCGCTAGGTTGACTGGCCTAGGCAAAAATAAGGGCTTCCCGGCGAACCAAAAGGGTTCGGGCAAAAATAAGGGATGAAAATGGAAAAACCTGTACACCCGACAAGTCGAAAACCTGAAAAGGCGGCTTGGGCAAAAAAGGGTATCCCGGTGGACTGAAAACCCGAAAGGGCGGTCTAGGCAAAAATTAGGGATCAAAGTGTAACACTATGTCTCATTGGATCACCTTATATCCAGACTTCGGTATCAACTATTAAGCTCGGACGGTACTAATCAATATGATCTACCTTCAACCAATAGCAAAGTGATGAGATGCTCGAGGATATAAAGGCAATAGCAGAGTTGGAACCCAGTGGGATTATTCACATAGCTGTTTTTTTTTAGTTTTTCACAATTTGTGTAAATTCTATCTGCTCAGGCGGCGTTCTCTTACTAGGATGTCAGCCTCTTGTACAAAAACGCCTATTTACAGGCCAAATTTCAAAATCAATACAATTCATTTTCAAAGAAGTTTCAAACTGTTTTTTCCTTTATCTATTTTGTTTTGCAAAGAACGTCCAATGTTCATTTTTGATATATGCATTTGACATTAATTACAACTCATGAATATTCACATGCGAAACAAAAGATGAATTACTGGTAATAGCAAAAACAGGGGCAATAAGAAGTGTTCAAGCTGTATAGTTGCTTTGTCCACCAGGTACAAGGTAAATTCAGCTGAAGAATATGGCTAAGATACCTTCACTCCCAAAAGAGTAAGACAATAATGATAACTCTCCCCAGCTGAGACTTGCAACTGTGAATGAATCGGTAATATTCTCCCCAAGCAGAGTTTATCTACCATCAGCACTAAAAAGGCTTGATATCCCTGGCAGTCTTAATATTCCCCAACGGAATATAAGAATGCTTCTCGACAGGGTACAAGATATCCCCAGTGGATTTAAAATTTTCCCAGCGCAGTCTGAAAAAGCTTCCCCAACAGAGTTGAAGCATCATCCCCAGTAGACTCTGGAAGTTTATCCCCAGCGGAGTATAAAATAAATCTCCCCAGCCGAATTCAAAGGATTATCCCCACAAAATCCTAACAGGGTTATCCCCAGTAAGTCGCAACTAAAAGATCATCCCCGGCGAAGTTCTTTCCTTTCACAAACAGGAATTCAATCCCCCAACAGGATTCAATATCACCAACGACGATAATTCCTCCCGACGGAATTTATCAGTGGAGTCTTCAGCAGAACATCTCTTCCCCACAGAGTAATCTCCTCATAAGTTTATTCCCCAACGGAGTCATCCTCTCCTACAGGTTTATTCTCTTTGTTTGTCATCCCCAGCGGAAATGAAGAATTCAACTCTATTCTCCAACAGCTATCCGGGATTTATTTTCCCCAGCTAAAGCATTACATTTCCATACATCATGATACATGCATATACGCATCATACCATACAATCTCATTGTTGAGAGCATCATTGCTTGATCCATATCATGCATTGCATATGACTGACCTTTACCTTTCAGGAAAGATGCAGTTAAATTCTCAACTATATCAAAGACCTCCTCTGGTTCAGTCAGATCGATGCGAAGATCTCCCCGATTCGTATTCCAGTTGAAGTTATTCTAAGACTTTCTTCTGGTCTAGTTAAATCGATTCGAAGATTTTTCTGATGCCGATCCAGTCAAAGTTAATCCAAGACCTCCTCTGGTTCAGTCAGATCGATGCGAAGATCTCCCTGATTCGTATTCCAGTTGAAGTTATTCCAAGACTTTCGTCTGGTCCAGTTAAATCGATTCGAAGATTTTTCTGATGCCGATCCAGTCAAAGTTAATCCAAGACATCCTCTGGTTCAGTCAGATCAACGCAAAGATCTCCCTAATTCGTATTCCAGTTGAAGTTATTCCAAGACTTTCGTCTGGTCTAGTTAAATCGATTCGAAGATTTTTCTGATGCCGATCCAGTCAAAGTTAATCCAAGACCTCCTATGGTTCCGTCAGATCGATGCGAAGATCTCCCTGATTCGTATTCCAGTTGAAGTTATTCCAAGACTTTTGTCTGGTCCAGTTAAATCGATTCGAAGATTTTTCTGATGCCGATCCAGTCAAAGTTAATCCAAGACCTCCTCTGGTTCAGTCAGATTGATGCGAAGATCTCCCTGATTCGTATTCCAATTGAAGTTATTCCAAGACTTTCGTCTGGTCCAGTTAAATCGATTCGAAGATTTTTCTGATGCCGATCCAGTCAAAGTTAATCCAAGACCTTCCCTGGTTCAGTCAGATCGACGATAAGATATCCCTGATTCACATTCCAGCCGAAGTTCGGACCACCTATCAACAGTCTCCAAATGCCATTTGTAAGCCCATCCCCAACATCACAAGGCTGATACCACTTCATGCGAGTGCAAATTTCTGAGCACTCTAGTGTTCAATCATCTTCCACCTTCGGATCACGAAAGGCCCGTAAGCCAATCTACATCCTCAGGTTTAAGAAAATTGAACAGGGGCAGCTATTGTACCCCAAAATTTTCCCTCTCATATTTCCCAATACATTGCAAGAAAAATCTCCAAGTGGCTCAAGATTGCTCAAGAGTTGGACAGTCAAGCTATCTCCTAAGGCAATCAACCTCAAATTAGGGTTTTGTGTTGCATCAAGGTCCTTACATCCAAATGACCTCAAGTTCTCCCTAAGGTCCTAATATTCTCTCAAGTTCATCCATGTCAAATTTCAAGCCTTGCAGAGGAAGTTTGCTCAGTCAATTGCTCAAAGGATCCAAAGATCGACTGTGCTAGGGCAAAAGTCAACTGTGACCCAAATACAGTCAAACCTCAAGATTTTTTGTCAAAATTCTCATTTTGAAGGATATTTCATCATTTTATCAAGGGTTTATCATGATTCATCAAGGATTGCTCAAAATTCATCAAGACTCAAAAGTTGCTAAATTAGGGTTTTGTAGGAAAAGTCAACTCAACTTTGACCAAGCATAACATTCTAATACTTTATGAGAAATGACCCATCAAAAGCTCATTTTGAATAGGATGCAATTTCCTACAATCCATCTTCATACCCCAAGATCAATAAATGCACTCACAAAAAGTTACAAATTTGGACATTATAGGTCATTTTTGAAAGTCAACAAAAACACCTTTTTTGCCAAAGCTTATAACTTGAGCATGGAATATCAAATTGAGATGAGACCAAAAGGGTTGGTTATAGGACATCTCAAGATTTCTAAAAAGTCCAAGAACACTTCCAAAAGTTCAAAATTGAAGAAGTTATGCATTGTTGAAGTTGGGCATTTTTGCAAAATTGCCAAAAGTCAACTATCCCCAAAACTTCAAATTTTGTCAAAGGGGCCCATTCTTTTCCACTTGATTTGATCTTGTCACACTACCAACGTGTCCTAGCTTCAGCCTTGGGCCCATTTATCAATTTTTCTATTTTATTTGATTTTTTATTGAATTATTCCATTTTAAATCAATTTAAATCAAATAAAATCACAAAACTTGATTACATGAGATCTTTTTATATTTTCAGGACCTAATCATCATCAATGACATGATCAAATTAGTATCAAGCATTACATGTGCAAAAAGATTGGATTTTTGGCAAAATTGGAAAGCTTTCAATGGAGGATCAAATCCAATCTCAAGGCATTAATTTGGAAGGATTCAGCCCACATTTGTTGACCTAATGCATTGCTTATTACTTATACAAGCCAAAGCACACGAGATCAAGATCTAGAGGCTGCAGAATCATCAAGAACAAAACTTGAAAAAAGGTGGAAAAGTGCAAAATTGAAATCGTCCTTGGAGGCCAATTCAGAAGCAAAACTCCACACTAATCCATTGCTGGGCAATCATTGAAGCGAAACCAATCCCTAAAAAGCTCTCATACGCGCCCTAAAGCTCTGTAAGTGTCTCAAAAATATGCTTTTCAGTTGAATTCGTAGATCATTATTCTTGCATTTTTCTTACAAAATCTTTGCATATTCATGATTATCGTCCAATTTACAAGCATTCTGCATTAGCCAATTGCATTTATCTGGCCTATAACCCCCTAGCCGAATCTAGGGTCCGTGGTTTGTGTTTTTTGGACATTTCTTTTTCAGGCAAAATTGATGCCATTGATGGACATAGACGTGACCAGGGGAGGTAGACGAGTACAACCATGGTCTTGGGGTTCGTTTTCATGGCCTAGAATCAATTTTTGGAATGTCCTATGAATTTAGCTGCGGATATAAATCCGCAGGTAAATGTTCAGGGTTGAACGAAGAAGACGATGACGCGTCTCCCCCTGGTTGGCTGGTTCAAATATTCGCGCTTTATTTTTTTTATTCAGGCATATTAATGTGATTTCCCTTATAATATTCATTGTCCATTATGTTAACAAATGAAGCGCATTGGTTGAGTGGTAGAGGCGTTGTCCAATGATCAACAGGACCTGGGTTCAAATCCCAGGTCCCCCATATGCATATTATTATTTTTCTTCAGGTATTCCAGCGCGTTTCAGGAGTTGTAGCGTACCATGCTCCCTCACTCAATCACTAGCCAGATGGCCCCAGGCCAGATCTGGTGGTCCAAAATGAAAGCCTATGGTGGAACCAAGCCAAAGGCGCACAGGGAATCCCACAAGGTCAACCAGGCCAGCGCCTGTTGGGCCTTGAACTTGCTATCCAAACCTCCTTTCAGGCCCATATACTTCTAACTCTTTCTATTTTCTTTTTTATTTTGCTTAATTATTTATTGTTAGTATTTTTAATTACTAACCAACCAATTAAAACTTTTTTCTTAATAAAATTAAAAACCAAAAAATATTTTCTTATTTAAAATTAAATTTCAGTAATTTATTTTTTTTAATAAATTTTAATTTAATTAATTTAGTTTAATTAGGAATAACTTTAATATCTTTTTTGCAATAATTAAAATTAATTTAGATAATTAGGTTTTTATTAACATTGAATAATTTTATTTTTATTTCTTTAAATATCAAAAATCCAAAAATATTATTTTAATTAATTAATTAGGTTATTAATTTAATAATTAACTTAGTTTAATTTCTTTTTAATTAAAAAATAACCTAAAAAATCCTTTCTTTAAATTAAAGGGTCAAAACCCTAAAACTTGCGCCCAATTTAATTTCTCGCACGCGTTCCATTTTATTCAATATTGTATCTGTTTCCCGGAATGTAATAGCTTAATAGGACGTTATTATTTTATCGCTTTATTTATTTTCCGCATTTTAATTTCAAGGGTTGCTTTTGGCGATGTAAATACCCGACGCCTTGTAATAATTAGTTTAATTTCCACAATTTAATTTCCGCAACTTATAAACTGTTAGATGTTTGATAATAGGGAATGTATGACAAGATTGAACGTTTAAACCTAAAATCAACATTAGATCACCATTGAGATGTACAAAGACAAAATTAACTGAAAACAACACACTCACACATGCGCACTCTTAGGGTACACCTCACTTGGTTGCCTTCGAACGCGGTCATTAAGTATAGGAAGTTTTAGAGGTCGCCCTCTTGTCCGAAGATCATAGTTTCCTCGAAACGGTTGCCTCGGAAAAATGATCTAAGACATTAGGGTTACCGCTAAGGCGTCCTAACATTGCTTTAGTGACCGCACGTCCCTCAATCGAATTGACCCTTTAAACTCCAATGATGATGCTACCTACTCATCAATAGTGGGATATCATTGTCTAAAGGACACTAGTACATATTGATTCCTTTTTTGAGTAGGTAGATGGTTCTTAAGTACTTGCTCTTTCAAAACAAAACAAAACTTTTCGCACTTACACCTTTCAAACAAAAACTTCTTTCAAACCCACAAACACAAAGAAAAGCAATTTTTGAAAACACTTTGAGCAAGTACCTAAGAGCCTGTGGATAACCACGGATAGAAAGGGTGCTAACACCTTCCCTTTCTATAATCTACCCCCCGAACCCGAGAAATATCTCGAAAAAGGAATTTTTCTGTGCTTTTTTCCTTTCCTTGTTGGATAAAATAAAAGACGGTGGCGACTCTTGCTTATCGCGACATTTTGTGAATACAAGACGCAAAATGCAAACCAGCATTCCAAAAAACAATCAGTTCTTCCCACCATATCATAATAGCCATTTAAGAATGCACTTTTGACATCCATCTGATACAGAGTGATGCCTTTATTAACAACAAATGATATTAAGAGTCTGATAGATTCTAACTTGGCGACTGGAGTAAAGGTTTCTGTATAGTCTATCCCCTCTTGCTGACTGTAACCTTGTGCTACCAGTCGTGCTTTGTTTCTGATGACTTCACCTTGCTCGTTCAGTTTGTTTCTGAACACCCATTTTGTACCAATGACGTTGAATCTTTTGGTTTGGGAACCAGATCCCATACGTCATTTCTGGTGAATTGATTTAGTTCCTCTTGCATTTCCAGAATCCAGTCATTGTTCAGAAGTGCTTCATCAATTGTTGTTGGTTCAATCAGAGAAACCAGTCCCATGAGAGATTCTTCAGAGTTTCTGAATGTTGATCTTGTTCTGATTGGATCTTCCTTCTTTCCCAGTATTGTATCTTCTGGGTGATCAATGCTGCTTCTGGATAGTCTTTTTTGGAGTTGATAAACAGAAGGTGCTGGATTGCTTGCAGTGACTCTTTCTGCAGTTGAGGGAGTGTCTCTGTTGAGAACCTCTGATGAGTTGTCTTCAGTACCTATGAGTTTAACTTCCAAACCTGTAAGGAGTTCATTCTGCTTTGACTTTTGAGAGTCAAGCTTATCATCAAAACTAACATTGATTGACTCTTCAACAATTTGTGTTTCTGTATTGTATACTCTGTACCCTCTAGAGCGTTCAGAGTATCCTAACATAATACACTTTTGTGCTTTAGAGTCAAACTTGTTCAAATAATTTTTTGTATTCAGAATAAAACATGTGCATCCAAATGGGTGAAAATAAGAAATGTTGGGCTTTCTGTTCTTCCACAATTCATATGGAGTCTTTTCCAGAATAGGTCTTATAGAGATTCTATTCTGAATGTAAAACGATGTGTTAATTGCCTCTGCCCAGAAGATCTTAGCAATGTTAGTCTCATTGATCATGGTTCTGGCCATTTCTTGCAATGTTCTGTTCTTTCATTCTACAACTCCATTTTGCTGGGGAGTTCTAGGACAAGAGAAATCATGCAAAATGCCTTTTTCATTAAAGAATAATTCAAAATCTTTATTTTCAAATTCTCCACCATGATCACTTCTGACTTTGACAATTCTAAGATCCTTTTCATTCTGAACTTGGTTGCAGAAGGTAACAAACACAGAGTATGACTCGTCCTTGTGTCTTAAGAACTTTACCCATGTCCATCTGCTATAGTCATCTACGATTACTAACCCATACTTCTTTCCAATAACTGAAGCAGTTTTTACTGGTCCAAATAAGTCAATGTGCAGAAGTTTTAATAGCTTAGAGGTGGAAACAACATTTTTGGATTTGAAAGTAGGTTTTGCAAACTTGCCTTTCTGACATGCTTCACATAGAGCATCTAAATTAAACTTCAAGTTAGGAAGTCCTCTGATCAGATTGAGTTTGTTAATCTGAGATATTCTTCTCATACTAACATGTCCAATCTTCTGTGCTAGATCCATTGCTCGTTGTTAATAGACAATAGACATTTTACATTCTGACTCTTTAGTTCAGAAAGTTTTATTTTATAAATGTTGTTTTTCCTCTTTCCATTAAATAGGATAGTCCCATCTTTCTGACTAACAGCTTTGCATGAATTTTGATTGAAGATTATATCATAACCATTATCACTTAATTGACTTATGGATAACAGGTTATGCATTAATCCATCAACTAATAAAACATTACTTATAGAGGGAATATTTCCATTACCTATTGTTCCAGAGCCAATTATCTTTCCTCTCTGATTTCCTCCAAAGCCCACGTGGCCTCCAGGCTTAAGTTCCAGGCTTTGGAACATATGCCTTCTTCCCGTCATGTGTCGTGAGCAGCCAGAGTCCAGGTACCATGATTGGTGTCTTAGCCTTGCTGCTAAAGATATCTACCACATGTATGATTTTATCCTTAGGTACCCACATTTTCTTGGGTCCTGATTTGTTAGTTTTACCAAAATTCTGGTTGAATTTTGGTTTGACAGAATAATCATTACTTGTGTATTTTATGTCATGTGTGTGCCCATATATAAAATGTGAATTGAGTGGTGTGCGTTTTATAACTAAGTCCATGGCATTTTTTGGTGTAGGTACCTTACCTTGATATCCTATCCAATTTCTGCCATTTCTGCTAACTTCATAGATCATTGAATCCATTTTGCTTTTGTCTATGTTTTTAGCTAGAAACTTCTGAAAGCTGTGATCATACTCTTTGATGATCTCATCAGCATTGCTGGAAGTTTCAGAGATTGTTTCCTTCTGAGAGTTTTGCAAATGATTTTCTAATTTTGAAATTTTTTCTCTTAACTAAGAATTCTCCAATCTGAGACTCTCAGTCTTTTCAGAGTCAGAGGCAAGATTCCTTTTCAAGTTTCTGAATTTGACTCTGATTTGCTGATACCTTTCCAGAATTTCATTTAGGCTTTCAGCAAGTTCAGCCTTAGTAAAGTTTATGGAAAATTCAGGGAATACCTCTTCAGTGTCTGATTCTGAATCTGAACCAGAAGCTTCACTGTCTTCTGATACTTTTTCCATGAGAGCTATGTTTGCTCTTTCATCATCTGATTCTGAGTCAGCTTCAGATGTGTCAGAATCATCCCATGTATCCATGAGGCTTTTCTTCTTTTCCTTGAGAAACTTCTTTTTGGGCTTTTCCTTCTGAAGCTTTGGGCAGTCACTTTTGTAGTGTCCTTGCTCATTACATTCATAGCAGATGATGCCTTTGTTGTTTGGCTATCTGTATCCTGAAGAACCTTCAGATCTTCAGTGTCCAGAGGAGTACTCAGACTTTCTGTATCTGGAGGAGGATTCATTCTGATTCTCTGATCTTCTGGGATTTCTGAACTTCCTTTGTCTCTGCTTCCATAGTTGGTTCACCCTTCTGGAGAGGAGAGACAATTCATCTTCTTCTGATGAGGATCCATCAGAAGTTTCTTCCATAGCTTGCAAAACTTTGGAGTCAGATTTTCTGTTAGATTTTAAAACTAATGGCTTACCTTGCTTTTGAGGTTCGTCTTCTTCTAGCTCTATCTTGTGACTTCTGAGGGAGCTAACAAGTTCCTCCAGAGAGGTTTTGTTGAGATCTTTGGCTAGCTTAAGTGTTGTGACCATTGGCCTCCATTGTTTGGTCAAGCTTCTGATGATCTTCTTAACGTGATCAACAGTAGAATACCCTTTGTCAAGAACTTTTAGTCCAGCAACAAGAATTTGAAATCTTGAAAACATAGTTTCTATTGATTCATTATCTTCCATATTGAATGCCCTAAACTTCTGAATGAGCGCAAGGGCCTTGGTTTCTTTGACTTGAATGTTGCTTTCATGCGTCACTCTCAGAGAGTCAAACATATTCTTGGCAGTTTCTCTGTTTGATATTTTCTCATATTCTGAATATGAGATGGCGCTGAGGAGAATTATTCTGGCCTTGTGGTGGTTTCTGAATTCACGCTTTTTCTGATCAGACATCATTTTCTTGTCTATCTTCTGACCACGTCCATCCACAGGATGTGTGTATCCATCAGTCACCATGTCCCACAGATCAGCATCATGGGCCAGAAAGAAACTCTCAATTCTGTCTTTCCAGTAGTCAAAGTTTTCTCCATCAAATACTGGAGGCTTACCACTGGATCTGTCCCTGTCTTCATTGTTGTCATTGTTGATGTTTTGGCTTGGTCCCACCATAGTGTTTTTATGATGCTTGGATCTTGTACTGACACAGTTAAGTGTTTAAGCTCAGAACCAGGCGCTCTGATGCCAATTGAAGATGTGAAAAACACAAGAAGGGGGGTTGAATTGAAAACTTGAATCTAAAACAGCTTAATGACACAGTATTTTTATCCTGGTTCGTTTGATCTCAAACTACTCCAGTCCACTCGTCAAGGTGATTTTGCCTCTCTCCAACGAGGTCTTAATCCACTAATCTCAACAAGATTACAAAAGCTACTTTAACAACTGTTAAAGTCTTCTTGAGTACAAACACAATCCGGTTAATCTCAAGGATCTCCTTTTCAATAAGATAAAACAATATGTGTTGTTGTTTTTCTAACAAAAACGGTTTATCACAACTGTGATAAATTACACAGGTTTATAGCTTAGAATAAATAATGAATTTTGCTTGAAGCTTGAATATGCGTGAGTGACGATCTAGCAAAATCGTTGTGTGTACGTACGTGCTTCATTTTGAAAGTTAACTTGTTTATATAGGCAGTGTAGTGACGTTGATCATAAATCATGTTTAATGTCATTAACACACTTTCCTTTTGGAGAAGATCCTGTCTGAAGGAAGCCGTTGGAATTTATGTTGTCTTGAATGTTCAGTAACACTTCAGAATCTTTTGTGCTTACTGCTGATGACGATTCATAATATTGATGACTTGGTTTGATATATTCTTGTTCAGAGTCAGAGTTTACTTTGATTAAGTGCAGGTTCTGGTCATCAATTCAGCGTATGTTCTGATTGCGTCAGTGTGTAGCACTTATGGCTTATCTTCTGATGCTGATTTGATCAGAACTTCTGCATACATAAAACATATTTTTAAGGTGCATATTTGTTCTTTGTATTTATTTATTCTTTGTATTTTTTATCATCAAAACTCTAACCAAGGGTTGTAGAATCAAACTATGTTCTAACACTAACACACCCCCTAATTCATGTTATCAAGACTTCTCATCCCAATGCCTTTCTTTAACTCTTCGAATCTCACTTTCTTCAGAGGTTTGGTGAATATGTCAGCTAGTTGCACTTTTGTCTTGTAATGTTGTATTTCAAACTTTCCTTTGTTAACTTGATCTCTCAGAAAATGATACCTCCGTTCAATGTGCTTACTTCGACCATGACACATTGGATGATTTGCAAGGTTTATAACTGACTTGTTATCAACAAACAACTCCATCTTTGATTTTATTATTTTGAGTTCTTCAAGTAGCATTTCGATCTATATTGCTTGGCATGTAACATATGATGCAGCCACATATTCTACTTCACATGATGACAAAGCCACAATGATTTGCTTCCTCGAACTCCAGGAGATTGGAGCTCCTTTGATCATGAAAATGTAGCCTGCAATACTCTTCTTTTCATCTTGATCTCCACTAAAATCTGAGTCACTGTATCCATGAACTTCGATATTTGTGTTGTTCTTTGATTTCTTTGGTAACAGCACACCATGATCAATAGTTCTCTTGATGTATCTTAACACCCTCTTCACTGCAATGAGATGACATTCCCGAGGCTTCTCCATAAATCTGCTCAACAATCTTACACTTTGGCAGATATCTGGTCTTGTATTGCAAAGATACCTCAGTGATTCAATGATTTGTTTGTAAAGAGTCGAACTTACAAACTCATCATTCGATTCCTTTTTCAGCTTTGCTCCAGTCTAACAGCTACCTTACAGTTGCTCATATTGAACCTTTTCAATATATCTTGAGCATACTTAGTTTGATGCAAGAAAACTCCTTCTTCGACGTCTTTGAATTCCATTCCCAAGAAATAGGAGAGATTCCCTAAATCAGCCATTTCGAATTCTTGCATTAACTTTGACTTTACCTTCATTATCTCAGCTTTGTCTGCTTCTGTAATGAGTAAGTCATCAACATAGAGGCATAAAATGATTCAATTAGGAAGTTATCTATCCTTTTGTTCCAATCTCTAGGAGCTTGCTTCAAGCCATAGAGAGTCTTCCTTAATCTGTACACTTTCGACTCCTGCCCTTTGACGTTGAAACCTGGTGCTTGAGTAACATAGACTTCTTCTTCCAATGGACCATTCAAAAATGTTGACTTCACATCAAGTTGGTGCATTTTCCATCCTTTATATGCAGCTATCGAAACAACAATCTTGATTGTTTTGATTCTTGCAACAGGCGCATATACTTCATCGAAGTCAATACATGGTTGTTATAGAAAACCTTTGGCCACCAGTCTTGCCTTGTACTTTGCAACCTCACCATTTGGCCTTCGTTTCACCTTGTAGATCCATTTCACATCAATTGGTTTCTTGTTGGTTCTTTCGACAAGCTCCCAAGTGTTGTTCTTCTCAATGGCTCTATGCTCTTCTTTCATGGCTTCACACCAATTCGAATTGCTCAAGGCTTCACCCAAGTCAATTGGTTTTGCTTCATCCATTATCATGGCTTCTTCAATTAAGTCACCATCAGCATCGATTGCTTGATCTGGAAACCTCTCATATCCGGACAGCCTAATCGAATCAGTTCTTGTTCTTGTGGATCTTCTTTCATTCTACACAGGTGGTTCTTCATTTCGACTAGTCGAAGTCTCACCTTGATCATATTGACTTGTTGAAGCTTCGTTCTGTTCATCTTCTTCGAATACATTTGAGGCTGTGTCAGATTCTTGTCAAACTGAACTTCGACTCCAATATCATCCTTTGCTTTCGTCTATAAGAACATCTCTACTGATCACTAGTTTATCTTTGATTGGTGAATACAGCTTGTATGCACCAGCCGAATGATAACCTATGAGCACCATGACTTCACTTCGATCATCCATCTTATTTCTCAATTGTTCAGGTACATGCCTGAAACACATTGATCCAAAAATTCTAAGATGACTTACATTTGGCTTCGACCCTGTCCAAGCCTCACGTGGTGTCTTTTCGACCATCTTCTTCGTTGGGCATCTATTTAGAATGTATATTGTTGTCGAAGCTGCTTCATCCCAAAATCTCTTAGGCATATTGTTAGCTTTCAGCATACATCTTGTCATGTTCAATACACTTCTATTCTTTCTCTCAGGTATGCCATTATGCTGAGGTGTATAGGATGCAATAACCTCATGCTATATACCTTCCTCATTGCAAAATATAGCAAGCTCAACAGAAGTATATTCACCACCACCATCAGTTCTTAACTTCTTCAATTTGTAGCCACTTTGTTTTTCAACATGCAACTTAAACTTGTTGAATGGTGTGAATACTTCACTCTTCCTTTCAATAAGGTAAATCCACATATGTCTGGTGAATTCATTGTGATCGGTGGATTTAGAACTGACTGTTTAACGTTGGTTCGTGAAATGTCGCGGAAGCAAGAGTCGCCACCGTCTTTTATTTTCTCCAACATGGACAGGACAAAAGCACAGCAAAATTCCTTATGAGATCGTTTCTCGGTTCGGGAGGTAGATTATAGAAAGGAAAGGTGTTAGCACCCTTTCTATCCATGGTTATCCATGGGCTCTTAGATACTTGCTCTTATGTTTTCAAAATGTTTGCTTTTCAAATGTGAGTGGGTTTTGAAAAAGTTTCATTGAAAGATTTCTGAATAACTCTTGTATCTGTCCTCAAGAGTGTTTGAAAAATTGTTTTGAAAGCTTTTGAAAGTGTCAGTGTGAAAAGGTTTTTGATTTGTTTTTGAAAATAGCAAGTATCCATGAGTCATCTACCTACCCTAAGGAATTAAGCTGTGTAGAAGTCCTTAAGGTAGTGCCATCCCACCATTGAAAGGTAGGTAGCACCACTGTTGGAGGTGTTCGGGTCAATTCGATTGTAGGGACAGTGTGGTCACCGAAGCAACAGTAGGATACCTTAGAGGCTACCCTTATGTCCTTGATCCTTTCTTAATCCGAGGCAACCGTTTCGAGGCAACTATTTCGAGGCAACTGATTCGAGGCAACTGTTTCGAGGCAACTTGTTTCGAGGCAACTGGATCACGGACATAAGGACCGCTAAAACGTCATATACTTGACGACCACATTTCGAAGGCAACGAGTGAGGCGTACCCTAGAAGTGGTGTGTGTATTTGTGTGTTATTTTCAGTTTAACAGTTATCTTTGATCATGGCATTGTGAGCTACGCTTGTTTTTAATTAGCATACATTCTTTCATACAAAGTTAAAATTTAAGAGTGCGGAAAGTAAAATACAGAAAGATAAAAGCTACGCTATTACAAGGCGCGGGTCTATACATCGCCAAAATACAAAGACCCGTTTTTGATAAAAGATGCGGAAAGTAAAAATGCGGTAAACCTAATTACTATTACATCCGGAAAGCAGTTACATAATAATCAATAAAATAATGATGCGCGAAAAGAATTAAAATCAGGACGTCCGAGGGTTTTGACCCTTTTGAGAAATTAAATTAAATTAAAGTCTAATTAATTATTTAATTAAAGGAAAGAAAATGTTTTTTATGTTTTTTGTATTTATGGAGTAAAGAAAAGAATTTAAAAGGAAACCCTAATTCTAAATTATTTTTAGTTATTAAGAAAAATGTCAAGGTTGACCTAATTTACTAATTAATTAATTTACATGTTTATTTACAAAAATAATGGTTAATAAATAGTAATAATGAATAATGATGCAAATAATTAATTAAGAAAAAAGTGTCAAAAACCTAATTCTATGTAATTTTTATTTATTAAGAAAAAGTGTCAAAATTAAAACCTAATTTAAACTAGATTAATTGTTAGTTATTTATTTACAAAAAATAGGTTAGTGGTGAAATTAATAATAATTAAATATAAAACATTTTTTTGGTTTCTGATTTTTTATCATGAAAATTAATTAATGGTGAATTAATAAAAACAATTAAAAACAATTGAAAAGAATTATAATTAGAAAAGAAAAGAAAACAAATATGCAAAGCAAGGGGGGGTGTCAGGTCTAAATGGAGGTTTGATTGCAGAATTCTGGCCCATTGAAGCAAAGTCACGTTTGACTTTCAGAATTGTGTACACGCTCATTGAATGGAGTGCACCATGGGTGTTGTTTCCTGACCATTAGATTGGATCTCCTGGCCACTTGGCAAGCCACGCGTGAGAGTGCATGATGGACTTCCAAGCATACGCTGCATGTGAACGCTTTATGAAAAAATAGAACAAATTATATGGGGGACCTGGGGATCGAACCCAGGTCCCAGCATTCACCAAGCCATGTACCTTGCCAATTGAGCTATTGCGCGCGTTTGTACATATAATGGAAAACAAATATTATATAAAAAAAACAAAGGTTAATGATATAAAACAAAAAAATACGCGCGCAGTTTGAATCTTCCAATCACGCCTGGACACCTCAGCTTTCTTCTTCATTTTCACCTGCAATATGAATGAGATAGCGGGGGTTTTAAACCCCCACTAAGTGTAATAGTGAAAAATAGCGATTACGCCCACAGGTGATATAAATTGGGCACGAGTATCTCAATGAATCAGGCTTGTTGTAACGAGTTCATCCATATTGGTCTTGAGGTCCAATTTTACCATATATGAAAACCCCCAATATTGAAGCTCTGAAACCCTGATATCCTTCAATGGTGGATTTTGATACAAGCAGTTTTAGAACAATTAAACGTTACCAAAAGCTTCAGGGAGATGTTAGTAGCATAAATCAATAATCAAAACACATGAATGATGCATAGAAATTAGAATTCGATTATGGAAATATTTGTGAAAAATGTGACTCTGTTCTACCGTTTCTTTGAGTATGAGAGCATGTTCTTGGTTGCAATAGCTTCCTGGTAACTCAGGCAAGATGATGGAATTCTTTTTAGGCGTGGAAAGGCACTGCAAGTATGGTTTCAGTTTTACAACTTTCTTGATTTTTTTGCAAATTGGTTATGGCCTCTGAGAAGTTTTCACGTGTCTTTCTGAATGGGGTTAGGTCTTGCATATGTATGTGATGCAAATTAGGTCAAAATAAAGCCCATGAATCCATGAATTGATGACTTGAATCTTTGATTGCTAATCATATCTTTTTTCAATCTTTTTCCATGGAAACTTTGCCAATTATGGAAGATCTTGTCTTGTTGATTGATGCACGAAATCCTTAGCATGTGTGGAGTATATTTGCTGCATAAAAAGATTTGACAACCATTATTTGATATTTTTCTACAATTAAAACTAATTAAATGAATTAATAAGAATAAAAATTCAATTAATTAATTAAAAATAAGAAAATAAATCCTTTTAAGCTCAATGGGTCGTGCATAGGCTTTGGGTAATGATTCAAGAAAGAATTTGAGGCCCATTGGCAAATTTGAAGCTTTTTGGGCAATGTTGACTTTTGAAAGTTCCCAAACATTTCCCAACTTCTCCAATGCATATCTTGCTCAATTTTGAAGCTATGAACATGTTCTTGGACATTTTGGAAAGGTCTTGAAGTCCTCTAACCAATGCCTTTGGTCCCATGTCATTTTTATTTACCAATCTCAAGTTATGGTCTTTGACTTAAAGTGCCTTTTTGTTGACTTTTGAAAATGACCTATAATGTTGAAATTGATAACTTTTTGTGAGAGAATTTCTTGGACTTGAAGTATGAAGATGAGTTGTAGGAAATGTAATTCCCTTAAAAATGAGCTTTGTATGGGATTTTTCTGATAAACCATGAGGAAGTTATGCCTTGGTCAATTTGCAGTTGACTTTTCAGCTGTCCAAAAATAGAAACTTTTGCATCTTGAGACTTTTTGAGCCATGCTTATGGAATCATGATCAAGAATTGATAAAATGATGATTGTGGCTTCAAAATAAGATGTTGACCAAAAATTTTGACTTTTGACTGTCAAATGACCATTTTTCCCCTACAGTTGACTGTGAAGCAAATAGGGTTTTTGACTGGGCAACTTGATGTTGTGAGTCCTGAAACTTGGCATATAGATGCTTGACAATGTATATAGGCATTTGGGACTTGATTGGACCCCTGAAAACTTCAATTTCTTTGCAAGAACCAAAACCCTAATTTTACTGTGTTAGGAGACAATTGGACTATGCAACCTGTGATCGGTGGATCTGGAACTGACTGTTTAACGGTGGTTCACGAAATGTCGCGGTAAGCAAGAGTCGCCACCGTCTTTTATTTTCTCCAAATGGAAAGGACAAAAGCACAGAAAAATTCCTTATAGAGATTGCTCTCGGTTCGGGAGGTAGATTTATAGAAAGGGAAGGTGTTAGCACCCTTTCTATCCATGGTTATCCATGGGCTCTTAGATACTTGCTCATTTGTGTTTTCAAAAGTGTTTGCTTTTCAAGGTGAGTGGGTTTGAAAAAGTTTCTTTGGAAATTTCAGTTTGACTCTTGTATCAGTCCTCAAGAGTGTTTGAAAAATTGCTTTTGAAAGCTTTTTGAAAGGTGTCGGTGTGAAAAGAAGTTTTTGATTTGTTTTGAAATTAAAGGAAGTATCTACAAGCCGTCTACCTACCCTAAGGAATTAGTCTGTGTAAATGTCCTTAAAGTAGTGCCATCCCACCATTGAGAGGTAGGTAGCACCACCGTTGGAGGTGTTCGGGTCAATTCGAGTTTAGGGACAGCGTGGTCACCGAGCAACGGTAAGATACCTTAGGAGCTACCCTTATGCCATTGATCTTTTATTCCGAGGCAACTATTCCGAGGCAACTTGTTTCGAGGCAACCAGATCAATGGGACATAAGGACTCACTAAGACGTCCTATAGTCGACGACCACGTTTCGAGGGACAAGGCAACAGTGTGGTCACCAGAGCAATAGGAAGACACCTTAGAAGCTACTCTCATGCCATGTTCATGGACATGAGGACTTACTAAAACATCCTCTACTCGACGACTACGTTTCGAGGGGCAAGGCAACAGTGAGGCGTACCCTAGGGGTGGTGTGTGATTTGTGTGTCATGTTCAATTATATTTGTCTTGTTCATGCATTGGTGATCTACGCTTTGTTTTTATTTTTGGCATTCATTCTTTCATACGAATTATTAACAGTTAAAAGATGCGAGAAGGTAAAAGTCCTACGCTATTACAAAGGCGCGGGTCTACATCGCCAACTTAGTCCAAGACCCGATTTGAATAGAATAAAAAAAATGCGGAAAGATAAATATCCTAATTAATCTATTACAAGGCTTTGGGGTAATTACATTATATTCACAAAAAGAAATAAAAGTAAATGCGAAAAGAAATAAGATCGCGAATGCGAGGGCGTTGGACCCTTTTAAGGAAATTAAATTGGGATTAATGATTAAATTATTAAATGAGGAAAAAAGAAATTATTTTTGGAGTTTTTGTATTTATAGAATTTTAATGAGAAAATTAAATGGAATTTAAAAGTTAATTAAAACCCTAATTCTAAACTATTTTTTTTAATTTATTGAAAAATGTTTAAATTGTACCCTAATTTTAACCTAATTATTTAATGATAAATTTATTTACAAAAATAATTAATAATTAAATATGGTGAAAAAGAAAAAAAGGAATAAAAGTATAAAACCCTAATTCTACATTTTTTAGTTTATTAAAAAAAACATTAAAATCAAATCTAAGATTAGAACTAAATTAATTAATAAGATTTATTTACAAAAAAAAACTATTCATGAATCAAATATTAAAACATATTTTTATTTTGACTTTTTCTGATTTTTTTTTATATTTTATGAAAATTAATTTTGATGAATTAACTAAAATAAATAGAACAAATAAATAGAAAAAATGAGAAGAAAGAAAATAATATGCAAACCAATGGGGGGTGTTGACCCCAATTTTGGAGGTAAATTTCCAGCAATTTGGCCCATTTGTGGAAGGCCCTTTTGACTTTTCTGGGATGTGCGTGGCATGTTTGACTGACGCCCATGGTGGACTCCAGATCATGACCATTGGATTGGAATTGTTGGGGTGCGTGGCAAGCCAAGACATGAGGCTGCATGGTAGGCCTTAGGAAGCATGCTACACAGAACCATGTTAGAAAGAAAAATATGGAATAAAGTGGGGGACCTGGGATTCGAACCCAGGTCCCAATGTTTACCAAGCCTTTTATCCACCAACTGAGCTATTTGAGCGCGTTGTACATAGAATAAAAAACAAATAATATAAAACAAAATTGACGTTAATGATATAGAAATAAAAAAAGCGCGCTGGAATTCAAACCATCCAACCAGGTCTCGCCACATGATCTTCTTCTCCGTTCGTCCCTGAAATAAAAAGAGGTAGCGGGGGTTTTAAACCCCCCCAAAACACAGCCTTTTTGAAAATAGCGAATAGCTCGTGTGGACATATAAATAGGGCGCGACTAGTGGGATTGAATCGTCCATATGTCCTGATTCTAACCATGGTGATTGGATGTCCTGATTTTACAGTGTGTGCAAACGCCCAATTTGAAGCTTGAGAAACCCTAAAACATTTCAATAGCATATTTCGCTACAGGAATTGTTAGTTAAATTAAAGGTTACCAATAGTCTCAGAACCTTCATATTAGTGTAAATCCATATTCAAAATGTATCAAAAATGCATGCATATTAGAACACGATTATGGAAAAAATTTGAGAAAGTTTGACATCTATATACCAATTCTTTAGGTTAGAGGACGTGGTTTCGATTCAGAGAGTTTCCTTGATGCCTCAGGAATGTAATGGAATTGTTCTCTTGCCTTGAAACGCCTTCTAACTGTGTTTTCAGTTTTGAATTTTTGGACAAAAAATGCAAAGTTGGTATTTGGTTTCAGGCGCAGCTTCAAAGTTCTTGGCATTAGGGTTGCATTCTGTTTATGTATGGGAATGTTTTAGGTCAACAAAACAAGCCCAATATCCATGGAATCAATGCTTTTGAATTTTGTGATTTTGCATAATCTTTTTCAATCTTTTTATCATGAAACCTAGCCAATTTGCATGGAATCTTTCTTCTTTGGGCATGCATGAAATCCTTAGGCCTTGATGAGAGATTATACTGCACAAAAAGATTTGAAAACTTTATTTTAGTATTTTTCTTGTAATTAATTTTGATTAAATGAATTAAATAGATTAAATATTCAATTAATTAATTAAAAATAAGAAAATAACTCCCCTTTGGGTCAATGGGTCGTGCATAGCTTTTGGATGATGATTCTTGGAAGAATTTGTGGCCCATTAGCAATTTTGAGGCATTTGAAGCAAAGTTGACTTTTCAAAATTCCCAAAATTTCCCAACTTCCACAAGGCATATCTTGCTCAGTTTTTAGGATTTGATCATGTTCTTGGACATTTTGGAAAGGTATTGAAGTCCTCTAACCAATGCCTTTGGTCCCATGTCATTTTGATTTACCAATCTCAAGTTATGGTCTTTTACTTAAAGTGCCTTTTTGTTGACTTTTGAAAATGACCTATAATGTTGAGATTGATAACTTTTTGTGAGACCATTTCTTGGACTTGAAGTATGAAGAGTAGTTGTAGGAAATGTCATTCTCTTCAAAATGAGCTTTGGATGGAATTTTTCTGATAAACCATGTGGAAGTTATGCCCTGGTCAAGTTACAGTTGACTTTTTCAACTGTCCAAATATGGAAACTTTTGCATCTTGAGACTTTTTGAGCCATGCCTTGAAAATCATGATCAAGAATTGATCAAATGATGTTTGTGGCTTCAAAATAAGATGCTGACCAAAAATTTGGACTTTTGACTGTCAAATGACCATTTTGCCCCTGCAGTTGACTGTAGGGCAATTAGGGTTTTTGACTGTGCAATTTTGTGCTGTAAGTCTTGAAACTTGGAATGTGGATGCTTGACCATGTTTATAGGCATGTGGGACTTGTTTAGACCCTAGGAAACTTCAATTTCTTTGTCAGAATCAAAACCCTAGTTTTTTGACTGTTAGGAGGCCATTGAACTGTGCAACTCTTGAGAGATTTTGAAGCATGCTCTTTGCAAAACTTGAAGAATATGGGAGGGAAAATTTTGGGGTACAACAGTTGCCCCTGATCAATCTTCTTAGACCTGAGGATGTAGATTGGCTGACGTGCCTTTCGTAATCCGAAGGTGGAAGATGATTGAACACTAGAGTGCCCAGAAATTTGCGCTCACATGTTAGCAGTGTGATGATGGGAATGGGCTTACAGATGCCATTTGGAGATTGATGGATAGGATGATGGGCTTATAGATGCCATGCTAAGAGATGATGGATGAGTGGATGGGCTTATAGATGCCATCTGGGTGTCGATCGCGTAAGAGTTTCCTTAGCGAGAACTTGCGTACCTGAAAAAGAAAATGATTACCTGACCTGTTACAGGAGTTGGTCTTCAAGCTCTTATGTAGATGTGCCCTGAATGGTTACAGGAATTGAATCCGGAGCTTCAAACGGTGATGAATGAACCAGGGATGGGTACTACCTCAGCGGGACGATGGGAGAACCTGGGGCGATTACTACCTCCACAGTAACGCTGAGAGAATCTTGGGTGATTACTACCTCAACAGGAACGCTGAGAGAACCTTGGGCGATTACTACCTCAACAGGAACGCTGAGAGAATCTTGGATGTCTTCTACTGGGATAAGAATCAGGGAGATCTTAGGGTCGATCTGACTGAACCGGAGAAGGCCTTTGACTGGATAAGAATCAAGAAAATCTTAGGGTCGATTTAACTGAACCGGACAATGTCTTGAAATCTTCAACTGGATAAGAATCAGGGAGATCTTAGGGTCGATCTGACTGAACCAGAGAAGGCCTTTGACTGGATAAGAATCAGGAAAATCTTAGGGTCGATTTAACTGAACCGGACAAGGTCTTGGAATCTTCAACTGGATAAGAATCAGGGAGATCTTAGGGTCGATCTGACTGAACCAGAGAAGGCCTTTGACTGGATAAGAATCAGTAAAATCTTAGGGTCGATTTAACTGAACCGGACAAGGTCTTGGAATGTCTTCAACTGGATAAGAATCAGGGAGATCTTAGGGTCGATCTGACTGAACCGGAGAAGGCCTTTGACTGGATAAGAATCAGGAAAATCTTAGGGTCGATTTAACTGAACCGGATAAGGTCTTGAAATCTTCAACTGGATAAGAATCAGGGAGATCTTAGGGTCGATCTGACTGAACCAGAGAAGGCCTTTGACTGGATAAGAATCAGGAAAATCTTAGGGTCGATTTAACTGAACCGGACAAGGTCTTGGAATCTTCAACTGGATAAGAATCAGGGAGATCTTAGGGTCGATCTGACTGAACCAGAGAAGGCCTTTGACTGGATAAGAATCAGGAAAATCTTAGGGTCGATTTAACTGAACCGGATAAGGTCTTGGAATCTTCAACTGGATAAGAATCAGGGAGATCTTAGGGTCGATCTGACTGAACCAGAGAAGGCCTTTGACTGGATAAGAATCAGGAAAATCTTAGGGTCGATTTAACTGAACCAGGCAAAATTTTGAACATCGCTGAGAACTCAACTGGATCTTTACTGAAAGGTAAAGGTCAGTCATATGCAATGCATGATATGGATCAAGCAATGATGTTCTCAACATAAATGAGATTTGTAAGATATGATGCATATATGCATGCTATAATGTATGGAAATGTGATGTTTATGAACGTATGTTTTTTTGTCTAGGAAAGTAATCCTTGACGGGTGTCGGGAAGTCATATCCTGGGCTGATGTTAGAGAATAGTGCTTTGTTGTCTCCGCTGGGGATGATAGTTGCAAGAATACCGGTAGGAGAAGATAACTCCGTTGGGGGATAAACTTGGCGAATAGAACACTCTGCGGGGAGAAAATTATTCTAGTGATCTTGCTGGGGAATAATACTCTGTGGGGATAGAGGTACTTTACCGGGATATTGATGGTGACTTCGATGGGGATACCATTGTTATGTTGGAAGTGTTAATGGACTCCGCTGGGGATAAGAAGACTTCGTCGGGGATGATATTTTCGTGGCTTTTGGCTGAGGATAACCCAGTTATATCCTGGTAGGGAAATAACCTTTGAATAAAGCCAGGGGACGCGTTCGTGCTCTACGGGGATAAGCTTCCAGAATCTACTGGGGATAAGCTTACTACTTGGGGAGATGATTCAAACTTTCTTGGGGAAATCTTGATTGGACTCTCCTGGGGAAATTCTTTGAGATATATTGGGGAAGTGGCTTCGCTGAATATCTGGTAAACCGTCGGGGAACAATCTTAGATCAAGACTACCGGGGATGCTTGTTTAAGAATATCTGTATATCGTGTTGGGGAATGTTGAGATCTGTGGGGATACCCAACTTCCTTAAGGCTGATAATAGCTTTGCTTGGGGAGAGTGCATTGACTTGCTGACTCACTCTCTGGGGAATTAAGATGTACTGGTTACGTTCTTTAGCTGAACCCACCTTGATACCTTGGAGGACAGAACAAATTAGATAGCTTAGACAACTCTTTATTACCCCTGTTTCTAATGTTACCTGTAATTGATCCTTTGTTTCGTATGCAAATATTTATGGGTTAGCAATTAGTGTCAATGTATATATCACAAATTGAACCTTGGACGTTCTTCGCAAAACAAAACAGAAAAGGAAAAACAATTGGCAATTTTAACTGAAAAGTGATTTTTGTATTGATTTTTTTTGAATTGCCTGTAAATAGGCGTTTATGTACAAGAGACTGACGTCCTAGTAAGAGAACGCCTCCGAACAAAAGAGTTTATACAAATTTGTACAAAGGAAAATAAAACAGCTGTGTGAATAGAACGATCCCACTGGGTTCCAACTCTGCTATCGCCTTTATATCTTCGAGCGTCTCATCACTTGATGACCTAGTCGAGGATGAAGCTTATTGATCGATGCCGTCTGAACTTGATGTAGATATCGGATTCTGGATGCAAAGTGATCCAATGAGACATAGTCGTACGCTTTAATCCCTAACTTTTGCCTGGACTGCCCTTTCGGGTTTTCAGTCCACCGGGATACCCATTTTTGCCCAAGCTGCCTTTTCAGGTTTTCGACTTGCCGGGTGTATAGATTTTTTCATTTCATCCCTTATTTTTGCCCGAACCCTTTTGGTTCGCCGGGAAGCCCTTATTTTTGCCTAGGTGTGTCAACCTAGCGGGTCTTTTTTATGCATAGTATCTTTTTACTATGTCTGCATTGGCGGGGTGAGGAAGGTCGTCACCATCCATGGTGGTTAGAATCATGGCTCCTCCTGAGAACACATGTTTAACCACAAATGGCCCTTCGTACGTAGGGGTCCATTTGCCCCTTGGATCACTCTGAGGAAGGATGATACGTTTTATTACCATATCCCCAACTTGATATTCTTGTGGTCTGACCTTTTTGTTAAATGCCCTGATCATCCGTTTCTGATATGTCTGACCATGACAAATAGCAGCAAGTCTTTTCTCATCGATAAGGTTTAGCTGATCAAGTCGTGTCTGGATCCAATCATCTTCATTCAGATCTGCATCCTTCATTATCCGGAGAGAGGGTATTTGTACTTCGATCGGTAAGACTGCCTCCATACCGTAGACCAAGGAGAAGGGAGTTGCCCCGGTTGACGTCCTTGCTGAGGTACGGTACCCGTGTAGAGCGAATGGTAACATCTCGTGCCAATCTTTATAGGTCACTGTCATCTTCTGCACAATTTTCTTAATGTTCTTATTTGCTGCTTCTACAGCCCCATTCATCTTCGGCCGGTAGGGAGAAGAGTTGTGGTGCTGTATTTTAAATTGTTCGCAGAGCTCAGTGATCATCTTGTTATTAAGATTGGTACCGTTGTCTGTAATAATCCTTTCAGGGACACCGTATCGACAGATCAGATTATGCCGAATGAACCGTGCCACAACATTCTTGGTTACTGTAGCGTAGGAAGCTGCTTCAACCCACTTCGTGAAGTAATCAATCGCTACCAGGATGAAGCGGTGTCCATTGGATGCCGTAGGTTTAATCTCACTGATCATATCTATGCCCCACATTGCAAACGGCCAAGGTGCAGTCAAGACATTCAGAGGAACTGGAGGAACATGCACCTTGTCTGCATAGATCTGGCATTTATGGCACGTCCGAGAATGTTGGTAACAGTCGGCTTCCATTGTGGACCAGAAATACCCTTCCCGAAGGATTTTCTTCGCTATAGTGTGTCCACTGGAATGTGTTCCGAAGGTCCCTTCATGTAGCTCTGCCATGATCCTTTCTGCTTCAGTCTTATCCACACAACGCAGTAAGGTCGAATCATGGTTTCGCTTGTACAGAATGTCGTTGCTAAGGAAGAACTTCGTTGCGAACCTTCTTAGAAACTTTTTATTGTTGACAGATGCACCTTCAGGGTATTCCTGAGCTTCCAAATATCTCTTCACCTCATGGTACCAAGGCTTCTCAGTTACCAATTCAGTCTCGAGATCACAACAGTATGCCGGTTCGTCCAGTTTCCAGATGATGATCCGGGGAGCCTCATTGTCCCATTTGACTTTGAACATGGAAGACATCGTAGCTAACGCGTCCGCCAGCTGATTCTCCTCTCTCAGGAAATGTTCAAAGGTTATCTCTGTGAAATGGGGGATCATTGTCAACACACATTCTTTGTAAGGAATAAGATTCGGATGTTTCGTATCCCACTCCCCTTTGATCTGATTGATCACGAGAGCGGAATCTCCGAAGACACTCAGAAACTTGATCCTTAAATCGATCGCAGCTTGGAGACCCATGATGCATGCCTCATACTCCGCCATGTTGTTGGTGCAGTTGAAACATAGCCGGGCAGTAAGTGGAGTATGAGTGCCTTGAGAGGATATGATCACAGCGCCGATACCGTTACCCAAAGAATTGGAGGCTCCGTCAAAGTGCATAGACCATCGGGATCCTTCCTCAGGTCCTTCATCCGGTCCAGGTACTTCACAATCAGTCACTATCATGATGCTCTCGTCCGGAAACTCAAAGTTCATTGACTGATAGTCGTCCACTGCCTGATGTGCCAAGTGGTCTGCCAATACACTTCCTTTGATGGCTTTCTGAGTCGTGTATTGTATGTCGTATTCT
The DNA here is from genome assembly GCA_948472305.1 of Vicia faba. Taxonomy (NCBI): domain Eukaryota; kingdom Viridiplantae; phylum Streptophyta; class Magnoliopsida; order Fabales; family Fabaceae; genus Vicia; species Vicia faba. The sequence continues at coordinate 553,944,744 of OX451738.1, read as the reverse complement.
GTCAAGATCATCTGCCATCTTGCTATTCTCCCAGACAGAGCAGGCTTTTCAAATATGTACTTTATAGGATCCATCTTTGAGATCAACAAGGTAGTGTGAGTCAGCATATACTGTCTCAGCCGGCGAGCAGCCCATACCAAAGCGCAGCAAGTTTTCTCGAGCAGTGAGTATCGGGTCTCACAGTCGGTAAACTTTTTGCTAAGGTAATAAATGGCGTGCTCTTTTCGGCCAGACTCGTCATGCTGCCCCAGCACATACCCCATTGAGCTGTCAAGTACTGTCAAGTATAGTATCAGAGGTCTCCCTTCAACCGGTGGCATAAGAATGGGTGGTTCTTGGAGATACTCTTTGATTCTGTCGAAAGCGGCCTGACATTCATCATTCCAACGTACTACCTGATCTTTCTTCAGCAGCTTGAAGATTGGTTCACAGGTAGCAGTTAGATGCGAGATGAATCGGGCAATATAATTCAGCCATCCTAGAAAGCCTCTGACTTCTTTCTCTGTCTTGGGAACTGGCATCTCTTGTATGGCTTTAACCTTGGCAGGGTCCACTTGAATACCTTTGTCGCTCACGATGAAGCCTAGCAATTTTCCAGATCTTACTCCAAATGTGCACTTGTTTGGGTTCAACCTCAGCTTGTACAACTTCAGACGGTCAAACAGCTTCTGCAGATGGTCAAGGTGTTCTTCCTCAGTTTTAGACCTTGCAATCATGTCATCAACGTACACTTCTATCTCATGGTGGATCATGTCATGAAATAAAGCAACCATGGCACGTTGGTAGGTTGCCCCGGCATTTTTCAACCCAAATGGCATGACCTTGTAACAGAAGGTGCCCCACTGAGTAACAAAGGTAGTCTTCTCCATGTCTTCAGGAGCCATCTTGATCTGATTATAACCTGAGAAACCATCCATGAAGGAGAACACCTTGTGCTGAGCAGTATTGTCAACCAGAACGTCGATGTGAGGTAGGGGGAAGTCATCCTTGGGGCTCGCCCTGTTCAAATCCCTGTAATCAACACACATTCGGACCTTGCCATCCTTCTTCGGTACCGAAACCACGTTGGCAACCCACTGAGGGAAAGAAGTCACTGCTAGAAACCCGGTATCAAATTGCTTCATGACTTCAGCTTTGATCTTCTCGGACATCTTTGAGCGCATACGGCGGACCTTTTGTTTAACCGGAGGGCAGTCTTCCTTGGTAGGCAGGTGATGAACTACAATGTCAGTATCCAAACCAGGCATGTCTTCATAGGACCAGGCAAAGATCTCTACATAATCATGCAACATCTGAATCAACCGTTGTTTTACACTGAGCTCTAGATTGGAACCAACTTTAACTTCCTTTTTGTCTGCCTCGGTACCCAGATTTACCGTTTCCACTGGCTCTTCATGCGGCTGAATGGCCCTCTCTTCCTAGAGTAACAGTCTTGCAAGCTCACCAGGCACTTCGCAATCATCTTCACCTTCGTCTTCGGCTAAGTTGATCGGATTTTCGAAGTCATAACTGGCAGTAGCAGAGTCGTTACCAGTGAGATCCAGAGTGGATTGGAACCTGTATAGGTGAGTGTGTGTAAATATAGTTGTTTTGCAATATAAAGAAAGAAAGAAAGAAAGAGAGCACAAGATTTGAGATGCGAAAAACGTCCAATGTTTTTATTCATGATATATGGAAATGACAAGTAATAAACCCTCACAAATGAAGCCGACGGTGCCCCGGGTAAGACACCGGGCCATAAAGTTTCAATTTATTGTTCATTACAAATTAAAAAACAAAGGAATTCATTACTGAGTAACAAAAGTAACAGGTATGTGGTCTTTTGCAGTCCAATTGCTAGGTCCACCGTCGGTCGTTGGGTAGATCCAGTTGTTAAACTCAGATTCCTCCACTTCGTCACCATCCCTGATAGCATTCACCCCATAATTGGGCATGGGAGCTGTCACCACATTAGGCTTCTCGGGCGCCTCAAACTGTACTTCTTTAGCATCAATAAGGTCTTGAACCTTATTCCTTAGGGCCCAGCAATCATCAGTAGAATGCCCCGGGCTATCAGAGTGATAAGCACAGCGGGCGTTGGGATTGTACTTCGGAGAGGTTGTGTTTACCATCTTCGGAGCTTCTCTGACGGTTACCAAGTTGGTCGATAGCAGTTGCGGCAAGATCTGCGACAAGGTCATACTAAGCCGAGTATATTCTCTTCTGGGTCTCTCACCCCTTGGTTGGTTAGGTTGCCGAGGAGCGGCAGCAGGCTTTGCAATTACCACCGCGTTGACAGCTTGGCGGCGTTCTGGTTTATTTTGCCTTCTAGGCCCATACACAGCACTGGCTTCCTTTTTGAAAGGCTTTTTCTCAGAACTTGAGGACGCGCCTTTCTGTATCTTCCCTGATTTCATCCCAGCTTCTATCCTCTCACCAGTCAGAATGAGGTATGTGAATCCTGTAGAAGAATTGCCAATGAGATGATTGAAGAATGGCCCGGATAGGGTCCCCAAGAACGTGTCCACTAGTTCACGGTCGGTTAACGGCGGCTGCACCCTGCCAGCCAGGTCCCTCCACTTCTGCGCATACTCTTTAAAACCTTCTCCCGATCCTAGCGACATACCCTGGAGTTGGGTACGTATAGGAGCGAGGTCGACATTATACTGATACTGCTTGTAAAAAGCAGTAGCCAAGTCCTCCCAGTTACGAACCTTGGTTCCATCCAGCTGATAGAACCATTCGAGATGAGTCCCTGAAAGACTCTCCTGGAAGAAATGGATCCATAAGTTCTTGTCCACAGTGTATGGTTGGATCTTCCGCACATAAGATCTGAGATGTAGCTTAGGGCAGGACGCCCCGTCATACTTTGCGAAAGATGGTGCTTTGAACTTGTGTGGGATCACCACACCAGAAGATAGACCCAAGTCTCCAAAATCCAACCCAGGCACTTGTTGAATTTCCATGGCATTCAGACGATCCTCTAACTGCTTGTATTTGTCTTCAGCTGGAGGATACTGCTCCTCATTGAAGTCAGTCTCGTTGTCAGAGACCACCGGACTAGGAACCCTTCCCCCTTGGGGACTGCCTTTCCCTACAGAAGAACCAACTTGATCAATCTTATTCTGCAGTGTATTACCAAACCTCCGGCCAGTGTTGAATAGTACAGTTCTCTTCTTCTTCTTCTTTACCAGCAGAGCCTTCAATTCCTCTTGACCTTGGGCTAAACTCATGATCAGCTCTTGGAACTGGGCGTTCTGAGCCTGGAGGGCCTTGATGGATTGCTCAGTAGATGATTCAGGATTCATGATGGCGAGCTGAAATAAACAGCGAAGAACATTAAGCAACCTGAAAAGAAGAGTACCTGTTATGCACATGATGCATGATATGCTGTTTATGCAATGCATTCAAGGGTTCGAAAGTTCAAATTTGTTGTAGACAAAAAGGAACACACGTTATCATTAAGAAATAATTGTTCAGTACATCAAAGCCTCATGGGCAAAACATTACAAAGTAAATTAATCCCAAAAGACACTGCGCATCCTCTTTGGAGCTATGTAAGTGTTGAGAGTCTTTTCCTCGTGCAGTAGGCGGGTGAGCTCCAAGACCTTCTTCTCACTAGCATGTAGACTGGCTTCAAGAGAATTTCGTTCTTCCTTAAGCTGGATCCAGCTCTTCTTCATTTCTTCCCAGGATGTAGGCATGTCAGGATGTTGAATGGTGTAGGGCACCTCTCCTTCCAAAACTGGCTCTTTGATCACAGGGAGAATATGAGGATATGGCATCACCAGCTTCTGGGAGCGGGCTCGTACCCACTTGAGATAAGGCTCCAACGGGATGGAGTTCATGTGCCCCAGTGTCTTGCTGTCTACCCTGTTGGGCATCCTCCAAGCTCTGATAAATCTCTGGCGAATTCCTTGTGCATCGTTGTCGAAGTCAAAAACTATGTCAGGAATTAACATGTCATGAGGGCCATCCCTCCGAGCATATCCAAACTGTCTCAAAGCCAAGCATGGGTTGTAAGTAATACCTCCTCTGATTCCAAGTAAAGGAACATTAGGAAACTCCCCGCAACGATCAATGATAGTGACGTCTTCTCTGGATCGAGAACACCAATGTATATCAGCATGCGTAAGAGTCATTAATCGTTGTGACCATCTCAAACCCCGCTCATTCTTCAGAACTGATTGTGGAAGGTGCGAAATAAACCACCTTCCCAGGAGAGGAGTGCAGCACATAAGAACACCTCTTTTTCTCATGGTTTGAGTGTAACATGAGTGAAGGATGTCCCCAAGCAACGTGGGTATAGGATTCCTAGACATGAAGATCTTGACAGCATTGATATCTATAAGTTGATCGGGATTCGGGAACAACACCAACCCATAGACAAGGAGAGCCACAACTTCTTCAAAGGCTTGTAGGTCAAGGGAATTCCAACATTCTTGGGCCTTCTCAAACAGAAACCTGGCCAAGAACCCTTTGATACCACTTCTAACTTCCCAATGTCCCTTAATGTCAGATGGTTGTAGGCTTAATGCTTTAGAAATCTCTTCAAGTTTGGGTTCCTTTTTCGTACCGTTGTAGGGTAGTTGACTAAGGATATGTATCTTCAGAAGCTGGGAGAACTCTTCCAATGTAGGCACCAGTTGATAATCCAGGAAAGTAAAACAGTGGTGAAGAGGGTCAAAGAACTGGAAGAGGACCTTTATCATATCTTCCTCAATGTTGGTGTTGACCAAGCTGATGAGTCTTCCATGTTTCTCACTGAAAGAAGAGCTCTCGGGAATCCTGGATATAAGTTCCTTAAGCTGAGGAGGGACCCTTACGAGGTTGATCTGAATTGTCTTTCTGCGGATAGTTTCCATGTCCTACAAAACAAGAACAAAGATGAAGATTTGAACCCCTGAAATGGTTAGTGGATGCATATGATGCTGTATGATGTTATGATGCTATGATAAAAACACACCACAAATATCCACAAAAAGCAAACATGGTAAGGCACACAAGTCACACAAGACAGCCCTTAGAGTTTAGGCCAGCATGGGGTCTAGGTATTACCCTCTTGAGGTTGGTGGGCTCAAAACCTGTCCTATCAGAAGTAACCGGGTTCTAAGGATCTCAATATCATTGGATTGTTTTCTGTGTTCATCGTTTCGATTTAGCCAGTGAACTAGCGATCGAAATATTCCAAGAAAACAACCCTCAACTGAGCGTAGTATCGAGTATCAACCAACTTCGGACTGCACCAAAGTCAGTTATCTCACTACCCTAAAGAGGCCAAGATGGTTCAATTAAGGTTCCTAAGGTCAGTTGATGCTTCATGACACCACGCGGTGGCCCCATACTCTCCTTGACTTGACTCAAGGGTTACTGGTACTCACCAAAGTGCCACATCAGCGTAGCAGACTGCTTCAACCGTGTCGGTATACCCCGCACAGTTCCCTCACAGTCTTGTTGCTACTTTCTAAGAAGGTATCCCCCAGATCCGGGTTAGGATTTATAGAACTCCCAAGAAAGTGCCATCAATAATAAAGCAAACAAAACAAAGCAATTGAAAACACAAGTATGAGTTATCCTAAGGTACACCTCACTTTTAAGGATCCCCAACAGAGTCGCCAGTTCTGTGATCGGTGGATTTAGAACTGACTGTTTAACGCTGGTTCGCGAAATGTCGCGGAAGCAAGAGTCGCCACCGTCTTTTATTTTCTCCAACATGGACAGGACAAAAGCACAGCAAAATTCCTTATGAGATCGTTTCTCGGTTCGGGAGGTAGATTATAGAAAGGGAAGGTGTTAGCACCCTTTCTATCCATGGTTATCCATGGGCTCTTAGATACTTGCTCTTATGTTTTCAAAATGTTTGCTTTTCAAATGTGAGTGGGTTTTGAAAAAGTTTCATTGAAAGATTTCTGAATAACTCTTGTATCTGTCCTCAAGAGTGTTTGAAAAATTGTTTTGAAAGCTTTTGAAAGTGTCAGTGTGAAAAGGTTTTTGATTTGTTTTTGAAAAGAGCAAGTATCCATGATTCATCTACCTACCCTAAGGAATTAAGTTGTGTAGAAGTCCTTAAGGTAGTGCCATCCCACCATTGAAAGGTAGGTAGCACCACCGTTGGAGGTGTTCGGGTCAATTCGATTGTAGGGACAGTGTGGTCACCGAAGCAACAGTAGGATACCTTAGAGGCTACCCTTATGTCCTTGATCCTTTCTTAATCCGAGGCAACCGTTTCGAGGCAACTATTTCGAGGCAACTGATTCGAGGCAATTGTTTCGAGGCAACTTGTTTCGAGGCAACTGGATCACGGACATAAGGACCGCTAAAACGTCCTATACTTGACGACCACGTTTTGAAGGCAACGAGTGAGGCGTACCCTAGAAGTGGTGTGTGTATTTGTGTGTTATTTTCAGTTTAACAGTTATCTTTGATCATGGCATTGTGAGCTACGCTTGTTTTTAATTAGCATACATTCTTTCATACAAAGTTAGAATTTAAGAGTGCGGAAAGTAAAATACAGAAAGATAAAAGCTACGCTATTACAAGGCGCGGGTCTATACATCTCCAAAATACAAAGACCCGTTTTTGATAAAAGATGCGGAAAGTAAAAATGCGGTAAACCTAATTACTATTACATCCGGAAAGCATTTACATAATAATCAATAAAATAATGATGCGCGAAAAGAATTAAAATCAGGACGTCCGAGGGTTTTGACCCTTTTGAGAAATTAAATTAAATTAAAGTCTAATTAATTATTTAATTAAAGGAAAGAAAATGTTTTTTATGTTTTTTGTATTTATGGAGTAAAGAAAAGAATTTAAAAGGAAACCCTAATTCTAAATTATTTTTAGTTATTAAGAAAAATGTCAAGGTTGACCTAATTTACTAATTAATTAATTTACATGTTTATTTACAAAAATAATGGTTAATAAATAGTAATAATGAATAATGATGCAAATAATTAATTAAGAAAAAAGTGTCAAAAACCTAATTCTATGTAATTTTTATTTATTAAGAAAAAGTGTCAAAATTAAAACCTAATTTAAACTAGATTAATTGTTAGTTATTTATTTACAAAAAATAGGTTAGTGGTGAAATTAATAATAATTAAATATAAAACATTTTTTTGGTTTCTGATTTTTTATCATGAAAATTAATTAATGGTGAATTAATAAAAACAATTAAAAACAATTGAAAAGAATTATAATTAGAAAGGAAAAGAAAACAAATATGCAAACCAAGGGGGGGGGGTGTCAGGCCCAAATGGAGGTTTGATTGCAGAATTCTGGCCCATTGAAGCAAAGTCACGTTTGACTTTCAGAATTGTGTACACGCTCATTGACTGGAGTGCACCATGGGTGTTGTTTCCTGACCATTAGATTGGATCTCCTGGCCACTTGGCAAGCCACGCGTGAGAGTGCATGATGGACTTTCAAGCATACGCTGCATGTGAACGCTTTATGAAAAAATAGAACAAATTATATGGGGGACCTGGGGATCGAACCCAGGTCCCAGCATTCACCAAGCCACGTACCTTGCCAATTGAGCTATTGTGCGCGTTTGTACATATAATGGAAAACAAATATTATATAAAAAAAACAAAGGTTAATGATATAAAACAAAAAAATACGCGCGCGGTTTGAATCTTCCAATCACGCCTGGACACCTCAGCTTTCTTCTTCGTTTTCACCTGCAATATGAATGAGATAGCGGGGGTTTTAAACCCCCACTAAGTGTAATAGTGAAAAATAGCGATTACGCCCACAGGTGATATAAATTGGGCACGAGTATCTCAATGAATCAGGCTTGTTGTAACGAGTTCGTCCATATTGGTCTTGAGGTCCAATTTTACCATATATGAAAACCCCCAATATTGAAGCTCTGAAACCCTAATATCCTTCAATGGTGGATTTTGATACAAGCAGTTTTAGAACAATTAAACGTTACCAAAAGCTTCAGGGAGATGTTAGTAGCATAAATCAATAATCAAAACACATGAATGATGCATAGAAATTAGAATTCGATTATGGAAATATTTGTGAAAAACGTGACTCTGTTCTACCGTTTCTTTGAGTATGAGAGCATGTTCTTGGTTGCAATAGCTTCCTGGTAACTCAGGCAAGATGATGGAATTCTTTTTAGGCGTGGAAAGGCACTGCAAGTATGGTTTCAGTTTCACAACTTTCTTGATTTTTTTGCAAATTGGTTATGGCCTCTGAGCAGTTTTCACGTGTCTTTCTGAATGGGGTTAGGTCTTGCATATGTATGTGATGCAAATTAGGTCAAAATAAAGCCCATGAATCCATGAATTGATGACTTGAATCTTTGATTGCTAATCATATCTTTTTTCAATCTTTTTCCATGGAAACTTTGCCAATTATGGAAGATCTTGTCTTGTTGATTGATGCACGAAATCCTTAGCATGTGTGGAGTATATTTGCCGCATAAAAAGATTTGACAACCATTATTTGATATTTTTCTACAATTAAAACTAATTAAATGAATTAATAAGAATAAAAATTCAATTAATTAATTAAAAATAAGAAAATAAATCCTTTTAAGCTCAATGGGTCGTGAATAGGCTTTGGGTAATGATTCAAGAAATAATTTGAGGCCCATTGGCAAATTTGAAGCTTTTTGGGCAATGTTGACTTTTGAAAGTTCCCAAAAATTTCCCAACTTCTCCAATGCATATCTTTCTCAATTTTGAAGCTATGAACATGTTCTTAGACATTTTGGAAAGGTCTTGAAGTCCTCTAACCAATGCCTTTGGTCCCATGTCATTTTGATTTACCAATCTAAAGTTATGGTCTTTCACTTAAAGTGCCTTTTTGTTGACTTTTGAAAATGACCTATAATGTTGAGATTGATAACTTTTTGTGAGATCATTTCTTGGACTTGAAGTATGAAGATGAGTTGTAGGAAATTTCATTCCCTTAAAAATGAGCTTTGGATGGGATTTTTCTGATAAACCATGAGGAAGTTATGCCTTGGTCAATTTGCAGTTGACTTTTCAGCTGTCCAAAAATAAAAACTTTTGCATCTTGAGACTTTTTGAGCCATGCTTATGGAATCATGATCAAGAATTGATCAAATGATGATTGTGGCTTCAAAATAAGATGTTGACCAAAAATTTTGACTTTTGACTGTCAAATGACCATTTTGCCCCTACAGTTGACTGTGAAGCAAATAGGGTTTTTGACTGGGCAACTTGATGCTGAGAGTCCTGAAACTTGGCATATAGATGCTTGACAATGTATATAGGCATTTGGGACTTGATTGGACCCCTGAAAACTTCAATTTCTTTGCAAGAATCAAAACCCTAATTTTACTGTGTTAGGAGACAATTGGACTATGCAACCCTTGAGAGATTTTGAAGCTTGATCTTGCCAACCCTTGAAGAATATGGGAGGGCAAATTTTGGGGTACAACATTCATCAATGAAAGTAAGGAAATACTTGTTACCTCCATTAGACTTTACTTCGAAGGGTCCATACACATCTGAATGAACCAACTCTGGTTTTTGCCTTGATCTTATAGGAAAATCACGTTTGAACGCCTTCCTTGCCTGCTTAGCTTTGCAGCATTCCTCACATATCTGCTTTGGTTCCTTCACATACGATAACCCAAAGACCATTCCTTTATGATTGAGCATACATAAACTCTTAAAGTTTAGATGATCATGTTATAACAAGTTTGGTTTTGATCGTATCTCAGAGTTTTAATGATAACAATGAAATATATTTTGTATAATTGATACTCTTATGAGCATATTTCTTTGTTTCAGATAATGTTCTGACTGAATAAGGAATTGATTATAATGAAACCTTTGCCCCAGTCGCCAGGTTAGAATCAATTAGATTATTAATTTCTTTTGCTGTTCAAAATAATATTTCATTATATCAAATGGATGTTAAAAGTGAATTTTTAAATGGTTATATAGAAGAAGAAGTTTATGTCCATCAACCTCTGGGCTTTAATGACTCAAAATATCCAGAACATGTTTTTAAACTAAAAAAGTATTTATACAGTCTGAAACAAGCTCCTAGAGCTTGGTATGAACGTTTGAGTAATTTTCTTTTAGAAAAGGATTTTACCAGAGGGAAAGTGGACACAACTTTATTCAGAAAAACATTTAAAAATGACATTTTAATTTGTCAAATTTATGTTAATGATATTATTTTTGGAACCTCTAATATCTCTCTTGGAAAAGAATTTGCTGACACTATGCAGGCTGAATTTGAGATGAGCATGATGGGAGAATTAAAGTTCTTTCTGGGAATTCAAATAAACCAGACTCCATAAGGTACTTACATACATCAGACGAAGTATGTTAAAGAACTTCTGAAGAAATTCCAAATGTCAGAAAGTAAATATGCAAAGACACCAATGCATCCTACATGCATTCTGGGAAAAGATGAGGTAAGTATGAAGGTAGATCAGAAACTCTATAGAGGTATGATTGGATCCCTTCTCTATCTGACTGCATCTAGACCTGATATATTATTCATCGTATGTTTATGTGCTAGATTCCAATCAGATCCTAGAGAATCTCACTTAACTGTTGTTAAGCGAATTCTGAGGTATCTGAAAGGTACTACTAATCTGGGACTGTGTTACAAAAGATCAAAAGAATTCAGACTAGTAGGTTATTGTGATTCTGACTTTGCTGGAGATAGAATTGAACGAAAGAGCACCTCTGGAAGCTATCAGTTTCTGGGTGACAACCTTATCTCATGGTACAATAAGAAGTAAGCTACCATTGCATTTTCAACAACAGAAGCTGAGTATATATCTGCTGCTGGATGTAGCTCTCAGATGATCTAGATGAAAAGTTAGCTAGAAGATTTTAATCTCTATGAAAGTAAGATTCCTATCTTCTGTGACCATACCTCTGCAATTGTCTTTCTAAAAATCCCATTTTGCATTCTAAAGCAAAACACATAGAAATTAAATATCATTTTATAAGGGACTACATTCAGAAAGGAATTTTAAATTTAAACTTTGTAAGCACAGACCATCAATGGGCTGATATTTTTACCAAACCACTTTCTAAAGGTAGATTTAAATTCATTCTGAAAAATATTAGTATGGAATTTTGTCCTGAATGAAATTGTATTTATCTTCTGTGATTGCTTTCAGAATGTTCTGAAATGAATGTTCTGATTAACAACTCTTCAGAAGTTAGAAGAGAAGTTACATCAGAAACTATATATAAAGTTCTGAAATGTTCTAATGTTTCATTACAAGTATAGTTCAGCAGTTCATTATATCAAACAGTTGTCTCATGCAACCTTCAGGAGATGAACACGTGTTGTATTTCTGAAAGGTCACGTGTGTTATGCTATTGACGATGTTCCTAGGTAACTATTATGATTTGTTCAAAATCTCACGCTTTCCCCTCATTGTCAATGTCATTAAATGCTAGTAATGATTAAATTTTTTTTAAGTAATTTTTTTTTGTCTTAAATTCATTTTACAGTTTTATTTCAAAACCCTTTTTCTTAAAAATTTACCTATAAATACTTTTGTAAAACCCCTTTCTCACTTTTTACCTTCTCTTTCAAATTTCAAAACCGTCTCTGTGTATTTTCTGCAACCCATTTTCTTTCATCTCAACCTAAGTGCTCTAATGGCTTCGTCTTCTACTCCTTCCGGAAGCACTCAAGCTGAACAATACATCATCCCTGAAAGAACCACTCTTATTCCTGTTGACAGTTTAGAAGTAATCAGTGAATTGATGGTGGACTTTGAAAACCTAAAGGCAAATGGGTTTGACCTTCTTCCTGCAGTGGAATTTCAAGGATGGGGAAATTACTTTGATTGTCTTGTTGGCCCTGTATTTCCACATCTTGTAAAGGAATTTTGGATTCACGCCATTGCATCTCCAAAGGTTATTCTCTCGTTTGTAATGGGTAAGGAAATTTCAATCACTGAAAATCTCATCAGGAGGTTACTGGGTTTTGAAGGCAATGGAGTCACTGGAATCTCAAATGGTAGAATGGATATGTCAAGAGTTCATGCTGAAATTTTTACAACTGGGCAAGCTTCAACAAAAGTCAGAGACTTGAAGAATCGGTACAAGATCTGGGCTAGAATCATCCATGGGTGCATTCATCATAGAAAGGAAACAAGTTCTCTTGACTATATAAATGCTGACCAGCAATACCTTCTGTTCTGTCTGGGAACGAATGTAAAGATTGATTTACCTTACCTTCTGTTTGATCACCTCTGGACACATGTCAAGGAAACAAGGGAAGCAGAAAGAGTGAAGAACCTTAAATCCAAAAGGAACTGGATTCCAATGGGAAGGTTGATTTCAGACATTCTGACAGAGAATGGTCTGATTGCACATTTGGACGAAGCAAACCTGCTGGGGGAGTTAGAGCCTACGTGTGGGAAAGATCTGACAGGAAAGAATTTGGTGAAGAGAAATCTCATTGATAAACTGCTGGTGGAACCTACCCCTTACGTATCAGTAACTGTTACCAGAAGAAGAATTCCAATTGCTGACTTTCCACTTTTCAACTCAGGAGATCACCCTCGTATCATTCTGCATTACATTGAAATTTTCAAAGAAAGTGGAACTCCAATTGATCCTTCCTGGCTTCAAGGTAGAAATGAAGCAGCTCCAGATGTTGTCTTCCAGCAGCCAATGAAAAGGAAAGCAGTTGAAGGACCCTCTGCTAGACCCCAGAAGAAGAAGAAGAAATCAGGTACACCTTCTGAGACTATTTCTGTTTATGATTCTGTACATATATCTACATCTGCTGAACCTCAAACATTAGGTGACGTAGATGTAGACATAGATTTAATCATTCCCTATGAACCTCTTTCTACAAAACCTCTAATAAATCAAGTTTTATCAGACTTAAGAGATTTTAACTCTGATGACTCTCTTGAAACCCAAACACAACCATCTCAAACACAAATCTCACAAAATAATCCCGCTGAAAACTTTTCTCAAACACCTCCCAGACCTTTATCACCAAGACCTTCTGAATGGTATGATGGCTCTTGGAGACTACCTGGAATAAACGTACCTCTATCCATGCAAAATCCACCTTTCACCCTACCCTCTGAGAATATCTTTGCTCTGAACAGAACTCAACCACAAAATCCTACCCCCTCTGCTGAAAACACCATCATCATTTCTCCTGACATCACACCACCCATATCTCCAGAACTTACAACACCTAACTCACCAACGCTTTCACCTCCTCAATCTCCAGAATATACCCTCAATCCATCTCATGAACCATCTGAAACTCTTGAACCATCAGCAACACCTGAACCATCTGAAAATCCTGACCAAACAGAAACACCTGAACAATTAGAAACTCCTGAACCAACTGACTTTCTGAAAACTGTAGTTGATTTTGAATCCCTACAATTTCTGAAAAATAAAACCTACAAAAAGGTTGTTCCCAAACCTATCCAACCAGATGTAAATGTCTGTTTTCAGAATTTTATAACAGAAGTACAAGCTTGGATAGACCTGCTGAAGGCATACTGCACTAGCAACGTGAACCCAGCAACAACAGATCTTCTGTGGGAAACGTTCAGACGAGCATTAGATGATGAATCACTGAAATTGCAAGACATGTGTCATTCTCAGGTGCTTGAAAATTTCTCCAAACATCTGCATGCCTTCCAATCAGAAGTTGTTGATACTTAGGACAATAAGTCTACTCTGCTGATTGCCAATGCTCCTGCTGATCAAATGGACATTTCAGAATATGAGTCTGAAGATGCCTCTGAAGATTCAAATCCTCTGGCAATAACTCTGTTTAATCAACCTTCTGCTAAAGCTGCACCAGAAGGTGTGCCAACTCTTATGGTTGATTTGGGCAATCTTCTCTCAAATGTTGTCCGTTCTGACTCAGCTGCTTCTACACCAAAGGTTATATCTACTGAAGCTACTTCATCTTCTGCTCCTACTTCACTGGTTATGGATACTCTGAATGAGCTTAAGAAGAAAAATGAAGCTATTCATGAGCGCTTGGACAAGCAGGATGAGACAAACAAGGAAATCAGAAACTGGATGATAAAGCAAGAGGGATCTTCATCTGAAATCAAGAATCTTCTTTTGTCTCTTGTTTCGAGAAAATCTTAAGTGTCATTATGTTTCTAGGTTTTTGTTTTGTTTTGTACCTCTGAATCTTTTTATAAAAACCTTTTACGCTCTTTAATTCTTTTTATACTTTTTGATTATGACAAAAAGGGGGAGAAAATGAGTATTTTGATCTAATCTTTGATTAACAGTTATGGGACTAAGTCTCAAACATTACTAACAAAATACAAAGATTTCCTTCTATGTTTAAAGAATTTTGCAGGTATCACTAAACTCTGGAAGTTTAATCATATGAACATCATCTTCAAAAGACTTACTGAAGAAATCCTAAAATAAAAATCTCAAAGCTCTGAAGAAAAATCTCAGGAAGTTTTTATTATACATCTATTTTTTTTTCAAAAATAAATAAATATTTATTTCAGGGGGAGATTCTTATCTCTTGTTCAATTTTTTTTCAAAACCTGAATATTTTTGTCATCATAAAAAGGGGGAGATTGTTAGAACAAGTTTGGTTATGATCATATCTCAGAGTTTTGATGATAACAATAAATATATTTTGTATAATTGATACTCTGATGAGCATATTTCTTTGTTTCAGATAATGTTCTGACTGAAGTATTTTCTAAGGTGAAAATCATTTTACATGCTGAGCTGAATAAGAATGAAGAAGTTCTTTGATGAAAGAACTATTTACTTAGCGCAAGTTCTGACGCTGGCTCTGATAAGAAGCAATTTAAAGCATCCTCTAATCTTAGCAAGTTTCCATGCAAACTCTATTCAGAAGTATTTTGCAAGCAAGCTCTGATGAGAAGTTATTTGCAAGCAAATTCTGAAGCAAGATCTGAAGCAAGTTTTGAAAGATTAAAGAAGCAAACAGTCTTGTCAAGTTTCAGAAAACAAGCTCTGACAATTCCGTTTGTTCATTTAATGCAAAGACGGCTAAAGCACTCAAGTGTCTCTACGCTAGTTCATTGAAAAAAACAATAATACAAGCTAACACGCAAACATTAATTGTTCCTCACTTTTGAAGGAAGTAACGGTCGTTTTCCTCATGCTATAAATAGAAGATCATTTATTGCAAGCCAACCACCAAAAAAATCAACAAAAAAAAAACATCTTACGTGAAAATTATTCTGCTGCTCACAAATTATTTTCTTAGAATCACTTTGTTATTTTCTCAAGTGCAAAACTTATCTTAGTGATAAATCACAGTTTGTGATATATCTTTCTAAGAAGCAATTTGTTTCACTATTATAAATATTTAATTCTTGTATTTGTTCCTTGAGAGACCAAGCTTGGTCAGATTTCTCAAGAAGGCTAGGACTAGTTTGAGTCTTAGTGGTGTTAGTCACTTGTAAGTTTACTTGTGCTTTGTATTGTTAGTCACAACAGTTTGGTTGTGTGATTGTAATCTGTTTGATTATAGTGAATTAAGTCCTTATTGAGAAAGGCGAAATCACCTTGGCGGGTGGACTGGAGTAGTTTGAGTTCAAACGAACCAAGATAAAAATAACTGTGTCTTTCCATAATTGTTGAGCTAGTAAGAAAAATAAAAAGGAAAAACTTATTCAACTCCCCCTTCTAAATGTTTTCTCACCCTTCAGTCCATACCTATGATGCCATAACCAATTCTTGTCTTCTTCTGCAGTCGAAGCAAGACATTTGTGATCTGTTGTGTTGAGTTCAACCTTGAATGTTTTGTTCTCCGCCAATGGTGCTTTCATGATTAGCGTCCCATCAACCCTATATACCTTCATCTGATTATTCTCCACTTCAAATTGAAACCTTTTGCAAGTAATTGACCTACACTTATCAAGTTACTTGTCCTCAAAGGTACATACAGAACTTTATTGATAGTTTTTTGACCATCCTTTCTGATAATCGAAATATCTCCTTTACCACCTGACTTGATATGCCTGCCATCTGCAAACTTTATCACCTTTTCGACTGACTCATCTAACTTGGTAAACCAATTTTTATTTCCAGTCATGTGGTTGCTACATCCTGAACCTAGATACCACATGTTGTTTTTCTCAGTGTTCGATTGAGTGTTCACCAGCAACAACACATCATCAGAATCACTACTTCCAGCTCGTGCATATTGAGCTTCATCACTATCTTTCGACTTTGCAACTTTCCTTCTTTGACAGTCTCTAGCATAGTGGCCAAAACCTTAATAGTTGTAACATTGCACCTCTTTTATGTCAACTTTATTCCCAGAATACTTGTTGCCCACACCTTTCGAATCAGTATTCTTGCTTGACTTCTCATCACCAGCAAGATTCTTTCGCTGCTTCAATTTCTCTTTTCCAACTTTCTTGTTGAATCTTAATTGTAATGCTTGTTCAATTGCATTCTCCCTTTCTGGGTTTCTTTGCTGCAGCCTCATTTCATGAGCCTCAAAAAAAGCTTGAAGTTCTTCCAAATTCATCTCAGATAGATTCTCGGCCTCTTCGATTGTTACAACAAAGTAATCAAAATCTACAATTAGAGATCTCAATACCTTTTCTATCTTTTGCAGATCCGTTAGTGCTTCACCACACGCCTTCATCTGGTTTGTTAGCGCCACAACTCTTAAGAAAAATGCAGAAACTGATTCATCCTTTTTCATCTGCAGCATCTCATACTGCTTCCTCAAAGTCTGCAACTTCACTTTCTTCAATTTCTCATCTCCGCCATACAAGGACTTCAGCTTTTCCCAAGCTCCTTTTGTTATTTCTTCTTCGATTATCTTTTCAAACACATCACAATCCACACACTGGTGAATCAAGAACAGCGTCTTGCCATCTTTCTTCCTCTGATCTTTGTGTGCAGCTTTCTGGACTTCCGTTGCATCTACCTCCAGTTATGATATTCCATCATTCAAGATTTCTACAACATCTTGAAATCTGAAAATAACCTTCATTTGTGCCATCCGTCGTAGATAGTTTTCACCTTTGAAAACTGGTAGATTTGTTGGAAATTGTGTTGATGTTGTTGATTTGTTTGCCATTAGATTCTCTCTGAATCTCAAACAAGCTCTTGATACCAATTTATTGGAACAAAGGATTCAAGAAAGATGAATATGTGAAAAACAAGAAGAAGAAGAAGAAGAAGAAGAAGAAGAAGAAGAAGAGAGAGAGAGAGAGAGAGAGAGAGAGAGAGAGAGAGAGAGAGAGAGAGAGAGAGAGAGAGAATGATTTTGAGTTAGTTGATTTAACTAACTTCTAACTGAATCTGTTATTATTGTTGCAACTGCTTGCTTGTATTATTACAAATACAATGGCCCTTTATATAGGCAAAGTAGCCCAGGCCCAAAATGCTAAAAGCCCAAACATAACAAAAATTAACCAACTAACAATTAAATATTTTGATCAGTAATTTCATGTCAAAAGAATTTAGGACGACCATAGATCTTTCAAATATCGTTGTTATTAGCTCTAAAAATTTGATACATTGATCTGACCTATGCTTTTCAAGCTTGTTATGACAACATCAACAACCACAATTATACATCGCCTCAAGTCCATTGCATTCATTCTAGCATCAACTAACTTGCACCTTTCCACAAATATTGCCTGGGTAAAAACTGTAGCACAAGTGGTTCCTGCCAAAATTTAAACCACTCAATATCATAACAATGATTATTGGTCAAATCCAAATTCAAGTAAGTGCAATAAGCAATAAAGTCAAATTGCAAAGACCAGGTAAAACTGTTGACAATCATAACAAAGTTATTTTAATAAACAATACATGTTTGACGTATCACATTGTTCAAACATGCATTTGATAATAGTAATTTGATTCAAAACTTCACTCACACAATCTTGTATTTCTAATATGTAAATTTGCACTAAAAAAATAAAACAAATAATCAGTACAAAAAACTAAAACATCAACTTCCAGGAACAAAATTAAGAGATTTTCCTAAACAAACTTCAATCACTTTGAAAAACAATGGCATATCCATTCTTGTTCCATGTCTGACCAATGAGGTTGTTTAATGCAGCGTATTTTCCAACACCCTGATTCATCACCATCACAATCGCATTCATTCATTGGATTCAAAACAATTGCATATTTCAATAACATGAAAGTGGATCAAATAAAATTTTCTTACGACATTGTTGAGACCAATGACATTTCGGAAAATGGAAGTGCATTTGGATTCTTTGATGTCTTTGTCGGCAAGGAGAGCGGCAGCTTGGCGCATGGACTCGAAGAGCTGAACCAATTCCATATTTTTTTTTAGGAACGACCTCTGCATTCAAATGTCGAGTTTGAATCAGGTAAGACTTAAACACGCCACAATACTTCGAAGATAAGATATTAAAGCAAATCACAGTTCTATGAAAAGAAACAAACTTAGTTCAAGTCACTCACTTATTCTGAAGGATAGTGAGCTGGAGTATAGCTAGCTCAAAAGAAAACAATTGTAAATGCTTGTCCATCCCCTGAAAGTTCCAAATACCACCATAATTGCAAAATTCCAAGTTAGGTACTTATGGAGACATGAAAACACTATTGAAGAAAAAGACAATCCAAGATAGAAAATTCAAATGGATACATAAAATTTCTCGAGGGTAGTAGTGCTACAACAAATGTTAACTGAGAGAATTACTATTCAATTAGAATGTAGACAGACAAAAATATTATAAAAGGAAAAATAAATCACAATGAAATCAACAAACTTTTCAATTCCACTAAATTAAAACCATTAATATAACAGTTAATTCCATGAAACCTGATTAGGCATCACTTTAAACCGTAGAGAAGTAGAGAGGTCATGTAATAAAAAAACTGCTAAAACGGTGATTTCCATAATCAGTTGGAAGCCATAGCTCGTTGGTCTGCTTTTGCATATTTTCTCTAAATTTCCATTTAAATCAAGATGAAAACTACAAAATCATATTAATATCAATATGTCTAATTGGTTTGAAAAAGAAAAGAAAAAATGGGTTTCCTGTACATAATAAAAACACCAGGAAGTTGCACACACATATTTTTTAAACACATTGGAATAGTGGATATTTGTAGTGGGTGTGACTATCTGATAGATAACAAAGTGAGAAGATTTATATCTTAGCGACGCACAACTTAGCTTTCACTTTAAAAGAACCAAGATAGTGAATTGCAGATGGATTAACCTAAGCAGAATAAACAAAAATCAATAATCAGTGCTTCAGTTAAATGCATTTGAATAAATGATAATGAATTGCAGATGGATTAGTTAAAAGCTTGCAAAAATTATTTTATAATAACAATAGAAGAACATAAATCAGAATTGTTACAGAAGTCAAATACTAACCCATTTTTAAAAGCTTGCTCCTAATCAATGGCTTAAGTAAGTGTTTCACAAAGTTGAGAAGTACGCCAACTTACTTGCTTGTTGTTTAAAACATTGAATTAGAATCAATAACTTGATGAGAAGGATGTCAGTGCTCCGTCTTTCCTATTTCTAATTGATTTACCACACTGCAAATAGAATTAAAGATTAGAAACTTTAAGGAGACTCAAAACCAAATATAAACAGAAGAAACTTTAAGGATAGCTTAGCTCAAAACCTAATTTCTAATGACATATCAGATGAAGAGGAAGAAGGAAGATGAAGAAGAAAGCAATCGATATATATAGAGAGAAAAACAAATGATGACAGTAAAGTTAATTGTTTGAGTTGAGAAAGCAAACAATTTATCTTGGACTCGAAAGAATTTGAACATGTTAGCTTGAAGAAACCAAATGTGTTCATTTTCTATTACATTTATATTTAATATATATAAAGGAACTTTGCAAATGAGAATTAGATACATGTAACGTGAAATTCAGACTGGACTCGTGCGATAACACAATTTTTTTATTAGTTTTATCCAAAAATATGGGATTGACCGATCAGAGTAAATGATATTTTCGGAAATTGAAAAACAATTTAAATTTGTTGACAAAAGACAGAAATTGTCTTTCAATAAATTAATTTTATATGCAAATAAATCAGGAGTGTTGTTGAAAATTTCAAAATATATTATTTTCTTATATCATATATATTTAAAAGTTAAATGATCATTGTCTCTCTCCTAAAGTAACTACATGTAGCTTACTAATCTAATGATGACAATGCTATGCACTGAATATTCAATTGAGTATAATAATACGTCTGAAACTTATTTTACTGTTTTTCTTAAAAAAACTGGAAACAAAATAAAATAATAAAATAAAAACACTGAAAATAAATTAACAATAAAATATAATATAAAAATAAAGGATAACATAATAATTAAGAAAACTCAAATAAAAATTCGGAGTCAATTTAATCCACCTCTACACTTTATCCACTTACCATTCTTTAAATTAGATATGGAAAGAGAAAAATAGTGATTTTATAGTAAAAAGTTGCGGGCATTGAAAATGAAATATAATAATTTAAAATTTAGTTTGATAATTAAATCATTGAACTAGATTCATAAACCAAATAAGTTGAATATAAGTTAAAAGTTAAGCACGTTAATTAAATGAGCCGAACTTGAACTATACGTAGTTTGACTCGTTAGGTTCATGAGTGAACTCGATTATATATGAAAAAAATTATTTTGTCTTTAAAAATAAGTTTAAAGTTTTCTCCCAATTTTAGTCCTATATTTTCTTTTAATGTAACGGTTTTTATTGATAATTTATATTCTGAAGTGAGCAAAATATTTTTAAAAATAATTATACAAATAGAATCTACATCGTATAAATCTCAATCTTATAATTTTTATTTTTACTTCTATATTTTTTATTTCAAAATATATTAATTTATAATGTCAAATATATAAAAATAATAGAATTTAAAAAATAACTTTTAAGTCCATGAAACAAACGAATTGAGTCTAATTGTTAGTGTGTGGGACACTTTTAGTGATGAGAGAAAGAGAAAATAACAAAGAAATAAGAATTCTATTATTCACTTAATGAATTGTACAAAATAAGGATAAATATTATGACTATTTATATACAACCTTAATTGGGCTTGGACTAACACAACTTGGATTATATTTAAATATTAAATCTAATCAAATCTAATCTAATCTATTTTAATATTTCAACACACCCCCATAATCCAAGTTGTCGAACCTACACTAGTCACATTCGATCTGAACTATTCATAATTTCTTTCTCAAATTCAGGAATCTGTCGATCTTCAATCCTTTGGTGAGAATGACGGCCAACTGTGCTTCACTTGAGCAATGCCTAAGTTCAAGTTCGCCTCGATTTACCTTTTCCCTCAAGAAGTGAAACCTAACTTTGACGTGTTTACTTCTTCTATGCAGAACTGGATTCTTCACCAGATTTATAAATGACTTGTTGTCGATTTCCAAGACTAGAGGTTTCTTCACTTCGACCTTCATTTCTACAAGTACAAATCTGATCCAAATTGCTTGATATGCAGCATAGGATCCTGCTATATATTCAGCTTCACACGATGACAGTGCCACCACAGGTTACTTCTTTGAACACCATGAGATTGGGGCACCAAATACTTGAAATAAATATCCATTTGTACTTCTTCGATCTTCCTTATCTCCACACCAATCAGCATCTGAAAAAGCAATTAACTATTGCTTCTTTGTCTTCAGAATCTCGTCGAAATAGTATTTTATAGTTTATCGAACCCTTCAAATATCTCAAGATTCTTCTTGCAACCTTCATATGTTACACTCTTGGTTCACTCATATATCTTCTTACTAATCTGACAACAAAACCTATATCAGGTCGACTGTTGCACACATATCTCAGAGATCCCACGATTTGCTTGAACAAAGTTACATCGACTTTGTCTTTCTCTTAATTCTTCTCCAACTTCATATTTGGTTCGACAGGCAAGGATGCAAGATCCGAATCATCCATTCTGAATCTCTTGAGTATCTCTTTGAAATACTTTCTTTGACGTAGCACTATACCTTGCTTCGACATTTGAAATTCCATGCCTACGAAATAAGACAATTTTCCCAGATCTGACATTTCAAATTTCTTCATCGTCAACTCTTTGAATTTCGAGAAGTTCTCCACATTGTTTCCAGTTACTAGAAAGTCATCAACATATAAGCATATGATTGTTATATCTTGTGCTACAACCTGAACATAGACACCATACTCATATTTTCATTTGACAAATCCCAATTCGAATAAGTATGAGTTGATCTTCTTGTTCCATGCCCTAGGAGCCTACTTGAGGCCATAGAGAGCTTTGCGCAAATTATAAACTTTACGCGCTTCCTTCTGAATCATAAACCCTAGAGTTTGTGTGACATAAACCTCTTCGTCTAAAGGACCATTCATAAATGTTGATTTCACATCTAAATGAAATATCGACCAACCTTGGTTGCATGTCAAAGCTACCACTAGTCGAGTTGTCTCCAATCTTGCTACTGGAGAAAATACTTCAGAGCAGTCAAGTTCTTCTCGTTGAAGAAACCCTCGAACTACTAATCTTTCTTTATGCCTTGCTATCGAACCATCAACATTGTGTTTCAACTTGAATAGACATTTCACTTTGATAGCTTTTGTATGTGTTGGAAATTCGACTAACTTCCATGTATTGTTTCTTTCGATTGTCTGTAACTCTTCAGCCATAGCTAACTTCCACTGTTTAACCTTCAAAGCTTCGTTATGGTTGATTGGTTCAACACCAGCAAGTAAACAAAAATGAACTAATTCTACATCTGGTGTGACTTCATTATCACCTACTACCTCATAATCATGAAGTGTTGTTGGAAGAACTCTATTTCTTTGAAGTCTTTGGCTTGTTTCAGCCACAACCTTTTCAACTTCGGTTGTTTATGAAATGTCAGCAACTACTTCTAATTCAACTTCGACTAGATTCTCATCAATTCCTTCGACTTTGACTTCATTAATATCTTCGTCAAAATCTGAGCTCATCAATGGATTGTTAATTGAATTACTAGAATTCTAATCCCAGGTAGAATTTTCATCAATGCTGAAGCGGTAAAACAGCAAGCAAAAAGTAATTTATTAATTTACCAGGTGATATAGGTTATATTGTATCGTGTCCACAAAGATTGGTTATTGAATCTCCGTTCGACAAATCATTTGTTAATGAGTTTGGGGTTTGAATGGGTTGGTAGTATAGAAAAGTATCAATAGAAAATAAATGTAAACAAAAGTAAAAGCTAAGGAAGAACTTTATCAAGCCAGTATATAATCTACTCATCACAGACTTAAATCTATCGATAATTACACTTAACCTAACAATACTCATCAATGTCACCATGTATCACTCACAACCTAAGTCATTTCTAACCCAAATTGAGAGACCAACCGTATCACCAAGGAAGTGATCTCTCTACCACCTCAATAACACAGAAGACGATTATGTTAATCACACTGACAATCACTAACACAACACAACCAACACAGAGGCATTAAGTTCTAATACCCGGAGTGAATTTCAGCTCTAAATCTATATCTAGAGTTCGGAAACTAACATATAATCATCCTAAATAAGAATCTAAGCAGTATATGTCTATAACAATTCAAATCCCTAACACAAAATAAAAATTTAGGACAACAATCGACATAGATGAATAAAGGAAGTTTTATATAACGCCATAGATGACAAATATACATGAGTTCAAAGTAAATACATATACAAACCCAACACAAGAGAAATACATAGAGAGGATAAGAGATAAACCATAAATCTTTCGGTCAGAGTCGGTCAATGAGAAATCCACCTCCAATCATTCATAAGAAAAGCCCTAGTGTTGTTATCTAAGCTAATCCACTATAAAAATGAGGTTGATGGAGTTGGGAGATCAAAAAATCACCCCCAAAACAATAACTCTCCAAATGAAAAGAAAAGGAAAATATAAGGAAATTATGTTCCGCGAAAACCGCCCGACGATACTGATAACGCAATTTTATATAGTATATTTGATTTAATTTTCATAGGTAATGTTAGTATTTTTATTTAATTATTTCATTTTATTTCCATATTACGCCGGTATTTTTATTGTTTCAGGTATTTCATTTTATTTAGACAAATTGAGCAAAGTGAAGAAATTGAGAGAGTTATTGGACTAAGTGTGCAAGAAATGAAGAAAAGGGGTGTGCAAAGCAATAATGATGGATCAAAAAGGGTCTATTATCTCCAAACGGGCCCAAACGAATTCAGACCCACGCAAGCAAGAAAACCCTAAAAGCACATGCAAGAGTGAGACGCACGTCTCAACTCTTCTCCTACAATTGAGGCGCCCGCCTCGGACTTTCCCCTTAGTGGGAGGCGCCCGTCTCAACGTGGTCAATTGAGAACAAGTCAATTGAGGCGCCCGCCTCAACGTGGGCAAGTAAAAACGAGAAATTAAAGGATAAGTGGGACAAAAATATCTCAAGAGGTGGTTACGTTGGACGACTATAAGAGGACATTAGGAAATGAAAATTGGGACCGTTTTTGCTTAGATTTTTTCCAGTTTTCAGAATTTGTACTTTCATCGCATTTACTAGTTTCCATTGTAATTCAATTCCTAGTAGTTATTTTTCCAGCCAGCTTCTTTTCCTTTTCGAATACTTAGAATTAATTTCCGTTGAAGAACCGGGATTCTGTACGGATTGATTCAAGCTTCAAGGATTGTTCCCAGCATTTATTTAATTCAGGTTCCTTATTTACATCGCTTTAATTAATTATTTGCATGAGATATTTATTTAGCCATGAATTTATTTATGAATGTTAATTCCTTTAATGTATCCATGTCTGTTTTTATGAGTATGTCTGGCTAAATCATTTAAATATCGGTATGTAACAAGTTAATTTGAATGGATCCGGAATAAACAGGCTTGATTATATTTTATAAAATAAACACTCTTTCTGATTTAGTTATCTAGTTTATTTTGTTAAAAAGGTTTAGAAACCAACAGAGCGAAAGTTTGAGGTTAATAAACCGACTAAGATTAGAAACCAATAGAGCGACAGTTTGAGGTTTAGAATCAGATAGTAGATACTAGGTATTGTTTTTAAAGACTGCGACAGCGTTTTAAAACCAATTAAACTTTATTTATTTTCAAAAAGTAATTTTAAAATCAATGGGATAGCGAAAGCATACATCAGAGTTTAAAATTATAATCTACTTCAATAGAGCAAAAGTTTGAGAATAGATTTTTGAATAAATACTTTTTGCTGAAAAAGATATTATTACCATTTTTGAAAATAAGCCAGTGGAAAGCCGGATTCTTTAAATGTTAACGAAGTACATACCGATATTCGCATTATTATTATTTCAATTAGAACTAAGTTTTATTACCCAAAAATTCCCCTAATTAATTATTCGATAGCTATAGCTTTACACAGTAGTTTAGGTTACGTTAGTTCGATTTATAGTCCCTTAGGTTCGATATCTTTTAAAACTACGCGATAGGGCTGTATACTTGCAGTCTCCCGATTAATTTAGACGATAAAGTCGCGATCAAGTTTTTGGCGCCGTTGCCGGGGACTATTTAAGTTGATATCGTAATTTTATTACGAAGTATAGACTATAGCAACTATTTATTTTCCCTCTGTGTATGCCAAATACTCGCTCTCAAGGCGCGCCTTTGCATATACCTATATACGATATCGAGCGTTACCTTAGATTAAGAAGACGAATTCAAGAGTATTTAGAACGCAACAACCTTCCTCCAACCAAACTTCCTGACGTTGAAGAACTCAAGAAGATGGCTGATCCTGATGCTCCTGCTCCTCGTCCTCTTAAGGACTACGTTGTTCCTTCTCAAGCAGAGCCTCATAATAGTATTGCTGCTCCTGCTATCGCTCAAAACGATTTCGAGCTAAAACCTTCGCTTCTTTCCGCCGTTCAGCAGAACCAGTTTTCTGGAGCTCCTACTGACGACCCGAATCTTCATCTGTCAGTGTTTGTGCAGTACGCAGACACTGTGAAAGCGAATGGTGTTAACCCCGAGGCGATACGATTGCGCCTATTCCCTTTTTCTCTCAGAGACAGAGCTCGCGCATGGCTCCAATCTCTTCCTTCCAACTCAATCACCACATGGGATGAGTTGAAGAAAGTCTTCTTGGCTAGATATTTTCCTCCAAGCAAAACTGCTATGCTCAGAGCCAATATCAATGGTTTCAGACAAAAAGACAATGAATCACTCTTTGAAGCTTGGGAACGTTATAAGGACATGCTTAGACTTTGTCCTCATCATGGTTTAGAAGAATGGCTGATCATTCACACGTTCTACAATGGTCTCTTGTATAATACGAGATTGACTATAGACGCCGCAGCTGGTGGCGCACTGATGAATAAACCATATACTGAAGCAAGACAACTTATCGAAAGCATGGCTCAAAACCATTACCAATGGGGTACGGAGAGAGTTAGCGTAGAGAAATCTCAAACGAAAGGTGCCATGGTTGAAGTGAATAGTCTGGATCAAGTCAACGCTAAAGTGGAAGCTCTCACTCAAAAGCTCGAGAATCTCACCACCGCTCCCGCAACTACTGTTGCTGCAATTGCTCAAACTTGCGACTTATGTGGTATCCAATCACATCTTGCTCCAGAATGCCCACTTTTAACAGGAGTTGCAGTTGAACAAGCAAATTACGTACAGGGTAATCCTTACAGCAACACATATAACCCTGGCTGGAAGAATCATCCTAACTTTTCATACAAGAGTAACAACGCGTTATACGCACCTGGACAAGCTCCTGCTACACCACCTGGTTACCCTAAGGCTATCCCAAATCATCCTAATAATGGTCCTAACACGTCTAATGCTCCTAGGAAGTCTAATTTGGAAGTCATGATAGAGCATTTCATCGCTACTCAATCCCAAACCAATAATACTCAATCCCAGACTAATAAGGATGTTCAAAATCAGAATATACACATTAATGAGCAGATTAAGCAATTATCCAACAAGCTTGATGCTTTAGCTACACATAATAAAATGTTAGAAAACACAAATCTCTCAGGTAGCTCAACAACAAGCGGCTTCTGCTGCTCCTGCTGGCTCATTTCCTGGACAGCCTCAACCTAATCCCAAAGGACATGCAAATGATGTTATCTTAAGAAGCGGAACAGAGTATGATAGACCTGTAGATCCCAGAAATAATAGCCCAACTATGCAACAAAATTATGATAAACAATCTGAAACTAAAGATAAAGAAGAAAAGGAAAATCAGAGAGATAATAATGAAGATACCACGCAAAAAGATGAAACTTATGTACCCCCACCACCTTATAAGCCTCGTATCCCATACCCTCAAAGGTTAGCTAAAACTAAGAATGTGGGTCAATTCAAGAAATTCGTGGATCTTCTGAAACAACTTAATGTTACAATTCCTTTTACCGAAGCTATAACTCAAATGCCCTCCTACGCTAAATTCCTTAAAGAGATTCTATCCAATAAGAAAAAGCTAGAGGATAATGAAACTGTCATGCTTACTGCTGAATGTAGTGCAATTATTCAAGACACAATGCCTCCTAAACTCAAAGACCCTGGAAGTTTCTCTATTCCATGTGTAATTGGCAAATTTGTCATAGATAAATCTTTATGTGATCTTGGAGCCAGTATAAGTGTGATGCCGTTATCTATATGCAAGAAACTTGAAATGGGAGAACTCAGACCAACCAAAATGTCCGTTCAATTAGCAGATAGGTCAATTAAATATCCTGCAGGAGTTCTCGAGAATGTTCCTGTACGCATTGGCCAATTCTATATACCAACCGATTTCATTATCATGGACATAAGGGAGGACGAAGTTACCCCAATCATTCTTGGAAGGCCCTTCTTAGCTACAGCCGGTGCAATTATAGATGTAAAAAGAGGAAAACTTACTTTTGAAGTATGTGAAGAGAAAATCGAATTTATCCTCTCTCAATTCCTAAAAGCACCTGCAATTGAAGATACTTGTTACTTCATGGATATCATCGATGAATGTAGAAAAGAAGCTGAGCTTGAAAATGAAGACAATCTCGATGAAAATCTGATTAGTAATCTAAGTGAATGCTTAGTTATAGCACCAGATCCTACACAATGTTTAAGGAAACCACCCCTAGAACTCAAAACACTTCCTAAAAATCTAAGATATGAATTCCTAGATCCCGAACTCGAACGACCAGTGATAGTCAACGCAGAACTTGGCGAAACCGAAACTGAAAAACTTTTACAAACTCTGAGAAAATATCCAACAACCTTAGGATATAATATCACTGATCTTAAAGGAATAAGTCCCTCTATCCGTATGCATCGCATTATGCTAGAAGAAGATTGTAAAACTTCAAGAGAACACCAGAGGAGACTAAACCCGATTATGAGCGAGGTTGTGAAAAAGGAAGTTATGAAGTTGTTAGAAGCAGGAATCATATATCCTATATCTGATAGCAAACAGGTTAGCCCTGTGCATGTTGTACCTAAGAAAGGGGGTGTCACAGTAGTCGAAAATGAGAAAGGAGAAATCATAACTAAAAGAGTTGAATCTGGATGGAGGATGTGCATCGATTATCGTAAACTTAATAAAGCCACCAGAAAAGATCATTTCCCTTTACCATTTATTGATCAAATGTTGGAACATTTAGCTAGACACTCTCATTTCTGTTTCTTGGACGGTTATTCAGGTTTCTTTCAGATACCTATTCATCCTAATGACCAAGAGAAAACAACTTTCACATGCCCTTTTGGAACCTTTGCTTATAGAAGAATGCCATTTGGTTTATGCAATGCTCCTGCAACTTTTCAAAGATGTATGATGGCAATATTTGCTGATTTTCTGGACAATATTATGGAAGTCTTCATGGACGATTTTTCCGTCTGTGGACAAAGCTTTGAAGAATGTTTAGAAAATTTAGAAAGGGTATTAGAACGTTGTGTGAAGGTTAATCTAGTGCTTAATTGGGAGAAATGCCATTTTATGGTACAAGAAGGAATTGTTTTAGGACACATTATATCCAAAAGAGGAATTGAAGTTGATTCTGCTAAAATCGAAGTTATTGAGAACCTTCAACCTCCAAAAACTGTTAGAGAAATCCGAAGCTTTTTGGGACACGCCGGTTTTTATCGACGATTCATTAAAGATTTCTCTAAGATAACTAAACCCCTAACTGAGCTATTAATGAAAGACTCTGAATTTATCTTCGACGAAAAATGTTTAGAAGCATTTCAAACACTTAAGAAAGCATTAATTTCTGCGCCTATAATGCAAACTCCAGATTGGAACGAACCTTTTGAAATAATGTGTGACGCAAGTGACTATGCCGTAGGAGCTGTTTTAAGACAGCGAAAGGATAAAAGACTCCACGTCATATATTATGCAAGCAGAACCCTGGACGAAGCGCAGATGAATTATGCTACAACCGAGAAAGAATTCTTAGCAGTGATCTTTGCATTAGACAAGTTTCGTTCCTACTTAGTAGGATCCAAAATAATCATATACACTGATCATGCTGCTATTAGATATCTCCTAGCCAAAAAGGACGCTAAACCTAGGCTCCTGAGATGGATATTGCTACTGCAAGAGTTTGATTTAGAAATCAAAGATAAGAAAGGAACCGAAAACGTGGTAGCAGATCATCTCTCTAGACTAGAAAATCTTAAACATGAACAAGTGCCGATCGATGATGAATTCCAGTATGATAAACTAATTGCCCACTTGGAAGACACAGAACCAGATAAACTCATGGAAACCACCTTAGCCGTCTCCTCAGTGCCTTGGTATGCCGATTTCGTAAATTACCTCGCTGCAGGCGTTTTACCACCTGAACTTACCTACCAACAGAAGAAGAAATTCTTCCATGATCTTAAACAGTATTATTGGGATGAACCTTTACTTTTCAAGAGAGGTCCCGATGGAATTTTCCGCCGATGTGTGCCAGAAGAAGAGATTGAAAACATTATAAAACACTATCATTCTGCACCTTACGGAGGACATGCGAGTACATCCAAAACTTGTGCGAAGATCTTACAATCCGGTCTCTATTGGCCTAATTTATGGAAAGACGTACATGCCACCATCTTAAAATGTGAGCGGTGTCAACGCACCGGTAATATATCTAGACGTGACGAAATGCCACAAAAAGGCATTTTAGAAGTCGAAATCTTTGATGTGTGGGGGATAGACTTTATGGGACCCTTTCCATCTTCATCCGGTAACAAGTATATACTCGTGGCTGTGGATTATGTCTCAAAATGGATCGAAGCTATAGCTTCTCCAACAAATGACACCCGAGTGGTAATTAAGCTGTTCAAGAACATAATCTTTCCTAGGTTCGGTGTACCCAGACTCGTTATAAGTGATGGTGGATCTCATTTCATTTCCAAAATCTTTGAAAAATTATTAGGAAAATATGGAGTTCGACATCGCATAGCTACACCTTACCATCCTCAAACTAGCGGACAAGTTGAAGTTTCAAATCGCGAGATAAAACAAATCCTTGAAAAAACTGTCGCTACGACCAGAAAGGACTGGTCCTTTAAACTTCACGAAGCTTTATGGGCTTATAGAACTGCCTATAAAACTCCCATCGGTACTACTCCTTTCAAGCTTATTTATGGTAAGTCATGCCACCTCCCAGTTGAGTTAGAACACAAGGCCTATTGGGCCATTAAGAATCTGAACTTAAGTTACACTGCCGCTGGAGAGAAGCGTATCCTGGATATTAATGAATTGGAAGAACTTAGACAGGATGCGTACGAAAATGCTAGGATTTACAAAGAGCGCACAAAGAAATGGCACGATAAGCATATATCTAGGAAGAATTTTAACATAGGTGACTTGGTTTTACTATTCAACTCACGATTAAAATTATTTCCTGGGAAATTACGATCTAGGTGGTCCGGACCTTTTGAAATTACTCGAGTTTATCCAAGTGGTGCAATAGAGATTAAGGGACCTTCGATTGAACCGTTTGTAGTAAACGGGCAGCGTTTAAAACATTACCATCTAACTGAACTCGAGGGAAATTCTCAAACGATAAATCTAGACGAGCCACACGCTCGATTAGAAGCCTAGTCTTTAGTTTTATTTGTCGAGCTTACGACATAAAACAAAGCGCTTTGTGGGAGACAACCCACCGTTTTTTTATTTATTTCTTTATTTCCTTCTTCTTATTTTTCATTTCTTCTTTAGTCTATTTTTAACGAAAACAAAAACAAAAATATATCTATTTCTTTTCTTTATCTATTCATTATATTTCTCCTCTTTGTCTTATTTCTTTCTATTCTATGTTTTTTTCTTTTTATCGGCATTTTGGCCAATGCTGATATTCTTTATTTTTCTTCTCTTCAGGCTATTTCTTGCTACTTATTTCTCTTCCCGCTATGTCTCGAGTTGACAATATGCCAGTTAGTTTCAGAGGAAGAAATCAACGCACCAAATATGAAGTTTTATCCGAGCGTGAGATGTTACCTACTATCTACCCTCATCACGGTGCTATGACCGCTCTTGGTATTCGTGATAGTGTGCTTTTTATGCTAAATCAGATTGGGTGGGATAGTTCACGCTTGATGACTTGCTATGCCACTTATCGGAACCTTACTTTGGAGTTCCTCAGCTCTTTGATGTACTTTCCTACTCATGGGTTCGCTTTACGCCGTGGACTTATTATCTTTAGACTTTTTGGCATCACTTTCAAGTTTAACCATAAAGAATTGGGTGAACTTCTTGGTTTTCCTAATGGCATAGGAGTTTATCATGAAACTCAGGAGGAGTGTCTTGGATTTAGAGAGCTTGACTATTTTTGGGGATCTATTTCTGGAATCCTTAACCCTGAGCCCGAGGACTTTGTATCAGAGAATATCCACAATCCAGGTATTTCCATAAGATTCTGGCCCACACCATTTTTGGAAAACCCCAGAATGTCACCACTGTTTCTAAAGATGAGCTTTTTATCATGTATTGTGCTTCGCAAAACCGTCCGGTTAATGCGATCACTTATCTGATCCGTACCTTTGTGGATCTCATTGATACTGATCATGCACCCATTCGGATGGGAGGTCTCGTCACTATGATTGCGAATGTTGTTGGACCTCGACAATCCTTTAAGCATCTGAATGCTTTTACTGGTATTACTTGCATGACCATCGAGTTCTGTTTCAACACTGGTATAATTGGTGATCTTGGCCCGACTCAGTTTACCTTGTTGATTAATGGTCAAGTTATGCAGTTGTTTACCTTGCCTAACCCTGCTACGAGTGTGCATAACAAATCCAACTGGCTTTTTGGTCTTGATCAGCAGCCTTCTCCGCCCCGCACTCCTGAGACTCCGCAAGATTATGAGGTTTTGGAAGATTCTGAAGAAGATCCCACTGCTCCTTCAGGTTATTATGATATGGGCCCTCCTCAGCACGATTCTACCGCTCACTCTGTTGCTCCTGACACCGTTATGCATGAGGCTCCTACCACTGATTATGCCCTTGTCATCCACGCTCTCCAGGTGGAACATCAGGCTTTAAGGGACGATTTGACTAGTTTGCGAGCCGATTTCTTTGGTTTTATGGATACTGTTTCTGCACAATTTCAAGAAGTCTTCGCTTACCTTCATTCTTCCTCCGCTCCTAAGGCAGGACCATGTAGTGGCTAGCGCTTTTATGTAGTTCATTCTATTTAGCTTAGTTTGATTTTGTTAGGAATTACAATATTTTCGTTATGTTTTATGTTTTACTTTCTAAACACTTGATTCTGAAAATTGTAAGCAACTTTGGTCATCATTTTAAAAAGCCGTTCATGTTATTTTCCTATAATTATATTGCAGCTTAATATATTATATCATATAAAAATATTTTGTTATAGGAATACTAGTATTATTACATGCATACTGTCATTCACGCGCTTGCCTGTTCCCAACAAGCTGAGACGCACGCCTCAGCCTAACGCACTGACAGGAGACGCACGCCTCCAACTTCCCATGCAGCTTTGAGACGCACGCCTCACGCGTGGTCTCCTATGTCAGGCGGTCGCCTCAGCTTGTGCTTCGCGCAGTAAAAGTTGGTCTCCCTGCATTTACTTGTCTTGTCCGTTTCGTTTTCCCATTCACCCCAATTAATTCAAATTCAACACTCTTTATTCTCATTCAAACTATATTCTTTCCATTTCCCACCATTAATCTCCATTCAAATTTTCCCCTCCATTTTCCAACACCCACTTATTATAATTTATCACTCTTAACTCTCCCTCCACTATAAATACCATTCATCCTTCTTTCTATTTTCACAACATTTCTAACCATCTATACCATTTCATCTCCTACACCCATATTTTCTACTTCTTTTTTCTTCTTCTACCCATATCCATCCATGGCTCCACGAAATAACCAAAGACAAGTTAAGCCCGACCGACCACCACCCGACCTATCCAATATCATTTTCCGCGATAACGACGACGGCCAACAACTACAAAAGTATACCAAATTCTATACCCGTTCCGTCGTCCCTACAAAATACATAAGTTCGGAGTGTTTGGAAACCTTAGGAATGACCGATAGCATCGTATTAATGCTCAATAACATCGGTTTAACCAGTCTCTGCACAAACCCATGTCCAACTTATGAACCACTCGTGCTTGAATTCCTTAGTTCCTTCTCTTACACAACACCTGTCGATGATCCCTACACGACCGGCACCGCCAACTTCCGCATGTTCAACCAAGAGTACTCTCTTGATCAAGAAAGAGTCGCCGAACTCTTATCTTTCACTCGCGGCGAGCATGTTCATTACAAGCCTTTCGACGATGACCACGATCTTTCTTGGGATCAAGTCGGCTTCTCCTTATGGAATGATCTAACCGGTCAAACAACGGAAAGTTGGCGCGATCTCTATGCTTCTCAAATACAACCCTGCATTAAGGTACTTTCACCGCGTTCTTGCTAACACCATCTTTGGTTGGACCAATAATCACAAGGTCAACCAAAATGAGTTGTTCATCATTTTCTGTGCCCTTAATGGTCAGGCTGTCAACGTCGCTCCTTTCATGCTCAGTCACATCCACACATGCGTGAACGCGGCAGGTACTAATCCCTTTGTTTTTGGAGGCATCATCACATCTTTAGCATTTGCTTTAGGCCTTTCCGCCGAGCTACTTTCTTTGTTACAATACATGATGCCAGCCACTCTCCTTGATGTCATCTATTGCCGAGATTCCCATATAATCTCTCCAAGACATGATGGCCGGTTTACATTGGTGATAAATCGTCGTCCAATTCCAGATATTGTGTTACCTTTTCCGAATCGTATCGACGTCCGAGTCCGCGCAAATTGGCGTTATGCTCTTGATGCACCTGCCGCCCAACAACCAGATAATCCCGCTGCAAATTTTGCAGCCATGCAGGCTCATATGCTTCGTCAAGATCAGTTGTTCCATGCCATGCAACAAAACCAAGCTGAGACTTTACGTCTCGTACAAGAAGTATAACGTGATCAACAAGAGATGCGACGCGAACAACAACAATATGCCTTTCGCCATGATCGTAACCTCGAATCTTTGCAAGCTCGCATAGCAGACGCACTTCATCTTAATGACTCTAATTCTGACGTACGACGGAGACCACGTACTAGAGGACGAAGAACAAGAAATCATGATTCTCAAAGCAACGAGTGATCGCCTTTCTCTTTTCATCTGATTCTCCTTTGTTTTTTTTATTGCATTGAGGACATTGCTCCTTTTAAGTATAGGGGAGTCAGATCGTTTCCTTGTTCATTTCCATTTCCCTTGCTCTCTTTGTAGTATTTTTCCTTTTATTTATTTTCTTGTATTGCAAAATTTCAACTCAATAAAATACTTATTTATGCAAATTTTAATCTCTTATGCAAAAATTTGTGCTTACTCGAATTCCCCCTATTTCTTGAGCCATAACGAATTAAATAAAACAATCTTAACACGCATTTATAAATCATTATTCAACTAGTATTAAGGTTGCCTATTATAAACAAGAATTCGAGCAACTTAGCAAAATTGCTATCGTCTTAACACTTCAAAACCCCCCGAGATGTTGGATCAATTTAAGTACTTATTATACCAAAACCTTTAAAACTTAGTTTTAGACTAGCCCCGAGTAGTTTATTAAGCAGTCGGCACCGCCATAAACACAAACTACGTGGGGAGCTGATGAATATAAGTGATTGATCAAATATTCTTAAGAAATTGCTTTTATCTGAAGATGCACTTATTAAGTTAGATGATCCTTACCAGATCATTTAATCCAACAGTTGCAGAAACTATAAATTTAAATGCATAATAATCCATTATAAATTGGTTCAGTGGTCCCTGGTGCTGAACTTGGTAGGGCGAATTACGGTTCGATCCCCCGCAATTTTTAATTGGAAAAAGGGAGTACCATATGATTAAATTACCAGAACTCCTAGCTGGCTTACTAAGATCAAATTCACTAACCAGTTACTCCACTATGTGCATGTAAGGTAAAGGGCTTAATGTGATTGCACTAGAATGAAAACGGGTGAAATAAAACATAGTATTAGGTTAAGCTATAATGACATGACTTAAATTGGTCTGCTTAAATGGGGTTATCCAGTGTTCCTACGGTAACTTTGGTGTTTAAGTTCGACTTAAATTCTCTAACAAAAAAAAAATTCAACTTGCAACCTGGTACGAAGTGATGTATGTTCTTATATCTGTGTTCAACTGCGCGTCAGTGATTTTCACCTTTTCACTTTTGCTTGAGGACAAGCAACGATTTAAGTATAGGGGAGTTTGATAACGCAATTTTATATAGTATATTTGATTTAATTTTCATAGGTAATGTTAGTATTTTTATTTAATTATTTCATTTTATTTCCATATTACGCCGGTATTTTTATTGTTTCAGGTATTTCATTTTATTTAGACAAATTGAGCAAAGTGAAGAAATTGAGAGAGTTATTGGACTAAGTGTGCAAGAAATGAAGAAAAGGGGTGTGCAAAGTAATAATGATGGATCAAAAAGGGTCTATTATCTCCAAACGGGCCCAAACGAATTCAGACCCACGCAAGCAAGAAAACCCTAAAAGCACATGCAAGAGTGAGACGCACGTCTCAACTCTTCTCCTACAATTGAGGCGCCCGCCTCGGACTTTCCCCTTAGTGGGAGGCGCCCGTCTCAACGTGGTCAATTGAGAACAAGTCAATTGAGGCGCCCGTCTCAACGTGGGCAAGTAAAAACGAGAAATTAAAGGATAAGTGGGACAAAAATATCTCAAGAGGTGGTTACGTTGGACGACTATAAGAGGACATTAGGAAATGAAAATTGGGACCGTTTTTGCTTAGATTTTTTCCAGTTTTCAGAATTTGTACTTTCATCGCATTTACTAGTTTCCATTGTAATTCAATTCCTAGTAGTTATTTTTCCAGCCAGCTTCTTTTCCTTTTCGAATACTTAGAATTAATTTCCGTTGAAGAACCGGGATTCTGTACGGATTGATTCAAGCTTCAAGGATTGTTCCCAGCATTTATTTAATTCAGGTTCCTTATTTACATCGCTTTAATTAATTATTTGCATGAGATATTTATTTAGCCATGAATTTATTTATGAATGTTAATTCCTTTAATGTATCCATGTCTGTTTTTATGAGTATGTCTGGCTAAATCATTTAAATATCGGTATGTAACAAGTTAATTTGAATGGATCCGGAATAAACAGGCTTGATCATATTTTATAAAATAAAAACTCTTTCTGATTTAGTTATCTAGTTTATTTTGTTAAAAAGGTTTAGAAACCAACAGAGCGAAAGTTTGAGGTTAATAAACCGACTAAGATTAGAAACCAATAGAGCGACAGTTTGAGGTTTAGAATCAGATAGTAGATACTAGGTATTGTTTTTAAAGACTGCGACAGCGTTTTAAAACCAATTAAACTTTATTTATTTTCAAAAAGTAATTTTAAAATCAATGGGATAGCGAAAGCATACATCAGAGTTTAAAATTATAATCTACTTCAATAGAGCGAAAGTTTGAGAATAGATTTTTGAATAAATACTTTTTGCTGAAAAAGATATTATTACCATTTTTAAAAATAAGCCAGTGGAAAGCCGGATTCTTTAAATGTTAACGAAGTACATACCGATATTCGCATTATTATTATTTCAATTAGAACTAAGTTTTATTACCCAAAAATTCCCCTAATTAATTATTCGATAGCTATAGCTTTACACAGTAGTTTAGGTTATGTTAGTTCGATTTATAGTCCCTTAGGTTCGATATCTTTTAAAACTACACGATAGGGCTGTATACTTGCAGTCTCCCGATTAATTTAGACGATAAAGTCGCGATCAGATACAAATCACGTCGCCCCGCGACGGCTTCTATACACTTGGCTCAGGATAAGCCACATCCTCATTTGCAAAAATATCTTTTTTTCACCCGGCGACAGACTCACGTTGCCCGTTGATGCATCTTCTCCTCGCCCAGCGACCCAACAACGAAACAAGGCAGAGGCTGGTTGGAAAAATGGTCCTTCTCACTCCCACTGTCGCTCGACGACACATCACAGTTCAACAACTTTTGTTGCTTCCACTTCATAACTTGGAATGGCTTCTCTTCTTAGCCTTATTCCTTTATTGATCCAAAAATGCATCTTGGAGCTTTTATTCCTCTTGCTCCAACAATGCTCAATTATCTACAAAATGAATACAAAAATATCAAATGGTACACTATATACACAAAACACAATTAGACGTATTTACAATAAAAAGTATATACAAAATAACTACACTTTTGCACTTATCAAACTCTCCTCAACTTGAAACATTGTTTATCCTCAAACAAAGTCAAATAACCAAAAGAAATAAAATGCAATCAACCAAAGAATCATGAATCAACAAGTGTTAGAAAACAGAAAACAAATGTATGGTTCAAACAAAAATGCACACGCAAAGTAAATACTTACCACAATCCTACAACGACAACATATAAATGAAACAAATCCTAAGTACAAATATCATATTAAACATTATAAAATAAAACAAGCTCAATCATGAATCATACCTAGCAAACATTCATCGGTAGATGAAAAACACACAATGGTGAGAACTTTTGACACTCATCCACAATCTTGCAAACAATAGACTAAATTATGCATTCATCCAAAAACTCATATTGAAAATACAAAGACAAGAATCAAAAGGGCTTTTCAAGGTTGTAATGTGGCTTGGTTAACAAACTAGTGATAAGTCCTAAAGCTAATCGAAACAAAAACTTGCCTAAATCTAAGGGAGAAATTACTTTCACAAAGTCTCAAACAAAATAATTACAATCAAACTTCTTCTTCATCCCAAATTTCAAACCAACACACCACTTATTCAACACAACATTATTCTGTACTCTTCTTGTTTTTCTTTTTCAAATCTTTTTCATCTTTTTTTCTTTCTTTTTCTAATCTTTCTTTTTCACTTTTTTTTCTTTTCTTTTCTATTTATTATTCTCAACCTCATAGCAACCTCAATATAAATGAGCAAACATTGTTCTCGCCAACTTGAATCCAACCAACATTAATGTGTGAATACTCCCTACTTTCTAAGGCAAGGTAAAAATTCATACAACAACAAATAGTTGAGGGTTCAAGAAACAAAAGAATCAACATCCATAAAAAAGGCGAACTAAACACTCATAGACAAGCATCAAGTTCAAATAAACATGGATATTGACAAAAGATCAAATGGGCTAACAAATGATCACACACTCACAAGGTGAATTAAATATTTGACCAAGGTAGTTGTGCTCAAAATAAAATAAAATGTCTTGATCACTTTCATGCATTCATACAATCAACACAAACAAAAGATTAAACATAATAAAATCTCGTTAAAACAAGAATGTAGCCTCAAACATATATTAATAATGGAAATCTTTCTCACATTTATGGGTAAAAAGGGAACTAAAGTGATTCAAGTCATGAGCAAGCAATGCAAAAAGAATGAATGACATGGTAATTATACAAATGAAAAGTTTCCTAAACATGTTATGTTATAGAAAGAGATAAATGAGTACCTGACGTGTACCAGCTTCAAAATAATATCTTTCCCATACACCCGCGAGTTGAAACGATCAAACTCGGAAAATCACCTCAAAATTCTTCAAGTTTCCGGACCAAAATTTGATAACAAACAACAACAAAAGAATTAGAAACATAACTAATTTTATTTACTACTACAAAGCCTTGGTGGAAGTGGGAAAAAGGACGGCCAAGTGAAACAAAAATAATTCACTGGTGCAAAATAGCAGAGCGCGCTAAGCTCCAACAGAGCACGCTAAGCGCGATTAGGAAAATGCAGAAAAACTAGCAAAGCTGCTGCATTTTCACCAAGCCTCCACTTCACCAAAAACTCATCTATAAAGCATAAAATATTTACAACATACAAACTTCCTCAAGCTAAACACGACAGAAAAGCTTTCGAAAAAACACAATTTGACATAACAAAATAAACGGGTAAAAGTGAACTAACAAGTTGAAAAGTGAAGATTTGAAATTTAACATGTCCTATTTCAACTTGTTAAAATACAAGTCACCACACACGTAAACAAATACAAACAAAAACATACTTGTTTTACGTTGTAAGCTCGACGCTTTATTATGAGAGCTAGTAACCTTCTCTCGTCATGCCATGGTATTGTCACACCGCACAAACCTAAAGAAATTGTCCTAACAACCACACAACAAACATTACAAAAACGACACAATTCACAACAATACGTGAAAACAAAGAAAAACACATATATGCAAAAGTATGGAAAGTACACACAAAACATGTACAAGTAAAGGCACAAGTAATATACAAGTTCATGTACAAATTCTATACAATATATACATTATTTACAAAACTCAAAAACTAAAGAAATATCGCAATGCTATCCAATAGAACCAATCCCCGACAACAGCGCCATTTTGATGAAGCGGTAAAGCAGAAAGCAAAAAGTAAGTTATTAATTTACCAGGTAATATAGGTTATATCGTATCGTGTCCACATACATTGGTTATTGGGTCTCTGTTCGACAAATCATTCGTTAATGAGTTTGGGGTTTAAATGGGTTGGTAGTATAGAAAAGTATCAACAGAAAATAAATGTAAACAAAAGTAAAAGCTAAGGAAGAACTTTATCAAGCCAGTATATAATCTACTCATCACAGACTTAAATCTATCGATAGTTACACTTAACCTAACAATACTCATCAATGTCACCA
Organism: Vicia faba; assembly: GCA_948472305.1. NCBI lineage: Eukaryota > Viridiplantae > Streptophyta > Magnoliopsida > Fabales > Fabaceae > Vicia > Vicia faba. The sequence continues at coordinate 553,904,568 of OX451738.1, read as the reverse complement.
CGTATCACTCACAACCTAAGTCATTTCTAACCCAAATCGAGAGACCGACTGTATCACCAAGGAAGTGATCTCGCTACCACCTCAACAACATAGAAGACAACTATGTTAATCGCATTGACGATCTCTCAGAACAACACAACCAACACAGAGGAATTAAGCTCTGATACCCAAAGTGAATGTCAACTCTAAATCTATCTCTAGAGTTCAGAAACTAACAGATAATCATCCTAGATAAGAATCTAAGCAGTATATGTTTATAACAACTCAAATCCCTAACACAGAGTAAAAATACAGGATAACAATTGACAGAGATTAATAAAGCAAGTTTTATTTAATGCCATGGGCGACAAATATACATGAGTTCAAATTAAATACATATACAAACCCAACACAAGAGAAATACATAGAGAGGAGAAGAGATAAACCATAAATCTTCCAGTTTGTCAGAGTTGGTCAATGAGAAATCGACCTCCAATCATCCATAAGCAAAGTCCTAGTGTTGTTATCTAAGCTAATCCACTACAAAAATGAGGTTGGTGGAGTTGGGAGAACAAAAACTCACCCCCAAAACCATAACTCTCCAAATGAAAAGAAAAGGAAAATATAAGGAAATTTTGTTCCGCGAAAATCGCCCGGTGATACAACTCACGTCACTCGGCGATGACTTATATACACTTGGCTCAGGATAATCCACGTCCTCATCTGATCAAAAATATCTTCTTTCGCCCGGTGACAGACTCACGTCACCCGTTGATGCATCTTCTCCTCGCCCAGTGACCCAACAGCGAAACAAGGCAGAGGATGGTTGGAAAAATGGTCCTTCTCACTCCCATTATCACCCGACAACACATCACAGTTCAACGACTTTTGTTGCTTCCACTTCATAACTTGGAACAACTTCTCTTCTTAGACTTATTCATTTATTGACCCAAAAATTCATCTTGGAGCTTTTATTCCTCTTGCTCCAACAATGCTCAATTACCTACAAAACGAATACAAAACTATCAAACGATACACTATATACACAAAACACAATTATACGTATTTACAAAAAAAAGTGGGGTTATTCAACCAAAATTACAAACAAAGAGTCGATAAGTGCAACAAAAAGTATATACAAAATAACTACACTTTTGCACTTATCAATCAATCACAATATCTCGACTTAACACAATCTTCTCATTAATTGGATTGAATAGCATGTATGCATCAGTCTTGTGATATCCTACCAGAATCATAGGTTCAGTCTTATCACTAAGCTTCCTTCTTCTCGCATCAGGAACATGCTTGTAACACATAGAGCCAAACACCTTTAAATGACTCACTGATGGTCGTTAACCACTCCATACTTCTTCAAGAACCTTGTTCTTCAATATCTTGGTAGGACACTTGTTCATGATATAAAATGTAGTTGAAACAGTTCACCCCATAAATATTTTGGCAAATTCTTTTGCTTCAGCATGCATCTCGCCATATCCAATATGGTTATGTTTCTTATTTATGAAATTCTATTATGTTGAGGCGTATAAGGATAAGTTACCTCATGATCAACATCATGTTCTACACAAAAGTTTTCAAACATCTTCGAAGTGTATTCTCCACCTCCATCTGTTCTCAGAACTTTGATCCTCTTCTCACTCTGGTTTTCGACAAGCATCTTGAATATCTTAAAGATTTTAAATACTTCGTCTTTTCTCTTGATCACATAGATCCATAAATTTCAACTAAACTCATTGACAAACGAAACAAAATATTTGTTTCCACCAATGGTATGTTCTTAGAACGGACCACATACATCTGAATGTACCACTTCGAGTATGCATGATGATCTCATTGGCATAGTCGAAACAAAAGAGTTTCTGGATTGCTTTCTGACTAAAAAATCTTCAAAAAGTTTTTCAGGTATCTTAAGACTTGGGATACCATATACCATATCTTGAGTAATCAGTTGGTTGAGTGATCGAAAATTCAAATGTCCAAACCTCAAATATCACAACCAATTATCCTTGTGGTGGACAACAGTTTTTAGACATTGTACTTCAGTTGAACTGATCATGGTCTTAAACGTCCTATTTTTCGAAAGAGGATATTTTAAGAACAAATTATTCTTGGTGTCGAACAATTTTAAAACTCCATCTTTCATGACAACTGAGAAAAAATTTCGACTAGTTGTCCGACACTTAGCAAGTTTCACTTTATTCCAGGTACATAGAGCACTTCTTTGATCATAGTTTTCCCTCCATTACTCATTTGAAAGACTATGTTGCCATTACCTTCTTCTTGCAACAAACTATTATCAACAAGGTTTACCTTTCTCTTCTTAGACTCGTCAAAATCTTCCAACCACTCCTTTTGACCAATCATGTGGTTTGAGTAGCCTGAGTCGAGAAACCAGATCTTGGATTCGACATGGTTATCTGTAACTGCAGCCATAACCACCATATCACCTTCAGAATCATTTGAATCTTAGCGTGCAAGGTTTTATCCTTCGTCCTTGTTTGTCAATCCCTTGTCTTTTCTGTACCAATAATTCTTAGCTACGTGACTCCACTTTTCACAGTTACAGCATTGCACAACTTTTTATCTTCTATGTCCTTTCGATAATCTCCTCCTCCTCTTTTTAAGAATTCAGAAGCTCTGTCTTCAACCTAATGCTTGTGAGGGTTAGACCAAGACTTCTTTCTGAGTCTTGTCGACATTTCCTTTGAACTTGTTGGAACCACCATTCATTTTTCATGCCTGAGCTTCCAGTGCCTGTATTGTGTCTTGAACTCCTTTTCTTTCAACAATCTTCGTCTCATGCGGCTCCAACGAACCAACCAAAGCTTCCACTTTTAAGGTTTCAAGTTTGTTGGATTCTTGAATAGCTATGATAACGTGATCAAAGTGAGAGGTTAACATCATCATTACCTTCTCAACTATCATCTTATCAGTTATTGTTTCACCATAATCCTTCATGAGATAAACGAGTTTCTGAACCTTCGACATATATTCTACAACTTTTTTGTCTTCTCCCATCGATAACAACTCATATTATCGATGCAAGGTTTGTAACTTGACAACCTTGACCTTCTCACCTCCTTCATAATACTTCACCAGAATATCCCATGTCTCCTTCACCATTTTAGCATGAGAAATCCTGTCAAAGTTAGCAGCATCGACCGTTGTCTGAATGAAATAATCAGCCTTACAATCATTCTTTTTTACTTTGTTGTGGGTTTTTTTCTGTTCATCAGTTGCATTTGCAGCCAATGCAGGAACACTGTCAGTAACCACTTCTAGGGTTTCATGGAAGCCAAACAAGGATTGCATCTATTTTTTTCCACTGGGTCCAATTTTTACCGTCAAGCATTGGAAAAGAATTCATAATGCCCTTATCACTAGCTGTAACACCCCTCTAAAACCTCACACATAATATATTGCATAATAAGAGTAAATTAGCATGCATATCAGATGAGGGTGTCACATTTACTTCACGACGATAACACAATGCACTGGTCATGCTTATAACCCACATTTAAAATCATGTTCCATACACTAACATATATGCATCTCGCAGCGGAATAATTCTCATTTTCAAAATAATACTAATGATTGAAATCTCATACTGACAATTATATCATAAAATATTATGCACTAAAGGCCACCATCACATAATCTCGAATATGACATAAATATCCAGAGAGTATAACAAACATCTCTCAAAACAAACACAAATATAACATGAATCCATACGTTTCCCGTGTTACATGACCAGAGCATGACTCACTACCTAAGTAAGGGTAAACAAAGAACTAGCTCATCCGACTAATCCTCATTGGGAGCACCACCACTATCCTTGGTACTTGAGCGATGTCGTATAAAAAATCATTTTAACAATAGGGTGAGAATTTATATCATTATAGAAATTTATAATAATAAGTAATGCATAACAAACATACATCAATTGAATTCACCATACTTCACATAATCATATACTCATCATATTTCAACACGATTCACATGATTTCATATACAACATGGCTCAATGATTCAAGATTCAAATATAATCAATCACAAATACCACATATGTAACATTCACACCAATATTACATATTACACACCAATTCAACATTTGCATCGACACATGTGACTCTAATGCAACTCAATGCAATATACATGTGGTATATACTATTATCCTTATTGGTCCAGTCGGGTCCACATTTCTAAGACAAATAACCACGAAAAAGCCCGTTCTCTAAGCTTTCAAACCCTCATCTCCGGGTTTGGGAGAAATCAATAATTTCCACAGAATTATCAAATATTGCCTCTTGACACAAATGATGCATGTGCAATCTCAATATATATATACAATTAATACAATCTCCATATCTTAATCATACAAGCATATCTCACATAATTCAACATATTTGAATTATCTTCACTAAATTGCACAACACACATACATTATGTCAACATTCACATACAATGTATACTCATAACTTTTAGAAAGTCAACACATCATTATAACATGTAGAAAACAAGTCCAAACTATGTTATCTTCAATCAACATCGATTCCTAACAATTACATTCACAAAATCAAGTATCATATTTTCATCGAAAAGTGCATCAAAACCAATCCAAAACACATAATTAAATTCCACAAAATTCATGAAAATTTATGATAAAGCATATACATCCATGATCCAGAACAATTTTAGAAAATAACAAGTTTTGTATTCCAGACCGCGCTAAGCACCCTTCACTGCGCTTAGCGGCCTTGGGGAAAAACCAGAAAAATTTGTCCATCCAAATTCCATTCAAACACATATATTTCACTAATTAAATGTATCATAACCTATATCTAACATATAGCATCAAATACAAACATCAAAATATGGTTTCCAACATCAATTTCATGGATTCTACTCAAAAACCCTAACATGTCAAAATCTAGAAATTGAAGAACAAAATCCCTAAATCATGAAACTACCCATTACATACTTTTATATGAACCAATAATGAGCAAAATACTCACCATTACCTTGGATGTAGATTCTCTTCTAGGATTCTATCTTCTTCTCTTCTCTTTTCTCCCTTTTCTCCTCTTTTCCTCTCTCTTCTCTTCTCTTGTTTTGATAATTCCCTTTCTAATTCTATTTTCTCTTCATACTAACTATATTTCACTAATGGGCTTATATCACCCACTCACACTAATGTGACATATAAGGTTCAATCAATTAATAATTCTATTCTCACACCTACTCATATAACACATATTCTCAATTAATAGAATAAATCATATATCACAATCAACAATTAATTCAAATAACTCATATTTCCACAAAATCACAAAATTTAATTAATTATTATATCATAATAATAATTAATAAAATAAATAATTAATAAAATAATTAATAAATGAAAATCGGGGTGTTACACTAGCCATCTTCGCAGTGTTAATTCATTTGTCTTGGAAACATGATATGTGACGTGAAGTTCTTGAAAACTCGATCAAGAACAATAGTTGGAAGCCTTGGATAACAATTTATTAGTGTGTCAGACACTTTTAGTGAAGAGAGAAAGAGAGAATAATAAAGAAAATAAAGATTCTATTATTCACTTAATGAATTGTACAAAATAAGGTTATATATACAACCCTAATTGGGTTTAGGCTAACACAATTTGAATTATATTTAAATATTAAATTTAATCGAATTTAATCTAATCTATTTTAATATTTCAACACTAATGAGATAAACTTAATGAGTTGAACCGAGTTGTTCGTGAACTTCTAACGAATCGAATTTGAGCTGGAAAAAAAATTTATGACGAACTCGAATTGATATTTGAGCTGAACCAATTCTTAACGAGTCGAACCGAACTGAGGCGAATTCAACTTGACTCGACTCATTTTCAGCCCTAACAATAACGTATATGCATTATCAACATTAAATAAAATTGGAAATTAATAATGTCTAACGGTTTAATTTTTATTTATTATAATTTATTATAATTTAGAAAATTTAAATCATTTTGTTGTCTTAAATAATTCTTTTGATAATCCCTCTTTTTTAATAGATTTATGTTGTAATTAAAAATCTTTAACCAATGTCTCTGAGACATTGATTAGCATTTTTCTTATTATAATTTAGAAATTTTAAATCATTAGTGGCATTAAATAAATCTTTTAGTAATAATTCTACTTTTTAAATAGATTTATGTTGTAATTAAAGACCCTTAACCATACCTCTGTTAAATTGTAATCCAATGTGTCGAAACTATGTGTCGAAAAGATTTGATTTGTTTTAGATTTAAATAGATTTGATTTAACTCTAGAATAAATTAGATTTGATTTAGTAACAAAAAAGATATTTTGGGCTTTGGGCTTAGGGTGTAAGCTCAGTTATAAATAGAGGGAGTAACTCCTATTTTTGTAATTAAGTCAATCAAGTCATTCACAGTATTTTGCAGTTGCAAAGTGAATAATAAAGTTTTCACAATTTGTGAGCAGAGAGAAACTATGCAGAAATTATTTGTCTTGTCTTCTTTCTTTGTTTGTCTCATAATTAAATTGTCATTGTGGTAGAAATTCATCATAGTCTTTTGGTGGATTTCCAACATCTGGTATCAAGAGCTTTGTTTCGATTCAAGGGAAGTGTCAATCAAGAACGATTGAAGAATTCACGATGACAAGTTATGAGAATGAAAATTATCCAGCAACCCTACCAATTCTGAAAGTTGACAACTATGAGAATTGGTGCAAACAGATGAAAGTCTTATTCAGGTGTCAAGGTCTTTGGGACCTTGTAAAAGATGGAGTCGAAGCGCTTGGAGAAAACACTTCAGAAGAAGAAAAGAAGAAATACATAAAATCTGAGAAGCTGAGTTATAAAGCATTATTTATAATTTATCAATGTGTCAGCCCAGACAATTTCGAAAAGGTTAGTGATTCTGAATCTGCAAAAGAAGCTTGGGAAATCCTTGAGAAGTCTTTTAGAGGCGCTGAGAAAGTGAAAGAAGTGAGGTTACAAACTCACAAAAGGACCTATGAACTGCTTCAGATGGAAGACAGTGAAAGCATATCTGATTTCTTCACTAGATTTACAAAACTAGTAAATCAAATCAAGATATGTGGAGAAGCGTTAACAACAAGAGTTGTTGTGTCGAAGATCTTGAGATCTTTAGCTCCTAAGTTCGACCATATAGTGGTGGCGATAGAAGAGGGGAAAGACTTGTCGAAATTGACAAAGGAAGAGCTTCAAGGGAAGCTTGAATCTCATGAACAAATATTGAACGAAAGAGCTGCAGGAAAATCGAAGAGTGATGTGGCCTTGCAGGAACATTCAGCAAAAGAGACCAAAGGCAAAGGAAAGTGTTTCGACAGAGGTAAAGGTGGCTACAACAAATCGAATGGTAGAGGAAACCAAATTGAAGGAAACGTGTCGAATCAAAGAAGACCATACCAAGGCAACCAAAGAGGTGGTGTTGCAAATAGAGGAAGAGGTGGTGGTCAAAAACCTGATAAGAGTCACATTCAATGTTATAATTATCAGAAGTATGGTCACTATTCGAGTGATTATCCAGAAAAACGAAAGAATCAAGAAAGTGATGCAAAACTTTCAAAACATGAAGAAGAAGAAGAGATGATACTGATGGTCAGAACAATAGATGAAGATAGATTCAAGGACCAATGGTACTTGGATTCACGATGTTCATCACATATGTCTTGAAGGAAAGACTGGTTCGTCAATATAAAGCCCTCAATGAAAAATATGGTAAAATTTGCAAATGACAATACCCTAGAAGCTAAAGGTATTGGTGATGTTATGATTATGAGGAAAGATGGCAAAAGGTCAGTAATCTCCAATGTGTTATACATACCAGGCATGAAGAGCAATTTGCTCAGTATAAGGCAGTTGGTCGAAAATAATTATAAAGTGTCAATCGAAGATAAGATGATGAGAGTCGTTGATGCAAATGGGAGATTAATCTTGAAGGCTCCTATGTCTCAGAATCGAACCTTCAAGATTGAACTAAATGTGATGGAGAACAAGTTCCTTTCGACCGCAGCTAGCAGAGATGAATGAATATGGCATTATATACTAGGCCATCTCAACTTCAGAGACATCAGAGATTTGAAGAGAAGAAATATGGTTTCAGGATTGCCAGAAATTGACATTCCAAACGAGGTATGTGAGGAATGTGTGCAGGCAAAGCAACACAAGAATAGCTTCAGCAAGGATGCAGGAAGCAGATCGAAGGCTAATCTTGAAGTCATATACTCTGATGTATGTGGACCAATCCAAGTGGATTCGATGAGAGGTAACAAATACTTTGTTATATTCATAGATGATTTCAGTCGAAAGTTATGGACATACCTGATCAAGAAGAAAAGTGAAGTGATCAAAGTATTTACCAAGTTTAAGTCTATGGTCGAAAGAGAAATTGGTCGAAAACTCAAAGTTTTGAGAACTGGTGGTGGTGGAGAATATGTGTCGAAAGACTTCGACAAATTATGTGAAAAGGAATGGATTGTGCATGAGGTGGTGCCACCCTATACTCCACAACAAAATGGAATTGCAGAAAGGAAAAATCAAACCATCATGAATATGGTGAGAAGTATGTTAAAAGGCAAGAATTTACCTAAAGAGTTTTGGGGTGAAGATGTTTCGACTGTAACATATATTTTGAACAGATGTCCTACAAAGAAGCTAGAAGGAATTACTCCAGAAGAATGTTGGTCTGGTGTGAAGCCTTGCTTGAGTCATCTTAAGGTATTTGGATCTATTGCACATAGACATGTGCCAGATCAGTTGAGAAGAAAATTTGATGATAAGTCAAGTCAAATGATTCTAGTTGGATATCATTCGACAGGAGGCTACAAGTTGTTCGATCCAGTGAAAAAGTAGATTGTGATCACCAGGGACGTGATCATAGATGACTTTAAAGAATGGGATTGGACTGAAAATATCAAGAAAGATTCAGTGGAAATCCTTCTTGAAGAGCCAGAATCTCAATTCGAAAGAGAAGTTCGACAAGAGGAACCAACAGATATACCAAGTACAAGCAGGTCTCAAAGAACAAGACGCATGCCTGCAAGATTGCAAGATTGTGTGATTACATCAGATGATGTAATAGATAATGAAGATGAACTGGTACATTATGCTTTCTATACAGATGTCGAACCCGTTAATGCAGCTGAAGCATTAAAGGATTCGAAGTGGGTGAAAGCAATGAACGAAGAAGTAAAGTCTATCGAAGACAACAACACTTGGTCACTTGTCGAATTGCCTCAAGGCAAGAAGACAATTGATCTCAAGTGGGTATACAAAGTGAAAACGAATTCGAAAGGTGAAGTAACTCGACACAAAGCAAGACTTGTGGCGAAAGGATTTCCACAGAAAGAAGGAATAAACTTTGATGAAGTTTTTGCATCTGTTGCTAGGATCGAAACAATCAGGTTGGTTGTTAGTCTAGCAGAAATAAACAGTTGGCACATATGTCAGATGAACGTGAAGTGTGAATTCCTAAATGGACCCTTAGATGAAGAAGTCTATGTTAAACAACCAGTTGGGTTTGTGAAACATGACGAAGAAAGAAAGGTGTACAGGCTACATAAAGCCCTGTATGGATTGAAATAAGCTCCAAGGGCTTGGAATAAGAAAATTGATAGTTTTCTAAGAGAGAAGGAATTTGTGAAGTGCACAACTGAACATGGAGTATATGTAAGAAGAAGCAAGAGTAAATTGCTTATACTATGTCTCTATGTAGATGATTTGTTGATAACAGGTAGCTGTAAAAGTGAGATTGAAGACTTCAAAGGTGATCTCAGCAAGGAATTCGAAATATCTGATTTGGGTGAGATTTCGTATTTCCTTGGTATCGAATTCTACAAGAGCAGTAGAGGTTTGATGATGCATCAAAGAAGACATGCAGGAGAAATTCTCAAGAGGTTTGAGATGGAAGAATGTAACTCAACTTCGACACCTGCAGAACCAAGACTGCAACTGTCGAAAGATACAGATGAAGATGATGTTGATCCAATCCAATACAGAAGACTTATTGGATCATTGAGATACCTTTGTCATACAAGACCTGACTTAGCATATAGTGTAGGTATGGTAAGTAGATTCATGCAGAAGCCAAAGGTATCACATCTAGTAGCAGTGAAGAGGATACTAAGGTATCTCAAAGGAACTTTCGATTATGGCATTTTGTTTCCTGCAGTTGATAAAGGAAAAGAATGCAAGTTAGTGGCATACACTGATTCAAGTTGGTGTAGTGATGCTGAAGATCGAAAGTCAACAGCAGGATATGTGTTTATGCTAGGTGGTGCACCAGTTGCTTGGAATTCAAGAAAGGAACCAGTAGTGACATTATCATCATGCGAAGCAGAATACATAGCTTCTTCTCTTTGTGCATGTCAAGCAACTTGGATGGTGAACTTGGTCGAAGAGATAACAGGGAAAAATCATGGAGCAATTACCATGAAGATAGACAACATGTAGCTATTAATCTGGCGAAGAATCCAATAGCACATGGTCGAAGTAAGCACATCAAAATGAGGTTCCATTATCTTCGAGAGCAGGTAGCAGATGGGAAGATGAATTTGGAACATTGCAGAACTGAGAATCAGATTGCAGACATCATGACGAAGGGAGTGCAAGTCGAAGTCGAAGTATTCAGAAAGCTAAGAGCCATGATAAACATAGATAGTTTAGACACAATGAATTAGGTGGTGTGTTAAATTATAATCCAATGTGTCGAAACTATGTGTCGAAAAGATTTGATTTGTTTTAGATTTAAATAGATTTGATTTAAGTCTAAAATAAATTAGATTTGATTTAGTAACAAAAAATATATTTTGGACTTTGGGCTTAGGGTGTAAGCTCATTTATAAATAGAGGAAGTAACCCCTATTTTTGTAAGTAAGTCAATCAAGTCATTCACAATATTTTACAGTTGCAAAGTGAACAATAAAGTTTTCACAGTTTGTGAGCAGAGAGAAACTCTGCATAAATTATTTGTCTTGTCTTCTTTCTTTGTTTGTCTCATAATTAAATTATCATTGTGGTAGAAATTCATCATAGTCTTTTGGTGGATTTCCAACAACCTCTAGAATATTAGTTAACATTCCCTTAAATAAAATCTCTATACATATTCCACAGTAATTAAATTAAAATTCCAACAAATGTCTCAGAAGTTCAAGACGGTGTTGTGAGCTTGCGCATACAGCCTCAAATAGTTTAATTATGTCTGATTACAAATTTGTTATAGTTTAACTAAGGTTTCATCATGATAACATTAGTTAATTTTTTTTTTTAATCTGGTATGTTTAATCTACAAGTTTGGATAACCACAATTTGAATGATGACCGAAAGAACGCCGCATAATAAATGTTGGATCGTACCTCGTACTTATTACCTCTCATGACTCATGCATGTAATGAACAAGTAAAAAAACAAAACAAAAGAAACGCCAAAATTTTCAATTGATGGGGTATTGTATTTGTCAGGTCTTTTGGCATTATGATTGCTGCAAGTATTAACCAGCCATGTCACTGTGTTGTATTCATATTAAATATAATTGTTATTAAGTATTATATTATGTAGAGTATGATGGTTGATTTATGGATAAGCAAGGGATGGATTGGTTACCAAGTTAAAGACTCTTGCGCCGTTGTGTTTGATTAACATATTCATGTTAGGTGGTTCAATAATTAGAGATTCGTGTGTTTCATTTGCTGATTTGATGTATACAAAAACACATCACCACCTCCCCACTCTAAAGATACAAACACGTTAGTTGCACCAAATCTCAAAATTTAATTCATGCCTCTTGTTTCTGTGTTGTGGGAACAATAATTGGTCTACTCGTGAATTTTTTGGTACTGTGATCGTGTGATTTGGTTCACATTATTTGAGTTTTGACGTCAAGTTTTTGTGATGACTGATTTGCTGCTAATTGAATAGGTCGACTATTCCATTGATAAAACTTAGTATTAAAATGGTTAAAAGATGTAATTGACACGTTCATGTTTTATTTTATTGTAAAGAAAACCATAGAGCACCATCACTAACGATGCTGTTTGTCTTATTCGGTTATAAGTTGTTTTACAGTAGACCTGTATTGAAAGGGGTCTTGTAATTGTATGTAACTATGTAGAGTTTAAAGAAAAGTTACATCACCTTCATAAATCTTTGCTCAAATATCAAAAGTGAATATTACTACTAATTTATGAAATTTATACGGTTATGAGTCTCCCATTTAATATTAAAGCATATAAAACTCATCACTTTTATGTTTATACACTATGAAACGGACTTTGACATAAGTAGCACATATTGATAGTGATAGGGAAACCGTTACATATAATAAGATTTACTTATTTATCAACCTATTCTTAAAAAAGTTAATAATATTTCAAATTAAAGATTTTAATTCTTCATTATATATATATATATATATATATATATATATATATATATATATATATATATATATATATATATATATATATATATATATATATATATATATATATATATATATATATATATATATATATATATATATATATATATATATATATATATATATATATATAATCATTTTAGATGTGTGAAGTTTGTTCAATATATAAGATATGTCGAAGAAAAAAATAATATATTTTTTAAATATTTGTCTAAATAGTCTAAAATGTGTTGTATATGTGTTATAAGAGTATCACACATTAATTTAAAGAGTCTCCAAATAAATAAATAAACTTATTTTAGAAAGTATTTATTAAATTTTTGCGACACTTATCTAATTTTTTGATATGTATCATATAAGTATCATACATATATCAGATACCGACATGTGTCAAATACTATAATATATCTGTAGAAGGTCTGAAATCCAGTTTGTTTAAAAATTTATAGCTCAATTACTAGTCAATAGTAATAAGATTATGTATAATGAAAGTGTTAGAAAAAATTATTCAATAGTTGAATGTTTATAATGGAGTGTTGAATGAGGTGTTTTTTTATAAATAGAGATATATTAATAAAAGAAAATTGTTACAAAAAAAAGGGGACAATCACCAAAACAAGAACGTGAATCTAAAGAAAGATAAACCTAACCTATTCTTTACAAAATCTACCCTTAAACAAACAGGAATAATATCAAAATAAGTTGAATCACTAATGTTAAGCTATGTTAGCAAGCATGTCTGCATAACTATTGTCTTTCCTATAAATATGGCAGACCATAAAATTTCAATTAGAGACTATATTTATACAATTTACCCAGTTATTCCTAATTTGCTAAAGCACCACAAAAGGAGACTTAAACGCCTAGACCATCGTCGTCGAATCAGTTTCTAACCAAAGATTATTTCAATTCTTCTCATGAGTGAACTCCAAAACATAAATTGCACTATAGAGTTCGGCAATAAGAGAATTGGAAATATCCTATCGGACAACAAAAGCGCCCAAAAATTCATCCTTGTTATTCCTCACATTCAATATATTAAATGAGGAGGGAGTGAGTGTCACATATAATATTTGGCAAAATCGTATTGGTTGTTGTAATTACTTAGATTTTATTTAATTATTTTATAGTAAATTAACTTTTTATTTATTTTTATTTTCACCAAAATTCATTATTTTTCCTTATAAATAGAGACTTGGTTCATTAGATTTAAACACCTAAAAAAATCTATTTTTTTCTTTCTAATTTTTCTATTTAACCTTCCATAGACTCGTCTTTATTACTTGCATGAAAAAAAATTAATCAAGAATATAAAATTAAAAAAAATCAAATAAATTATTAAATTAAAAAATTAAATAAAAATTGTATTCTTAATTATTTTAATTTAATTTCAATCGATAATTGATATTAATATATAATCATAAAAACAAAAATATAAGAAGAAAAAAAATTGTAAAATAAGGTGTTGAATTTTATTAAACAAAATCATTATAGTAAATAAAAGTTGAATGTGTGTCAAATTATTAGATAGAAGAAAGAGAAGTTGACATAAAATATAAAAAATAAAAAAAATAGTGTTAATATATAAACCATTGTGGATAATCTAATATATTAATATGGTGAGTAAAGGAGGAGGTGGAATGCAAATTGGCTTCCATACTATGGTCCAAATTATTGGTGTGTTAGAGAAGTCAAATTGATTAACCACTAACCATAGGAACATGAGCTACATAAAAGTATGTATCATCAATAACTAAAAGACATATATACCCTTCTCCCATGTATCACCATCAAGATTAAACTTCAAGTTGCAAATCCCACAACCCACACATGAAAACAAAATACTCTGAGCAAACCTATGAGATAGGTAAAAAAGAAAAACTCATTGTAATATCAATTCTGACCAAGATAACTTAAAAAATGTTACAACAATCTAGGAATTATAGAAAAACAAAATCAATCATTAAAATATAAACAAACCATGTGTTCTTTTGTTAGACATAATAAACCACTTAATTAATTAATTAACAAGATGGACTTAGTCTCAAGTCTCACATGGTAATCAACTATTCATACATTACTTTACACTAATTAATTACTAATTTTGCATTGGACCAATTTCATTGTTGTTTAACTATATGAACAAGTTGGCTCTTGGAAAATGCATAGTGTAGACACCAAAGCATGTCTCTTTCAAGGAGGCAATGTTTTTTGGCTTGTCATCAACATACAAAGCTTATAAGATTTCTTCACAGATTTTTGTTTCCAATTTTCAATTCTTGCCACAACTTTTTATATTCAATCGTGTAATATTGTTACTAGCACATGCACATGCTCTTCTCAAAACCTATATGAACAATAGTACATTTGAATACCAATAATTCATATAGAGAATTAAAGTAGACAATGTGGATGAAACTTAGCCACACCATCTAAGAGAAAATTTGAAACAATTTTTTATTTTATTTTATTAAAAATATATATAAAAATAAATGAGGTGATAGAAAAGCGATGAAAATGAAAACAACCACATGCATGTCTCTTTTTTTTCTTTCTTTTTCTTTTGTCTATTTTGGGTTTCATTTGGGTGCATCACCCTCTAATGATTGCTAAGAATAAAAACAAACAAGTTTGGTCCCATTTCAGGAACCAATCAACAGAAGCCAACAACTTTTGTCTGTCCAATTGTTTATTTTCATTCATCAATCCCTTTTTTCAATTAAAGTATAAAGTCTTTATTTTTGGCTTTCAAAGATTTTCCAACATTTTTTACCTAAATAAATCAGTTTATTTACCTATTTCACAGAATCAATGTCCTAAGAAAAAAGTGAAAAAATAGAGTGAAATTGAAGATTATTTTTATTTATGATTTATGATAATGATATTGACGGATTGTATGGCTTTTATCACATGCTACCCATTTGTGATGTATTCATTTGGCCTGTCATTCATGCCCTGCCAAAAAGAGAGAGAACAAAAGAAAGAAACTTTGTTACTCAGAAGCGTGACCTGCTGTTCATCACTATTTATTCTCATCTTCAATCTCCACCGTTGGATTTTTGACGGATTAATTCAAAATTTTGAATTGATTTTTTATTTTGGTCAGAAGGTTTAAATTTTACATTTTAATGGATTTATTTATGACACATTGTAAATGTTGTATTTGCTTTGCAAGTACAACTTTTGGTGAGGTGTTGAAAAAATAACAGACCAACCATAGTTGTTTCATGTCGCTCTATATTTGTCGAAAATTTCTTTTTATATTTAATAATAATGATTTTCATCACTTAAAATTCAAAAAAACTCTTTAAATATGTTTTAAAATTCAAAAAAACTCTTTAAATATGTTTTTAAACACATTGTAAATTTTAAATATAAGATTATTTCGGATATACATATTTAAATAAATCTCTATTTTTCATTTTGAATTTTAGACATGCATATATGAAATAATTTAATATCACAAATTTTTTTTGATTTTATTTTGAAAAGATATTTATTTATAATATAGTTATTGTTAAATTATAATTCAGTGTGTCGAAACTATGTGTCGAAAATATTTGATTTGTTTTAGATTTAAATAAATTTGATTTAAGTCTAGAATATATTACTTTTGATTTAATAACAAAATAAATATTTTGGGCTTTGGGTGTAAGCTCAGTTATAAATAGAGGAAGTAACCTCTATTTTTGTAAGCAAGTCAATTAAGTTGTATTCACAGAATTTGCAGTTGCAAGTGAATAACAAAGTTTTCACAGTTTGTGAGCAGAGATAAACTCTGCAGAAATTATTTGTCTTGTCTTCTTTTCTTTGTTTGTCTCATAATTAAATTGTCGTTGTGGTAGAAATTCATCATAGATATTTGGTGGATTTCCAACATCTGGTATCAAGAGCTTTGTTTCGATTCGAGGGAAGTGTCAATCAAGAACAATTGAAGAATTCACGATGACAAGTTATGGAAATGAAAACTATCCAGCAACGCTACCAATTCTGAAAGTTGACAACTATGAGAATTGATGCAAACAGATGGAAGTCTTATTCAGGTGTCAAGGACTTTGGGATCTTGTAAAAGATGGAGTCGAAGTGCTTGGAGAAAACGCTTCAGAAGAAGAAAAGAAGAAATACACAGAATCTGAGAAGCTGAGTTATAAAGCATTATTTATAATTCATCAATGTGTCAGCCCAAACAATTTCGAAAAGGTTAGTGATTCAGAATCTGCAAAAGAAGTTTGGGAAATCCTTGAGAAGTCTTTTAGAGGCGCTGAGAAGGTGAAAGAAGTGAGGTTACAAACTCACAAAAGGACGTATGAACTACTTCAGATGAAAGACAATGAAAGCATATATGATTTCTTCACTAGAGTTACAAAACTAGTAAATCAAATCAAGATATGTGGAGAAACGTTAACAACAAGAGTTGTTGTTTCGAAGATCTTGAGATCTTTAGCTCCTAAGTTCGACCATATAGTGGTGGCGATAGAAGAGGGGGAAGACGTGTCGAAATTGAAAAAAGAAGAGCTTCAAGGGACACTTGAATCTCATGAACAAAGAATGAACGAAAGAGCTGCAAGCAAATCAAAGAGTGATGTGGCCTTGCGGGCACATTCAGCAAAAGAAACCAAAGGCAAAGGAAAATGTTTCGACAGAGGTAGAGGTGGCTACAACAAATCGAATGGTAGAGGAAACCAGATCGAAGGAAACATGTCGAATTAAAGAAGACCATACCAAGGCAACCAAAGAGGTGGTGTTGCAAATAGAGGAAGAGGTGGTGGTCGAAAACCTATAAGAGTCACATTCAATGTTACAATTGTCAGAAGTATGGACATTATTCGAGTGATTGTCCAGAAAAATGAAAGAATCAAGAAAATGATGCAAAGGTTGCAAAACATGAAGAAGAAGAGACGATGTTGATGGTCACAACAAAAGATGAAGATAGATTCAAGGACCAATGGTACTTGGATTCAGGATGTTCATCACATATGTCTGGAAGGAAATACTGGTTTGTCAACATAAAGCCCTCAACGAAAAATATGGTAAAATTTGCAAATGACAATACCCTAGCAGCTGAAGGTATTGGTGATGTTATGATTATGAGGAAAAATGGTAAGAGGTCAGTAATTTCCAATGTATTGTACATACCAGGCATGAAGAGCAATTTGCTCAATATAGGGCAATTGGTCGAAAAGAACTATAAAGTGTCAATCGAAGATAAGATGATGAGAGTCGTTGATGCAAATGGAAGATTAATCTTGAAGGCTCCTATGTCTCAGAATCGAACTTTCAAGATTGAACTAAATGTGATGGAGCACAAGTGCCTTTCGACTGCAGCTAGCAGAAATCAATGGATATGGCATTATAGACTAGGCCATCTCAACTTCAGAGACATCAGAGACTTGAAGAGAAAAAATATGGTTTCAGGATTTCCTGAAATTGACATTCCAAACGAAGTATGTGAGGAATGTGTGCAGGAGAAGCAACACAAGAATAGCTTCAGCAAGGATGCAGGAAGCATATCGAAGGCTATTCTTGAAGTCATATACTCTGATGTATGTAGACTAATCCAGGTGGATTCAATGGAAGGTAATAAATACTTTGTTACATTCATAGATGATTTCAGTCGAAAGTTATGGACTTACCTGATCAAGAAGAAAAGTGAAGTGATCGAAGTATTTGCCAAGTTTAAGTCTATGGTCGAAAGACAAAGTGATCGAAAGCTCAAAGTTTTGAGAACTGATGGTGGTGGAGAATATGTGTCGAAAGATTTCGACGGGCTATGTGAAAAGGAATGGATTGTGCATGAGGTGGTGTCACCCTATACTCCATAACAAATGGAATTACAGAAAGGAAGAATCGAACCATCATGAATATGGTGAGAAGTGTGTTGAAAGGCAAGAATTTACCTAAAGAGTTTTGGGGTGAAGCTATTTCGACTGCAACATACATTTTGAACAAATGTCCTACAAAAAAGCTAGAAGGAATTACTCTAGAAGAATGTTGGTCTGGTGTGAAGCCTAGTTTGAGTCATATGAAGGTATTTGGATCTATTGCACATAGACATGTGCCAGATCAGTTGAGAAGAAAACTTGATGACAAGTCAAGTCAAATGATTCTAGTTGGATATCATTCGATAGGAGGCTACAAGTTGTTCGATCCAGTGAAAAAGCAAATTGTGATCAGCATGGACGTGATCATAGATGAGTTTAAAGAATGGGATTGGACTGAAAATGTCAAGAAAGATTCAATGGGAATCCTACTTGAAGAGCCAGAAACTCAAGTCGAAAGAGAAGTTCGACAAGAGGAACCAACAGATATACCAAGTACAAGCAGGCCTCAAAGAACAAGACGTATGCCTGCAAGATTACAAGATTGAGTGATTACATCAGATGATGTGATAAATGATGAAGGTGAGCTGGTACATTATGCTTTCTATGCAGATGTCGAACCTGTTAATGCAGCTGAAGCATTGAAGGATTCAAAGTGGGTAAAAGAAATGAACGAAGAAGTGAAGTCAATCGAAGACAACAACACTTGGTCACTAGTTGAATTGCCTCAAGGCAAGAAGGAAATTAATGTCAAGTGGGTATACAAAGTGAAAACAAATTCGAAAGGTGAAGTAACTCGACACAAAGCAAGGCTTGTGGCGAAAGTATTTCTACAGAAAGAAGGAATAGACTTTGATGAATTTTTTGCACCTGTTGCTAGGATCGAAACAATCAGGTTAGTTGTTGGTCTAGCAGAAATAAACAGTTGGCACATATGTCAGATGGACAAAAGTGTGCATTACTGAATGAACCCTTAGAAGAAGAAGTTTATGTTAAACAACCAGTTGGATTTGTGAAATATGACGAAGAAAGAAAGGTGTACAGGCTGCATAAAGCCCTGTATGGATTGAAACAAGTTCCAAGGGCTTGGAATAAGAAAATTGATAGTTTCCTAAGGGAGAAGGAATTTGTGAAGTGCACAAATGAACATGGAGTATATGTAAGAAGAAGTAAGAGTAAATTGCTTATACTATGTCTCTATGTAGATGATTTTTTGATAACAGGTAGCTGCAAGAGTGAGATCGAAGACTTCAAAGGTGATCTCAGCAAGGAATTCGAAATGTCTGATTTGGGTGAGATTTCATATTTCCTCGATATCTAATTCTACAAGAGCAGTAGAGGTTTGATGATACATCAAAGAAGATATGCAGGATAAATTCTCAAGAGGTTTGAGATGGAAGAATGCAACTCAAATTCAAAACCTATAGAACCAAGACTGCAACTATCGAAAGATGCAGATGAAGATGATGTTGATCCAACCCAATACAGAAGACTTATTGGATCATTGAGATACCTTTGTCATACAAGGCCTGACTTAGCATATATTATAGGTATGATAAGTAGATTCATGCAGAAGCCAAAGGCATCACATCTAGCAGTAGTGAAGAGGATACTAAGGTATCTCAAAAGAACTTTCGATTATGGCACTTTGTTTCCTGCAACTGATAAAAAAAAATGCAAGTTAGTGGGATACACTGATTCGAGTTGGTGTAGTGATGTTGAAGATCGAAAGTCAACATCAGGATATGTGTTTATGCTAGGTGGTGCACTAGTTGCTTGGAATTCAAGAAAGGAATCAGTAGTGGCATTATCATCATGCGAAGCAGAATACATAGTTGCTTCTTTTTGTGCATGTCAAGCAACTTGGATGGTGAACTTGGTCGAAGAGATAACAGAGAAAAATCATGGAGAAATTACCATGAAGATCGACATCATGTCAGCTATTAATCTAGCAAAGAACTCAATAGCACATGGTTGAAGTAAGCACGTCGAAATAAGGTTCCATTATCTTCGAGAGCAGGTAGCAGATGGAAAGTTGAATTTGGAACACTGTAGAACTGAGAATCAGATTGCAGACATCATGACGAAGGGAGTACAAGTCGAAGTATTCAGAAATCTAAGAGCCATGATGAACATAGATAGTTTAGACACAATGAATTAGGTGGTGTGTTAAATTATAATTCAGAGTGTCGAAACTATGTGTCAAAAAGATTTGATTTGTTTTAGATTTAAATAGATTTGATTTAAGTCTAGAATAAATTAGATTTGATTTAGTAACAAAATAGATATTTTGGGCTTTGGACTTAGGGTGTAAGCTCAGATATTTTTGTTACTCCAATGGATGGTAGCCTTGTCATTATGGAAGGTTTTCTCTAATGGATAATTTTGTTACTCCAATGGCTGGTACCCTTGTCATTATGGAAGGTAGTTTGTTGTAGAGTTTTTTGTTACTCCAATGGATGGTAGCCTTGTCATTATGGAAGATAGTCTATTGTCGATATTTTTATTACTCCATTGGATGAAAGCCTTGTCATTATGGAAGGTAGTCTGTTGTCGAGATGTTTGTTATTCCAATGGATGGTAGCCTTGTCATTATGGAAGGTAGTTTGTTGTCGAGATTTTTGTTACTGCAATGGATGGTAACCTTGTCATTATGGAAGGTAGTCTGTTGTTTTGATTTCTGTTACTCCAATGGATGGTAGCCTTGTCATTATGGAAGGTAGTATGTTGTCTAGATTTTTGTTACTACAATGGATGGTAGCATTGTCATTATGGAAGGTAGTCTGTTGTCGAGATTTCTGTTACTGTAATGGATGGTAGCCTTGTCATTATGGAAGGTAGTCTGTTGTCGATATTTTTGTTACTACAATGGATGGTAGCCTTGTCATTATGGAAGGTAGTCTGTTGTAGATATTTTTATTACTCTAATGGATGGTAGCCTTGTCATTATGGAAGGTTGTCTCTTGTAGATATTTTTGTTACTCCAATGAATGGTACCCTTGTTATTATGGAAGGTAGTCTGTTGTCGAGATTTTTTTTATTCCAATGGATGGTATCCTTGTCATTATGAAAGGTAGTTCGTTGTCAATATCTTTGTTACTCCAATGGATGGTACCCTTGTCATTATGGAAGGTAGTCTATTGTCGAGATTTTTGTTATTCCAATAGATGGTAGCCTTGTCATTATGGAAGGTAGTATGTTGTCGTGATTTTTATTACTCCATTGGATGAAAGCCTTGTTATTACTCCAATGTTAAGAATAATAGTCAAAGTGACTTTTAACACTAGAATAGTTAAACCTCGTGTTTTGCTCGCGCGGGACGTGCGATATTTCTGCTCGCTCAAACTTTGTCATGTGTTTTTTGACTAGGTTTAAGTATTCAATGAGGCTGTCGTTTTTGGCCTGGTAACTCCCTTGGACTTGGGAAGCAACGAGTTGTGAGTCCGTAAAGATTTGTATCTCGCGTGCTCCCAGGTCCTCGGCTAGCCTTAGTCCTGCGAGCAGGGCCTCGTACTCTGCCTGGTTATTGGATGTCGGGAAGGAGAGGGTCAACGAGTGTTCGATCACTACGCCTTCCTCATTTTCCAGGAGGATCCCCATGCCGCTTCTAGACGAGCTAGAGGCTCCATCGACGAAGATGGTCCATTTTTGTTCTTTCCCTGCGGGCGGGTCGTGAGCGGTCATTTCCACGACGAAGTCGGCCAGGGTTTGTGCTTTCAGAGCTTTCATGCTCTCGTATCAAATGTCGAATTCGGAGAGCTCTAAGGACCATTTCAACATTCGGCCTGCCATGTCAGGTTGACCTAAGAGTTGTTTCACCGGTTGGTCGGTTCGCACGATGACCGTGTGGGCCAGAAAATAGTGTCTGAGTCTCCTCGCTGCATTGACGAGGGCTAGAGCCACCTTTTCTATCTGTTGGTACCTGCTCTCGGGTCCTTGTAGGGCTTTGCTCGTGAAATAAACAGGTTTCTGCCCGTCGGTGGTCTCGCGGATGAGAGTCGCGCTAATGGCTTCATTCGAGACGACCAAGTACAGGAATAATGGCTCCCCGTCGACTGGTCGAGATAGCACGGGTGGTTGAGATAGACTTTGTTTTAGGTGGCGCAGTGCCCGTTCGCATTCCTCGGTCCATTCGAAGGCTGCTTCTTTGCGAAGGAGTCTGAAGAAGGGGAGGGCGTGCTGAGCGGACCTTGCGACGAAGCGGGACAATGATGTGAGCATGCCGTTCATGACTTGTATTGATTTCTTCGAGGTCGGTGTCGGGAGGTCGGAGAATGCTCGACATTTGTCGGGATTTGCTTCAATTCCTCATTCTGTCAGGTAGAAGTCGAGGAATTTCCCCGCCTTGACTCCGAACGTGCATTTTTCGGGGTTGAATCTCATCTTACATTGTCTTGCTTGGGCAAAGACTGCCTTGAGGTGTGCTGCATGATCGGTGTCTGCTCGGGATTTAACGATCATGTCGTCTATGTAGACCTCGAGCATGTCTCCGATCTGCTTGTGGAACACCCTGTTCATCATGCGTTGGTAAGTTGCCCCTGTGTTCTTTAGTCCAAAGGGCATTACGTTGTAGTAATAATTGCCCGATCTGGTCATGAAGGCAATGCAATATTTGTCGCCCATGGCCATTGGGATTTGGTTATAGCCTAAATAGGCATCCATGAACGATAATGTTTTATAGTCGGCCGAGTTGTCGACCAGCATGTCTATGTTTGGTAAATGGAAAGCATCCTTCGGGCATGCCCGGTTGAGATCGGTATAGTCAACACACATCCTCCATTTTCCATTATTCTTTTTAACTAGTAAAACGTTTGACAACCAGGTTGAATACCGGGCTTCAGAAATAAAATTTGCCTCTAGGAGGTCTTTTACAACTTTTTCAGCAGCCTCCGTTTTCTCCGGAGACTGCCTACGCCTACGTTGCACTACGGCCTTAGCGGCAAGATCTATGGCGAGACGGTGGCAGGTGACCTCAAGGTCGAGTCCGGGCATCTCCGCGGCGCTCCAGGCGAACAGGTCAGCATTCTCGCGCAAGCAAGCTTTAATCTGCTTCCTTGCCAGGTCGGGGAGATCGATGCCAATCTTCACTCCTTTGCTTGGGTCTGCACCGAGGGGGACTAGCTCGAAGTCCCCGTCCGGGATTGGTCGGAGGGGAATTTGCTCGCCTTTGGGAGGTTGGTCTTGATCGAAACGAGCATCCAGAGCTATGGAGTCGACCTTTGGTGGAGCTCTCTGGTCTTCCTCTTTGGCGGGCTCTGGCTTGTCGGGTTCCTGTCGCGTCGTCGCCGGTCTCTTGGCGGGCCTTGTCCCAGTGTCGACAGTGTCGCGTCCTTTAGATGCGGCGTTGAAACACATTAGAGCAGCGGCTAGGTCCCCCTGGATGGTAGCTACCCGTACCCTTTTGGTGTAGAACTTCATCTTCAAATGGACGGTGGAGGGTACCGCGGTCAGTTCTGCCAGTGTTGGTCTCCCCAGGATACAGTTGTAGAGGGACGGGCAGTCGATGACGAGGAAGTGCACTTTAACTTACCTTGTCGCCGTTCCCTCGTCGAAGGTGACCATGAGCTCGACATACCCCCAGGGCTTGGAGGTCGAGTCGTTGAAGACTTGTAAGTCCGAACCTACATATGGCGAGAGATGTGAGTCGTCCAGCTGCAGAATCTGGAATAACTGACTGTACATCACGTCGACGGAACTTCCTTCGTTAACGAGGATGCGGTGCACATCAAACTTAGCCATTCTTGCTCTTATCAGCAGAGGAGTGACTGCGTTGGGGGCTCCTCCGGGGAGCTCTTCCAGGTAAAAGGTGATAGGCTCCGACCTACCTTTTACTATTTCAAAAGTCACTGTTTGCGGAGGTGCCGCGTCGACCAGTTCATCCAGCTTTCTTTTGGCCGAATTGATAGTTAGGTCATTGAATCCTCCACCATTGATGACCATGGCAGAGGGAAAGTATTCCCACCTGATGTGTGTCGTGAGCGGCTCCTGCAGGTGCTCGGGGACGTAGAAGTCCTCGGGTCTTGTGACGGAGAAGGCGATCTGGACGGGGACCGACTCGTCAGATGGTCAGGCGTCTTCCTCCGGTTCTCTTGCCTCCCGGGCGTTACGACGAGGAGCGTGGTTTCGCCGGTATTAGGCGAGCCTCCCTCCCTTGATGAGGGTTTCGATGGCGTCCTTGAGGTGGACGCAATCTTCAGTCAGATGACCATGGCTCCTGTGGTACTGACAATACTTGCTCTTGTCTGCTCCGGGCTTGGCGGGAGCAGGTCGGGGGCGTTTGACGCCGCCGTCTTTAAAGTCTGTGCTGGAACACTCCGCCAAAATGCGCTTGCGGGAAGCTGTGAGCGGAGTGTATTCCGTAAAACGCCCCGAGGGTCCTCTTTGCTCTCGGACTTCTCGGGGTCTGTCCTTTTTCTTTTCTCCCCTGTTCGTCGAGGAGGAGTAGCTTCCTTGCGCGGGTTGCTGCTGGATCCGCGAGTCCTGGGGTCCCGGGCTCTGTTGGCCGCCTCCCTTTCCTCGTAATCCATATACGCCCGGGCCTTCTCGAGGAGGGCATCAAATGTTCTAGGTGGCTCGATGCCCACTGCCTTTCTGAATTATGTGCCGGGGAGGAGCCCCCTCTCCTGCAAGTATCTTTTCATGTGGTCCGCGTAGGGGACCTGTATGGCTTCGCGATTGAAGCGATTAATAAACTCCCTCAAGGTTTCATCCTGTCTCTGGATGATGGCCTCGAGAGCCGCCTCGGTCTTTGGGTGTCGCCGAGACGCAGTGAACGAACTTATGAATTGGTTCTTCAGGTTTCGCCACGAGGTGATTAACCCCTGAGCGAGGCCTTTATACCAATCCATTGCTGCCTTTCTGAGGGTCGTGGGGAACAACCGATATTTGATGGGTCCCCCGACGTTGTGGTAGTGCAGCATAGCTTCGAACCCGTCTATATGGTCGACTGGGTCTGCGACTTCGTCGTATTCCTTCAGATGTGGAGGCTTCTCCATGCCCGGGGGAATGGGCGCCTCCATGATGGCTTGTGACAGGGGACCACGGGGGTCGTCCTCGTCACTTCGCTCCGGGGACAGGGATGGGGACCTGTAATATTGTCGGGCCCGACGGTCCTGGTCGTGCTGGGCATCTCTCGAGCGTGGTGCTCGTTGGTTGATTCTTCCATGCCCGTCTCCAGAGTGTCTTCTTTCTTGTCGTGTGGGGGCCCGACCGCGTCCCCCAACTTCAACGACGGGTTGCCTCTCCAAAGGGGGTCGTCTCCCCGAGGGTCGGGGTGACGGGCTTTGGGAGGTGTCTCTGTAGTGTCTCCGTGGGGGAGACGGGAGATGTCCCTCTGTTACTCGCAGGTCTTCGATCGTCTTCTAGTGCCCTCAATCTTTCCCCCTGGGCGAAGATGAGGTAATTCGTCTGATTGATCGCCGCGAACTGCGCGTGGGTTGTGCCATCTGCCCCGACAGGGACAAAGACTTCTTGAAATTGGGCAGCTCGATAGTTTGTGGGAGCTGCGTTGTCTTCTTCGAGCGGCGGAGGGACTGAGGAGGATGAGGCAGTAGCTCCGTCGCGGTGGATTGAGGGCCCGGGGGCGGTTCCCCCGGGGAGTGTGTTATGACCGGGGTTACCGGTGTTGTCGGTGAGTCCATTCTTATCGGCGAGGCCGTTGTTGGTGTCGACGATGCGGATGTTTTGGTTCACGAACTTGGTCAGCCATGACGGTAGTAGGTGATTTGAGCTTTGGCCTTCGAGGTTTTGTAAGACGGGGAAGCTAGATTCCCACAGACGGCGCCACTGATCTTACCTGATCAGACTTGGACCGTCACGACTGGCTCCAAGCGGAAGTTGAGTGAGATGGGGGGGGGGGGGTACCTGCAAGGCACTCCGATGCTAAAATGAGTGATGGTACGAGCAGGCAAAAAAATATGTGTATGGGTAAAAGAATGAATACCTGACCCTCTAGGAACAAAGGGTATTTATAGCCCCCAGCGCGGGGCCAAGGTCCTTTCATTGGGCCGACCAGGACTGGCCTAATAAAGGGACTGCCAGGTTCTACGTGTGTAGTGGGGACCCGCACGTGGTCTCCTTCCTGGTGATGCTCTGCGAGAAATGAGGAGGGACGAGGACGCGGTCTTTCCGGAGTTCAAGTGATTCGGTAACGGTTAGAGTCTGCCCTACGAGGAGGGTGCTCGAGCTGGACTTCAGGTGGTCGAGGACACTGTGTTCGCGGGCAACGGCGGACACGACTACAACTTCTGGTCGACACGCTGGCGAGAATTCTCCTGCACGCGCTCCTTGAAGAGTTGCTTGGATTGGGCCTTCGTTCCTGCTCTTGGGCCAGGGCGGGCCCAGTCCAAAACAAATAGAATTTATAAAATAGATAAGTAAAAATTGTTTTAAAATAAATTCTTTTCCTAATTTTTAAAGTATAATTTATTTCTTCTTGTTTTAGTTTTTCATATAAAATGAGTAATCTATTATGTTTTTTTTTATTAAACTTCAATAATAATTTTATTATTTAATTATCAAATTTATGAAATTAATCTCTCTTTTTTTCAAATTTAAAAATTTTTGATCAGTCTTTTATATTTTTTATATTTATAATTGATGATATTTTTATTTTTAAATGATGCGTCACTTGTAAAAAATAATAAATAATTATATAAAAATATTTGTGAATTTTTTGATAAAAAATACTTCTTATTTTATTTATAAGCATAAGTTAACTTTTTTAATTTATTAAATTTATTAAATAAATAGTATCTTTAATATATATTGTTCAAACACATTAATAATTAATATATTATTTTTTTTCTTATTAATAATGTAGTATAAGTTAATAAATGGAAGACCGGTCAATTTTCAATGTATGTTAATTAAGATACATAATTAAATAAATAATATAAAATTTTAAAGACGGTTTCATAAAAACAAAATTAATAAAAATATTTGGTTTATATTTAAGGTTGAAAGAATAAAACTACCTCCTCATTTAATTTTGTTACATTTTTATAATTTTTAATAACATTTTAATAAAAATACCAAATAATCTTATTATAAAAATTAAATTTATAAAATTATATAAATTATCAACAAATTTAATATTATAATCATTTTATTTGATTTTTGTAAATTTATATAAATATTATATATAATTAAGAAAGAAATAATACTGATATTTCCTATAACAAATTATAAATAAATTTGATTTTTAAAAAAAATATATTTGAACATTAATATATATATATATATATATATATATATATATATATATATATATATATATATATATATATATATATATATATATATATATATATATATATATATATATATATATATATATATATATATATATATATATATATATATATATATATATATATATATATATATATATATATATATATATATATATAATCCATATATAGATTACATATATAAATTATCAAATATAAAAAAATTGGATATGCTTTAACCTTTTCTTGTTTCTTTAAATTTTTTTCCATAATTTTCTCTCTCCTTATCTTTGGGTTCTTTATCTTTGCAAGTAAGTTAAGATGATTGAGGGAGCATGGATGATCTTATCCGTATTAGTACTAAATAGAGTTTAATTGGATGGCCATGTTTTCATAAAGTAGACTCTATTATTCAAAATATTAGAAATAGTTTGTGTACCCCGTGTCTAATCAACCTAATTAAGAGTTTTGTTTAACTTGAGCGCAGTAGTAAGAGTATTCTCATAATAATTAACTTTTTAAATTATTTAATCACATAAATTTTTATGTAAACTATCTGTAAAATAAATAACTAAAAAAAATAGTATATTAAACAAAGTTTTCTTTTGACAAAATTAATCACCAAAATTTAGAATATGAACATAGGATTGATCAAGAGCTGATGACATATAAAAAATAAAATAAAATATTATAATTAGCGAATTAGTTAGGACTGCACGAGATTATAATAAATTAATTGGACAAGTTGTCCACTAGTTCATATATCTTGTATAAACAAATAAACCTAAACTTTCCTCATGAGAATGGCCATATTAGGTCTCTATCTTTCTTTATTTAATTAATAACAGGTTAAAAGAGCATTATCGTTTGTTAATCTTTCATTTCATTTCATTTAAATAGTCAAACTCATACCTTAACTAATTATGCCTAACCTCAAAGGCAACTTCCTTCCAATCCAACTCACTACACTTCGTCTAACTTTTCCCTCTTTTAAAAAAATATTAAAGACAAATTAATATATTTAATTTAGATAACATTTTCAAGTAAAATGAAGCTGATGATTTTTTTTATTTATCTTGTAAGATATAATGTTTCACCTTGTAAATTATCCGTTATTAAACAAAATATTTTTTAAAAGAAAATCCTTTGTAATTATTTTTAGTTTCACCTTGTAAGATATAATGTTTCAATCTATAAATTCATGTTTTAATTTAATTACTATTATTTTAGTTCCAGTCTAAATAAAATCTAGTTTAATTCTAGTTTCTAATAGTAAAATAAAGCTCAACTATCTTTAAAAGGTGCTGAATTTTTAAATTTATGATTTTGAACTGATCTTAATTCAAAATTTGTTTTAGAGGTCTAGATTAATTAATTGAATTGTTTTGCGTTGATAATTAAATTGAGGAAGAAATTATGTATTGATTAGAAAATAAAAGATTGAACACTTTAGAAATTACGTATCTCTCACAAAGATGTATCTCAAATAAAGATGCTTCTTTCTTCCGAATTTTCTCTAACAGTTTAAGATCTAATTTATTAAAAAAAAATGTATTTAATAAATCTAAAAAAATAATTTTTTTTTATAAATGGGATCCAATCTATTTTTAAATGATAGTCGTTTAAAGTTTTTGCACATTAATTAAAAAATGCAATGATGTTATCATAAAATATTTCATTTTTATCAAATTAATAAGTTGAAAGAAATGTAAAAAATAATAATTAAGTGACACAATTGAAAAAAATAAATAATTTTTTTTATTAAAAAATGAAAATGACAATCATTTAAAAAAAAATATTATTTATTAAAACAACAATTTTTTTTTTTGAAACGGAGTATATAATAAGTTACGTTTATGGTTTATAAAAAATGATAACCTTCATCTTCATTTATAGTCTGATTTTGTAAGATTAATTTAGTGCATGTTTGGATTGACTTCTAGTTGCTTTAAAATTAATTTTAAAAATATAAAATTGATTCAGAATGATTTTAAGATTTTTGGTTTATTAAAAGTTGAAATGATTATGCCTTCATAATTGATTTTACTCGAAATTAAATTTGTAGTGTTCAACTCATATAAACGTATCCAAACAAAAATAAACTCGATTCTATTAAAATCATTTATAACAAACTCAATTCTTATATAATCAATTCAAAACATACTCTTAAGTTCAATCTAAATTTAAAATGATATTAGTGTCCATAAATAATTTATTAAATAATCCACTATCAAAATATCCTTAACTGACCACTCAAATTACATATTAAATAAGATAAATTTGACATTATAGGGATGATCTTCCATTAAAATCAACTTTTTAAATAGAATTAAACTTAATTAAATTTTAAAGAAGATATCAAATTGTTTTCATGATTTGTTGAGCCACTTTAGTAGCAAACAATTATAAGCCTTTCATTTATAAAAAAAAATATATTTTGCAAAATTACAAATAATAATAGGAGCAAATTTTAAAAATTATCTATGTAATGCAACATTAAAAATCAATTTAAAATAATAAAAGTTAATTATTCATTAAAAAAAAATTACAGTCCTAATTTTGTTCATAGATGGAGTCATGGTAGTTATTCCTAAAATACAAAAATAAAGAAATTAAAATTTTAAATAAAATATATAATAATAATAATAAAAAAAAATAGAAATGCAAAGGGCAAGGGAAATAAATGTGAGTAAGGTAAGGACGCGTGGTTCCCCGTGACTCAAAACTGCTGTTATATACTCTTTTCTCTCTTCTCTTCCTTTCTCCTCACAATTCCTATACCATACAACAAAGACCATCCTCATCTTCTTCTCTTTTTCTTCGTCGATTCTCGATTCAAAACTCTTCAATCGATTCAATCTTCAAACAATTCAACCATTCCAATTCATCAATGGATTCATTCGAACAATCACACACTTTGCAAGAATCCAATCACAAAAAACGCCGCAAAATCGGCGACACCACCGCCGATCAAAACTCCCTCACTCTCGTGCGGTGGAGATCTGAATCCGACCAGAACAACTACTCCAAAAAACTAATCGAAGCTCTCAGCCGGATCAACTCTCCAACAACCACCACCAAACCTAGAGCCGCTTCTCAAGTCCGCGAAACCGCCGATCGCGTCCTCGCCAAATCCGCCAAAGGAAGAACACGCTGGAGCCGCGCGATTCTCGGAAAATGGAAGAAACTTCATAGACACCACAGAAAAGTCAAGAAAGCCGCAACCGGATTGAACAGAACCGGAATCGTAAGAGAGAGGTTACCGGCTGTGCAGAAGAAAACACGCGTGCTCGGCCGGTTGGTTCCCGGCTGCCGCAAAGTACCGTTACCAAATCTTCTAGAAGAAGCTACTGATTATATTTCTGCCTTGGAGATGCAAGTGCGTGCTATGACTGCTCTCGCTGAGCTTCTCGCCGGTCGAACATCGGCTGGACTCGCCGGTCATGTGCTGAGTTGACCCGTGCGCGTTGTTTATAGCCTAGGCTATATTGCGCCAGGTGTTACTTAATTTTTTTTCTTTTTATATTGTTTTTTTATTTGTTTTCACTTTTCATATTCATGTATTTTATCATTGTGTACACTGTACATGCCATTTGCTTATTCCTCCTTTTAAGTTTCACTGTCCTAAGTCCTAACCCTTTTTTTCTCTTTGTTTTTTATTGTATTTAATTTAATTCAATGTGAATATGCTAGTACTTTATTATTATCAAATTTTTTAACTACTTTTCGGAAAATACAATAGTGATTATATTTTTTTTGTTTTTGGGATAAATTTTAGTATAATGAAAGAAATATACACATTTTATTTCGGTTAGAAAAAGTATATAGTTTTCAATTAAACGGTAACTCTTTTTTATTCTTTTAAAATTGTTTTTACTAAACATTAAATTCTCGCTAGTCGAAGAATATTGAAGAAAGCCTCAAGTAAGTAAAAATAAATTGTTTATGATATTAAGGAATTTAGAGGTGGTTCATATAAGTATGCGTGAGCTCCAAGTAATTTGTCTTGCTTACCCCTCAGTCGAGAGTCCTATATATAGAGGTGCATGAGGTTCATTGATCACTGCATATAACTGTTGTGACTCTTCATCATACGTAACTGAGTTGTCATTAAGGCAAGAAATGTCCGCCGTTGTCAATGATGACTATTATCATAATGTGCGTTGTCATGTATTGATGAGCGCCTATGCCTTTAATGGGTTGGTCACTCTGTAACAACTTCATTAAAGTATACTCTATGTAACATCTAGACTCAAGGATAATGTCTGGGTATATGCCCGACTGGTGCCTCTTCATCTTTCTCTATGGGCGACCACAGATGCCCCCGACTATACAACCCGACTCAAGCATGAAGATCTCATACCGGGGTATTACCCGACTAAGCTTTTATGTGTTCTCCTTGGCATTTTGTCCATATCTTGCCTTTTTATCTCTCATATCTCCGACAATGGATCTATGTATGAACATAAGCCCCACGAGCATATGACTTTATTTGAAGCCCTATGTTCGGTCAACGTAAATATTGATCTTTTACTCCAGGTCGGGCTCCTATAATCAGACGGTTGTCGGGTTTATTTTCAACGTGCGTGACGCTCACGCCCTAGTTTTCCAACAATCACCTAGTTTTTTAGGTGTAATCATTACTAAGGCAATTTTTAAAACCTACACATGTTTCCTCTTCTTTAATCATTACTTCCCATAACTTCTCTTTTTTATAAAAACTTTTCCTCTTCTGTTCCCAAAAGACTCTCCTACTTTCCTTTGCAAGTGCCCCCCAATTCCTCTCTTCAAATCTTCCAAACGACAACCGCTTTCAAGTATCTTTCTCTTTCCTTCACTTTATTTTTCCTGCACATTTCCTTTTGTTTTAAGAAATGGTAGTTTTACGTGACTGTGATGAATAGGGTGTCATTCTAAAAGCCCAAAATGCTGAAGAGAGATACGCGATGTGGCGTGCATGTATGAGGAATTGTCAAAAAGGATTAGGTAGATAGGAATTTGATCGCATTATGCTGGAGGATTATGGGGATATATATGCCTCTTTTAGCGATTCTGACTCCGAATCTTCCTCACCAGGTTCCGTAGAAATCCCGATGGAAACTTCTGGCTCTTTTAGTGAGGAGGTGATGGTCTATGAACAAAGCTCCATGGGTGAGGCAGATATAGTGAAGCTTCTCTCTTTACGAATGGTGTCCTCGACCGGAAACGAGGATGATGTTGTTCTGAAGGCTTGCATTCCCGGTGAACATGTTTGTATTTCCCGGCCAAAAGGAGTACAAGACAAATTCTTTTATTTTTATGCCAGGGTGTTAGAGGATATGCTTATCTGCATCCCCTTCACTGACTTCGAGGTAGACGTGTTGAAGACAGTGAACATGGCCCCCTCTCAACTTTGCCCTAACAGTTGGGGCTTTATCAAAGCTTTTGAGATGGTCTGTACAACGTTGGGTGCGACTCCAACCATTTGTTTGTTTTTCTCTTTCTTTGAAGTTAAAAACGTAGAATCTGGAAGTTGGGTTTCCATTAGTGGTATACCCCGTAAGAGCTTCCTTCAAGCCTATACCACCAATTACAAAGGCTTCAAAGACCGGTTCCTTCGAGTTAGGTGTGGACCGAGGTGCCCTCAAGTCATCTACGCCACTGATGGTCACTCAAAGTTTCCTTTATACTGGACTAGAAATCCCTTACCCATATCCGAGTTTAATTATGAAAAATTGAGTGACACCGAAACCCAATCTCTGTAAGTGCTAGACTCCTTCCACTTATTCAAGGTCAAGGACCTGTTACCTTTGTCGAACAAGGAGGTTCTGACCTTTCTAGGCTTCTTTTATTTCTTCATCGTCTATGGATCTTTTATTTCTTTCTCACATGTTCCAATTTTGCAGATAAGATGATTGACCTTTCTGTCAAAGAACAAAAGAAATTGATGGTTGTTGCCCATGCTGCCTAGAAAGGGACTGGAGGGCCTTCAGAGTCCAAATCCGACTTGACTGGTTTGGAACTTAGAGTGGTGAAGAAGAGGAAAGGAACCGGCCCAATAGCGGGCACCATCGTCGGCGAGCCCTAGTCACCGGTTAAGAACGTCCTGGATGTTGAAGAACCTTCTAAAAAATCTCCAAAAAAGTTGAAGACTATGATGACGGATGAGGTTTTCCCGGCAGACTGGGAGGTCTCGGCGTTAATGCAGGAACTTGGCGACGACTATGTTCTTGTCTCTAGTGAGAACAAGTTCTGGTCCAACAACTTTGATGGGATGAAGTTCCTCTATGACCAGCTAAATGCCACCGAAGATGTCAATAAGATAAATAAGATTGGCCATCAGAAGCTTACTCAGAACCTAAATTCTTATCTGATGTGGTGCGCTGTGCTGGTCATGGTCTGTTTGAATCCGAGGATGACCTTGGAGGAAAGGTGTACCAGCCTTAAGAACGAGGTTAAATGGCTGACAGAGAGCAATAAGTCTTATGCTGACAAATGTTCAACTTTGGAAAATAGTTTATCCGAAGAAACCATGAAGAATAAGTCTCTATACAAGGAAAATGAAGATCTTAAGACCTCCAAGAACAAACTTATCGATGATTTGAATGCTGCAAAGAAGTATTGTATCGACTTTCAACATTCTTCAGAGAAGTCTCAGATGAATGTCCTTAATTATGGGGATATGACTTTCGACCGGGCAAAAGATCAGGTGTTGTGCCTCTATCCAGAATTGGATATCTCCTCTGTGGACTTCTTCAAGACCATTGTGGATGGTAAGTTGGTGGACGTGGAAGCAGATGATGATGAGTCCCTGGTCATAGGTGAGGCGGATGTCAATGACACCTCCCAGGCTGATGTGACCAAGTGATTTAGTCTTTTCCTTTTTTTTATGAACAATTTGTTGTTAATCACCCTTTTTAGGTGAGTGCTTTTTGTAATGATTTTAAATATTTTACCTGTTTAGACAATTGGCCTATAGGCCTTATCATTTATCGTACTTTTGCTTTTGCAATTTCCGTTCATGCCAATTTTATTTGTATGCCCATATGCATGTAAGGGGATTATGGATATATGGTAGCCCCCTGGTCACGTGATTTTGACAAAAACCATAGTGATTAGTTTTGAAAAAAAGGCCTTAATCCTCTTTGATATGCCTGGCGTTGCTTAATAATAGGTCGGCCTCTTTGTGAAGATAATTTCATCCCGACTCTACCCTTTTTAGGATTTTGAACTTCAGTTTGAGTAATCATTGTGAGGCATAATAATGTCTTTTAAGCATTTGTTTTGCTCTCATTTTTAAGGCATTGCCTAGAACTTCTGATTTAAATAGCCGTATAGGCTCATAGAAGACTGAAAACATTCTTTAGGCGTCGAATTTTCCATGTAGAAATATTGTCATATAGGCACTAGCCCCAAGTCCCTGGCTAGGCCAAAACACATAGGCTATAAAGTTGACCCTAGTCGACTCAGGGGTACAACTTTTGAGTGTGCCTGGTTAAAGTACATAACCTAGAAGATTACATCTGAGGCGGCTCAAGTTTGAACCGAGGTGTAGTGTTCGAAAGGTTACATATGAGTCAGGTCAAGATATGAACCGAGGTGCCTAGTTCGGAAAGGTTACACCTGAGGTGGCTCAAGTTTGAACCGAGGTGCAGAGACCATGTTTGAATTGAAACTTAAAAATCAAATGCAATAGACTCAAGATTTTTATCCTGGTTCGCTTGATCTCAAACTACTCAAGTCCACCCGCCAAGGTGATTTTGCCTCTCTCTAACGAGGACCTAATCCACTAATCAAACAGATTACACAACTACTTTGACAACTGCCAAAGTCTTCTTGAGTAAGACCACAACCCGGTTTATCTCAAGGAACAATATCTTAATCAAAGAACAATTAACTGTGTACTATATGTTTTTCGTTACAAAAATTGTATCACTACTATGATGTATTACATAATTTGAGTATATGAAAGAATGTGAATATTTGCAGCTTTTTGAGATGTATGAGTAGTCGTTGGTAAAAATCGTAAACAATTTATCCTTTAAGCTTGTTTATATAGGCGTGGAAATTTGTCCAAAATAAAACGTGATAATGGACACTCAATGCACTTTCCATACTGAGAAGATTCTTGTCTGAATGAAGCCGTTGCATATGATACTGTCTTAATTGAAAAGTAACACTTCATAACTTTAGAATCTTGCATGCTGCTTTTACTTCAGAACTTTGATGACTCAGAGATATGAGGATTTGTTGGCGTATTAGACTTATGTTCAGAATCATAGTATCTTTTACTTTAGCACAGATTCTGATCGTCATTCTTCAGAACATTCTGATTAGCTTAGCTTGAAGGCTTCTGTGGCTTAACTTCTGATGTTGTTTCAGTCAGAACTTCTATATAAAAAACAACACAAATTTAGAGTGCATATTTGTTCTTTGTGTTTGTTATCATCAAAACTCTAATTAAGGATTGTAGAATCAAACTATGTTCTAACAATCTCTCCCTTTTTGATGATGACAAAAACTAGGATTTTCAATAAAAAATATGGAACAAAAAGCTTAAGAGAGTCTCCCCCTGAGTTGATTACTCAGATAGAGATGAGTTACTTCCCTGAAGTTCCTTCTCGTCAGAGCTTTTGATGCATCTCCTTTTGTCCTTATCAGAATATGTTCCTGTTTCAAGCTTTCAGAAAAGATAGAAGTTAAGATATTCAGAATGTTTGAGACTTTGTCCCGGTATACTGTTATTGAAAATATCTTACGTTCTCCCCCTTTTTGTCAGGTATCAAAAAGCAATATAATCAGAGTAAAAAAATGATTTGTATTGAAAACAGAATGCAATGACATTTTTCAGAAACAAGGAGGATAAGATGAAGAGTACAGAAAATAAGTTAAAGAAAATCTAAGATGGAGGAGGAAGTTGTGTGAACAACGCTTCCAGCAAGCTCTTAATCTGAGTGCTTAATTCTTCCTGCTTTCCCAGAATGTCTTTGATTTCTTTTGTTGTATCTTCTTGTTTGTCCAATATATCCCTGACCTCTTTGTTTGTGTCTTCTTGCTTATCCAGCCTGGCGTGGATTAGAGCATTCTCCTTCTTCAACTCTTCCAGAGTTTACATGACTAGAGACGAAGCTGGTGTATCTTCAGGGGTTGCATGTCGTTCAGAACACTCTGCAGCCTCTTCTGATTGAACAACTTCTTCTATTACAATTTCCTTTTTTGGAGCAGTAGTCAGAGGGTGACTATCAGAATCTGGTTCAGTGGCTTCTGAAGGTTGGTGCTCTTTCCAGGGAGCATTTTCCAGCAAAAGAATTTCTTTCTTTTCCCAGTGACTTAGAACTTGATCTTTGAAGGCTTTCAGTTGATCACCGAAGTTCTGC
Source organism: Vicia faba (assembly GCA_948472305.1). Lineage (NCBI taxonomy): Eukaryota > Viridiplantae > Streptophyta > Magnoliopsida > Fabales > Fabaceae > Vicia > Vicia faba. The sequence goes on along the minus strand of OX451738.1, from coordinate 553,867,706 downwards.
TGAGCCATCTCATAGCTCAATTCTTTCAGCTTCTGGGATTCAGAGTTGAACCATTTTCTGAATCTATCCCACAGAGAATCAGAAGCAGCAGGGTTAGAATTCTCTTGACTTGCTTGCTTCAAAGAAGTAACCCATTCCTGTATTTATGTTTCAAAAATCAACAAGTTCTTACCAACACCTGATTTAGTTAAGGTTGGTTTGGGTTTGGGAATGACAATTTTATTTGAGGTGGAAGCTAGATGGTCCAACGCTTCTAGATCAATGACAGTTCTGAGATGATCAGCTGGACGGTTAATTGGTGAGGGAGTAGAAGAATCAGAAATCAGGATTGGTGAGTGAGGAGTGTTTGATGGTGTGGATTCATATGGTGAAGGTACTTCTGGAATATCATGAATGGAGAGAGGTAAATGAACCGCAAGAGGTTCTGTTATTCCAGGAATTGGGGTAGTGGTATCAGAGTCTGAAATGGAGTCTTCTGATTGGTTTGCGGTAGCGTGTTGAATTTCTGGTTCAGGTGTTTCAGAAGTTGGATTTTCAGATTGAGGAGTGAGAGGTTTTTCATTTTATGGTTGGGGTGAGTTGAAGAGTGTTTGATGTTCTAGTTGAGGAGAGTGTGGTTGTGGATTTTCTGGTTGTTGAAACTGAATATTTGGATTTTCTGGGATTGGTGAGTGAAAGTCTTGATCAAACAGTTCAATATCAGAGAGAACTCTTGCAAGTTCTGGTTGATTTTATTCTGGATTTGGATTGGGGGAGTGAGGTTTATTTAATAAATTTCCAAGAGTTACAGATTGTTCAAACTCTATGTCAAAATCCTCAAATGTTTGTGGTGAGAGATTTTCTGTTGGTTAAGGGGGAATGGTTTCAGATGTTGGAACAGTTATTGATTCTACAACAGAAACAAAAGACGTGTTACCTTTCTTTTTTACAGCTTTGGGTGTCCTCTGAGAGGATCCTTCTCCTGCTGCCTTCCTCTTTCTGGATTTCTTTAGCACAACCTCTGGTGCTGGCTTGTGCAGGTCACGTATGTTGATTTCTTGAGTAGTCCCATCTTCCTTGCAAGCTTCAAGGTATCTGACTACAATCTCTGGAGAAACATCTATCTCAAAGAATAGTGGAAAATCCTTCAGAGGGATTCTCCTAGAAGTGATGACCTCATGAGAAGCAATTGTTGGTTCCTTATTAATGCTTTCAATAATCTTCATTTTCTTCAGATTTTTGGCATTCAGTGGTTTCCCAGTAGTTGCTTCCAGAGTGCTGATTTCTTGAGCCTCTGTCAGATGTTCTACCAACCTATCAACAAAATAAGAAGTTCTTCCAAGATCTTAAACATTATTATTGGGATGAGCCTCTGCTATTCAAGAGAGGCGCCAATGGTATTTTCCGTTGCCGTGTCCCCGAAGATGAAATAAAAAACATGATTTCCCACTGTCATGCTGCTCCCTATGGTGGACATGCAAGCACTTCAAAGACTTGCACTAAGATTTTACAAGCTGGCCTCTATTGGCCTAACTTATGGAAAGATATCCATATTACAGTCATAAATTGTGACCGATGCCAACATACTAGAAATATCTCCAGACATGAAGAAATGCCTCAAAAGGGCATTTTAGAAGTAAAAGTCTTTGATGTGTGGGTAATTGATTTCACGGGACTTTCCCATCCTATTTTGGAAATAAATACATACTCGTTGTTGTAGATTACATATCAAAATGGATTGAGGCTGTAGCTTCTCCATTAAATGACGCACGAGTAGTAATCAGACTCTTTAAAAATATAAATTTTCCCAGATTTGGTGTGCCAAGACTTGTCATCAGCGATGGTGGTTCTCATTTCATTTCAAAAATCTTTGAAAAACTATTAGTGAATTATGGAGTCCGACACCGTGTAGCAACACCATATCATCCCTAAACAAGTGGGCAAGTAGAAGTCTCCAACAGAGAGATTAAGCAAATATTAGAAAAAACAGTTGCCACTTCTAGGAAAGATTGGACGTCCAAATTACACGAAGCACTGTGGGCATATAGAACAACCTATAAAACACCCATAGGAACCACATCTTTCAAACTAGTTTATGGAAAATCGTGTCATCTACTGGTAGAACTCGAGCATAAAGCTTACTGGGAAATCAAAACCCTCAAGTTAAGTTACACTACCGCATAAGAAAAGAGAATCCTAGATATCCATGAGCTAGAAGAACTTAGACTAGATGCGTATGAAAATGTCAGGATCTACAAAGAAAGAACAAAGAATTGGCACAAAAAGAGCATCTCTAGAAAAAGGTCAATGAGGGTGACATAGTGCTCCTATTTAATTCTAGACTTAAACTGTTCCCAGGAAAACTTCACTTTAGGTGGTCCGATCTGTTTGAAATAACTAAGATTTTTCCAAGTGGAGCAATTGAAATTAAAGGGAAATCTAGCAAACCGTTTATCATAAACGGGCAGCGCTTAAAGCACTATCATTGCATAGAAAATAGAGACTATTTTGTTAGTTTCCATCTTGCAGAGCTACCGGCTCACTCCCAGATCTAATCATCTATTAAAATTATGTCGAGCTTACAACATAAAACAAAGCGCTTGGTGGGAGACAACCCACTTTCTAGTCTTTTATCTTGCTTTACTTATTTCTTTATCTTTTCATTTTTCTTACTTTTCTTTCTTTTTTCTTTTCGTTATAGTTTTGCAATATTGTTCTATAACGTTAACTACTACTAACTTAATTAAATTGTACACTTACTTACAGGCTAACTTAAATTTTAGCTAACCATACTAACTAACGATGCAAGAAGTTGACACCATGGACATAGGTTTCAGAGGAAGAGCCCAGAGGAGGCGCTTTGAGGCACTGTCCGCAAGGGAAATGACACCCATTTTCTATCCTGATGGCCCTGCCATGACCACTTTAGGCATTAGAGATAATGTTATGTTTCTGCTAAACCAAGTAGGTTGGGATGCTTCTCCTTTGAGAAGAAGATTTAGTTCTTATAGAAAGCTGACCTTATAATGTTCGACATAGAATACCGTTATAACAACCGTGAACTTGCTAACCTATCAGGATTTCCTAGTGGCCCGCATGTTACTTGTACCCAAGAGGACCTTCTTACGGACCGTGAGCTTGGATACTTCTGGGGTAGTATAATCAGAGATAGCGACCCCGAGCCCGATAACATGTTTTTTGAAAGTATTCAAAACCCTACTAACCGCTACTTCATAAGTTCCTTACTCACACCCTTTTTGGAAAACCACAAAACATTACTTCTGTTTCCAAATATGAGCTCTTCATTATGTACTGTGCCTTAATAAACTGCCCCGTTAATGCCGCTACCTATATGATAACCAATTTTGACCGTATTGCTCAAACTGATCATGCACCTATCTTGGTGGGAGGTCTAGTGACCATGATAACAAATGCTATCAGAATGCGACAACCACTTTTAGGAATCCACCCTCTAGGTAGATTCCAACCAATGGATATACGGTTCTGTTTCAACATCGGTATAATTAGAAACCTTGGCCCTAGTGAATTTGAACTTTTAAACAACAACCAGGTTATGCAACTATTCACTTCACCAAATCCAAGAACATGTATTCATAACCGAAATAACTGGATTTTTGATTTGGAAGTACAACCAACTTCACCTCTCGTTTCTCCCGAAACACCTTAAATTTATGACCACGATGATGCTTTCCTTTATGATACCGAAACACCACCTTTCTATCACCATTTTGCACCCATTGAGCAACCTCTCCTTGACGTGCTTCTGTTGCTTTAGTTACCTCGACACCTCCCTCTGGTGACCATGTTACTGCTTTACTTGCTGTGAAAAATGAGTTAAACTACTTAAGGGAATAATTCACCAAGCTACACGTCGAGTTTCATGGCTTTATGGACTTAGTAACAGAGCAAGTGGACCACATTTTCTAGCATATCTACTCATCAGCTCTCAATACTAACAGTAGTGGCTGACATTGCTAGACATTCTGCAAAAATTCTATATTTTATTGTTTTTATGTTTTACTTTATGTTTACTCGTTGTTTCTGTTTTTGTTGTTTCTTAGACTACTGTTTGAAAGCAATTAATAAAGGCAAAGTTCACACCGTCTTCTTCCTCAATAGATCATTCAAGATCGAGGAAACAATAAAGACGAAGCTTACAACAATCACCATGACAGTTACAAGTGTTCAACATCAAAAAGCAAAAAGAATTTCAAGAAAAATAAAGCCCTCTAAGTCAAGTAAAAAAAACTTGACTTAGGCAAAAGTTTGGGCATCCTGATGGACCGAAAAATTCAAAAGAATTGGTCCATGCAAAAATAAGGGATTTAAAACAAATAAATAGGAGAATAATCTCATGACTGCCACTTCAAGAATCATCAAAGGCTTTTCACCAATGCTTGGATCTTATCAATGATTTTCATCAATGCTTGGATCTTATCAATGCTTCTCATAAGTGCTTGGATTTTATCTACGCTTCTCATCATCTGCGCGACTATAAATTTTCTCTTGGAGATTGAACGCATCCATTGAATTAATTGAACTTAGGAATGGAGAAAATCAAGGAGAATGGGGTGGGATAAATAAATTTTGAGCCTTATAACATTTGTTTCTTAAACCACGAACCAAGGCCATGTTACAACCTTCAAAAATCCTAATTGAAGCATGGTTAACTATGAAAGCATACTCAGAAAAATTTATGTTAAACTGACTCCTATGTTTGTTAAAATTATTGCTAACCACTTCGCTTCTTCGAATCTCCATCTCTAATCATCCATTTCTATTCAAACTTCGATTTCAAAACTTGCATGTGCATAAAACATAATTACTTTTCAAAGTGTACAATTTTATCTACGAATCAATACCTAGAATCAAGGAGATTTCAAAATTGGTTTAATCAAAAGCGATATGTTTCAGGGAGCTCCTAACAAGGGGAAACACATCTAAAGTAGAACCCTATAATTATAAGCAAAACTATTGATCGTAGGGGTATATCATATGAAGATACTATTGATAAGGGGTGATCATTCTGAGATTCAATCAACTTGGATCAAGTTTCAAAACACCGTTCAATCAGGGGCATACCTTTTGAAGGAGCATTCCTTAATCGAGTCATATCACAATAGGGTATGACTCAGTTTCCTTGTTTTAACAAACTTATCAAGGCCTTGATAATTAGGGGCAACCTTCCAAGATTCAAATGTTGGGTCAGTACGTTTCAAGTTCATCTTACACCATGTGGAACCCAAGTTCCTCTTCAAAAAACTTTAGATACAAACTCCGATAGATTCAAATTCTTGGGGAAATCTATATCAAAGTTCATGGTGAAGTCCAAGTTCTTTCTAAAGGGTACTCCCTCCAGATCATGGAGATTGGGGGCATATCTTTCTAAATTCTAATTTTGGGGCAAAGCACTGCGAGGCTCAATCAAAAGGAATTGGTTCAAAATGGTTCATCAAAGGCATATATCTTCAAGAGTCCGTTAATCAGGGGCATAACTCAAGATAATAGGGTCATTCATCTTATGATCAAACTACTTTCAAGATCATATCAAGTAGAATCTCTACAAATCAACAAATTGGGGAAAGACATTTCACAAAGGGGAAAACTCTCTACATACTTTCACAATCACCAATGGGTCCTTCTCCTACATTAGCAATCTTCAAACTCAAATCAAGTATCAGGGAATCATGTTAGCATAACATCCAACCATTGTGTGACAAGAAACCTTGTTGCATAAGCCACCTCTCTACGTCTTAACCATATAAAATCCATCATAAGGGTACCTGCCAAAAACGTACGAGTCTGCATAAATAATTAGCATGTATTAATTAGGTCACTTCGATACCTATCATCTCATTCAGGTGATGAATTCCGACAACATGGATCGAGCATATCTCAAAAAAGCCCAATTACTCATTGGAGTTTCAAAAATCCAACATCCATTAATACATATCCAAGTCACTCATTACACGCATCAATCAATCATTACATTCATAATCATAAAATATACACGCATAGCATAAAAAAAGTTTCATGTGAAGACAATCATCATTGTCAATCAATTAATATGTTCTACGTGGAATCTCAACAGTTGATTCTCATGGTTAATCTCAGCAGATGATTTTCCAGAAGACCTTGACAGAAGGTAGTTCTCAACATAATCTCGATAGTAGATTCTCCTGGTTAATCTCAGCAGATGATTTTCCATAAGACCTCGGCAGAAGGTAAGTCACAATCGAATCTCGTCAGTAAATTCTCTTGGTTAATCTCGACAGATGATTTTCTAGAAGACCTCGGCAGAAGGTAGTTCTCAATCGAATCTCGGCAGTAGATTCCCCTGGTTGATCTCGGAAGATGATTTTCCAGAAGACCTCGATAAAATATAGTTCACAATAAAATCTCGACAATAGATTCAATTGGTTGATCTTGGTAGTTGATTATCCAGAAGACATCGACAGAAGGTAGTTTCTCAACAAAATCTCAACAGTAGGTTCCTTGGAAATCTCGACAGTAGATTTCCTATTAAGAGCTTCACATCAAGCATGACGTAAACATAACCATATTAAAGTCTCAAGGTCAATCATAACATTTGGTGCATCTAACATACAGAAATACCGAAGAGCATTTGATAAAACATCAAAGTTTATCCTGGTTAGAAAAATGTCGAAAGAGGTCACACCTGCACCCACAGCTATACCCACACCCATGCCTGCACCTACGATACAAATATCAAGATCTTGCTGACACTTATTCATCTTATTCAAATTAATTCAAAGATACTGCAGCATACAAACGTCAGGGAGTTGGTGACACAAAACCATTGGTTTAAAAGGAGTGAATATCAAAAACATTTTTCATAATATTTTGGGGCATATACACACATTTTGTACATATCTAAATATTTAGGGTTTATTTCTTCATGATGATAGTCTTGGTTGAGAGCAGACATAATTGACTTCATTAGTGAATTTGGGGTTCATTCCTTCATGATGATAGTCTTGGTTGAGAACAGACACAACCGACTTCATCAGTTAATTTGGGTTTATTTCTTCATGATGACAGGCTTGGTTGAGAACAGACACAACCGAATTTTGATAACATGAAAATACATAGCATATTCGACCCGATTTGCATAAATAAAGTTACCATTTTATCTCAATTATGTTGCATTATGTTGGAATTTCAAGTTTGTTTCTGGTAATTATTTCATCCAAGGCCTACATGAGAAAAATAGAATAAATGGAAAGGAAACAAACCCAAAATCAGAAAAATAGAAGAAATAGCAGAAGAATTCATATCAGAAGGTTGTGCCCCCCAGCACATAAGCCATTTCGATTGGCACAAATTTAAAATATGTGTGCTCCACGGCACATATTGCATATGGCACTCGACACAACCTATTTTCTGTTTTGTTTGACGCGTGAAGATTTCTCCATGATTCCATGATTCTCTAGTGCCAACAACCTTTATAATTTCCTCATGGTCTTTCTCCACACAGATTTTTTGAAGCATGAAGTCACGTTCCTAGATTTTCTCAAGCAATTTTGTTACAGAATAGGAATATAAAAGAAGGACAATTATACAAAAACTCCTCTTCTTCTTTTTCCATTCCTGTGCACTCTCTCTCGTCTCCACTATCTCTTTTTTTATTACGTTATTTTGCACTTTCGTTTTTCCTTTCACGCCATTATTCCAGTTTCAACAGTTCAGAGCTTTGTTAGAACTTAAGCAGATAAAATCTTCACCTAAATAACAATAGTTTTCTACATTGGAAAACTATTGCAACATTAGTTTCTTTTCATAGCCTCCTGAACTTTGTTTTTAGTTTAATATTTTGTTCTGCATCCAAGTTATTTTTCCGCAAGCAAATCCTGCCGGCATATTGTGGAGGATTGCTACAAGTACTTAAAGGATTGCATAATTCTATTTTCACTATTTAATTCCAGGTTTCTTTTAATTTAATTTTATTATTGTTCTTTATTTATCATTCATTCCTAAATCATTATATGTTTGTTATTATTTTGTGTTCGTAACGAATAATATGTCCGACTAATTTCCCTGATACCAGTATGTAAGGTCACGAACCGAAGGAGTTCGATAATAAATTGGCATACACATTTTATAAAAATACTTTTCTAGTTTGGTTTCCAAATTTCAATATAAAACTGTTTTGTTATGAGAGTAAGAGACAGACTAAAGCTAAAACCAATAATCACGAGAGTGTGAGTTTTTAACCGGATAGTGGTTGTAATACGGTGGGAGAATCGACTTGGGTGTTTTTGCATTTTGTCGCAATTGTTGCGGATAGCAAGAGTCGCCACCAATTTTCTTTTATCCAATAAAAGAAAGGGTGAAAAGAACAAGAAAGACCTTTTGAGATATTTTCTTGAGTTCGGGGGGTAGGTTATGAAAAGGGAAGGTGTTAGCACCCTTTTCATTTGTAGTTATCTACGGGCTCTTAATTGCTTAATCACTTTGAAATGCTTTTATATTTGTGTAAGTTTAAAAATATTTTGAAAACGCCGAAGTTTGGAAAACTTTGCAATGATTCTCGTATCGTTGAGAATGTATACAAAGTGTTGGTTTTGAAAATATTTGTTGAAAATGAGTGTTTGGAAATATGTTTTGAAAATTCTAATGTAAGGAAATTTTGTAATGATTCTCGTATCGTTGAGAATGTATACAAAATGTTTGTTTTGAAAGATGTTTTGAAAGTGTGAAGTTTAAATGGTTTTGTTTGTGAGCAAACAATTACGAGCAATCTACCTACTCAAGAAGACTTGTTATTTTCCTCCTCCTTTAGACAGTGCTACTTTACCATTGTTTGGTAGAGAGCCCTATCACTGGATATAAGGGACATGCGTTGCTCATCGTACAATTATAGAAGGCAACTTGTAGGATGTTTTAGCAATTATCGTAAGGGACTGAGATCATTTACCGAAGGCAACATCAAAGGACCGTCGAGGGACTATAATATTTTAATCGAGGGTCTTTGCTAAAATAATCCCACGTTCGAGGGACATGGCTGTTTGTATCCGAGGCAACAAGTGTGGGTTACCCTAGAGGTACATGTGTACAAAGTGTTTTTGTTTTCATGTATTTTATCTTGAATTAGGGTTGTCTAATGTTTATTTTAAATCTTGTCATACAAACCCTAATTACTAACAATAATAAGGAAAGTGATAAATTGCAGAAATTAAATATCATACGCTATTACAACGCTTTGGGAATGGAGGGTACAAATTTACAAATGGGGGAAGAAAGAAATAAAGCCCTAATTACTGTTACAGACCATTGAATATGAATAGAATATGCAAAATTTAAAGAGAAAGAAATTGCTTTTTTTGGTTTTTTTTGATAGAAAACAAAGTTTGTTCATTAACCTAAGAAAATTAATTAGTTTTAATTAAAAGAGAGGTTAACTAATTATTTTAAATAAAAAACCTAAAAAAACTAAGTTAATTGAAATTAAAATAAAACCTAAGTATAATGATTTTTAATTGTTTAGAAAATTATTTGGATGTTAATGTCAATCCCTATCAATGCAAAATGTCCAGTGTACCCAAAATTATAACAAAAATTTCAAAAATCAGGATTTCTAATGCCTAGGCTGACACGGGCCGTGTCACCGGACACAGACACCTGTGTCAGAATATGCCCAATGCTTCTCGCACATTCTTAGTCCCAACTGAATTGACACGGGCTGTGTCGTGTGACATGGGCACCTGTGTCAGCTCCTGCCTTGACTCCTTGCCAAGTTTTCAATCCCAGTTAAGTTGACAAAGGCTGTGTCGTGTAACACGTGCACCCGTATCAACATCTGCCCTGCCCTTTTTTACACATTTTCTCCCTGTCACGACCCGTGTCAGGTGACATGGCTTCCCGTGTCAGGGCTCCTAAAGCATGTACTTTGAATTTTGGATATTTGCACTCGTATGCCTCGATTTTTCCTATTTTATTCTTTTGAAAAAAAAATGATGTATGGATAAAGATATCAAAGTTTAAGGAACTTACCTCTCTTGGGACTTCTTGAAGCTATGTATATCCTCACTTTATGCTGAAAGTTGCTGAATCACTCCAACCACGTCAAGTTGCAACGTACTGTTTTTGAGTTTGGAAGACGGTGATAATGGTGTTACAGAAGTTGTTCTTGTGTTTGAACAACTTCTATATGATGTATGTGAAGTATTTGGATGCTTTGTTTGGGAAAAACTTGCAAGATTTGAGAGATTCTAAGATTTGGACTTCAAAGCTCAAAAATGGAGGTTTTATGGACAATTCTAGTTTTTTGAGAGTAAAGGGGTTTTGAGGGCTTGTTCATCTCCTTTTTTATCATGCAATTGATCTCTCTATTTATAGGCAAGAGGTTTAGGAGGTTTAAGTAATCGTATTTGCAAGATAGCCTCTATGGTTTGGTTGAAAGTGAAAAACCAAGTTGGATGAATTTTCATAGTTTCAATGTTTCAAGTACAAGCATGTTCTGAAGTTGTTATATGCAGAGTGTTTTCTCCATGCTTTTGAGCTTGCTTCTAATCAAATATAACCATTACAAAGCTCAATGCATTGACATTTTGCAAAAGCATGCTTTTCAGAAATGGAAGTGTTAACTTTGTGCCATTAATGGAATTATGCTTTGGACAATGCTTAAATAAAATGGATCATAGCTCAAAATTTTGTGTAAACATTAAATTATAGTGAGATTTTCAAGTTAGAAGGCATGCAAAGCAAAATTATGCAGCATAATATGCAGATTGGATTATGTGTTCTTCACCAAAATGACTTGTAATTCAAGAATGAATGCCCAACTTCATGCCTTTGAATCTCCTAGCTCAAGTATGATAAATTCATACTCTCGAATGTTTTAGAAAGCTTGAAACATTGTCTACAACTTTCATGTTGGCCACTTTGCTAAATCAAATTGGAATTTGATGAAAATTGGCTAAGAAGTTGGGACAAAAATCTGACCAAATTTGTTGAAAATTTCTATAAGTATTTATACAAAAATGTCATTACTTCATGAGCCTATATCTTAAAATCTAAGCATCTTTTGGACATCAACCCTCTAATATAAATTTGTATAATTCATCAAGATCTACAATTTTCATGTTGAAAGTTTTCTTTGAATCATCTTGCATCTTAGTGAAAAAATGTCACGAAATAATGAATTTATCAACTATAAAAATAGAAAATTTCTAAGTATTGAAAACTTTGACTTTTTTGATTCTTGATGATGAAGTTTGATATTTTTGAACGTCTTGATGAATTTTGATCTTTGAAATGTAATATTTACCAGAAAGCCAAAGTTTGACTTTTTGTGTATCAGTTGACTTTCCATCAGTTGGTCCAAAGTTCAACTATCAATCCATTGATCTTGAGAAATTATTTGAGCCATGAAGTTAGGTCAGCATTTTGTGTTTGAATCCTTGAGATCATGCTTCAAACCATTAGGTCATGTACTTGGTCAAAAGTTAATGATAAGTCATTCTCAGTTAAAACCCTAATTTTGACCATTTTGCCCCTTTGATGATTTGAATGTTTTTCTTGAGGAATTGTAATAAAACCTTGATCAAATTATGAATATGACTTCAAAATGTTGATGTTTTCCAAAAATCATAAATTTTGACATTATATTGACCATAGTTGACTTTTTACCCAATATAGCTGATTTTTAGTCATCTGAGCAATTGACTGAGAAAATTTGTAATGAAAGACCTGGAACTTGGTATGAGCAATCTTGGAGACCTATAATGAACCATGAAAGTAATTTGAGGCATCAAAAGTCCAATTGTCCTTGAGAAAACCAAAACCCTAATTTATGCCTAGAAATTTGCACTCGTTCGTGCATGAAGTAAAACTGTTTGTTGATTATACCGGGAATGGGATTAAACATTCCATTTGATAAGATAATGGAGAGTTGTCGGAGATAGGCTTAAATATGCCATCCAAAGTAATAGTTTATAGAAATATCAGAATGAGTCTACACTTGACTGTATCTAAGGAGTATTACAATAAATCTTTGGTCGATTTAATCTGAGTCAGAAAAAGGGTCTACTGAGAGAAGTATCAGAACAAATCTTTGGTCGATTTAATTTGATCCAAAAAAAGGTTTATTAAGAGAAGTATCAGAATAAATATTTGGTCGATTTAATCTGAGCCAGAAAAAGTTTCTACTGAGAGAAGTATCAGAATAAATCTTTGGTCGATTTAATCTGAGCCAGCAGATGTTTGGAAATCTTTAACTAAGAGAAGTATCATAATAAATCTTTGGTCGATTTAATCTGAGCCAGAAAAAGGGTCAACTGAGAGAAGTATCAGAATAAATCTTTGGTCGATTTAATATGAGCCAACAGATGTTTGAAAATTTTTAACTTAGAGAAGTATCAGAATAAATCTTTGGTCGATTTAATCTGAGTCAGAAAAATGGTCTATTGAGAGAAGTATTAGAATAAATATTTGGTCGATTTAATCTGAGCCAGCAGATGTTTGAAAATCTTTAATTGAGAGAAGTATCAAAATAAATCTTTGGCCGATTTAATTTGAGCCAGTAAAAGGGTATACTGAGAGAAGTATCAGAATAAATATTTGGTCAACTTAATCTGAGACAACAGATGTTAAAAGTATTTAACTAAGAGAAGTATTAGAATAAATATTTGGTCGATTTTATCTGAGCCAGAAAAAGGTCTACTGAGAGAAGTATCAAAATAAATCTTTGGTCGATTTAATCTGAGCTAGCAGATGCTTAAAAATCTTTAACTGAGAGAAGTATCAGAATAAATCTTTGGTTGATTTAATCTAAGCCAGAAAAAGTCTACTAAGAGAAGTATTAGAATAAATCTTTGGTCAATTTAATCTGAGCCATCAGATGCTTGAAAATATTTAACTGAGAGAAGTATCAGAATAAATCTTTGGTCGATTTAATCTAAAAAAAGGTCCACTGAGAGAAGTATCAGAATAAATCTTTGGACGGTTTAATCTGATCCAGCAGATGCTTGAAAATCTTTAACTGGGAGAAGTATCAGAATAAATATTTGGTCGATTTAATCTGAGCTAGAAAAAGGTCTACTGAGAGAAGTATCAGAATAAATCTTTGGTCGATTTAATATGAGCCAACAGATGCTTGAAAGGAGTATCCATCATATAGATATTTGCCTTGTCTTGTTTCAGGGAATAACCTATAATTTGTTTTGACAGTTGTTGATGATATTCATCTGTTGACTGATCTTTCCTGAAAAGGTAAATAGTTAGTTATAAGCAATGTCATAATTTATGAAATGCATTGCGTACTGATGTTCTCAAAATGAGATTGTGCTATATGCATTTCGTATGCATATGCTATGATGTATCAATGTGTAATTTTGTTGAAAAGTATCTTCGTCTAGGAAAATAAATCCATGACTATTGTTGGGGATGAAGAGTATGTGTATCTTCAATCTTGTATAGAATGCTTCAGTTGGGGATTCCTGCTTGTTTGTTTGAGGAAACTTTGCAGGGGATATACTGATATTTGTCTGGGGAGTAGAGTTTAGGAACATTGGTCGTCTGTTGCTCTATTGGGGATTTTATTTCTTATATACCCTGACTGGGGATAAAAGAGACTTGTCCCGGGAAGATAAATTTAACTAGTATCTGGTTGAATTCCAGGCTTCTCAGTAACTTTATGGGGATAGTGATGACTTTACCAGGGAGAAGAATTTTGTCAGTTATTTGTAGTACTCAAGCTGGAGAATCTGTAGGTTGTTGGGGGAAATAAACCCTGTTGGGGAAATAAACCCTTGTTTGATGGAGAAGTCTTCTACCGAGGAAACAAATCTCTTGGGGAAATTGATTTTGCTAGAGAGGAGGACTCTGCAAGGTTTATTTTTTCAGTCTTGGGGGTCTAAACTCAGCCGGCGAAGAGAATTTCCATGCATTATACTGATTGGATCTCCATAGGTTGGTAATACTGTCGGAAAAGAGATATACTCTTTTATCTGTTGGAGATCTTCCAGGGAGGTTGTAGGGAATGTATCCTTTGAAGAAGGGAAAAACACAAGACGGGGGGGGGGGGGGGGGGGGGGGGGGTTGAATTGGGATCTCAAAATTCAAAGAAAAGAACACGTTGATTTTTATCCTGGTACGTTTGAACTCAAACTACTCCAGTCCACCCGCCAAGGTGATTTTGCCTCTCTCCACCGAGGTCTTAATCCATTAATCAATCTTAATTACAAATCTACTTTGACAACTTCCAAAGTCTTCTTGAGTCTAAAACCATAACCCGGTTTTCTCAAGGAATTACAAAATAATATAATTGAGTGTGTACAAATATGTTTTCTAAATAAAACAATATCACAACCGTGATGTATTACATAATTTAAGATTTCTAGGTAGAACTGGGTAAATATGCTTTTCTTTTACGTGCACAGTAGTTCGTCACTTGAATTCTTCTTTTTGTCTTCTTTATATAGGCCATGCAACAGTGACATAAGAAAATTCTTTTGGAATGTTCATAACACGAATTAATGATTTTTCCAAACTAGGAGATTATTGTCTATTTATAGCCGTTACTTTTGATATTGCATTGATAAATTGTAATGCTTCAGAACTTCTCACATCAGAGAATGAATGTTACCGTTGAGAGTCCCTTACTGCTTGTATCAGAACTCTACAGATCAGAGTATCAGAGATCCTATTTTACAGCGTTGGTGCATTCAAAAGTTTTAATAGAACTTCTTCATATAAGCGTGTCACACATATTTGCTTCTAAGAAGGATGCATCTGATTCTATCATAATACTCTCATCTTCTATGCTCGCATAATCATAACTTCTAGTGATGTTCTGGTAGATCGTTTATGATCCTTACATCAGAACATCTTTTTCAAATCAGAACTTCCTGCATATAAAGATACTTTTATTAGCGAGCATATTTGTTCTTAATATCTATATCATGTGTTTGTTATCATCACAACTCTTACAGGGATGTTGAACCAAATTATGTTCTAACAATCTCCCCCTTTTTGATGATGACAAAAACTTGTATATTTTGATGGAATATAAAGAACAAAGAATAAAAAACCCCCCCTGAGTAGAATACTCAAATAACGAGAAAATAAAATACTTCCCAGAAGATCTTCTGAAGGGAGCCAACTTCTGATAGGAGTCAAAATATCTTTCAATATCCCCCCTTTTGTCAATAATCAAAAAGTAGGAAGTTTCTTGAGAAGGTGTGACATCCTCTTCTGGATTCAACTGAGATTCTTTAGAGAGATTCTGATGTTGTATTCTCATTACCGTTCCCAATAGTTCCAGAGCCAATAACCTTTTGTTTCTGATTGCCTCCGAAACCTGTGAATCCTTTAAATTCCAGGCTTTGGAACATATGCTTTCTTCCCTCCATGTGTAGAGAGCATCCAGAATCCAGGTGTTAGGATTGGTGTTTCAATCTTGCTGTTAAAAATATCTGCAACATAGATGATTTTATCCTTTGGTACCCATATTGTGATACGGTGGGAGAACTGACTTGGGTTTTGCGTTTGTTTTTGCAAATGTTTCGGTTGAGCAAGAGTCACCACCGACTTTTTATTTTATCCTAAGGAAAGGTTAAAAAGCACAGAAAAAACCTTTGAAATGTTTTCTTGGGTTCGGGGAGTAGATTATAGAAAGGGAAGGTATTAGCACCCTTTCTATCCATGGTTATCCATGGGCTCTTAGTTACTTGCTTAGATCAACTTGCCTTGATTTTCAATTGTTTGAAATGGTGCTTTGTGTGTGGGTTTGAAAATGTTTTGAAAAGAGGCCATTTGTTGTGGAAACCTTTGTAATGACCCATGTTTGGACGTATACAAAGGTGTACTTATCTTTTGAAAAGTTTTCAATGTTTTTGAAAGTTGTTTTGAAAGTGTGTTGTGATGTGTGGTTTTGAAAAGTAGGCAAGTGTAAGTTTTGATTCAAGTAACTAAGAGTTGTCTACCCCTAAATTTCTCAAAGATCTTTCCTATGTTTTTAACCCTTTTAACAATTTTGTTCCACCATTGTATTTGGTGGACAGTCTTGTGTTAGGATGTTAACGGGATGGGTGCGGGTCATCGTTTAGACCATGATTACAATGGTGCCAAGTGTCTTTGGCAACTTTTTTCCTTTAAGGGACTTGATCATTTTTAGGCAACTTTCGAAAGCGTCATCGAGGGACTATGATCATTTGAATTGTTTTGTTTTGCCAAAGACACCTAACATGTAACATGGCCCATTATTGAAGGCAACAAATGGAGTAACCCTAGGGGTGCAAGTGTGATTGGTGTTGTCCATTTTCATGCTTTGTTATCTTTGAATTAGGTCAAGATATTTGTTATTTGATTTTTGCATACAAACCATAAATCTATCATGGCATATTTAGAAAGCCTTTAAATGCGAAATTTAAAGTCCTAAACTATTACAACATAATTATGGGATGGGGGGTACGAATGTTCAAATGGGGGATATTTAGCAAGAAATTTAAATCTAGACTATTACAATCCAAATGGAATTTACAAGGTATTTAATTGTATAATAATTAAATAAAATAAAATAAATATGCAAGATGCAAAAAATGATTTTTATATGTATGTAAAAGTGTTTTTCATGTGACAAATAAACAAGAATGAAAAGGATAATTTTTGATATTTTTCCATGTTTTAGGGCAAAACCCTAATTTTCTAAGTAAGAAGTATTTATTATTTATTATATGTAATATTTATTAATTATATACAAAAAATAAATAAAAAGGAAGTATTTTGTAAAAAAGTGATTTTTGAGGTCAAATAATAATAAAAATAAAAATGTATTATTTTTTGTATTTTTTCCCTAAATATTCTAAATATATCAATATTTATATTATGTATTAAATATATCAAATATATACAAGAAATAAAAATACTTATTATTTACAAAAAGTATATATTTTTTTAGAAAATATTTTCAAAAGATAAAATAAAATCAGAAAATAAAAATGTATTTTGTATTATTTTTGTATTTTTGAATAAAAGAGGTATTATGTTTATTTATGTGTAAAAACTCAAATAAAACAAATAAAATTCAAATAAAATGCAAAAATGGTTGAAAAAATGTTTTTAAATTTTTTTATGTTTTGTAAAAAAATAACAAGTCAGAATAAAAAAGAAAAAGTCAAAAATGATAAAAATAAAGCACAATGGGCCAAGGGGGTGTATGTGGCAAAATGAGGGTGTAAACAGAAAAGCAAAATTCAGGCCCAACCCAAATCTATCTTCTTCAACCTCCAGCCAGTTTTGTTTGAAAACGCGCGCCTCTTTGCTTCAACAACAAGCTCCTGATTCTTTGATTTTCAGCCAAAACTCACAACATAAACTATGTAGAGCATTAAATCACGAGTTCATACATATAAAGAACATGATCTAACTCTCAGAAATGAGAGAGAATTTCTTCTCCCCCAATTCCTGATCTAACTTTTTCCTAATGTTCAGGTTCAAAATACTCTTAGCACACACAATATAAATGAAAAGTAACTATGTGGATGGCTTCAGGGCTATGATTAGAACATGCTTTCTTCACAAACTTAAGCCTAACTATGCCTGGATAGAGAGATAGAAGTTAAAAAACTTACCTGTTTAGCTTGAATCGTGTGCAACAATGGAGGTACTTCCAATGCAGTGTGATGACTTGTACAGCTTGCTTGAAGTTCAGGGATGCTTCTCCAATGCTTGGTGTGCTTTGAATCTTGCTATATCAAGCTACAGAAGTCAACATGCAAGAGAGAAAAGTGAAAATGGCACACTTGGTTAGAGGTGTTACAGTCTATTTCCAAGGCTTGTGATAGTTTGTATGGATGGTAGGGAATGTGTATGAAGTGGTTTGGATGAAAATGCACGATGGAAATGAGCTGGCCAATTCAAAATGCAGAATGCCCTGTTTTGTGCAGCAAGATGGTGATTTTCTGTGTGAGGAGGGATCAAGGGTTCTTTGGTCGTGTTTTAGGTCTGTTAGTGAGTATGGAAAGTGTGGAGAAAGTTTGTTTTAGTTCTTGCTTGCAGGAATGAGAGTTGGTGTTCAAAATGCCAAGTTTCTTCCTATGTAAGCAAAAGTTGCCAAGTTGGTTTACAAGTTTATGCAGGCCCCCTCAACATGCTGCAAAGTTAGTCTTGATCAGTGGGATTAGTTCAATAATTTGTGCCTCAGAGATTTGCATTGTACTTCTTGGATTTGTGTTTGACATAAAGTCATGCTTTATAAGAATGGATAACTTGCTTTTTCCAAATATGGCTTAATTCTTCATGTAATGTCCAAATGCACAAAATAATGCTAGAACACAATGGATTGGCATTTAATTATTGAGTGTAAATGAGATTAGAGGCCTGTAACTAGCTTGTGCAAGCTGATTTCAAAAATGCAAAGTGTATGAACATGCCTTTGGCCATGAATTAAAGTGACTTTTGCCCATATTGACAAATTCGATTCTCCCTAACCACGAGGGTGTTTGAGAAGTTCTTGGACATTTTGGAAAGCTTGGAGTGTGTACTAAAATCCATCTTTGTAATGCAATTTGAAATTCCAAGTGGAAGCATGTGAAAAGTGGTCATGAAGTCAGGCAAAAATCCTGCCTAAAATAGGTCAAAATATTTCTAAGTTAAGAATGTTTTGCACCCTTGTTCCAAAAATCATAACTTGAGCTACAAGCTTCTTTTGAGGAAACTTTGTGAATCAAAGTTGTAGATTTTGCAATGGAATACAAATTTCATGTTTTGAGTTTTGCTTTAATCTAAATATATCTTGATGAAAAAGTGGGACAAATTAGGAAAAAATTAGGAATTTCCATAACTTAGAAAAATTCGAAGTTATGAAATTTCTTCATTTTAAACCCTAATTTGTAATTCTTGATTTCTTGATGAACAAGTTTCATAATTTGACATGTCTTGATGAAAAATGAATCTTGACACTTGATTTTGACCAAAAAGTCAAAGTTTGACTTTTCAGTATACAGTCAAAAATTGATCAGTTGACTGGAAAATTCATCTGTCAATCTTGTGCATTTGGGATCTTTTGAACTTGTTGAATATGTAAAGACCATGTCATTGAGTCCTTGAGTCCATATGTGAGCTTGGTTTGCCATTGGCTAAGTCAATCAGTCAAAAATTGCCTTTGTGCAGTCAAAACCCTAAAAATGACCATTTTGCCCTTTTGGTGATCTGATCAAATTTCTTGTGGAATTGTGATCCAAACTTGACCAAATAGTTCATATGAGTTCAATATGTTGATGTGGGTCAAAAATCATGAGGTTTGACTGTCAATTGACCACAGTTGACTTTTTTCCCCAATACAGCTGATTTCTAGGTCAACTGTCCAATTGACTGGGCAAAGATTTGAATCAAGGCTTGAAACTTGGTATGGATAAACTTGTGAGTCCAACATGAAGCATGAAAGTCATTTTGGGAATTTTAGGTCAAAACATCTTTGTGCAAACTCAAACCCTAATTTGGGTCAACAGTGCAAGGAGGAGTCTTGAGCAGAGCAAACCCTAACTTGATCTTGAGCTCCAAGGGTCTTGTGGTGAGAAAATATTGATGAAATGGGAGGGAAAATTTTGGGGTACAACACATATCTTTTTGCGCCCATTATTGTTAGAGTTTCCAAAATTCTGTTTGAATTTTTGTTTAGCATAAAACGCCTTACTAGTATATTTTATATCATGTGTTTGCCCAGTAGTGAAGTGAGAATATAGAGGAGTGCATTTAATAACCAAATCCTTAACTTTCTTAGGTTGGGATACTTTACCTTTGTATCCTATACCTTTTCTGCCATTTCTGCTGACTCCATAGATCATTGAAGCCCTCTTGCTTCTATCTATGTTTTTAGCGAGGAATTTCTGAAAGCTATGATCATATTCCTTTATGATCTTATTAGGGTTACTAGGGACTTCTGAGATGGTTTCCTTCTTAGTATTTTGTAGTTCATTTTCAAGTTTTGAAATTTTTTCTTTCAACTCAGAGTTTTCCAATCCCAGAGTCTTAGTTTCTTCAGAGTCAGAAACTAGATCATTTTTCAGGTTCTTGTTTATGACTCGAAGTTTCTGATACCTTTCTAGAATTTATGATAGACTCTCTTCTAATTGAGATCTAGAAAAGTTAGAAAATACCTCTTCTGACTCCGAGTCTGATTCTGATTCCACAACTGATTAATTCTTCTAGATAGAAGGAACAATTTGTCTTCTTCTGACGAGGATTCATCAGAGTTTTCTGCTTCTGCTTTTGCCTACAAAAATTTGGTTTTATATTTATTAGATTTCAGAGCGAGAGACTTACCTTGCTTCTGGATCTCATCATCTTCTAACTCTATCTCATGACTTCTGAGAGAGCTGACAAGTTCTTCTAAAGATATTTTGTTCAGATCTTTTACCAGTTTGAGAGTAGTGACCATGGGCCTCCATTTCTTTGGTAGACTTCTGATGATCTTCTTTACATGATCAACAGTTGAGTATCCTTTGTCCAGAACTTTCAGCCCAGCAACTAGAATTTGAAATCTTGAGAACATTGCTTCAATGGTTTCATCTTCTTCCATTTTGAAGGCTTCATACTTCTGAATGAGCACAAGGGCTTTAGTTTATTTTACTTGCGTGTTGCCTTCATGCGTCATTCTCAGAGAATCAAACATGTGCTTTGTTGTCTCTCTATTTGTGATCTTCTCATACTGAGTATGAGATGGCACTCAAGAGAATAGTTCTAGCCTTGTGATGATTTCTAAAATCCATCTTTCGATGATCTGTCATTCTTTTTCTGTCAATCTTCTGACCGCTTTCATCAACAGGATGTATGTACCCATTCGTTACCATATCCCAAAGGTCAGCGTCACACGCTAGGAAGAAACTTTTGATTATGTCTTTCCAGTAATCAAATTTTTCACCTTCAAATATTGGGGGTCTGCTGCTGATTCTGTCTTTCTCACCATGATAATCCTTATTGATGTTCTGACTTGGTCCCACCATAGTGTTTTTCCTCCTTGGATCTTTTTCTGACACCGTTAAGTGTTTGCACCCAGAACCAGGCTCTGATACCAATTGAAGAACGGAAAAACACAAGAAGGGGGGGGGGGTGAATTGGGATTTCAAAATTCAAAGAAAAGAACACGTTGATTTTTATCCTAGTTCATTTGAACTCAAACTACTCCACTCCACCCGCCAAGGAGATTTCGCCTCTCTCCAATGAGGTCTTAATCCACTAATCAATCTTGATTACAAATCTACTTTGACAACTTCCAAAGTCTTCTTGAGTCTAAAACCACAACCCGGTTTTCTCAAGGAATAACAAAATAATATAATTGAGTGTGTACAAATATGTTTTCTAAATAAAACAATATCACAACCGTGATGTATTACACAATTTAAGATTGCAAGGTAGAACTGGGTAAATATGCTTTTCTTTTACGTGCATAGTAGTTCGTCACTTGAATTCTTCTTTTTGTCTTCTTTATATAGGCCATGCAATAGTGACATAAGAAAATGCTTTTGGAATGTTCATAACACGAATTAATGATCTTTCCAAACCAGGAGATTCTTGTCCGTTTGTAGCCGTTTTGCATTGATAAATTGTAACGCTTCAGAACTTCTCACATCAGAGGATGAATGTTACCGTTGAGAGTCCCTTACTGTTTGTATCAGAACTCTACAGATCAAAGTATCAGATATCCTGTTTCATAGTGTTGGTGCATTCGAAGTTGTAACAAAACTTCTTCATATAAGCGTGTCACACATATTTGCTTCTAAGAAGGATGCATCTGATTCTATCATAGTACTCTCATCTTCTATGCTTGCATAATCAGAACTTCTAGCGATGTTTTGGCAGATCGTCTATGCTCCTTACATCAGAACATCTTTTTCACATAAGAACTTCATGCATATAAAGATACTTTTATTAGAGAGCATATTTGTTCATTATATCTATATCATGTGTTTGTCATCACTAAAACTCTTATAGGGATGTAAAACCAAATTACGTTCTAACATCCTTATTTGTGAAGATTATTCTGTGGGGATATACTCATAGAAGCAACTCTGGAAACTTCAATAGGGATAATCTTATGAAAGGGACTCTAGGGATCTATGGATAGTTTGAATGTCATCCCAGCTCCTAGAGTTTTTGAGTAAATGTTTATTCATGTTCTTATGTATATGTTTGTTAATAGTTAATCATATTCATATGCATACGCTCTTTCAATTTTAGTCATTGGACGTTTTTGCAAACAAACTAGAAAAAACAAAAAGTTTGAACATCAAAGTATATTTGTATGGATAATTTTCCCATAAACAGGATAATTTATACAAAGAGACATAAATCCTAGTAAGAGGAATTCGTCGTAAAATGAAAGAGTACAAAGTTAAAACAAGTGTATATAGCCATGTGGAAGTGATATCATTTGGTTCCAACTCCGCTATTGCCCTTATGTATTTGAACATCTCTTCTCTTGCTGTCAGAATAAGTTGATTGCACTGATCTTGTACCTTTTGAACTTTTGATCTTGGTAATAAAGCTGGCATGTAAGTGATCCAACGCGACATATTCGTACACTTTTAATCCCTATTTTTTGCCTAGACCGCCTTTTCAGGTTTTCAGTCCACCAGGATACCCTTTTTTGCCCAAGCCGCCCTTTTAGGTTTTCGACTTGCCGGGTGTATAATCTTTTGTATATATCCCATATTTTTGCCCGAACCCTTTTGGTTCGTCGGGATGCCCTTATTTTTGATTAGGTATGTCAACCTAGTGGGTCATTCTTATGCATAGTATTTTTTGACTATGTCTGCATTCACAGGGTGCAGGAAATCTTCGCCATCCATAGTGGTTAACATCATAGCACCGCCCAAGAATACTTTTTTTAACAAGAAATGGCCCTTCATAAGTGGGAGTCCATTTTCCTTGGGATCGCCATGTGGAAGAATGATACGTTTTATTACCAGGTCACCAGCCTGATATACCTGACCTTTGATTTTTTTGTTGAAAGCTTTGATCATGCGTTTCTGGTACATCTGACCACGACAGTCAGCCACCAGCCTCTTCTTGTCAATCAAGTTCAAATGATCTAACCTAGTCTGAATCCATTCATCTTCGTCTAAGTCTGCTTCTTTCATAATCCTTAGGGAAGGGATTTGAACTTCGACAGGTAGGACCGTTTCCATGCCATAAACCAAAGAGAAAGGGGTTGCTCCGATTGATGTTCGAGTCGAAGTATGGTAGCCATGAAGAGCAAATGGTAGCATCTCATGATAGTATTTATAGGTCACCACCATCTTTTATACAATCTTCTTTATATTTTTGTTAGCAGCTTCCACTGCGCCATACATCTTAGGTTTGTTTGGAGAAGAGTTGTGATGCTTGATCTTGAACTACATGCAGAGCTCAGTGATCGTGGCATTGTTAAGGTTGGTTCCATTTTTAGTGATAATCCTCTCAAGGATACCATATCGGCAGATGAGGTTATGCTTGATAAACCGGGCTACAACTTTTTTGGTAACTGAGGCAAATGAAGCTGCTTCAACCCACTTAGTAAAGTAGTCAATGGCGACAAGAATGAAACGGTCTCCGTTTGAGGCAGTAGGCTTGATCTCTCCAATCATGTCAATTCCCCACATTGCAAATGGACAAGGAGCAGTTATGACGTTCAAAGGAATTGGGCACACATGAACCTTATCAGCATAAATTTGGCACTTATCGCAAGTCCTTGAGTGGTGATCACAATTGGTTTCCATGTTCGACCAATAGTAACCAGCTCTCAGAATCTTCTTATCCATAGTATGTCTGCTAGAATGAGTACCAAAGATACCTTCATGCATATCCTCCATGATCTTCTTTGCTTCCTTCTTGTCTATACAACGGAGCAGAATTGAATTATGGTTACGCTTGTATAAAATCTCATTGCTCATGAAGAACTCGGTTGAGAATTTCCGCAGGAATTTCTTGTCATTGACTGACGCCCCTTCAGGACACTCTTGAGCTTCGAGATATATTTTCACCTCATGAAACCAAGGCTTCTCCTCTACACCATCAGTGTCAATCTCATAGCAGTGTGCTGGTTCTTCAAATATTTCGACAGTGATTCGGGGAGCTTCATTTTCCCACATGACCTTAAACATAGAAGACATGGTAGCCAAAGCATCTGCCAACTAATTTTCTTCCCTCGAGATGTGTTCAAAGGTGATTTCTTCAAAGTACAGGATCATGGTTAGCACAAGTTCTTTGTACGGGATAAGATCTGGATGTTTTATATCCCACTCTCCTTTAACTTAACTTATTACTAAAGCCGAGTCTCCATATATGCTTACGAATTTTATTCTTAGGTCAATAGCAGCTTTAAGACCCAAGATGCACACTTCGTACTTGGCCATATTGTTGGTACAGTCAAAGCAGAGCCTGACAGTGAAAGGTGTATGGCAACCTTCGGGGGAAATGACCACAGCACCAATTATGTTACCCAGTGCGTTGGAAGCTCCATCAAAAACCATAGTCCATTGGGATCCTTGCTCAGGTACTTCATACAGTCTAGGATTTTCGCAATCCGTAATCAACCTGATATTCTCATTCGGGAATTCGATGTTCATATATTGGTAATCATCCACAGCTTGATGTGCCAAATGATCTCCCAACACACTTCCTTTTATTGCTTTTTATGTAGTGTACTGGATATCGTACTCAGTTAAGATCATTTACCATCGGGCTATTCTTTCGGAGAGAGTTGGCTTCTTGAAGATATACTTAATGGGATCCATCTTAGAGATCAATAGAGTGGTTTGAGTCAACATATACTGTCTTAGTCAGCGAGCATCCCATGCTAAAGCGTAATAAGTTTTCTCGAGCAGTGAATATCTTGTTTCACAATCGGTAAATATTTTGCTAAGGTAGTATATTGCATGTTCATTTAGATCAGAATCCTCATGTTGGCCCAACTCACACCCCATTGAACTCTCTAACACAGTCAAGTACATGATCAGAGGTCTTCCTTCCGCCGGTGGCATCAGAATTGGTGGTTCTTTCAAGTATTCCTTGATTTTGTCAAAAGCTATTTGGCAGTCTTCATTCCATCTGACTACTTGATCTTTCTTTAATAACTTGAAGAGTGATTCACAAGTAGCAGTCAGGTGAGAGATGAATTGGTAAATGTAGTTTAGACTTCCCAAGAAACCTCAAACCTCCTTCTCAGTACAAGGAGTTGGTATTTCTTGGATACCTTTAACTTTGGTGGGATCAACCTCAATTCATTTGCCATAACGATGAAGCCTAAGAGCTTTCCAGACCTTACCCCGAAGATGCATTTGTTAGGATTCAACCTCAGTTTATATTTCTTCAGCCTCTCGAAGATCTTCTGCAGATGATCAAGGTGCTCTTCCTCAGTTTTGGATCTTGCTATCATGTCATCCACATAGACTTCTATCTCATGATGGACCATGTCATGAAATAAAGCCACCATAGCCCATTGATAAGTTGCGCCTGCATTCTTCAGCCCTAAAGGCATGACTTTATAATAGAAGGTGCCCCAATTTGTGACAAAAGTAGTATTCTCCATGTCTTCGGGGATACGACATCACTTTCAAGAAACCTGCATTGAACTGTTTCATTACCTCAGCCTTGATCTTATCAGACATATAAGGGAGCATGCGACAAACCTTTTGTTTGATCAGAGAACAACCTTCTTTCATTGGCAGATGATGAAACACAATATCAGTATCAAGCCCCAGTATGTCTTCATATGACCAAGCAAATACCTCAACATAGTCATGTAACATTTGAACCAGTCTGCTCTTAACACCATCTTCCAAGTTAGCTCCGATCTTGACTTCTTTCTTATCTGCCTCAGTGCCCAAGTTTACCACTTCGACCGGTTCTTTGTATGGTTGGATGGCCTTTTCTTCTTGTATCAAGAGTCTGGCGAGTTCTCCAGGTATCTCACAATCTTCTTCACCTTCGTCTTCGACTTGATAGATTAGATTCTCGAAGTCATAAATGACAATAGTAGAATTGTTGTCAATGAGATCCGGAGTGGATGTGGATCTGCAAATGTGTGTGTGTGCATGTAAGGTCACATGGCTATTTTTTATTTAAGAAATGCAGTAAAATAAAAGAAATACAAAGAGCACAAAATCTTAATGCAAAATTGTCCGATGTTTTCATTAAATGAGCATATAATATATGAAATGACAAACCCTTAACAAATGGACTATTGTGCTCCGGGAAAGGCACATGGTTTAAAGTCATTGTTTTGAAGGAAATTATACAGACAAATTTCTTAAAATAAAAAACAGGAAATATCAATTACTCCTGGTTGAAGGAGATTGAGATGAAGTCTTTGGCCTTCCAGTTGTTGAGTCCACCGTCAGCAGTTTGGAAGATCTAGTTGTCTAGTTCACCATCACTATCAATGTCTTCCAGTGCATTGACTTGATTGTTGCTAATACGGAGAGGCGGTCTGCCAGCACGAGCACGTCGAACCTCTTTCTGAGCCTTTGAAGTAAAACCTAACCCAAATTTGTCAGATTGTAGGGAATGTTAGGAAGTTATCCCCGAATAGTTCAACCTCCATCTTCTACCACAACCCTAGCATCCTTCAAGGAAGCCATCCTTGGTATGTCTTTAGAGACCTCAGGAATAGTATCTTTAGCAACAACAATTGTTAAAGGGATTACCTCAAATGCTTGACAGGGGTTTTCAATGAATTTTCCATCCATCTTAATGTATTTGAAAGAATTCAAATGACTGACCATATATTCTTCCTCTCCACAGACTGTGACAACCTTTCCTCTCACTGGGTACTTCAACATTTGTTGTAATGTAGAGGTAACCGCACCTGCCCCATGAATCCATGAGCGTCCGAGAAAGCATGAATAAGCTGTACGGATATCCATTACATAAAAAGTTGAATTGAAAACTTGAGATACCACCTTGATAGGGAGATCAACCTCTCCATGGACCATCCTTTTTGAACCATCGAAGGCTCTCACCACAATATCGCTGGGTTTCAGCACTAGCCCTTCACAGTCCAATCTGTCCAAAGCACCTTTGGGTAAAACATTGAGGGAGGACCCCGTATCTACTAACACATGCACCAGAGTGGTACCTTTACATTCAATATAAATGTGCAGAGCTTTTGTTATGATTCTTCCCCGCCGGAGTTAAATCTGCATCAGAAAATCCCAAGCCATTACCAGCAGTTAAGCTTACAACACAATTCTCAAATGAATCAGCGGTGGTCTCTTGTGGTACATGGGCGTTCTTCAGGAATTTCAATAGAGCTTGGGCATATGTCTCAGAGCATAATAACAAGGATAGCATGGATATATTTGAGGGTGTCTGCCCCAATTTCTCAATTATTTTGTAGTCACTTTTTCAAATGATCTTTAGAATTTCTTCCATCTCTTGTCTAGATGGGTCTTCAATTGTCACTTCTTTTGAGGGTGCCTCCATTAGGGCAGGCTCAATAACTTTCTCTTTACCTCGATTATCAGCAGCTGGTCTAGCAGCAGGAATGCGAACATGTGTTGCAGTAGTTGTTGGAGGAGAGATCTCCGGATAGAAGATCCTTCCTGTCCTAGTGAGCTTACTAGTTCTAACAATGTTTGTAATTTTAGGATCTTCATTTTCGGTAATCCATGGCTCTTGCTGGACACCATGATAATAAACTTCTGCCCCATAGTTCTAAGGCACAACTTTATCATAGGAATAGGGGACTGGCCCTAGTGTAGTAATGATCAAGGGAGATACTATTGGCTCAGTAAAAATCCTTATAGGGCCTTTAGAGGTGACCCTAATAGGAGTATTTAAAATG
The DNA here is from genome assembly GCA_948472305.1 of Vicia faba. Classification (NCBI taxonomy): domain Eukaryota; kingdom Viridiplantae; phylum Streptophyta; class Magnoliopsida; order Fabales; family Fabaceae; genus Vicia; species Vicia faba. The sequence goes on along the minus strand of OX451738.1, from coordinate 553,839,919 downwards.
GTGATTATGGAAACATCTTGAAGTAAAGTATTTACAGACAAAGTTTTCTCGAACAGAATTTCGTGGCTATCAATCATGCGTTGAATACCTTTCTTCAGCCACATACATCCATTGGTTGGGAAGCACAATGGTAACAATTTTCAAGGAAGCCAGGAAATAAACCAGCTCTCAACAGATTCTTCTTAATGTTCAACAATTGAGTAGTCAAATCATCGATGATATAGACAAAAGATATGTCGTTAATAACATTGATACCTTTAACATGACTGAGCATGGGAGCAGTAATGAAATTAGGGGTTTGTGGAGGTCAAACTCGATCACCTTGTTATCAATCAAATTTTGGATCTTGCTCTTTAAGGCCCAACAATCGTTGGTATTGTGCCCAGAGCTATTGGAATGATAAACATATTTTGCATTCGGGTTGTATTTCGGAGATGAAGTATTGGGGTTTATAGGAGGATTTCTCAGTGTCACCAAATCTGCCTTCAACAAATGTTGTAAAGCTTGAGACAATGACATGTTGATTCTAGTGAATTACGTCATCGGGGTATCATACCTTTGTTGATTATTTGATTGTTGTGGTCGTTGAACTGGGGTCAGGTTTGAAACCAATACAACTCCTACCGACTGATGACAATCATTCTTGATACAGTTCCTTTGTCCATAAACAACATTAGTCTCCTTATTACTAATAAAGGGATTCTTTACAGCAGTAGAGGTTGAAGCCATGTGGATCTTTCCGCTTTTGGTTCCACTTTCAACTCGTTCACCAGTCATAATTAACTCAATAAACCCCGATGAAGAACTCCAAATTTGTAAATTAAAGAATGGTCCAGTCAAGGTACCCATAAACATGTCCACTAATTCTATGTCAGTCAATGGGGGTTGCACCCTTCCATCCAGGACCTCCACTTTTGGGCATACTCTTTGAAGCCTTCATTTGAACCCATAGTCATATTCTGCAACTGCATGCGAGTTGGTGCAAGATTAACATTGTATTGGTATTGCTTGTAGAAGGAAGCTGCTAGATCCTCCCAGGTGTGGATATCAGTCCCTTCAAGTTGATATAATCATTCCAATTGTGTCCCAGATAAGATTTCTTGGAATAAATGCACCCATAACTTCTATCAGCGGTGTGTGGTTGAATCTTGTGGACATAAGACCTCAGATGCATCTTTGGACAGGAGACCCCATCGTATTTGGCGAAGACAGGGACCTTGAATTTGTGCGGGATGACCACCCCAGGGACCAGAGCTAAGTCTCCAAAGTCTAAACCATGCACTGTTTGGATCTCCACATCCTTAAGACGGTCTTCGAGTTGTTTGTACTTATCATTTGCCAAGGGATACTGCTCTTCGGAATAGTCTTCATCCTTATTAATATGGTTATTTCCACCCCTATATTTAGTGCTTCTAACTTCCTCATCTTGATTGTCTTAGTCCTTAGAAGAAGCCTCTTCTATGTGAGCTTGTCGAGAAAGCCCCTTGAACCTTATTCCCATGTTGAGAATAACAACCCTCTTCTTGTTCTTCTTCTTGGTGGCAAGGAGTGCCATCATTTCTTGGTGAACTTTGGCTAGGTTGAGGAGAGTTTCTTGGAACTGTACGTGTTGAGTCTTTAGATCTTTCTCGGTTTACTCTAGAGCCATCTTATACTGAAATAAATAGTAAAAAGATAAGGAAACCTATGTCAGGAAACCTGCTTATGATATGATGCATGCTATGCAAATGCAATGTTTTCAAGGACCTTAAGGAATTTAAATTTGCTAGCCAAAAAGGAAACAAACGCAATAATTGTATTAATAAATTTCAAAAATTACAATTGTCCCTAGGGCTTACAATGAAAAAGAAAAAAGGTCTCAAAGAGACAACAAACTAAACTCCTAAAACAAAAGACTCAAGTCTCCCACGGACGCATTCTCTTTGGTTCAATGTATGCATTTAGGCTTCACTCCTCGTGAAGTTATCTTTTGAGCTCCAACATCTTTTTCTCGTTTGTGTATAATCGAGCTTCAAAAGTGTCTCGTTCCCCCTTGAGTTGAATCCATGATCTCTGCAATTCTTCGAAGTTGGTAGGCATGTTAGGATGAAGAATGGTATAAGGAACATTCCCTTCAGTAACAGGCTCCCGAATTATTGGTAGAATAGCAGGATATGGAATCATGAGGCTTTGAGCGCGAGCTCGCACCCATTTGAGATAAGGCTCCAAACGAATGGAGTTCTTATACCCCAAAGTCTTGCTATCAACTTTGCTTACCATGCCCTAAGCATACATAAACCTTTGATAATGACTTTGAACATCGTTCTCAGAGTCGAATATAATACCTTGAATGAGTGTGTTATGAAGACCATCTCTTTGAGCATAGCCAAATTGTCGTAGGGCTAGAGATGGATTATAAGTAATACCTCCCCTAATGCCCAAAAGTGGAACATTAGGGAACTCCCCACAATGGTAAATGATAGTAATGTCTTCTTGAGAATGAGAGCACCAAAGGATATCTGCATGAGAAAGCGACATTATCCTTTGCGACCACCTAAAACCTTTCTCATTCTTCAATACTGATCAGGGAAGGTGCGAAATTAACCACCTAGACAACAACAGAATGCAACACATAAGATCCCCTCTCTTTCTTATGGTGCGAGTGTGATGACAATGTAGAATGTCTCCAAGAAAAGTAGGCACGAGATTACGAGTAAGGAAAATTTTGACGGCATTCACATCTATGAGTTGGTCAGGGTTAGGAAAAATCACTAACCCATAGATTAGAAGAGCCAAGATGTCCTCAAAAGCTTGTAAATCCATAGCATCCCAAAATAGTTGAGCCTTCTCTATCAAGAATTTAGCCAAAAATCCTTTGACCCCACTTCTTTTCTCCCAATTGGCTATAATGTCAGAACTCTTCAAATGTAAGGCCTTGGCAATAACTTCAGGTCTTGGATTTTCCTATAAACCGGTGAATGGTATTTGATCAAGGACTGGTACCCCCAATAGTTGAGAGAATTCTTCTATTGTAGGCACTAGTTGATAGTCGGTGTGATACAGTGGCAGAACCGACTATTTTTTACTGGTTTGCGTTTTGCGCTTTGTGTTTGCAAAATGTCGCGGTAAGCAAGAGTCGCCACCGACTTTTATTTCATCCAACCGGACAGGAAAAAAGTACCAAAAAAATCCCTTTTCGAGATATTCTGAGTACGGGGGGTAGATTATAGAAATGGAAGGTGTTAACACCCTTTCTATCCATGGTTTTCCATGGGTTCTTAGGTACTTGCTCATTTTTAAATTGCTTGTGTTTGTGTGCTTTGTTTTTTGAAAAGTTTTGACTTTGTGATAAGCCTTGTACCAGTCCTCAAAGGTGTGACGAAGTTGTTTTGACAGTTGGTTTGAAAAGTGTAAGTGTGAAAAGTTTTGATTTGAGCAAGTACCTACTAGCATCTACCTGTTAGAATAAGATTAGTTCTGATCATATCTCAGAGTTTTGATGATAACAATAAATTATATTTTAGATAATTAATACTCTGATGAACGTATTTAACTATTTCAAATAATGCTCTGACAGAAGCATTTTGATGTGTTGAGCTGAAAATAAATGAAGAAGTTCTTTAATGAAAGAACTATTTGTTTTAGCGCAACTGCTGATGCTGACTCTGGTAAGATAATTATTTAAATGCATCTTCTAACGCTTAGCAGGATTCCTTGTTTAGAAGTACCTTGAAAGTAAGTGTTGTTCAGAAGTTTATTTGAAAGCAAGCGCTGATCAAAAGAACTTAGAAAGCAAAGCGTTGTTTAGAAGATAAGCAAGCATGTTCTGAATTCAAGACGTGAAGCAAGTTCTGAAAGAATGTAAAAGCTAACTTGTCTTGTAAAGCTTCAGGAAAAATGTTCTTACAAGTGCCGTTTGCTCATTTAATGCAAAGACGTATGCATGCACTCAAGTGTCTACGCTAGTTCATTGGAAAATGAAATAGTGCAAGGAAACACGCAAACATTTAATTCTCTCCACTTTTGAAGGCAGCAACGGTCATTTTGTTCCTACTATATATAGAAGGACATTTATTGCAAGCCAACAACTAATCAATTTTAAAAAGAAGCAAGAACCACGTGAAAAATTCTGGGCTCACAAATTCATTATTCATACACTTTGTGCAATATTATTCTTAGTGACAAATCACAATTGTGATATAGCTTTATTAGAAGCAAACTTTATTTCACTATCTGTAAATATTAAACTCTTGTAATTGTTCCTTGAGAGACCAAGTTTGGTCAGATTTCTCAAGTAGACTAGGACTAGTTTAAGTCTTAGTGGTGTTAGTCACTTATAAGATTACTTGTGCATTGTTAGTTACAACATTTGTTGTGTGTTTGTAATCAGTTGATTATAGTGAATTAAGTCCTTGTTGAGAAAGGCGAAATCACCTTGACGGGTGGTGTTGTACCCCAAAATTTTCCCTCCCATATTCTTCAAAGTTTTGACAAGCATCACCTCAAATTGCTCAAGTCTACTCAAGGGTTGCATAGTTCAAACCACCCTCCTAAGCCAGTAAAATTAGGGTTTTGGTTCTTGCAAGAAAGTTGATGTTTTCAATGGCTCAATCAAGTCCCATATGCCTATACACATTGTCAAGCATCTACATGTCAAGTTACAAGGCTCACAGCATCAAGTTGCACAGTCAAAAACCCTAATTGCTCCACAGTCAACTGCAGGGGCAAAATGGTCATTTGGCAGTCAAAAGTCAAATTTTTTGGTCAACATCTTATTTTGAAGCCACAATCATCATTTGGTCAAGTCTTGACCATGATTTCACAAGAATGGCTCAAAAATCATCAAGGTGTCGAAAGTTTCTATTTTTGGACAGCTGAAAAGTCAACTGTAACTTGACCAAGGCATAACTTTTTCATGGTTCATCAGAAAAATCCCATCCAATACTCATTTTGAAGGGGATGACATTTCCTACAACTCATCTTCACATTCCAAGTCCAAGAAATTCTCTCACAAAAAGTTATCAATTTCAACATTATAGGTCATTTTCAAAAGTCAACAAAAAGGCACTTTAATTCAAAGACCATAACTTGAGATTGGTAAATTCAAATGACATGGGACCAAAGGCATTGGTCAAAGGACTTCAAGAACTTTCCAAAATGTCTAAGAACATGTTCATATGATCAAAATGGAGCAAGATATGCATTGGAGAAGTTGGGAAATTTTTGTGAAATGGCCAAAGTCAACTATCCTTGAAACTTCAATTTTTGACAAAAGGGCCCACTTTTTTCCACTTGATTCATCCTTGTCATGCCACCCACGTGTCCCATGATTTATTTCAAGATTAAAAATTAATTTTTCTATTTTTATTTAATTTTATTTGATTTAATTCATTTTAAATCTTTAAAATTCAAATAAAAATCAAAAAAATTAATTAAGGGATATTTTATGGCTTGAATGACTTTGATACACCATAATCCACATACCAAATTCGTGTAAAGGTCCATTATGAGCATGAAATTCAAATTTTGAGCAAAAATGGCAAGTTGTTTAATGGTGGTCATGGCAAAATCTCAAACTTCATTGCAAGGGTTAAAGGTGCATTATAGTGACTGATTCTCATTGATAACCATATATGCAAGCCTTTCCAATCCAATTCACAACCTAGAATTCATTGAAACGGCAGAACCAAATTCGAAAATCCAAGCAAAAAAAGTCAAATCCTAATTCTACATCCCACACTATTCAACTATTAACACTTATGAACAATTTCCCACGTTAACTTCACCTACACCAAAAAGAACATACACACAGAAGAGCATATTGGGATAACACAATCATCATCCTCTTGACAGCACCACAACAACATCATTGAGTCATGATAAAGCAACACAAAATTCTAACATTTTCAATTTCATTTATTCTATTTAATTTTCTTTTTGATTGTTTGAACTTTATCCATAAAATTCTTTGTGAAGATCAGGACTGGAATTTGGCTCTTTGAATCAGAAACAGAAGAACGAGAAGCGTCCAAATCGCAGTTCCACCGCGCAACCGCGGACTCAACCGCCGCTTCCAGATCCACTTCTGCCGCGACTTCGTGCTCAGTCCTTCCTCGCCGTCCAAAACTGCGCCGCCACGTAGCTCCGATCACCATCATCAGGTTTCCTTTTCTATAGCTTTTAACTTCTGATTTTGGTCATTTTTTTTCTCCTAAAATTTCTAAGCATAAAAAGAACAAGTATGTGGCAAACGGAGCGCAGCCCCATGTGTTATTATTTTTTATTATTCATTTTTCTAATTATTGTTGTTATTTAAATAATAAGATTTTAATTAGGTTAAACTACTGACTTTTTTTAGGCCTTTTCTAATATTTTATTAACCATACACTACCAACTCTGGCCCATACCCCCCCTTGGATTTGCAATTTTATTTTGTCATTTTATATTTTATTTGTCTTATTTTTATTTTTTCCCTTTTATTAACTATTAACATAATTAATATTTTATAAAAAAATCAAAAAAGAACTAATATTATTATTAGTATTAATTCCATTTTATTTTTGTAAATAAATACTAATAAATTGAATTAGTTTTAATTAGGTAACTTTAACATTTTTTTTCTTAATAACTAAAATAAATTTAGAATTAGGTTTTTATTAACTTTTAATTTTAATTCTTTTATTTTATTTTCATTAAAAACATAAAAATACAAAAACATTTTTCTTTTAAACTAATTAATTAGTCATAAATCTTAATTTCATTAATTACAAAAAGAGACAAAAAAATTCATTTCTTTTCTTAAAAGGGTCAAAACCCTTAAGGCATTCCCGATTAATTTTTATTCGCGCGCATTTGTTTTATTTTGATTATTATGTAACTGCTTCAAGAATGTAATAGTAATTAGGTTTATTGCTTTCTTTACTTTCCGTACTTTATCAAAACGGGTCTTTGTATTTTTGGCGATGTATAGACCCACGCCTTGTAATAGCGTAGAATTTATATTTCCGCAATTTACTTTCCGCACCCCTAACTGTTAAATGCATGAAAGAATGTATATAAATAAAATCAATCCGTAGCTCACAAATAACATGTACAAAATAAACATTAACTGAAAAACAATACACATGCACATACCACCCCTAGGGTACCCCTCACTGGTTGCCTCGAACGTGGTCATCAAGTATAGGGTGTCTTAGAGGTCGCCCTCCTGTCTAAAGATCCAGTTGCCTCGAAACGGTTGCCTCGGATATAAAAGGATCTAGGACATTAGGGTTACTTCTAAGGTGTCCTACCATTGCTTCGGTGACCACATTGTCCCTTAATAGAATTGATCCGAACACCTCCAACGATGGTGCCACCTACCTCTCAATGGTGGGATGGCACTATCTAAAGGACTCTTACACAGCTTAATTCCTTAGAGTAGGTAGATTCTCCTGGGTACTTGCTCTTTTCAAACAAACAAAAACAACTTTTCGCACCCCACACTTTTAAAAAGTTTTCAAACAAATTTTTCATACACTCTTGAGGACAAATACAAGAGTTACTTAGAAATCTTTCAAACGAAACTTTTTCAAAACCCACACACACTTGAAAAGCAAACAACATTTTGAAAACATAAGAGCAAGTACCTAAGAGCCCGTGGATAACCACGGATAGAAAGGGTGCTAACACCTTCCCTTTCTATAATCTACCTCCCGAGCCGAGAAACATTCTCGAATAAGGAATTTTGCTGCGCTTTTGTCCTTTCCGTGTTGGAGAACATAAAAGACGGTGGCGACTCTTGCTTACCACGACATTTCGCGAAACCAGCTAAAAAACAGTCAGTTCTCATTCCCACCGATCACAGAACTGGCGACTCTGCTGGGGAAACTAAAAGTGAGGTGTTCCTTAGGAATAGTTCATCATCATGTTTTCAATTGCTTTCTTTGCTTGATTTAAATATTGTGGGCCTGTTTCGGGAGTTTCATAGATCCTAACTCGGATCTGGGGGATACCTTCTTAGAAAGTAGCAACAAACTGTGAGGGAACTGTGCGGGGTATACCGACACGGTTGAAGCAGTTTGCTACATTGATGTGGCACTTTGGTGAGTACCGGTAACCCTTGAGTCAAGCCAAGGAGAGTACGGGGCCACCACGTGGTGTCGTGAAGCATCAACTGACCTTTGGAACCTTAATTGAACCATCCTGGCCTCTTTAGGGGTAGTGAGATGACTGACTTTGGTGCAGTCCGAAGTTGGTTGATACTCGATACTACACTCATTGAGGGTTGTTTTCTTGGAATATTTTGATCGCCAGTTCAGTGGCTAAATCAAAACAATGAACATAGAAAACAACCCTATGATATTGAGCTCCTTAGAACCCGGTTACTTTTGATAGGACAGGTTTTGAGCCCACCAACTTCAAGAGGGTAGTATCCCAAACTTCATGCTGGCCTAAACTCTAAGGGCTCTTTGTGTGACTTGTGTGCCTTCAAACATGACTACTTGCATACTTGTTATCTGACACTTAAGTTTCTTGCAGGTTTTGTTTACAGTCCTTAACCTGGACTCGTAACAGGGTTTACTTACATCACTCCATGCATAGCATAACATCATACCATTGCATACATCCTACATAAGGACTAATCCATTTCAAGGATCTCAAGGGTTTGTGATGCAGGTCATGATGAATCAAAAGTCTAGCAAGGGGCAAAGGGGATTTATTTTCCTCTAGCCAAGGTTAATGACTTGAGTCAGGGGCTATGACCCACTCGATATCGTGAGCCTTGACTCTTGAAGAAGGACTCTCAACAACATGAAGTTCCTTCAATCAAGCTACCCAAATTCAAATGCTAACAATTTTCTTGTTTATCCCGCGAGACCCTTGAAAACATCGCATGCATACATACATATCATTGCATTACAGGTACTCTTTTCTACAGGTTGCTTAATCTTCTTCGCTGTTTATTTCAGCAGTCATCATGAATCCTGAATCGTCCAATGAATAAGCTATCAAGGCCCTCCAGGCCCAGAATGCCCAGTTCCAGGAGCTGGTCATGAGCTTAGCACAAGGACAACAGGAATTGAAGACTCTGCTCTTGAAGAAGAAGAAGAAGAGGACGATTTTGTTCAACCCTAGACGCAGATCTGGGAATGGACCACAAAATGAGGCTGATCAGGCTACTTCCTCTGTAGGGAAAGACAGCCCACAAGGGAGAGAGGTTGCTAGTCCTCTGGTCTCCGACACCGAGACAGATTTCAATGATGAACAATACCCTCCTGCTGAGGACAGGTACAAACAGCTGGAAGACCGGTTAAACGCTATGGAGATTCAACGTGTGCCTGGGTTGGATTTCGGAGACTTGGGGTTATCTTCTGGGGTGGTGATCCCACACAAGTTCAAGGCGCCTGCCTTTGTGAAGTACGACGGGGCTTCCTGTCCTAAGCTGCATCTCAGATCATACGCAAGGAAGATCCAGCCCTACACGGAAGACAAGAATCTATGGATCCATTTCTTCCAGGAGAGTCTTTCAGGGACTCAACTTGAATGGTTCTATCAGCTGGATGGAACCAATATTCGTAACTGGGAGGACTTGGCAACTGCTTTTTATAAGCAGTATCAGTATAATGCCGACCTCGCTCCTACGCGTACCCAACTCCAGGGTATGTCACTTGGGACGGGTGAAGGTTTTAAGGAGTATGCGCAAAGGTGGAGAGACCTTGCTGGAAGGGTGCAGCCACCTCTGACTGACCGTGAGCTTGTGGATATGTTCCTGGGGACCCTATCTGGTCCGTTATTCAACCATCTGATTGGAAATTCCTCTGCTGGGTTTACAGATCTGATCTTGACTAGTGAAAGGATATAAGCTGGTATCGAGTCTGGGAAGATACAAAATGGTGATTCCTCGAACACTGAGAAGAAACCGTCCAAGAAAGAATCTAGTGCTGTCAACGCAGTAGTTATCTCAAAACCGGTCGGTGCGCCTCAACATCGCAACCAACAAAGGGAAGAGAGACCTAAAAGGCAATTCACTCCCCTCGGCATGACCTTGTCCCAGATATTGCCACAACTGCTGGAGACCAAGTTGGTAACTCTAAGGGACCCTCCTAAGAATCCCAACAAGACACCTTCAAGGTATAACCCCAACGTTCGTTGCGCTTATCATTCTGACAGCCCGGGGCATGCTACAGATGATTGTTGGACTTTGAAAAATAAGGTTCAGGATCTGATCAACGCAAAGGAAGTCCAGTTCGACTCTCCAGAGACTCCCGATGTGACCACTGCTCCCTTGCCAAAATATGGCTAGGATTGGAAATTTTTTGTTCATTCGAATGTTCAAGTTGTATTTTTCTTTGATTGTTCAAAACATTGTATTCATGTCAAACGTTGTTATTTCATTAATGCATTACACATGTCTGTTTTGAAGTAATTATTTCGTATTTACTATATGCAAACTGTTTTCATATTTTTGTGATGATCAACTCTCAATTTATAATTCTAAGCCTCTTGAGGGAGGATGACAAAAACGATACCACAATCTACAGTATGCTTTTGAACAGACCCCGCTGATGAGGTACATGCATTGTTTCAATTCCTAAACGCTGGAGTTATAAGGAAGATAATCCCTCGTCAACCCCCTTTGAGCTTAAGAAGTAGGAGTTTTTCTTTTCGAAAATTAAAACCCTTAATTATAACCTGGGGCATGGTAGTCTTCTCAGTTGATCCAAGTGCACAACGAATGGCACCAAGGGAGTCTTTACAAAACAAAAGACAGTGATGGTCCTGAATAATCATAAAGACAGGCAGTCATTACCAAAAAACTAAAGCCCAATAAGTCAAAACCTATGAAGGAGACTTACAAAACTGGGGCATCCCGCTGACTGTAATCACAAAAGAAACAGTTCAGGCAAAAAACAGGGATGACAAAATCAAAAAAAGAAAGAGGTCCTACAAACCCTCAACACAAAAGGAAATGACTGCCTATTCAAAATAAATCGTCAGTATCCGAACCATCATTGGTATATCAAAGCAAAGACTCAAACAAGGTCTAACGCACGATCAATTGAGTTTAGGTTTGAAGGACATCACGAAGAGCGGGTGGGTACAGATAAATTTGAGCCTTTATCCTTAGTTTCTTAAACCATGAACCAGGCCATGTTACAACCCTTAAAAGTCCTAGTTGAAGCATGGGTTGGTTCGAAAGCATACTTGTTACAAAGGTATCCTGACTCCTTAAGGCTCGCTGTAAAATCTTGAGTTGACATCATATTTCACAAAATTTGCTTGTTTTACTGAAAAAAAACACATTTTCAAAAAAACTTCAAGACGGACATAAGCTTTGCATTTTTAATATAACATCGCTTGCATATGACTATTTGTTTGAACAACATAGAAGTTCACACGACGAATGTCTAATGAACAAAAGCACCTCCAATCAAGGGGCATGGCATGATCATTGTCCATCATCTGAGGCAGTTAAGTCAAGATTCAGAGAATCTCTCAAAAGGCCAACCAGCTTGGGGAAAATCTCCATCTAGATCACTTGGGGCATTGGACGATCAAACGAAGATCTTCTAGCGGCATGGTAACACTGCACTACCGACAGTGACAACTTCCTGTATCCTAAGAGCACAGACATAGTAAGAAAATACTACGCATAATCAAAGACCCGCTAGGTTGACACACCTAGGCGAAAATAAGGGCTTCCCGGCGAACCAAAAGGGTTCAGGAAAAATAAGGGATGAAAATGAAAAAATCTGTACACCCGGCAAGTCGAAAACCTGAAAAGGCGGCTTGGGCAAAAATGGGTATCCCGGTGGACTGAAAACCCGAAAGGGCGGTCCAGTCAAAAGTTAGGGATCAAACGTGTACGACTATGTTCCGTCATCTCGTCACTTGCCTACCAGAAGAAGATTTGTCAATCGGCAGTCATCAAGCACCTCCACAGGTATCTTCTCCCACAGAAACAGGGGCAATAAGAATTGTCTGAACGATCTAGTTGTTTTCCTCCAGGTACAAGGTAGATTCAGTTGAAGAATTTGACCAAGATACCTTCACTCCCTGTTGAGTAAGACCAGAATCATAAATACTCTCCCCAAGCAGAGTTGGTCTCCCGTCAGCCCTAACAAGGCACCGTATCTCCAACAAGTCAGCGATACTCTTCCCAAGCAGAGTTAATCTACTGTCAGCCTTAAGGAAGATGGGTATCCCCAGAAGATCTCAATATTCCCCAGCGGAGTATATAGATGTTCCTAAGCAAGCATCCCCGGCAGTCTTAATATAAGATTGTTCCCCAGCGGAATACCAGACACCCCAGTGGAGCCACTTCCCCCAGTACAGTCCAAAGTTTCCCCAGGAGAGTTGAATTATCCTCCCCAGTAGATTCTGGAAGCTTATCCCCAGTAGATTCTGGAAGCTTATCCCTAGCAGATCCTGGAAGCTTATCCCCTGCAGAGCACGAACGCGTCTCCCCGGCTTTATTCAAAGGTTATTCCCCACCAGGGTATAACTGGGTTATCCTCAGCTAATTACCACAGAAAGATCGTCCTCGGCGAGGTTCTTCCTATCCCCCAGCGGAGTTCATCAAATCTTCCGACATAACTCATCAATGGCATCCCCAACGGAGTCATCATCAAAACCTCAGCGAAGTATCTCTTCCCACAGAGTAATTCCCCGCAGAGTAATCTCTTCAACAAGTTTATTCCCCAACGGAGTCATCTTCTCCTACCGGTTTATTCTTGTGATCATCATCCCCAGCGGAAGCGAAGAACTCTATTCTTCAACATCAGCCCAGGATTCAACTTCCCGGCATGCGTCAAGGATTTACTTTCCTAGGCGAAAATACATTCATAAACATCACATCATGATACATGCATATGCGCATCATGTCATACAATCTCATTTATGTCAAGAACATCATTGCTTGATCTATATCATGCATTGCATACGACTGACCTTTACCTTTCAGGAAGGATACAGTTAAATAATCAGCTATGTCAAAGTAGACAATTCAGTCAAAAAAGACAAATCCAGTCAAAAAAGACAAATCCAGTCAAAGTAGACAATCCAGTCAAAGAAGACAAGTCCAATTAAATCCCGAAGGTTTTTCTGATGCTCATCCAGTCAAAGAAGACAATCCGTCGTTATAGACACCCGTCATTATAGACAACCCGTCATTGAAGACAACCCGTCATTATAGACAACTCATCATTGAAGACAACCCGTTAGTATAGACACCCGTCATTATAGACAACTCGTCATTGAAGACAACCCGTCAGTATAGACACCCGTCATTGAAGACAACTCGTCATTGAAGACAACTCGTCATTGAAGACAACTCGTCATTGAAGACAACTCGTCATTATAGACAACCCGTCATTGAAGACAACTCGTCATTATAGACAACCCGTCATTGAAGACAACCCGTCATTATAGACAACTCGTCATTGAAGACAACCCGTCATTATAGACAACTCGTCATTATAGACAATTCGTCATTGAAGACAACCCGTCATTATAGACAACTCGTCATTGAAGACAACCCGTCAGTATAGACACCCGTCATTGAAGACAACTCGTCATTGAAGACAACTCGTCATTGAAGACAACTCGTCATTATAGATAACTCGTCATTTAAGACTACCCGTCATTGAAGACAACTCGTCATTGAAGACAACTCGTCCTTGAAGACAACTCGTCATTGAAGATAACTCGTCATTAAAGACAACTCGTCATTGAAGACAACTCGTCATTGAAGACAACCTGTCATTGAAGACATCTCGTCATTGAAGACTACCCGTCATTGAAGACAACTCGTCATTGAAGAAAACTCGTCATTGAAGACAACTCGTCATTGAAGACAACTCGTCATTGAAGACAACCCGTCAGTATAGACACCCATCATTGAAGACACCTCGTCATTGAAGACAACTCGTCATTGAAGACATCTCGTCATTGAAGACAACTCATCATTGAAGACAACCCGTCAATATAGACACTCGTCATTGAAGACACCTCGTCGTTGAAGACTACCCGTCATTGAAGACAACTCGTCATTGAAGACATCTCGTCATTGAAGACAACTCGTCATTGAAGACAACCCGTCCAAGGAGACAACTCGTCAAGAAAGACAAAACCTCCTCTGGTTCAGTTAAATCGTAAAGATTTTTCTGAGATAACCTGTCAGTAGAGACAACCCATCAACCTTTTGAAGTTCCAGATTCGATACCTATATCTAGCCAGGGCATGTCTGTGAGCGACTGAGTGAAGATCAACCCCTATAACAGGCCAGGTAATTATCTTTCTTTCTCAGGTACGCAAGTTCTCGCTAAGGAATCTCTTACGCGATCGACACCTAAATGGCATCTATAAGCCCATCCTCCCATTACAGTTCCAAATGGCATCTATAAGCCCATTCCCGACAAGGTCCTGTCACCTCTCCAGATGGCATCTATAAGACCATCCTCCTATCCACCATCTCTCCAAATGGCATCTATAAGCCCATTCCCGCTATCACACTGCTGATACTCGACTATGTGAGTGCAAATTTCTGGGCACTCTGGTGTTCAATCATCTTCCACCTTCGGATCACGAAAGGCACGCACGCCAATCTACATCCTCAGGTCTAAGAAGATTGAACAGGGGCAACTGTTGTACCCCAAAATTTTCCCTCCCATATTCTTCAAAGTTTTGACAAGCATCACCTCAAATTGCTCAAGTCTACTCAAGGGTTGCACAATTCAAACCACCCTCCTAAGCCAGTCAAATTAGGGTTTTGGTTCTTGCAAGGAAGTTGATGTTTTCAATGGCTCAATCAAGTCCCATATGCCTATACACATTGTCAAGCATCTACATGTCAAGTTATAAGGCTCACAGCATCAAGTTGCACAGTCAAAAACCCTAATTGCTCCACAGTCAACTGCAGGGGAAAAATGGTCATTTGGCAGTCAAAAGTCAAAATTTTTGGTCAACATCTTATTTTGAAGCCACAATCATCATTTGGTCAAGTCTTGACCATGATTTCACAAGAATGGCTCAAAAATCATCAAGGTGTCGAAAGTGTCTATTTTTGGACAGCTGAAAAGTCAACTGTAACTTGACCAAGGCATAACTTTTTCATGGTTCATCAGAAAAATCCCATCCAATGCTCATTTTGAAGGGGGTGACATTTCCTACAACTCATCTTCACATTCCAAGTCCAAGAAATGCTCTCACAAAAAGTTATCAATTTCAACATTATAGGTCATTTTCAAAAGTCAACAAAAAGGCACTTTAATTCAAAGACCATAACTTGAGATTGGTAAATTCAAATGACATGGGACCAAAGGCATTGGTTAAAGGACTTCAAGACCGTTCCAAAATGTTCAAGAACATGTTCATATGATCAAAATTGAGCAAGATATGCATTGGAGAAGTTGAGAAATTTTTGTGAAATGGCCAAAGTCAACTATCCTTAAAACTTCAATTTTTGACAAAAGGGCCCACTTTTTTCCACTTGATTCATCCTTGTCATGCCACCCACGTGTCCCATGATTTATTTCAAGATTAAAAATTAATTTTTCTATTTTTATTTAATTTTATTTGATTTAATTCATTTTAAATCTTTAAAATTCAAATAAAAATAAAAAAAATTAATTAAGGGATATTTTATGGCTTGAATGACTTTGATACACCATAATCCACATACCAAATTCGTGTAAAGGTCCATTATGAGCATGAAATTCATATTTTGAGCAAAAATGGCAAGTTGTTTAATGGTGGTCATGGCAAAATCTCAAACTTCATTGCAAGGGTTAAAGGTGCATTATAGTGACTGATTCTCATTGATAACCATATATGCAAGCCTTTCCAATCCAATTCACAACCTAGAATTCATTGAAACGGCAGAACCAAATTCAAAAATCCAAGCAAAAAAAGTCAAATCCTAATTCTACATCCCACACCATTCAACTATTAACACTTATGAACAATTTCCCACGTTAACTTCACCTACTCCAAAAAGAACATACACACAGAAGAGCATATTGGGATAACACCATCATCATCCTCTTGACAACACCATAACAACATCATTGAGTCATGATAAAGCAACACAAAATTCTAACATTTTCAATTTCATTTATTCTATTTAATTTTCTTTTTGATTGTTTGAACTTTATCCATAAAATTCTTTGTGAAGATCAGGACTGGAATTTGGCTCTCTGAATCAGAAACAGAAGAACGAGAAGCGTCCAAATCGCAGTTCTGCCGCGCAACCGCGGACTCAACCGCCGCTTCCAGATCCGCTTCTGCCGCGACTTCGTGCTCACTCCTTCCTCGCCGTCCAAAACCGTGCCGCCACGTAGCTCCGATCACCATCATCAGGTTTCCTTTTCTTTAGCTTTTAACTTCTGATTTTGGTCATTTTTTTTCTCCTAAAATATCTAAGCATAAAAAGAACAAGTATGTGGCAAACGGAGCGCAGCCCCATGTGTTATTATTTTTTATTATTCATTTTTCTAATTATTGTTGTTATTTAAATAATAAGATTTTAATTAGGTTAAACTACTGACTTTTTTTAGGCCTTTTCTAATATTTTATTAACCATACACTCCCAACTCTGGCCCATACCCCCCCTTGGGTTTGCAATTTTATTTTGTCATTTTATATTTTATTTATCTTATTTTTATTTTTTCCCTTTTATTAACTATTAACATAATTAATATTTTTATAAAAAAATCAAAAAGAACTAATATTATTATTAGTATTAATTCCATTTTATTTTTGTAAATAAATACTAATAAATTGAATTAGTTTTAATTAGGTAACTTTAACATTTTTTTTCTTAATAACTAAAATAAATTTAGAATTAGGTTTTTATTAACTTTTAATTTTAATTCTTTTATTTTATTTTCATTAAAAACATAAAAATACAAAAACATTTTTCTTTTAAACTAATTAATTAGTCATAAATCTTAATTTCATTAATTACAAAAAAAGACAAAAAAATTCATTTCTTTTCTTAAAAGGGTCAAAACCCTTAAGGCATTCCCGATTAATTTTTATTCGCGCGCATTTGTTTTATTTTGATTATTATGTAACTGCTTCAAGAATGTAATAGACCCGCGCCTTATAATAGCGTAGAATTTATATTTCCGCAATTTACTTTCCGCACCCCTAACTGTTAAATGCATGAAAGAATGTATGTAAATAAAATCAATCCGTAGCTCACAAATAACATGTACAAAATAAACATTAACTGAAAAACAATACACATGCACATAGCATCCCTAGGGTACGCCTCACTGGTTTCCTCGAACGTGGTCATCAAGTATAAGGTGTCTTAGAGGTCGCCCTCCTGTCTAAAGATCCAGTTGCCTCGAAACGGTTGCCTCAGATATAAAAGGATCTAGGACATTAGGGTTACTTCTAAGGTGTCCTACCATTGCTTCGGTGACCACATTGTCCCTTAATCGAATTGACCCGAACACCTCCAACGATGGTGCCACCTACCTCTCAATGGTGGGATGGCACTATCTAAAGGACTCTTACACAGCTTAATTCCTTAGAGTAGGTAGATTCTCCTGGGTACTTGCTCTTTTCAAACAAACAAAAACAACTTTTCGCACCCCACACTTTCAAAAAGTTTTCAAACAAATTTTTCATACACTCTTGAGGACAGATACAAGAGTTACTTAGAAATCTCTCAAACGAAACTTTTTCAAAACCCACACACACTTGAAAAGCAAACAACATTATGAAAACATAAGAGCAAGTACCTAAGAGCCCGTGGATAACCACGGATAGAAAGGGTGCTAACACCTTCCCTTTCTATAATCTACCTCCCGAGCCGAGAAACATTCTCGAATAAGGAATTTTGCTGTGCTTTTGTCCTTTCCGTGTTGGAGAACATAAAAGACGGTGGCAACTCTTGCTTACCGCGACATTTTGCAAAACCAGCTAAAAAACAGTCAGTTCTCATTCCCGCCGATCACAGGTGGACTGGAGTATTTTGAGTTCAAACGAACCAGGATAAAAATAACCTTGTCTTTCCATTATTGTTGAGCCTTTATGAAAAAGAAAAAGAGAAACTTATTCAACCCCCCCTTATAAGTGTTTTCTCACCCTTCAATTGGTATCAGAGCTTGACTCTGAGCATAACACTTAACCGTGTCAGGAAAAGATCCATAAGAAAACACAAATGGCTGCTGAACAAAACAACAATAGTTACAACAAACCTCCTGTATTTGATGGAGAAGATTTTGAGTATTGGAAAGATAGACTAGAAAGTTTCTTTCTAGGTCATGATAGTGATTAATGGGATATAGTCTTGGATGGTTACACACATCCTACAGACTCAGAAGGAAACAAGGTTGATAGAAAAAATATGGATAGACAACAAAAAGATGATTTTAAAAATCATCATAGAGCTAGAAATATTTTTCTAAATGCTATCTCTAAAGTGGAATATGAAAAAAATCACAAATAGAGATACAACACATGATATGTTTGAGTCTCTTAAAATGACTCATGAAGGAAACGCTCAAGTGAAGGAGTCTAAAGCTCTGGCTCTAGTCCAGAAGTATGAAGCCTTCAAAGTAGATGAAAGTGAATCTATAGAAGCAATGTTCTCAAAGTTTCAAACTCTGGCCGCTGGTCTGAGAGTTTTGAACAAGGGATACACTAAAGCAGATCATGTTAAAAAGATCATCAGAAGCTTACCCAGAAGATGGGCACCAATGGTCACTGCTTTCAAAGTTTCAAAAGATATGAATAATGTGTCTCTGGAAGAACTCATTAGCACTCTCAGAAGTCAGGAGATAGAACTTGATGAGCACGAGCCTCAGAAGAAAGGTAAGTCTCTTGCCCTTAAATCAATTAAGAAATATGATACTAACGCTTTTCAGGCTGAAGAAGAAAACTCCGAAGAATCTGCATCAGAAGAAGATGAACTATCCTTGCTCTCCAGAAGGATCAATCATCTGTGGAAGCATAGACAGAAGAAGTTCAGGAGCTTCAAGAAGTCAGAAGATAAACCAGAATCTTCTGGACACAAAAAGTCAAACAGAAGAGAGATAATCTGTTATGAATGCAAAGAACCTGGACACTACAAGAGTGATTGTCCAAAACTTCAAAGAGAAAAACCAAAGAAAAAGTTTGGTAAAAAGCAAGGGATTATGGCAACTTGGGACGATTCAGAATCCTCTGAAGATGAATTTGATTCTGAAGATGAGAACTCCAACCTAGCTCTGATGGCTACCACAGCAGATGACTCAGACTGTGAGTCAGAACCAAGAGAGGTATTTTCGGAATTTACTAGAGATGAACTTGCTGATAGTTTATCAGAACTTCTGGAAAACTATAGTCAGCTCAAAATCAAATACAAGAAACTCAAGAAGAGTCTTGCATCTGATCTTGAGAAACATGAAACAGAAAAATCTGAACTCATAGAAAATAATTTTAAACTTAAAGAAGAAATTCAAAATGTTCAAAAAATTTATAGTTCAGAGTCTGTGTCTAGTTCAAAAGATATTCTGAAAGAATATGACTGTAGCTTTCAAACTTTTCTGGCTAAAAGCATAGATAGAAGCAAAATGGCTTCAATGATCTATGGAGTTAGTGGGAAAAACAGAAGAGGAATTGGATATGAACCTCCCAAAGGGAAGGAGACATATATACCAAAACCTATTGCTAAGATGACTTTCATTTACAAACCTATGAACAAACAATTCAAGTTTGGACACTCACATGATATAAAATATACATCACATTTTGGAAACTCTTATGCTAACCCAAAGTTCAAACAGAACTTTAAACACTCTAACCCAAAAGGACCCAAAAAGATATGGGTACCTAAGGATAAAATAATATTTGTTGCAGATGTCCTTAACAACTCAATTGAGACACCAGTCATGGTACCTGGACTCTGGGTGCTCACGACACATGAGGGGAAAAAAGTCTATGTTCCAAAACTTAGAATTTAAAGCCGGAGGAGACGTGAAGTTTGGAGGCAATCAGAAAGGGAATATTATTGGTTCTGGAACCATTGGAAACGGTAACCTTCCTTCTATCTCTAATGTTTTATTAGTAGAAGGATTAGCGCATAACCTGCTGTCTATAAGTCAATTAAGTGACAATGGTTATGGCATTATCTTCAATCAAAATTCCTGTAAAGCTATTAGTCAAAAAGATGGATCAATCCTCTTTTCTGGCAAGAGAAAGAAAAACATATACAAAATTGATTTGTCAGATCTTAAATCTCAGAATGTTAAATGCCTTTTGTCTGTTAGCGATGAGCAATGGGTATGGCACAGAAGATTGGGACATGTCAGTTTAAGAAAAATCTCTCAACTAAATAAATTAAATTTAGTCAGAGGACTTCCCAATATGAAGTACAACTCAGAAGCTCTGTGTGAAGCATGTCAAAAAGGGAAATTTTCAAAACCTTCCTTTAAATCCAAAAATGTTGTTTCTTCCTCTAGGCCATTAGAACTACTTCATATTGATCTGTTTGGGCTAGTTAAAACTGCATCCATCAGAGGAAAGAAGTATGGATTGGTCATTGTTGATGACTTTAGCAGATGGACATGGGTCAAGTTTTTGAGACACAAGGATGAGTCACATTCTGTGTTCGTTGACTTCTGTAACCAAGTGCAAAACGAAAAAGATTTTAAAATTATAAAAGTCAGAAGTGATCATGGTGGTGAATTTGAAAACCATTATTTTGAAAAATATTTTAAAGAAAATGGTATTGTTCACAATTTCTCCTGTCCTAGAACTCCCCAACAAAATGGAGTTGTACAACGAAAGAATAGAACATTACAAGAAATGGCCAGAACCATGATAAATGAAACTAATATGGCAAAGCACTTCTGGGCAGAAGCTGTGAACACAACATGTTACATTCAGAATAGAATCTCTATAAGACCTATTCTTGAAAAGACTCCCTATGAATTGTGGAAAAACAGAAAACCCAACATTTCTTATTTCCATCCTTTTGGATGTACTTGTTTTATTCTGAACACTAAAGAAACTCTGAACAAGTTTGATTCTAAAGCACAAAAGTGTTTTCTTCTTGGATATTCTGAACGCTCAAAAGGCTATAGAGTATACAACACAGGAACTCTGATTGTTGAAGAATCAATCAAAGTCAGGTTTGATGATAAGCTTGGCCAGCAACAGCCAAAGAAAATTGATTTTTCTGTAGGTACAAAAGATCATCCCTCAAACTCTGAAACTTCAGAAGCAAAGGAAGACTCAGAAGCAAAGGAAAGCTCAGAAGATCATCCTCTTGACAATGCTCTGGATAATCTCAGAATCTCTGATCAACCCACTCATAAAAGGTTTCCTAGAATCTCTTCAGCTCATAAAGAAGACGTAATCATTAGAAGAAAAGAAGATCTCATCAGAATAAGATCCTCTCTCAAAATCGATGAAGAATCATTGTTTGGATTGGTATCTCTAATTGAGCCAACTTCTATTGATGAAGCTCTCGAAGACAATGATTGGATCTTAGCAATGCAAGATGAACTCAATCAATTTTCCAGAAATGATGTATAGGATCTAGTTCCAAGACCCAAAGGATTCAACATTATAGGAACCAAATGGGTTTTCAGAAACAAACTGAACGAGCAAGGAGAGGTGATCAGAAACAAAGCACGACTGGTTGCACAGGGTTATAGTCAACAAGAAGGAATTGATTATAATGAAACCTTTCCCCCAGTCTCCAGGTTAGAGTCTATTAGATTATTAATTTCTTTTGCTGTTCAAAATAACATCTCATTATATCAAATAGATGTTAAAAGTGCATTTTTAAATGGCTATATAGAAGAAGAAGTTTATGTCCATCAACCTCCTGGCTTTAATGATTCAAAACATCCATTACATGTTTTTAAATTAAAAAAGTCCTTGTACGGTTTAAAACAAGCTCCTAGAGCTTGGTATGATCGTCTGAGTAATTTTCTTTTAGAAAAAGATTTTACCAGAGGGAAAGTGGACACAACTCTTTTCAGAAAGACATTTAAAAATGATATTTTAATTTGTCAAATTTATGTTGAAGATATAATCTTTGGAACCTCTAATATCTCCCTTAGAAAAGAATTTGCTGAGACCATGCAAGCATGATTTGAAATGAGCATGATGGGAGAATTGAAGTTCTTTCTGGGAACTCAAATCAACCAGACTCCAGAAGGTACTTACATACATCAGACGAAGTATGTTAAAGAACTTCTAAAGAAATTTCAGATGTCAGAAAGCAAAGATGCTAAGACACCAATGCATCCAACCTGCATTCTGGGAAAAGATGAGGTAAGTATGAAGGTAGATCAGAAGCTCTAAAGAGGTATGATTGGATCCCTTCTCTATCTGACTGCATCTAGACCTGATATACTATTCAACGTGTGCTTATGTGCTAGATTCCAATTAGATCCTAGAGAATCTCACTTAACTGTTGTTAAGAGAATTCTGAGGTATCTGAAAGGTACTACTAATCTGGGTTTGTGTTACAGAAGATCACAAGATTACAGACTAGTAGGTTATTGTGACGCTGACTTTGCTGGAGATAGAATTGAAATAAAGAGCACCTTTGGAAGCTGCCAGTTTCTGGGTGACAATCTTATCTCGTGGTACAGCAAGAAGCAAGCAACAATTACACTTTCAACCACAGAAGCTGAGTATATATCTGCTACTGGATGTAGTTCTCAGATGATTTAGATGAAAAGTCAGCTAGAAGATTTTAATCTTTATGAAAGTAAGATTCCTATCTTTTGTGACAATACTTCTGCTATTTGTCTTTCTAAAAATCCAATTTTACATTCTAAAGCTAAACATATTGAAATTAAATATCATTTTATAAGGGACTATATTCAGAAGGGAATTTTAAATTTAATTTTTGTAAAAACAGACCATCAATGGGCTGACATTTTTACCAAACCCCTTTCAGAAGATAGATTTAAATTCATTTAAAAAAATATTTGTATGGAATTATGTCTTGAATAAAATAATATTTATCTTCTGTGTTTGACTTCAGAATGTTCTGAAATGAATGTTCTGATTAACAACTCTTCAGAAGTTAGAAGAGAAGTTACATCAGAAGCTATATGTAAAGTTCTGAAATGTTCTAACGTTTCATTTCTAGTATAGTTCAGAAATTCATTAGAACAAACAGTTGTACCATGCAACCTTCAAGAGATGAACACGTGGTGTGTTTCTGAAAGGTCACGCGTGCAAAAGCTACTGACCCCGTTCTAGGTAACTGTTATGATTAGCTCTAATCTCACGTTTTCCCCTCAATTTTCAAAATCATTAAATGCTTGTAATGGTTAGATTCTTTTTAATTTTTTTTAAAAAAATAACTCTTTTTACAGTTTTATTTCTAAACCTATTTCTTAAAAATCTTCATATAAATACTTTTGAAAAAACCCTTTTTCACTTTTTACCTTCTCCTTCAAAAATCAAATCGTCTCTATGATTTTTTTTTTCTGAAACCCTTTTTCTTCTCTCAAATCTAAGAGCTCCAATGGCTTCCTACTCTACCCATTATGAGAACACCCACTCTGAGCAGTACATCGTTCCTGAGAGAACAACTCTCATTCCAGTGGATAGCTTAGAAGTGTTAAGTGAATTAATGGTGGATTTTGAGAATCTTAAAGATAATGGTTTTGATCTTATTCCTGCTATTGAGTTTCAAGGCTGGGGAAACTTCTTTGACCGTTTAGTTGGTCCAGTTTTTCCACACCTTGTTAAGGAATTCTGGATACATGCAATTGCTTCTCCTAAAGTCATCCTCTCTTTCATAATGGGTAAGGAAATCTCCATTACTGAAAATCAAATCAGAAAGCTACTAGGTTTTGAAGACATGGAGTGACTGGTATTTCAAGTGGTAGAATGGAAATCTCAAAAGTTTATGCAGAAATTTTTACAAATGGACAAGGGTATTCTAAAGTCAGGGATTTGAAAAATAAGTACAAGATATGGGCAAGAATAATCCATGGGTGCATTCACCATAGGAAGGAAACTAGCTCTCCAGACTATATTAATGCTGATCAACAATACTTGTTGTTCTGTCTAGGAACAAATGTTAAGATTGATTTACCTTATCTGTTGTTTGAACATCTCTGGAATCATGTCAAAGAAACTAGGGAAGCGGAAAGGATGAAAAACCCTAAATCCAAAAGGAATTGGATTCCAATGGGTAGATTAATTTCATACATTCTGACTGAGAATGGTCTGATTGCTCACCTGGATGAAGCTAATCTTCTGGGGGAGCTAGAGCCTACTTGTGGAAAGGCTATGACTGGAAAGAATTTAGTGAAGAGGAAAATTATTGACAAACTGCTGATAGAACCAACTCCTTATGTTTCAGCAACTGTTAAGAGAAAAAGGATACCAATTGCTGATTTCCCACTGTTCAACTCAGGAGATCATCCACGCATCATCCTGCATTACATTGAGATTTGTAAAGAGAGTGGAACACTAATTGATCCTACTTGGATCCAAGGAAGACATCAAGATGCTCCAGACGTTGTTCTTCAGCAACCTTTGAAGAGGAAAGGAGTTGAAGGGCCACCTGCTAGACCTCAGAAGAAAAAGAAATCAGGTAAACCTGCTGAAACTATTACTGTTTATGATTCTGTTAATATATCTACATCTACTGAACCCCAAACCTTAGGTGATATAAATGTTGATATAGACCTGACCATACCCTCTGACCCTCTTCCTGAAAACCCTCAAAGAGATCAAGTATTATCAGACTTGAGTGATTTTGACTATGATGAATTCTCTGAAACCCAAACAGAACCATCCCAATCAGAACCATCTCACACAGAACCTTATGAACCACCTATCTCTCAAACTATTCCTACTGAACACTTTTCAAGACCTCCTCCCAGACCTTTATCACCCAGACCTTCTGAATGGTATGATGCTGGCTCTTGGAGAATACCAGGAATCAACGTTCCTCCGGCCACACAAAAGCCACCATTCACCTTACCTTCTGAAAACATCTTTGCCATGAACATACCACAACCTCAGAACCCTATTCCCACTGCTGACAACACAATCATTATTTCACCTGACGTCACACCACCCACTTCTCCACAACTTCCAACACCTGAGTCACCTATGCTTTCACCTCGTCACATTCCAGAACACCAACTCATGAATCATCGGAAACAATTGAACCTTCTGAAACTTATGCACCATCTGAACCTCATGATCAATCAGCAACACCTGACCTTTTTGAACAATCTGACCATTCAACAACTCCTGAACAAACAGAAAATCCTGAACCAGCTAACTTTCTAAGAACTGAAGTTGATTTTGAATCTCTACAATTTCTAAAAAACAAAACTTTCAAAAAGGCTGTCCCAAAATCTGTTAAGCCAGATGTAAATATACTTTTTCAGAATTTTTTAACAGAAGTTCAAGCTTGGGTGAACCTGCTGAAGGAAGACCGCACCAGAAGTGTGAACCCAGCTGCAACAGATCTTTTGTGGGAAACTTTCAGAAGAACCTTAGATGCTGAGTCACTGAAACTGCAGGACTTATGTCACTCTCAGGTGCTTGACAACTTCTCCAAACATCTGCATGCATTCAAGTCAGAAGCTGCTGATATTTGGAATAAGAAGTTTTCTCTGATGATTGTTGATGCTCCAGCTGATCAAATGGACATATCAAAAGATGAATTTGAAGATGCCTCTGACGATTCAAATCCCCTGGCTATTGTTTTGTTTAATCAACTTTCTGCTAAACCAGCACCTAAACCTGTGCCAACTCTTGTGATGGATCTGGGAACTCTGCTTTCTACTTTTCTTCGTTCTGACTCAACGATTTCTGCTCCAAAGGCTGTATCTGCTGAAGCTTATTCATCCTATGCTCCTACTTCACTTATCATGGATACTCTGAATGAGCTTAAGAGGGAAAATGAAGTCATTCACGAGCGCTTGGATATGAAAGATCAGACAAATCAAGAAATCAGAAACTGGATGATAAAACAAGAGGAATCTGTATCTGAGATCAAGAATCTTCTTATGGCCCTTGTTACTAAGAAATCTTAGTGTCATTTTGTTTCTTGTCTTTTATTTGTTGTTTTGTACTTCTGGATATTTTTATTTTTATTAAAACCTTTACTCTCTTCAACTATTTTTATATACTTTTTGATTATGCCAAAAGGGGGAGAAAATGAGTATTTTGATCTAATCTCTGATTAACAGTTATGGGACTAAGTCTCATACATTCTAACAAAATACAAGATTTCTTTCTATGTGCAAAAGAATTTTTGCAGGTATCACTTAAACTCTGAAAGTTTAATTCAGCTGAACATTATCTTCAAAAGATGTGACTGAAGAAATCCAAGAAGAAAATTTCCAAGCTCTGATAAATATTCTCAGGAATTTTTCTTATAGAAATATTTATTTCAAGGGGAGATTCTCATATCTTATTCAACTTTATTTCTATATCTGAATATTTTTTGTCATCATCAAAAAGGGGAGATTGTTAGAGCAAGATTAGTTCTGATCATATTTCAGAGTTTTAATGATAATAATAAATTATATTTTAGATAATTAATACTCTGATGAACGTATTTAACTGTTTCGGATAATGCTCTGACAGAAGCATTTTGATGTGTTGAGCTGAAAATAAATGAAGAAGTTCTTTGATGAAAGAACAATTTGTTTTAGCGCAACTGCTGATGCTGACTCTGGTAAGATAATTATTTAAATGCATCTTCTAATGCTTAGCAGGATTCCTTGTTTAGAAGTACCTTGAAAGCAATTGCTGTTCAAAAGTTTATTTGAAAGAAAACGCTGATCAAAAGTACGTAGCAAGCAAAGCGTTGTTTAGAAGATAAGCAAGCATGTTCTGAATTCAAGACGCGAAGCAAGTTCTGAAAGAATGTAAAATCTAACATGTCTTGTCAAGCTTCAGGAAACATGTTCTTACAAGTGCCGTTTGCTCTTTTAATGCAAAGACGGCTGCATGCACTCAAGTGTCTACGCTAGTTCATTGGAAAATGGAATAGTGCAAGGAAACACGCAAGCATTTAATGCTCTCCACTTTTGAAGGCAGCAACGGTCATTTTGTTCCTACTATATATAGAAGGACATTTATTGCAAGCCAACAACTAATCAATTTCAAAAAGAAGCAAGAACCACATGAAAAATTCTGGGCTCACAAATTCATTATTCATACACTTTGCAATATTATTCTTAGTGAAAAATCACAGTTGTGATATAGCTTTATTAGAAGCAAACTTTATTTCACTATCTGTAAAGATTAAACTCTTGTAATTGTTCCTTGAGAGACCAAGTTTGGTCAGATTTATCAAGTAGACTAGGACTAGTTTAAGTCTTAGTGGTGTTAGTCACTTGTAAGATTACTTGTGCATTGTTAGTCACAACAGTTGTTGTGTGTTTGTAATCAGTTGATTATAGTGAATTAAGTCCTTGTTGAGAAAGGCGAAATCACCTTGACGGGTGGACTGGAGTAGTTTGAGTTCAAACGAACCAGGATAAAAATAACCTTGTATTTCCATTATTGTTGAGCCTTTAAGAAAAAGAAAAAGTGAAACTTATTCACCCCCCCCCCCCCTTCTAAGTGTTTTCTCACCCTTCACTACATACTCGATAAAAAGATCGTTTCTATTCTTGTTTCCTTTAGACAACGCTATCCTACTATTAAGAAATAGGTAGCACCATCGTTGGAGTTTGTAAGGGTCAATTCGAAAGGGACGTATGGTCACTAAAGCACTGCTAGGACACCTTAGTAATAACCCCAGAATCTTAAGATCTTTTTAAGACAACATTTCTGAGGCAACATTCGAATGGGACATTGGATCTTTTTAGACAGAAGGGTAACTACTAAAGTATCCTATACTTAATGATCGTTTACCGAAGGCAACCGAAGTGAGAGTATACCCTATGAGTGATATGTGCGAGTGATCTGTTTCAGTTATTTATCTTTGCACATTAGGGTTTTCTAACCGTATTAATTTGTCATGCATTCTTGTCATACAATCCTATTAGCATACATCTAAACAGTTAAATATTTGCGAGAATTAAAAATGCGAGAAAATAAATCTACGCTATTACAAGGCTTCGGGGTGGGGGATTAATTACATAGCCAAAAACCCAGGAGTTTAAACAATAAATAAAACCCTAAATTAAACTATTACAAACCATGAACAATTACAAAATATTGGCAAAATAATAATAAGCGCGCGACGAATTAAATGCAAAACGATTAGGGTTTTGACCCTTTGACTAATCCTACTTGCGATTGATAAAGAAAATGTTTTGTTATTTGAAAAAATAGTGAATAATTGAATTAAAAAGAAAATCCTAAGTTCTAATTAATTTTAAATTAAGAAAAATAAATTAATTCATTCTAAAAAACCTATTTTTGTACTTTTCATTTATTTGAGAAAGCAAGAAAAATTAAATCAAGAGTTAACCTAATTTTCTAATTGAATTTTAATTATGAAAGAAATCAAAGTTGCCCTAAATTAATTAAACTAATTAATTAAAAAACATTTATTAAGAAAATAAATCTTTTTGTGATATTTGATTGGTTAATTTAAAATAAAATAATTTCATGTTGATTAAAGAAAAACAAAATACTTAAAGAAAAGAAATTAAAGAAAAATGATAGAAATAACCAAATGGGCCTGCTGTCAACAGATCTGGCTCTGATTGATGGATCCAGAAGATGATGACCCTCAGAAGATGAGGTGTGTTGGATTTGATTCTGGCTGATGGATCCAGAAGATGACCCTCAGAAGGTGGGGTGCGCTGGATCTGGTTTTGACTCATGGATCCAGAAGATGATGGCCCTCAGAAGATGTAGTTCACTGGATCTGGTTCTGGCTGATGGATCTAGAAGGTGACCCTCAGAAGGTGTATGTGCTAGATCTGGTGAAAAAAATGGAGAAAATGCCAAAAGCTCACGCCTGGGATCGACCCTAGAACAATGAGCTTCTGACTTCCTTCTTCTGACCAACTGCGCTGGATGTTAACTTGTTAATATAATAAAAACAAATAATATATCAGAAAAATAATTTTCTGGCCAGAATAACATGCCAGAATTTGAACCAACCAATCAAGTTGTGACACGCTGTTGTCTTCTTCCCTGGAACCGTCGTTTTAAGTTCTGAACCTTTACCTACAGACGCTGGTCTGTTGCTGAAACCTGTGTCATTCAAAAATCAAGCATATGAATATAAATTCGATTGGGGACCATGGATCAACTGGGTTTGAAACTATGATCTCCATGGTACCCATTATCAAGCCTACTTTTGCTTGAAACCTAAAACCCCAAATTGGAGCACGAAACCCTAACAATGGCAAAAGCTTATTCCTACACTATAAATTAAATCAAACTATCCAGAAACATTGCAAACATGATGTTGAATACAAATATGTAATTTAAACATGATAAATATGCAAGAATTACATTAATCAAATTTGGATATTTGTGCAAACCGTGAGAGTTATAAGGCGTGATTCTGGATGTTCTGGCGCCTGCGAATGACTGGGAATGCCTCCTGAGATGCTCAGGAATTGATTTCTGGCTTTGAAACTCCTTGATTAGCCCTCTATTCCAGAATTTGGATCTCACTTTCTTATCAAAAATTCTGAGTCTTTTCTGGCAGTTTCACGCCTCCAACCCCTTTCTTTTGATCTGCCAAGCTTTATTATATATCCCTCAATGAATTAGGGTTGCAAAACAGATTGAATCTTGAAGCTTTGATGAGATTTGATTTGATTTTCAATTTGTATGATATCTTTCTATTTTAATGCCAATCATGCCTTTCTTATACAAATTGTCATTGATATGATCTGATTCTGATCTTTCAGCATAATGAGCTTGTGATTCTGTCCAAAAATCCAATCAAAACAAATCTTTGCTATTATTTACCAATTATTTGATTTAATTCAATTTTTAATAAATAAAAAATCAAAATAAAATAAATAATGAAGCAAATAACATGTGAGTGAGCATTTGGTTCGTTGACCATGTTATAAGTGAGGTGCAAGCATAAAAAGTTAGGCCCATTTAGCAAAAAAAATGCAAATTTGAGCACATTTGACTTTTGGCAATTTTGCAAAAATGGTCAACTTGGCCAATGCATAAATCTCTCAATTTTTACCCTAGAGAGGTGTTCTTGGACTTTTTAGAAAGCTTAGGATGTTCTCTAAGCAACCCTTTTGGTCTAATATCATTGAGTCTTCCATGTTCATGTATGAAGCTTTGACCCAAAATGTGTTTTTGTTGACTTTCCAAAAGGACCTATAATGTAAAAATTCATATCTTTTTGTGAGTGCATATTCTGAACTTGGGAGCTGAAGATGAATTGTAGGGGATTGCATCCTATTCAGAATGAGTTTTGGATGGGTCATTTCTGATAAAGTATGAGAAAGTTATGCTTGGTCAAAGTTGAGTTGACTTTTCCTATAAAACCCTAATTTAGCAACTTTTGGGTTTTGATGAATTGTGAGCAATCCTTGAGGAATCATGATCAACCCTTGATCCAATGATGAATAATACTTCAAAATGAGGATGTTGACCAAAAATCTTGAAGTTTGACTGTATGTGGGCCACAATTGACTTTTGACCTAGTACAACTGATTTTCAGGCATTTGAGCAATTGACTAAGTAAACTTCTTCTGCAAGGATTGAAACTTGACATGGATGATCTTGAGAACATATTATGACAATGGTGAGCATTTGAGTCATTTGTGGTTCACACATCTTGATGAAGATGGAAACCTTAATTTGGGATAGACTGCCTTATGAGAGAGTTTGTCTGGTTAACTCTTGAACTTCCCTGAGAAATTTGGGGACCTCACTTGCCATGTGTTGAGAAATATGGGAGGGAAAATTTTAGGGTACAACAGCTGCCCCTGTTCAATCTTATTAAACCTGAAGATGTAGATTGGCTCGTATGCCTTTCGTGATCTGAAGGTGGAAGATGATTGAACACTAGAGTGCCCAG
This sequence comes from Vicia faba, assembly GCA_948472305.1. Lineage (NCBI taxonomy): Eukaryota > Viridiplantae > Streptophyta > Magnoliopsida > Fabales > Fabaceae > Vicia > Vicia faba. The sequence continues at coordinate 553,808,991 of OX451738.1, read as the reverse complement.
AAATTTGCACTCGCATGAAGTAATACTTTACTCGTGATATTGGGAATGGACTTATAAACGCCATTTGGTAGTTGCTAGAGAATTGTCGGAGATGGGCTTAAAGATTCCATCCAAAGGGGTGTCGATCACATAAGAGATTCCTTTGCGAGAACCCGTATATCTGTTGTTGAGGAGGACTTCGCTGGGGAATGCTGGTCTCTGTCTTGAGAAAAATAGAGCTTTAAGAGCTTCAGTTGTTTGTTACTCTACTGGGGAATAACTCCAGTTTGGGGAGCGGCAGTGAACTACGTATCTAGTCGGGGTATATGCTGCATCGCGACTTACTGGGGAAATTCAAAACCAATCGTGTTTGATCAGGTCCCGGTCTTACAGTGTTGTGGACTGCTGTCTGGGGATAAGGGAGGCAGAACCTGGATAGTGAGGTTATGCGAAGGAACCTGGATAGTAGAGTTACTTCGAGATGAAAGCCTGGATGGTAGGGTTGTGAGAAGGAACCTGGATAGTAGGGTTACTTCGAGATGAAAGCCTGGATAGTAGGGCTGTGAGAAGGAACCTGGATAGTAGGGTTACTTCGATATGAAAGCCTGGATGGTAGGGTTGTGAGAAGGAACCTGGATAGTAGGGTTACTTCGAGATGAAAGCCTGGATAGTAGGGTTGTGAGAAGGAACCTGGATAGTAGGATTACTTCAATATGAAAGCCTGGATAGTAGGGCTGTGAGAAGGAACCTGGATACTAGGGTTACTTCGATATGAAAACCTGGATAGTAGGACTGCTTCAATATGAAAGCCTGGATAGTAGGGCTGTGAGAAGGAACCTGGGTAGTAGGGTTACTTCGATATGAAAGCCTGGATAGTAGGGCTTGAGAAGGAACCTGGATGGTAGGGTTACTTAGATATGAAAGCCTGGATAGTAGGGCTATGAGAAGAAACCTGGATAGTAGGGTTACTTCAACATGAAAACCTCGATAGTAGAGTTGTGAGAAGGAACCTGGGTAGTAGGGTTACTTCGATATGAAAGCCTGAATATTAGGGCTGTAAGAAGAAACCTGGATGGTAGGGTTACTTTGATATGAAAGCCGGGATAGTAGGGTTGTTGAGAAGGAACCTGCGTAAGGTTGCATTTGTCACCGATGATTACTCAGTTTAGCTTCGAGTGTTGATCATGTACCTGCTGGAAATTGTTGATAATAACTGTCTTTCCTGAAAGAAATACAGGGTTAGTTATGCGTGATGCATGAGATGCATCGTGACGAGGTTCTTAAAATAAATGAGACTATGTTATATGTAATGCATGCACATGCCATGATATATGAACATGAAATGCTGACGTAATAATCTGAGTCCTGGAAGATAAATCCCTGACTGCTGCTTGGAGAGTATGAGAAATGGTATTCTTGACTGCTGTAAAAAACCATAGGTCCTCCACTTCTGTTGGGGATGGTGAACAAATATGACTGTGCTGGGGATTTGCCCCTTGTTTACGGATAACTCTACGGGGAACAACTCTGTTGGAGAGGAGATACTCTGTTGATAGATTCGCTGATTTGGAGAAATAAACTCAGTTGGGGATGAATTTCCATTGCTGGTGACAATGAACTCTGTTGGAGATTGAATTTCTGCTTGTGAGAGAAATAAACTCTGCTTGGGGAAGAATTTACTGATTCACTCGCGATTGTGAACCTCAGTTGGGGAGAGTTATGTCCTGTTTGGGAAAGCTAACATCACTGTCTTTGGATACCTTTTACTCTGCGGGGAGTGTATGTACCATTACTTATGTTCTCAAGTTGGCTCTATCCCGGTACCTGATGGTCAAAGTAACTGTAGGGTTTGGGCACTTCTTGTTTTTCCCTGTTCCTGGAATTACGAGTAATCGTCTTTGTTTCTTGTGTAAATATTTATGGGCAACAATTATTTTCAAATGCATATATCAAAAATGAATCATTGGATGCTCTTCGCAAAACAAAACAGGAAAAATAAAACAAATGGAAATTTCTTGTGAAAATGAATTGTATTGATTTTGAAGTTGGCCTGTAATAGGCGTTTTGTACAAAGAGGCTGACATCCTAGTAAGAGAACACCGCCGAAAGATTACAATTTGTGTAAAAGAAAGAAAAACAGCTATGTGAAATAATCCCATCGGGTTCCAACTCTACTATTGCCTTTATGTCTTTAAGCGTCTCATTACTTTGCTGCTTGGTCGAAGGTCGATCAGATTGATTGGCGCTATCTGAGCTTGATAGTCGATACCAAAGTCTAGTTGCAAGATGATCCAATAAGACATAATGTTACGCTTCAATCCCTAATTTTTTCCTGGACCGCCCTTTCGGGTTTTCAGTCCACCGGGATACCCTTTTTTGCCCAAGTCGCCTTTTCAAGTTTTCGACTTGCCGGGTGTACAGTTTTTTCATTTTCATCCCTTACTTTTTCCCAAACCTTTTTGGTTCGTCGGGAAGCCCTTATTTTTGCCTAGGCCAGTCAATCTAGCGGGTCTTTGATTATGTGTAGTATCTTTTCACTATGTCTGCATTGACGGGGTGAGGAAGGTCGTCACCATCCATGGTGGTTAGAATCATAGCTCCTCCAGAGAAAATGTTCTTAACCACAAATGGCCCTTCGTACGTGGGGGGTCCAGTTGCCCCTGGGATCACCTTGAGGTAGTATGATGCGTTTGATCACTAGATCCCTGACTTGATATTCTTGACGTCTGACTTTCTTGTTAAAAGCCTTGATCATTCGCTTTTGATACGTCTGACCATGACAGATAGTAGTAAGTCTCTTTTTCTCGATTAGATTCAGCTAATCAAGTTGGGTTTGGATCCATTCGTCTTCGTTCAAACCCGCGTCCTTCATAATCCTGAGAGAGGGTATCTGGACTTCGATGGATAGGACTGCCTCCATGCCATAAACCAAAGAGTAGGGTGTTGCCCCTATCGATGTTTGTGCTGAGGTACGGTACCCATGAAGAGCGAATGGTAACATCTCGTGCCAGACTTTATATGTCACCGTCATCTTCTGCACAATCTTCTTGATATTCTTGTTAGCTGCTTCAACAAACCCATTCATCTTCGACTGGTAGGGGGAAAAGTTATGATGCTGAATCTTGAACTATTTGCATAGCTCGGTGATCATTGTGTTATTGAGATTTATACCATTGTCAATAATAATCCTCTCTCGGACACCATATCGACAGATCAGATCGTGTCGGATAAACTGCGCCACGACGTTCTTGGTTACTGTTAGCAAAGGAAGCTGCCTCAACCCACTTGGTGAAATAATCAATTGCTACCAGAATGAAGCGATTCCCGTTAGATTCCGTAGGTATGATCTCACCGATCATGTCGATTCCCCATAATGCAAAGGGCCAGGGAGCTGTCAAAACATTCAGGGGAACCGGAGGTACATGCACCTTATCAGCATAGACTTGGCACTTATGACAGGTTCGAGAGTGCTGATAATAACCGACTTCCATAGTGGACTAGTAATATCTTGCCCCTAGGATTTTCTTCGCCATGGTATGTCCACTGGAATGAGTTCCGAAGGTACCTTCATGTAACTCTGCCATGATCCTTCCTGCCTCTCTCTTGTCTACACACCGCGGTAAGATTGAATCATGGTTACGCTTATAGAGGATTCCATTACTGATGAAGAACTTCGCAGCGAACCTTCTCAGAAACTTCTTATCATTAACATATGCCACCTCGGGGTATTCTTGACCCTCAAGATACCTCTTTACCTCGTGAAACCAGGGTTTATCTGCTACCTCTTCAGTCTCAATGTCACACCAATGTGCGGGTTCATCCAACCTCTCAATGGTAATCTGGGGAGCTTCATTGTCCCACCTGACTCTGAACATAGAAGACATAGTAGCTAGCGTGTCTTCCAACTGATTCTCTTCTCTTGGGAAATGTTCAAAGGTTATCTCCTCAAAGTGTGGGAGCAATGTCAATACATACTCTTTGTAAGGAATAAACTTTGGGTGCTTCGTATGCCACTCGCCCTTGATATGAATTATCACCAGGGCAGAATCTCCGAATACACTCAAGAACTTAATCCTCAGGTCAATAGCAGCTCGAAGACCCATGATACACGCTTCATACTCCGCCATATTGTTGGTGCAGTTAAAACATAATCGAGCGGTGAATGGGGTATGACAGCCCTCAGGAGATATAATCACAGCGCCAATGGTGAATCATATCGTGGAACAAAGCGACCATGGTGTGCTGATAAGTTGGCCTAACATTCTTCAACCCAAAAGGCATTACCTTGTAACAGAAGGTGCTCCACTGTGTAACGAAGGTTGTCTTCTCCATGTCCTTAGGAGCCATCTTGATATGGTTGTAGCCAGAAAAACCATCCAAGAAGGAGAAGATCTTGTGCTGCACGATGTTGTTGACTAGAACATCAATGTGAGGAAGTGGGAAGTTATCCTTGGGGCTTGCCCTGTTCAGATCTCTATAGTCCACACACATTTGTACCTTACCGTCCTTCTTAGGTACCAAAACGACATTGGAGACCCACTACGGATAAGAAGTGACAGCTAAGAATCCCGCGTCAAACAGTTTCATGACCTCTGCTTTGATTTTCTCTGACATTTTAGAGCGCATACAACGGACCTTCTGCTTTACCAGAGGGCAGTCTTCTTTAGTCGGAAGGCGATGTACCACAATATCAGTGTCCAAACCAGGCTTGTCTTCATAGGACCAGGCGAAGATCTCAACATAGTCATGTAGCATCTGTATTAACCGTTGTTTGACATTAGGCTCCAGATTCGCACCTATTTTAACCTCTTTCATGTCTTCCTCTGTACCCAAATTCACTGACTCAACTGGCTCTTCATGAGGCTGTATGGCCCTTTCTTCCTGCTTTAATAGTCTAGTAAGTTCTCCAGGCACCTCACAACCATCCTCACCTTCGTCCTTGGCTTGGTTGATCGGATTTTTGAAGTCATAACTGGCAGTAGCAGAGTTGTTATCAATGGGATCCAGAGTGGATATGGATCTGGAGTATGATACGTGAGTGTGTGTAAGAGAATAGCTGTTTTGATAAAGTGAGAGACGAAAAAGAAAAACAAGGAGCGCAAAATTTGTATGCAAGAAACGTCCAATACTTTATTAATGATATATGGAATGACAAATAATAGCCCTCACAAGCAAAGCCAAGGTGCCTCGGGCAAGGAACTGTGCCGTAAAGTTTCAAATTGTTTATTACAAATCTTAAAACAAATGAGTTAATTACTGTGGAATAAAAGAAACAGGTATGAAGTCCCTAGCCGTCCAGTTATTCAGTCCACCGTTGGTTGTTGGGTAGATCCAACTGTCGATGTCTCAATCTTCTTCACTGTCCTCAATTGCGTTAAATCCCCGATTGCTGATGTGTAGGGGAGGTCTTTCAATCCGTGCGTGCCTAACAGCCTTTTGAGCCCCTGTAGTAAAGCCCAAACCAAATTTGTCAATTTTGTGAGTAAAATCAGGGAGCCGACCCCAATTGGTACACCCACCTTCTTCAACCACAACCCTGGCGTCCTTGAGAGAAGCCATCTTCAGTGGAGGTTTGTTGGTAGTAACTTCAGTTGATGCCAAAGTCTGAGGGACCTCTTCGAAGTTCTGACTAGGAGTTTCTATGAACTCCCTGTCCATCTCTACATAGCGGAAGGAATTGAGATGACTCACCATATACTCTTCTTCACCTCGCACCGTGACAATTTTCCCCTTCACTGGATACTTCAGCATTTGATGGAGTGTAGAAGTAACTGCCCCAGCCCTATGGATCCAAGGACGACCCAACAAGCAAGAATACGATGGTCTGATATCCATTACGTAGAAGGTGGACCCAAAGGTCTGAGAACCCATTTTGACAGGGATGTCCACCTCCCCGTGCACCATTCTTTTTGATCCGTCAAAAGCCCTTACCACAATGTTACTCGGCTTTAAAGTCAAACCCTCACAATCCAAATGGTCCAATGCTTTCTTTGGCAGAACATTCAGCGAAGATCTGGTATCTACCAGCACATGAGCCATGGTGGTGCCTGAATCAACCTGGCCGAACCGTCATCTTGTAATGAAAACATCAATGAAGTCGCCACCAAACGTCTTTTATCTCGCCAAGAGGGAAAGGTAAACATCGAGAAAACTTGAAGAGGGAGAAATCACGGTCTTTCGACCGAGAGATTGGGTAAGGGAGTCTATTATGCGAGGGGAAGATATTAGCACCCCAGACGCCCGTAGTAGTCTACGGTATCCACTCTTGTTGTCTAATCTAATGGGTGTGGTCAAAACCTATGTCTATGGCTTATAGCTAAAAAGGGAATGCATGCAAAAGAAAAAAAAGAAAACAATGTAGGGAAAATAAAAGTTGTGCTCGGTTGGGCCCTACCCCAATGCCTACGTATCCCTTTTAAGGAATCAGAGCAGCCGTAGTTTGGCTCATATATTCTGGTTGGTTTGTGTTTTTTAGTTAAGACAACAAAAACAGTCAAGATGGCAAAACATCAAATAAAACAACAAACAAATGAGATGATAAAACATTTACTAAATAATAACAAAGTAACATGTCAAAGATAGAGAAACACCAAATGATAAAACATCACACCTGACAATGACATTGAGAGTCAAAGTAGGATAACCAACATGTGCGATGGCGAAACATCGGCTTCAAACAAATGTGCGATGGTGAAATATCAGATAAAAGATAACAAGGTATCATGGCAAAGATGGCGAAACATCAATAAACCGGATGACAAAACATCACACCTAACAATGATATTGAGAATCAAAGTAGGATAACAAACATGTGCGATGGTGAGAACATCGGCTTCAAACAAATGTGCGATGGCGAAACATCGGCTAAAAGATAACAAGGTACCATGGAAAAGATGGCGAAACATCAATAAACCGGATGAAAAAACATCACACCTAACAATGATATTGAGAATCAAAGTAGGATAACAAACATGTGCGATGGCAAAACATCGACTTCAAACAAATGTGCGATGGTGAAACATCGGTAAACCAGGTTTAAAAACAAAGCCAAGAGGCGCACAAACAAATAAGATTGATTTGTATCTTTTACCTTGAAGAAGGGTTTGAGTTTATTATAGGTGTTTTATGATTTGCCAAGAAAAACAATTTTTGTTTTAAGATGCAAAATGCAAAGGAAGGAAAAAACAACTAAGGGAAACTAGCCTAGCACTATCCCTAGTGTTATCATACAATGATTGACCCTAAGGTTGAGGATAAAGGAAAATCCTACCCTATGCTAGCATACATGGATTCCTACCTTAATTAACATGTCAAAGGAAGCTTAACAAAACTATCCTATAGGGAACAGGAAATGAGAGCTAAGTCGTGATCTCAATTTCTAAATTGAGTGACTCATCGATCAACAATTAAAGAAAAAAAACAATAAACATCCTATAGAGAACATGCACTGAGAGGGAAGTCGTGATCTCAATTTCTAAATTGAGTGACTCATCGATCAACAATTAACGAAAAAAACAATAAAAATCCTATAGGGAACATGCACTGAGAGCGAAGTCGTGATCTCAACTTCTAAATTGAGTGACTCATCGATCAAAAGTTAAAGAAAGAAACACAAACACAACACATGTATCAAACAAAACAGAGGGCCTCCTGACATATATCAGCAATAGAGGTCCCATCATGCAACATAGAACTATGAAAATAGAAGAAAGGGAATAGTGCAATACCAAACGGATAACTATCCGTAGCAACTGAACAAGAATAAAAGAAACCCAGAGAACTTCAAGCAAGCTGGCATCGGCAGACAAATCAAGTCAGAAATTACGCCATCAGGATGTAAATATTGAGATTTTCAGATATGAACAGATCCCATGGGCAATGTATAGCATTCATAATCACATATATATCCTGCATAGACTATAAAATATGCCAAACACAAGAGTAGTACCAACATAATAAATTGTGTTCCACAAATAAAGTGAAACACAGTAGCCTCAAGTCAAAAATGGAAAACTTTTCTCAAAGTACCTCGCACATTCAGCAGCCAAGTTAGTATTCCCATAAATAGAATGATGACTCACATAAGGGATGGATAATGACACCATAATAAAGTGAGGAAACATGATAACAACTATCAAAACATTAGATATGATAGACAAAAAGAAACAGGCATATGCACAATTTGGTCAAAAGTTAGAGGAATTTTGCTCCTTTCTATCACCATATTGAATTGACAATTGAATATCAACCAAGGATCATGGGAGCTTGAGAAGAATACAATCAAAGACCATGAAGGTCAATAGCAACCACAATTCAATCATACTCAATTACTTTATCACAACTCACAAGCATAATAGAAGAGGAATCCCATACAATGCATCAAAGACTTAGATCTCAAGCTAACCATGGAAGAAAGTCAAACAAGGACAAAATTAGAGAGCTTGTAACAATCAAAGATTTGAAGTAAAGCTTCCAAAACATGATTAGGACCTGATCAAAAGGTTAAAGTGTTGATTCTATAACATGCTACACAAGTGCATTCAAAATGCCTCAAAAATTCAACAAGGATAAAAGAAAGAAGCCAAACTTTATTCATAATTAGAACTAACTTAAGTAATAGGGATCAATTACTCTCAAGTATTCATGAGACTATCATTGAAGTATCATTTCCCTTCATGTCATCATTGGCCATCTAATGACCTCAAACTCAAATTGAAAACTCAAGTTTCAAAGTGAAGATCAACAAGAAAGCAAAAAGTCATAAAACATGCATCAAAAGGTTCAATCATTCAAACATGGGGCATTAAGTGAAATGACTTGAGTTTATGTGGATAAACAGAACCAACATGATCATTAGGTGCCCAATTATAGGCCTCACTCAAGTCCATTGGCCATCAAGCAAATTGCAACAAGATATGCAACATTAATTGGGTACCTTCACTTCAAAAATACATCAAAAAAGGAAAAGGGATTCCATAATTCAAAAAAAAAAAATTCCTTAGAATCCTTGAGATGTATAAGAGTCAGCAAACATGTTTTAAGTTCATGGATGGATGAGGAAAGGATCAATCAACTTCAAATATCAAAAACTAGTTGGCAAAAACCACCAAACTAGACAAGTTTTCAAAATATTTTGTGGAAAATACCAAAACTTATCAATTAATTCAAGAAATCTTTTTAAGGACCTCAATCCATCTATGAACCTTAAACAAGAATCAAATTCAATTGAAACTCAAGGCCAGTTGCTTTTTGGAATCAAAACAAACAAGGGAGTTAGCAAAACCATAATTATTTAGAAAATGAACTCAATTATTGATTAATCAAGTTCCAATTCTAAACAAATCAAATTAAAATCATACGAAAATAAAGAAAACTCTAAAGATCATAGAACTTATTTTTTAAATTTTTTAAAATTAAAGAAAAGTCAAAAATAAAATCAAAATTCAAACCTTTAAACAATTAAACAAAAATTCACATCTCAAAATAAAATTCCAATCAAAAGTCAGAAAAATATCCAACCAAAATTATATTCAAATATTAGAATTAAAAACCAGCATTCACGATTTTTTGTGGAATTTTTTATTTAAAGGAAATATTAAAATAAAAATCAAACAAACAATTAAACAATTAAACTATTATTAAATGACAAAAAATGCAAACCCTAGCCAATAGTCATAAAAAGGTCAAAACAAAATTATATTCAGACACTATGATTAAAAACAAACTTATATGATTTTTTTGAGAATTTTTGAATTAAAGAAAATATTAAAATAAAATCAAACAAACAATTAAACAATTAAACTATTATTTAATGACAAAAATGCAAACTCTAGCCAAAATCATAAAAAGGTCAAAACAAAATTATATTCAGACACTATGATTAAAAACAAACTTATATGCTTTTTTTAGAATTTTTGAATTAAAGGAAATATTAAAATAAAATCAAACAAACAATTAAACAATTAAACTATTATTTAATGACAAAAATGCAAACCCTTGCCAAAAGTCATAAAAAGGTCCAAAAAAATTATATTCAAACACTATGATTAAAAACAAACTTATATGATTTGTTTGAGTATTTTTGAATTAAAGGAAATATTAAAACAAAAATTATGAAACAAACATTTCAAATAAACTTCTCAAATTAAATTTCTAATCAAAAATAGAAAAAAAATGCTAAACTAAAATCAGAATCAATTTCTAAATTATTTTATGAGTTAAAGATAATTTTTGTGGAATTTTTAGAACAAAATAACTATTAAAATAAAAATAATCATTGAACAAACAATTAATTAAACTTATGAAATTTTAAACCAATCAAAACATTTTTAAAAATTCCAATAAAATTACACAAGATAGTAGAAATTATTTTGGACTTGTGAAATTTTTTTAAGAATGTTTTAAATTGTTTTGATCAAGAAACAAAAATCAAAAAATCAATTGAAATCAAAATATAAACTAAATATTCAAAAATTCAAGTGGACCGTTCAGATGATGACACCTCATCACCCCTAACCTCCAGCCAAACCAGAAAACGCGCGCGCCCATCAGTGTTGCACCCCAACTTCAGTCCCTCCAAACAAACTCGTTTTTCAACCAATTTTCATCAAATCAAGTGCAAATTAAAGCTAACATGGCAAGGAATTAAACACAATTCAAATCACATCAAATAGACAGCCATGGATATAGAAATCTCAGCATGAAATCACCAAAAACTCACTGAAACCTAGAGTTGCATAGATCTCAAACAAGCATTATATACCAAATAAAACCTCAAATTGCTTCAGAATCATTCATATAACATCCATAAACAGATATTCACGCTTAATTTCAACAATAAACGACTACATTTCAAAAATCAAAGTTGAATGAACCTACCTCAATTCAAAATCCAAATGCTTGATTCTCTCACTCCAGATGTGATTCAAATCTTGCTTTAGCTTCCTTAGCACTTGAGGATGAAGAAGCAAGAAGAAAAACTCCAAATGCACTACTGAAACTTGAGATTCAAAGAAAAGTGCAGCTATGAAAATTCTGAGTTCAGATCTGGAATATGGAAGTTATGAGCTCTCTACCTCGCCTTCAGTGCTTGCTTCTCATTATATATGACATATAGAGTAGGTTTTTCAAGAGAAATGGGCTTCAAAATGAGTGCATTGCCCAATTGGAATTTTTGCTATATTGAAAAGTGAAATTTTGACCATGCCAATGCCTCGTGCATTTTTCCTCATTTCAATTGCTTTTGAGGCCTTTTTTACTCTGATTTTGATCCACCAAATCTTGGCCCTTGATTCCTTATGATGAGATCATGCTAGTGTTTTTGCAAATTTGGCAAGTTTTATAAATTTTGGAGTCATGGTGGTACAACTGCACATGGGGCACGATTTTGCTGCCATTATAGGCTTCCTCAAATCATAAATGTGTCATTGGCCTGATTAGAAGTGAAGAGAATGGCTGAAAATGAAGTTCTCAAGTTTTGGCATTTTGCTTGCATGGCTAAAGTTCAATAAATTGGCATGAAATTCAAAAGACTATAACTTGCTCATACTTTTGAATTCGGATACAAATGAGTACAATTTGGAAAGGTATTGAAAAGATCTACAATCCATTAGTTTTGAGTTTTTGCAATTGAATCCACTAAGGTCCTCAAAAGTTGACATGAAATTCACTAATTTTGGAAAATGACCTATAATTTTAACTTGAGGCATGAACTTCCAAAGACCACAACTCTTGACTTGCCAATTTGGACATGAGACCAAAAAGAGATGAAAGACCACCCTCTTATCTTTCCCAGCATATTTCATTTGCATTTGTTTGATCAAAGGTGAATAAAATATGAATTTTTGAAGTTAAGTCTTCATTTTCCAAAATTAGAAACTTTTAAGGTTTCTTCACGAACAAGTTTCAACCCAAACCTCAATCTTTTTGATCCAATGATCAAAATGGACTTGAAATATGAAAACTACATCCTTGAATTGACGGTTGACCAAAAGTTCCCTTGGTCAACCTTGACTTTGACTGATTTTGACCAAAAGGACCATTTTGCCCCTTTGAATCTATTGATCCACTTCCCTTCAAAATTGATGATCAAAACTTCAAAAATATGATCTTCTAAATATATAGAGGCCATGTACAAAGTTTCACTTCAAAATTCTCAAGAAATCTTGATGAAATCCCAAACCCTAGTTTTGGTTAACACCTTAGGAGACTGATGAATCATCTCCAAAATTTCAAATCCTCTGCGCATCTTGACCAATTTCTTGTGCAAAAACTTTTCAAATACCAATGGGATGTTGTAGCTTCAAAATCAAGATTTGTACATTGATCAATAGCCTTGATCAAACAAAACCCTAATTTGACTGGTGAATCAAAAGAGTGATTCCTCTTATAATCAATCTCAAACTTCAATCCTCTAATGATCCAAAGAGATGGATAAAATATCTTGAGATATGAAATAACTTTTGAGCTTGAAAGATCCAGAGGTTTAGATGATAAGGTTCTACTTGAGAAACTTGTCAATGCAATCAACCTTCAAAGCTTGAGGAAGACTTGATAACCAAAGTATTTTGATCCCACCACAATGTATGAATGCAATGCAATATGATATTCATGATGAAACATAAGCCTAAATCAAGAGGGTAAATTTTGGGGTGCAACAATGCCCCTGCACTCAATCGAGACATGCAGAGCATCATTATGATTCCGACCCTTAGGGGTCAGATCCGCATCTGAAAAGCCTAGCCCATTGTCAGCAGTCAGGCTGGCCACACAATCTTTGAACTGATCTGCTGAAGTTTCCTGCGGCACATGCGCAGTCTTGAGAAATGCAATCAAAGCCTTCGCATGGGCTTCATAACATAATAGCAGAGACAACATGTAGATCTTTGACGGGGTCTGCCCCAGCAGTTCGACCATATTGTAGTCGCTTTTCTTGATAATTTTCAGTATTTCCTCTATTTCTTGTTTAGAGGCTTCCACAACAATTTTTCTAGGCTCCTCCGTCCGGGATGGCTCTGCGACAGGGGTGATAACTGGAGTGAGAACTGGAACAATAGTTGATGTACTAGCGGGAACAACAGATGGAATGACACTAGGTTTGTTGACAGTCGGAGGGGAAATCTCGGGAGAGAATATCCTTCCGCTTCTAGTAACCTTACTAGCCCCGACAATATTACTGACATCAGCATCCGCTTCTTCATTCTTCAAATCTTGCTTAATGCCATGATAATACACATCAGCACCATAGTGCCATGGGACAGCCTTGTCTTAAGTGTACGGGATGGGACCAGGAATAATGATTATTAGTGGAGCAATTCTTTGAACATGTGTAATCCTAATAGGTCTTCTCGAGGAAACCTTGGAAGGATTGGCGAAAATGGTTTTAATGGCGACATCTTCATTTTGAACAACAAGAATCATAGTCTTCTCAAACAAAATTTATTTATTATCCATCAGGCGCTGAACACCTGACTTCAACAAACGGAAACCATAAGGTAAAATTGAGCACATGTGGCAACCTTCACCACAACCCAGAAATAAACCAGCCAATTGCAGATTCCTCTTAACAGTTATAAGAGGAGTAGAAATTTCTTCAACAGAGGTCACAAACAAATCAGTGTCAACAGCATTGACTCCACGACCATGTTTGGGCATGGGAGCAGTTATAACATTCGGCTTTTCTGGAGCATCAAACTCTATCTCCTTGGCTTCAATCAAGTCTTGTACTTTATTTCTCAGAGCCCATCAATCATTGGTATCGTGGCCAGGACTCTCAGAATGGTAGGTGCACCACGCGTTGGGATTTTATTTGGGAGAGGCAGTGTTTGGATTTTTGGGAGCCTCTCTTAAGGTTGCCAAGTTGGATCTCAGTAGGTGAGGTAACACTTCAGCCAATGTCATGCTAATGCGGGTAAACTGCCGATGTGGTCTTTCCAGCCTTTGTTGATTGTTGCATTGTGGAGAAACTGCGGGTCTTGGTATCACTATAGCATTTACCGTTGGACGGTGTTCAGATCTGTTTTGGCCCCTCGGGCTATAAACTGCACTGGCTTCCTTCTTACCAGTAAAAGGTTTCTTTATCGAACTCGAAGAGGCATCCTTCTGTATTTTGCCACTTCAAATTCCAGCCTCTACTCTTTCTCCAGTTAAAATCAACTCGGTGAAACCAGATGATGAGCTGCCGATTAAGTGATTGAAAAATGGACCAGACAGCATCCCCAGAAACATATCAACAAGCTCCCTATCAAACAAAGGGGGTTGAACTCTGCCAGCCAAATCCCTCCATTTTTGGGCATAATCTTTGAAACCTTCACTTGCACCCATGGACATACTCTGGAGTTGAGCACGAGCAGGAGCAAGGTCGGCATTATACTGATACTGCTTGTAGAAAGTGACAACAAGATCTTCCCAGTTTCAGACACTGGCTGTCTCCAACTGGTAGAACCATTCAAGCTGAGTCCCTGACAAACTATCTTGAAAGAAATGCACCCACAAATTTCTATCAGCAGTGTGAGGTTGAATCTTCCTGACATACGAGCGGGGATTGAGTTTTTGGCAGGACACTCCATCATACTTAGGAAAAACCGGAGCTTTGAACTTTCGAGGGATGACCACTCCCGATACCAGTCCCAGTTCTCCGGAATCCAAACCAGGTATCTTCTGAATTTCTATAGCACTCAGACGGTGTTCAAGCTGCTTGTATCTATCCTCAACAGGAGGATATTGCGCATCATCAAAATCAGTATCATTATCGGAGACTGTAGGACTAGGGTCCTTTTCCTCTTCTTGGTTCTCCCCGTCTTTGGATGAAGAGGTCAGATCTGTTTGATGCTTCAACCTTTCTCCAAACCTTCTGCCCATATTCAGAATACCGACCTTCTTCTTCTTCTTCTTCTCTTTCAGAATGAGGGTCTTCAGATCCTCTTGCCCCTTTTCCAGACTGATGAACATCTGTTGGAACTGGGTGTTCTGTGCCTGAAGATCTTTAATGACTTGATCGGAAGACATTTCTACTGAAATAAACAACGAAGAAGATGAGAAACCTGTAGTGGTACCTGTAATGATGTGTATGATAATGGGATGTGCATGTAATGATTTCAAAGACTTTGGGAGATTTAAATTTGCAAACCAAAATAAACAAAACTTTATTAGCTTAAATTTGAAAGGTTCAACATGCCTTTAAGGCGTTATAAATAAGTAAATAAAACAAATCTAAAACTAGAAAAGCAAAATCAAAAGTCCCATGGATGCTTTCTCTTTGTGCTGATGTAATCATTGAGCACTCTTTCTTCCTCGAGTTGCCTGGTGAGCTTCAAAACCTTCCTCTCTTTCTCATGGAACTATTCCCTGTCTGTATCTCACTCATTCTTCAGCTGAATCTAAGACCTCTGTAACTCCCCAAGATCAGTGGGCATGTAACGATAGAGAACCGTGTAAGGAATGCCGTCTTCAGTAGTGTGTTCCACAATCACTGGTAATACGGCCGCATAAGGCATCATAAGCTTCTGGGCACGAGCTCGGACCCATTGGAGGTAAGGCTGCATAGGAAGGGAAGTCTTCAGTCCCAACTCAAGGGGGTCAGATCTATTTACCATGCCCCAAGCTCGTATGAACCTCCGGCGATGCCCCTTAACATCATCCTCATAGTCGAATACAATATCCTCGAGAAGTAACTCATGGGGACCGTCTCTTCGAGCAAGACCAAATTATCGCAAAGTTAGACAAGGATTTTAAGTTATACCCCCTCTGATACCAAGTAATGGGGGGTACCCCCACAGCGGTCAATAACAACAACGTCTTCCATAGCTCGAGAACACCAAAGAATATCCGTATGAGCGAGTGACATTATTTTGTGCGACCAACCCAAACCTTCTTAGTTCTTCAGTATAGACATATGGAGGTAAGAATTAAACCACCTCGACAACAACGTCATGCAACACATAAGAGTCCCTCTTCTCCTTGTGGTACGAGTATAGAGAGCGTGCAAAATATCTCCAAGCAAGGTAGGCACAAGATTACGAGAAAGGAAAATCTTGATAACATTCACATCTACGAAAGAGTCCGGATTAGGGAAGAGAACTAGACCGTAGATAAGAAGCGCCAAGACATCCTCAAAAACTTGAAACTCCATATCATCCCAAAATAGTTGAGCCTGGTCTATCAGAAATTTGGCTAAAAAACCCCCGACTCCGCTTCGAGTTTCCCAATTGGATACCACATCGGCCCGTTTCAAATGTAAAGCTGAGGCAATGACTTCTGGCTTAGGAAATTCTTCTATACCTGTGAAGGGTACCTGTTCATGAATGGATATGCCCAATAGATGAGAGAATTCTTCCAAGGTGGGCACCAACTGATAATCTGGAAAGGTGAAGCAGTGATGCTTGGGATCGAAGAACTGATAAAGTACACTCATCATCTGTTCATCAGGGTTTGAATTAACTAGGCTGAGAAGTTGACCGTGTCTCTTAATGAACATAGAAGTTTCAGAAATTCTTTACACTAGCTCTTTGAGTTGGGATGGTATCTCCACAAAGTTGATTCGGATAGTCTTTCTACGCACGGAAGCCATAATCTGCAAAACAGAACAAAGATAAATTCCCTTGGTCTTTGAAATGGTTAGTGTAATGAAGCATGAATGCTATGTTATGATTCATGATGTCATGATAAACCACAAGTATAGCAAACACAGTTAAATCCCACAAAGCCCTTAGGTTTAAGGCTTGCATGAGGTCAAAGGTAATACCCTCTTGAAGCTAAGTTGGTTTCAAACCTGTCCTAGAAAAGTAATCAGGTTCTAGAGGATCTCAATATCACTGACCATCCTCCATTGGTCATGGTTTCAGCTCACGCAATCTTTTCTTGCAGCCGAAATTATTCCGAGAGTATGGTATCAATGAGTGTAGCATCGAGTATCAACCAGTTCTCAGCTCTACACTGAGGCCCGCTATCTCACTACTTTCTAATGGCCAAGTTGGGTGATTAAAGGTTCTAAGGTTAGTTGATGCTTAACGACACCACGCGGCGGCCCCGTATTCTCCCCGTTTCTCCACAAGGGATACCGGTACCAACCAAAGTGCGAAACCAACGTAGCTACTGCTTAAATCGTATCGGTCTATGCTGCACAGTTCCCTCACAGTCTATTGCTACTTACCTAAAAGGTGTTCCCCAGATCTGGGTGTAGGATCTATAGTAACCCCAAACAAAAACCCTTAAAAGTAAAGCAAACAAAGAAATCAAGAGAAGCAATTATGATGAACTAGATCCTAAGGTATACCCCACTTATACATCCCCAGCAGAGTCTCCAGTTCTGTGATACGGTGGCATAATCGACTGTTTTTTACTGGTTTGCATTTTGCGCTTTGTATTCGTAAAATGTCGCGGTAAGCAAGAGTCGCCACCGACTTTTATTTCATCCAACCAGACAGGAAAAAAGTACAGAAAAAATCCATTTTTGAGATATTATGAGTACGGGGGTAGATTATAGAAAGGGAAGGTGTTAGCACCCTTTCTATCCATGGTTTTCCATGGGCTCTTTGGTACTTGCTCATTTTTAAATTGCTTGTGTTTGTGTGCCTTGTTTTTGAAAAGTTTTGACTTCGTGATAACCCTTGTATCAGTCCTCAAAGGTGTGACGAAGTTGTTTTGATAGTTGGTTTGAAAAGTGTAAGTGTGAAAAGTTTTGATTTTAGTAAGTACCTACTAGCATCTAGCTAGTCGAAAAAAAGATCGTTTCTATTCTTGTTTCCTTTATACAGCGCTATCCTACTATTGAGAAATAGGTAGCACCGTCGTTGGAGTTTTTAAGGGTCAATTCAAAAGGGACGTACGGTCACTAAAGTAATGTTAGGACACCTTAGTAATAACCCTAGAGTCTTAAGATCTTTTTAAGGCAACATTTCTGAGGCAACATTTCCGAAGCAACATTCGAATGGGACATTGGATCTTTTTAGACAGAAGGGTAACCACTAAAGTATCCTATACTTAATGGTCGTTTACCGAAGGCAACCGAAGTGAGAGTATACCCTAAGAGTGATATGTGCGAGTGATTATTTCAGTTATTTATCTTTTCACATTAGGATTTTCTAACCGTATTAATTTGTCATGCATTCTTGCCATACAATCCTATTAGCATACATCAAAACAGTTAAATATTTGCAGGAAATAAAAATGCGAAAAAATAAATCTACGCTATTACAAGGCTTCGGGGTGGGGGATTAATTACATAGCCAAAAACCCGGGAGTTTAAACAATAAATAAAACCCTAAATTAAACTATTACAAACCATGAACAGTTATAAAATATTGGAAAAATAATAATAAGCGCGTGGCGAATTAAATGCGAAACGATTAGGGTTTTGACCCTTTGATTAATCCTACTTGCGATTGATAAAGAAAATGTTTTGTTATTTGAAAAAATAGTGAATAATTGAATTAAACATAAAATACTAAGTTCTAATTAATTTTAAATTAAGAAAAATAAATTAATTCATTCTAAAAATCTATTTTTGTACTTTTCATTTATTTAAGAAAGCAAGAAAAATTAAATCAAGAGTTAACCTAATTTTCTAATTGAATTTTAATTATGAAAGAAATCAAAGTTGCCCTAAATTAATTAAACTAATTAATTAAAAAACATTTATTAAGAAAATAAATCTTTTTGTGATTTTTGATTGGTTAATTTAAAATAAAATAATTTCGTGTTGATTAAAGAAAAACAAAATACTTAAAGAAAAGAAATTAAAGAAAAATGATAGAAATAACCAAATGGGTCTGCTGTCAGCAGATTTGGCTCTGATTAATGGATCCAGAAGATGATGACCCTCAGAAGATAAGGTGCGCTGGATTTGATTATGGATGATGGATCCAGAAGATGACCCTCAAAAGGTGGGGTGCGCTGGATCTGGTTTTGGCTCATGGATCCAGAAGATGATGGCCCTCAGAAGATGTAGTTCACTGGATATGATTCTGGCTGATTGATCCAGAAGGTGACCCTCAGAAGGTGTATGTGCTGGATCTGGTGAAAACAATGGAGAAAATGCCAAAAGCTAACGCCTGGGATCGACCCTAGAACAATGAGCTTCTGACTTCCTTCTTCTGACCAACTGCGCTGGATGTTAACTTGTTAATATAATAAAAACAAATAATATATCAGAAAAACAATTTTTTGGCCAGAATAATACGCCAGAATTTGAACCAGCCAATCAAGTTGTCACACGCTGTTGTCTTTCCTGGAACGGTCGTTTTAAGTTATGAACCTTTACCTACAGACGCCGGTCTGTTGCTGGAGAGAGAGAGAGAGAGAGAGAGAGAGAGAGAGAGAGAGAGAGAGAGAGAGAGAGAGAGAGAGAGAGAGAGAGAGAGAGAGAGAGAGAGAGAGAGAGAGAGAGAGAGAGAGAGAGAGAGAGATTCAATCTCAATGTTCTGTTTTTAAAGTGTCAAATAATGTGAGTTTTTAAATTTTATTTATCATTATTATATTTATTATGATCAGTATATTTATTATGATTGTAAGTAATTTTGATAAAGTCTTATGAATTCTATTGTCAAATAAAATGCAGTATTCCTAAACTGGATGTGACCAAGTTAGGACTATTTTTATTCTCTTTACTTTTTTACTATAATATTTAAGTAGGTTTTATATTCATTTGTATTTTTTTAAAACTAATAGGATTTTATTTTAATTAGTTCTATTAATTCATTAAATCTTAGTTAATTTAATTATATTCATGTAATTAGAAAATGCTAAAAAATATGCCTATAGTTTTTAAGTAATTAAATAATTAATTCAAACATTCTATAAATAATAAGATGTCCATATTCGAGTAATTAAATCGGTCGACACATCGTCTATCAGTTTATTATTCAAAATCAAACAATTAAAATCCATACAACTCACCCAATTCACCATCCGCAAATGACACGTGGACAATATCTGGCCACGTGATGAGGAGAATGTATCAGACTCCCCCACTCTACGTCTTAATATAGCTAACCAATCAATTTTTTTTTACTAACTTAGTCAAAACTTCAAGATCATTTTCAAAAAAAGATTAAATAGCATTGTTTTTCAAATTAACTACGAACCGCATCTACGATCACTCAATTTACAATCCAGACAAAGTTCAAGGATAATTCGAAAGTAATTCTACACAATCTTATAGAAAAACACCGACCAACTACGAACTACGAATTGAGATTCTGATTCCTCATAAGAGGATACATAGGCATATATGACTAAAAATCGTTGCGAGTTTCCCTATTAAAAGATTAAAACCCTATTTCCTAAACCTTTAAAATCTAAACCCTAGTATCCTTGTGAACAAGTTAGATGAGGGGTGTCTAACACCTTCCCTTCATCTAAAAATGAGTCAACGACCTAGAATCTCTAACTTATTTAGGGTTAACCTTTATATTTCCTTCCTTAGGATAAAATTAAGGGTGGCGACTCTATATTTTTGCCGGTTATTACATATGTTTCGTCCAATCTGTGGAGCGAAAACCATGACCATCAATCTCTAGTAAGTAGCCCTGACATTCTTCAAACCGAACGACATAACCTTGTAGTAATAGTTACTCCGATCTATCATGAATGTTGTCTTTGATGCATCTAACGGGTTCATATGAATTTGGTTATACCCGTAATAAGCATCCATAAAGCTCAAGAACCTGAACCCAGAAGCTCCGTCGATCATCCGGTCAATATGAGACAGCGGATAAGGATCCTTTAGACATGCCTTATTGAGGTCGGTGAAGTATACACACATTTGTCACTTCCCAGTTTTCTTTTTAACCATTACCACATTGGATATCCAGGTAGGATACTTGATCTCTCCGATGAATCCGACCTTCATCAGTTCATCCACCTTTTCAAATATCGCCGTACTCTTTTCTTCGCCGCCCTTTGTTTTTCTTGGGACACCGGTTTCACCCCTAGCTCAAGTGCTAAGTGATGACACATGATGTTAGGGTCTATACCAGGCATTTTAAATGGCTTCCACGCAGACAAATCAACGTTTCTCTTCAGAATATAAAAAATTTAGCCTCCTCCTCTAGTGATAGATTGGTTCCCATGTGAGTAATCTCTGAGGATTGAGGACTAATTTGAACTTCTTTATTTTCTTCCCGAGGAGCTAGGCTATCCTCTTTGGGATCTCCCCGAGGATCAATATTGACCATATTGACTTGTGGTTGTCTACTCCTTCTACAATCGTAGTCTTCCTTTTAGGTTTCAGATTGTCCTTATAACACTTACGTGCCAGAACTTGGTCTCCACGTAACATTTCGACCCGAAACTTGCTGAGAGGGTACTTCATAGTGAGTTACAGGGTTGACAGTGTCACCTCCAGTGAATTGAATAATGGTCTCCCGATTATGATGTTGTAGGGAGACGTTGCATTGACAATAAAGTACCATACTCTATATGCTTTAGCGTTCTCCTTCATTCCAAATACAGTTAGAATTGGAAGGTTCTCGAGTACCTGCACTCACTCTCCGAAATACCTGACTAAGGTTCCATTGAATGGTAACAACTCTTTTGAGTCAAAGTCCATTCCTTTGAAGATTTCCCAGTACATCAAGTCGACTGAGCTTCCGGGATCGACTAGCACCCGCTTAACACTCCAATCCCTGATCTAAACTTTAATGACCATGGGGTCATTTTTGTGTGGTAGAGCTCCTTCCGCATCCTCTTGAAAGAAAGTGATAGTCCCAGGATTTCCACTTTTGGCTGTCCATTCCACCTGAGCCATATGCATTACATTTCGGGCATACCTCTTTCATGCTGAGCTGGTGGAGCCTCCTCCTACAAATCCTCTAGAGGGTGTATTAAGCGTGTGTCGGGTTAGTCGCACTTATTGGACTTCATCCGTTTCCTTTCATTTCTTCTTGGAAGGGAATTCCGAGTTATCACCCTTCTTGGGAGGGCTTCATTTTCCGGCCTGATCGACATTACCTTTGACATTATACAATAACTTTCCCCTTTGGATTAGTTTCTCAATTACATTTTTAAGCCGATGGCAGTCCTCAGTGTGGTCTCCACAGATCCAGTGATACACACACCAAGCCTCGATGTCATCCCCCAAGATTTCATTTACTCCATGAGGACGCCAAATTGTAGGCAGCAAGTTGAGGTAATTTATATCTCTCCAGATGTCCTCTCTTCTGGAATTTAGAGGAGTGAGATCTTCGTATGAAACCAAAGGTCGTTGGGATGACCGGTGAGGAGGCCGCTCCCTAGGTGGTGGTCAATCATTGGACCTGGTCCGCTCCTTCTTCTTCCCGGAAGCTTCTTTCTGGTTCCTTCATTTTTCTATAGAGTCTCTAGTTCTCTTTTCCATGTTACTCTCTTCTCCTTTTACATAGCACTAGGCCTGAGTGATTATCTCATCCATGTTGTCGGCCAATTTCTGGGCCAGTGACTCATTGAATTGGCCAGCCCAGAGATCATGCTGGAAAGCTACCACAAATATATCCTGATTAGGATGAGAGACCTTTATGGTTTCCTCGTTGAACCGGGCCATGTAATCCCTCATGGATTCTGACTAGAGCTGACAAACATTAAATAACATTGTTGTCGACACCTTTCGGTGCCAGCTTGCCGATAACTGTTGAACCATATTCTTGGTGAAGTCCTGGTAGCTGATAATAGAATGTCTAGGAAGGCTCATGTACCACCTCAGGGCTGATTCCTTGAAGGTGTCAGCCATAAGCTTTCACATCAGCGAATCGTTAGCCCCGATTTTTTGACATCATATTATTAACAATAATGATCTGCTCACGGGATCAGATTTACCGTGTATGCTGTAAATGTCGGAGGTTTGAAATTCTCACGAACCTGATCGTCCCAAATATCCTGGGATAATGGGTGAGGCTCCAAAAGCTCAAGCCTTTGGTCGCCATTTTCCTGGCTCTTCATCTGAAGGACTTGGATATTATCCTACAACATATCATTCCACTGACGAGGATCCTCAATCATGGCCAGTAATTGCGCCATGTTTGAAGGGGGATCCTCATCAGAAGACATTGCTCAAAGGTGTTTAGATAAGGTGGCCTGGGAAATTTTTACCAGACCCCACGGTGGGAGCCAAATATTCTTACTAAACACTAAATGGGTGACTTCCCCGCTAGTTGAAGGATATCAGAGAGCCTCAATCAAGTGAGCGTGAATTGGTTATGATATTAAGGGATTTAGAGGTTCACATAAGTATGCGTGAGCTCCAAGCGATGTGTCTGGATTACCCCTAAGTCGGGAGCCCTATATATGGAGGTGCATATACCTCATTGATCACTGTATATAACTGATGCGAATCTTCATTGAAGAAGTGAAAAACACAAGAAAGGGGGTTGAATTAAAACCTAAAAATCAAAAGTAATTGACACGATGATTTTTATCCTAGTTCGCTTGATCTCAAACTACTCCAGTCCACCCGTCAATGTGATTTCGCCTCTCTGCAACAAGGACTTAATTCACTAATCAAACTAATTACATTTCTACTTTGACAACTGCAAAAGTCTTCTTGAGTACAACTACAACCCGATTTATCTCAAGGAAATTCACTAATCAAAAGAAGGAATTTACTGTGTACTATATGTTTTTTCGTTACAAAAACTGTATCACAACTATGATGTATTACATGATATTTAGAGAATAGTATGAATATAATTTTTGCAGCATTGAGAGAATGTGTAGAGCAGTTATGTGAAATTGTGAACGATTTAGCCTTGGAGATTGTTTATATAGGCGTGGCAATCTGTCCAAATGGAAACATGATAATTGGCACTTAATGCACTTTCTATAATGTGAAGATCCTTGTTTGATTGTAGCTGTTGTAATTGATACTGCCTTGATGGAAAAGTAACACTTTAGAACTTAAGGAATCTTGCTTTCTGCTTTGCTTTAGAACTTGGGAAGTCAGAATCATAAGGTACTGTTTTCACGTTAGACTTCCATTCAGAATCAAGATGTCTTTCTCTTTAGCTCAAATTCTGATCTTCATACTTTAGAACATTCTGATTACTCAGCTTGAGCACTTTTGTAGCTTTCTGTCAGAACTTCTGTTCAATATAGAACACAAATTTAGAGTGCATATTTGTTCTTTGTGTTTGTTATCATCAAAACACTTATGAGGGTTGTAGAATCAAACTATGTTCTAACAATCTCCCCCTTTTTGATGATGACAAAAACTAGGATTTTTCAATAAAAATATACAGAACAAAAAAAGCTTAAGAGAGTCTCCCCCTGAGTTGATTAATCAGATAGAGATGAAATACTTCCCCGAAGTTCCTTCTCATAAGAGCTTTTGATGCATCTCCTTCTGTATTTATCAGAATTTGTTCCTGTTTATGCTTTCAGAGAAAAAAAAAAGAAGTTAAGATATTCAAAATGTTTGAGACTTTGTCCCGGTAAACTGTTATTGAAAATATCTTACGTTCTCCCCCTTTTTGTCAAGTATCAAGAAGAAATATAATCATAAATAAACAGAGTCAAAAAGGATGATTTGTATTAAAACGATGTTCAATAACATTTCAGAAGCAGATAAGACAAGATAATGAAAACTGAAAACAAGTTAAAAAATCTAAAATGGAGGGGGAATTCGTGTGAACAACGCTTCCGGCAAGCTCTTAATCCGAGTGCTTGATTCTTCTTTCTTTCCTAGCATATCCTTGATTTCTTTGGTTGTATCTTTTTGTTTATCCAATCTTGCGTGGATTACAACATTCTCCTTCTTCAGCTCTTCCAAAGTTTGCATGACCAGAGATGGAGCTGGTGTTTCCTCAGAGGTTGCAAGTCTTTCAAAACACTCTGCAACATCTTCTGATTTAACTACTTCTTTAGTTGCATTTTCCATTTCTTGAGCAGTATCCAGAGGTTGACTATCAGAACATGGTTCAATATCTTCTGAAGGTTGGTGCTCTTTCTAGGGATCATTATCCAACAGAAGAATTGGCTTCTTTTCCCAATGAATCAGAACTTGATCTTTGAAGGCTTACAACTGATCACTAAAGTTCTGTTGAACCATATCATAACTCAATTCTTTTAGCCTCTGGGATTCAGAGTTGAACCATTTTCGAATCGATCCCAAAGAGAATCAGAAGCAATAGGATTTGAAATCTCTAGACTTACTTGCTTCAAAGAATTAACCCATTACTGTAATTCGGTTTCAAAAATCAATAAGTTCTTACCGACATCTGTTTTGGTTATGGTTGGTTTAGGTTTGAGAATGACAATTTTATTGGTGGTTGAAGCTAGGTGGTCCAGGGCTTCTAAATCAATGACTGTTCTGAGATGATCAGCTGGACGGTTAATGGGAGAAGGAGTGGGAGAATCATATATTATGATTGGTGAACGAGGAGTGTTTGGTGGTGTGCAATGATAGGGTGAAGGTATTTCTGGAATGTCTAATATGGAGAGAGGCTGGAGAACCATAAGAGGTTCTGTTATTCTAGGAATAGGGGTAGTGGTATCAGAGTCTGTAAAAGAGTCTTCTGATTGGTTTGCGGTAGCGTGTTGATTTTCTGGTTCAAGAGTTTAAGAGTTTGGATTTTCATTTTGGGGAGTGTGAGGGTTTTAATTTTCTGGTTGAGGAGACTGGAGGTTTTGATGTTCTGGTTGTGGAAAGTGGGGGTTTGGATTTTCCGGTTTTTGAGAATGGAGGTTGGGATTTTCTAAGATAGGTGATTAAAAGTCTTGATAAAATAATTCAACATCAGAAAGAACTCTTGCAAGTTCTGGATGATTTTGTTCTGGATTTAGATTAGGGGAGTGCCGTTCATTTAAGAAGCTGCCAAGAGTTACAGAAGGATCAAAATCTATGTCAAAATCCTCAAATGTTTATGGTGAGGGATCTTTTGTTGGTTGAGGGGGGATGGTTTCAGATTTTGGAAAAACTATAGATTCTACAACAGAAACAAAGGAAGTGTTACCTTTATTTTTATCAGCTTTGGGTGTCCTCTGAGAGGATCCTTCTCCTGCTGCCTTTCTCTTTCTGGATTTCTTCAACACAACATCTGGAGCTGGCTTGTACAGATCACAAATGTTAAGTTCTGGAATAGTTCCATCTTCCTTTCAAGCTTCAAGGTATCTGACCATAATCTCTGGAGAAGCATCCATCTCAGAAAATAATGGAAAATATTTCAGAGGGATTCTCCTAGATGTGATGACTTCATGAGTAGTAACCATTGGTTCCTTCTTAATGCTTTCAATGATCTTCAGTTTCTTCAGATTCTTGGCATTAAGTGGTTTTCCAGCACTTGCCTCCAGATTGCTGATCTGCTGAGCCTCTGTCAGATGCTCTATCAACCTGTTCTCCATCAGAATATCAGAAATCAATCTTCCCATAGGAATCCAATCCCTCTTTGTCCTTTCTTCTTCCTTTGTTTCTTTCATGCTTGTTCTCAGATGATTGAAGAGCAAGTGTGGAAGATTTATTTTGGTCTTCTTTGAAATGAAATACAACAGAAACTATTGATCAATATTGATGTAGTCATGAGAGCTTCTTGGCTTCTTGTGATTTATACATCCCAGAATGATCCTGACCCAAATTCTGTAGTAATCCTTCAAGTCTCTTATCTTGCTGGATGGCTGTCCAGAAGTGAAAATAACTCTAGCAATAGATTTTAGGTCAGAACACTTGTCAGCCATGTCAATGCACCTAACTCCGCCACCATTTTACCCAATAAGTTTCCCAATCAAGTCTTCTGTAATCACTATCTTCTTCCCAATTACGTATGATGTAACCCGATGATTGGATGAAGTAGCATGAATCTAGAATTTCTTAACAAGAATGGGGAATATTGGACCTAGCAGACGATCAAAGTATCTATTCCATCCTTGAGCCATTACATCTTCATACAAATCATTACTCATCTTCCAATTGAAGAAGTGAAAAACACAAGAAGGAGGGGTTGAATTGAAACTTAAAAATTAAAGGCAATTGACACGATGATTTTTATCCTGGTTCGCTTGATCTCAAACTACTCCAGTCCACCCGCCAAGGTGATTTCACCTCTCTCTAATGAGGACTTAATTCACTAATCAAACTGATTACAATTCTACTTTGACAACTGCCAAAGTCTTCTTGAGTACAAACACAACCCAGTTTATCTCAAGGAAATTTACTAATCAAAAGAAGGAATTTACTGTGTACTATATGTTTTTCGTTACAAAAACTGTATCACAATTGTGATGTATTACACGATTTTTAGAGAATAGTATGAATATAATTTTTGCAGCGTTGAGAGAATGTGTAGAGCAGTTGTGTGAAATCGTGAACGATTTAGCCTTGGAGCTTGTTTATATAGGTGTGGAAATCTGTCCAAATGGAAATATGATAATTGGAACTTAATGAACTTTCCATAATGTGAAGATCCTTGTCTGATTGTAGTCGTTGTAATTGATACTGCCTTGATGGAAAAGTAACGCTTTAGAACTTAAGGAATCTTGCTTGCTGCTTTTCTTTAGAACTTGGGAAGTCAGAATCATAAGGTTCTGTTTGCACGTTAGAATTTTTTTCAGAATGAAGATGTCTTTCTCTTTAGCTCAAATTCTAATCTTCATACTTCAGAACATTCTGATTACTCAACTTGAGCACTTTTGTAGCTTAACTTCTGATGCAGTTCCGTCAGAACTTCTGTTCAACATAGAACACAAATTTAGAGTGCATATTTGTTCTTTATGTTTGTTATCATCAAAACTCTTATGAGGGTTGTAGAATCAAAATATGTTCTAACATTCATCATACGTAACTGAGCTGCCATTAAGGTAAGAAATATCCACTGTTGCCAATGATGACTATTATCATAACATGTTCCGTCATATATTGATGAGAGGCTACACCTTTAAAGGGCCGGTCACTCTGTAACAGCCTCATCAAGGTCGGGCTCTATGTAACATTTGGATCGAAGGATAATGTCTGGGTATAAGCCCGGTTGGTGCCTCTTCATCTTTCTATATGGTCGACCACATATGCCTCCGGCTATACAACCCGGCTCAGGCATGAAGATCTAAAATCGGTGTATTACCCAACTAAGCTTTTATGTGTCATCCTTAGCCTTTTGTCCATATCTTTCCTTCTTATCTCTCCTAGCCCGGAAAATGGATCTATGTATAAACCAAAATAATAACAAATATTTTTATCTTGTTAGTTAAATTCAATTATAAAATGCAGACAAAATCAATTATCAGATGTAAAAAAAAGTCTTTATTCAAATTTGAGATTATTATTTTCTCTACGTTTAGCTTAGTGTGTGAGTCTAAGTATATGTTTGATTTCACTTTTGAAAGATCCATAATAATTTCTATTCTAGAGATTTAGAACTGATTCTGGGTGATTTTAGAGTCTTTGGTTTATTAAAAGCAGAATTGACTCTGCCTTCAGAATTGATTCTATTTGAAGTTAGAATTGTAGCTTTTGTGTCGAGAATATATTTTAGATGATTTTTGTACTGAAATTTATAATTCTATTTACTTTTACATAAATGCATCCGAACATAAATCAATTCCGCTAAACTCAATTTTAGTAAAATCAATTCTACGAAACTCAATTCTGTTAGAAATAATTATGTCCACCACCAATCCAAACACATCCTAAGTATTAAATATAAATGTTTTTTGGATTTTATAAAATTAAAACAATATCTCCTTCCGTCTTAAATCTACTAACTAATGTCAATTTAATCCTTTATTGGTTAATTTCAAACATATAGTAGTTCTGTAACTTTTTTTACTAAAAGTTTTTTTTATAGAAAATGCAACATGCATTTACACCTAAATTAATGAGGGACATTGTCATACTCCAAATTTTGACCTGAGATTCCATCCTCTATTTGCATCATTGTATAACAAGTGTTAACGAGTGGTTTGACCTATTTTTTTGTCAATTCTTGAGTTAGATTTCAAAAATTTATAATTTCTTCAAATTACGACATTTTTGAGCGGTTCCTTTTGCATATGATTCTCCATGACATCATCTACAACTTCTCTTTAGAAGTCAAGAGCTGATTATGCTTTGAAAAGCCACGAAAAAATAGAAACGTTAAAATTCGTTTATGAATTTAGTAGAATTTGATTTTTATTATGTTTTATTCATGATTTATTTTCCATTTAAAAAAATTACAAAAAAATATACTTAGCATCATGTTATTTTTTTATTTACTATTCTTACCTCTTAACAAAAAAGTTATCAAAAATATATTCTTTTAATAATTTAAATTTATAAATTGGTATCGTTTATTTAAAAAAAATTTAGAAAATCTATACAAGTCCTTTTACTTTCTTATATGTATTTTATTTTTTATCTTTTAATTTACATTTATATTTTTATTTATTTTAATTCAAGAAAAAAATTATAAACAGTTAATTTAATGTCTCTTTTATTTTCTATTTTATATTTATTTTTATTACTAACACTTTTAATTTTTTTTCATTATTATTATTTACTTTGTCCTTTTGTTTTTTTTGTCAATAAAGAAAAGTTGAGACCACTATAATGTAGTACAAACACTTCACATGGATTGTCAAATTGTACTTATCAATGACCAAGAATCATTCTCACACTTCACATGGATTGCCAACTTGGACTTATCAATATCCAAGAACCATTCTTATAAAGTCACATGGATTGCCACATCAACACTCCCACATCTTCACCCTATAAATAAGACATTTTTTCTTTCATTTGAAGGGACAAAACCATAAATCATTCACTAAATAAATAAAAACTCTCTTCTTTTTTTCTCTTTATTTTATTTCAAGTAATTTCTTCCCTTTATTGAATAGTTATATTATTATACTTGTTCTTTATTTAATTCTATTGTATTTTTAATCTTTATTTATTTAGTACCATAATTATCACCATTTTGGAAGGAAACTCCATTGATTCAAATTCAAGAGTTCAAAAGTGTTCTTGAACTTTCAAAAGCAAAAGTAATTTATTGTTATTTAATTTTCATTTTTTTTTGTAATTTTTTGTTGTTTATTTACTTATTTTGAGCATGGATCCTTGTTAGTAAGATTGAGTAGATAAACTTCATTATTCATTTGTTTAATTTCATGAAAAATTGAGAAAGTTATGACATTTATACTATTTTTATTATAGACTTCATCTTATTCTTCTTTATCTATTTTATTTTTATTTTTAATTGGATCAATTTGGAAAGTATTTGAGTTTTTTTTTATTTCATCTAAGGTTATCGGATATTTGATGAACTTTCATCATTTCCAATCTACCTCTAAATGGTCCTTTGATCATTCAAGGTACTTGAGATTGATGATAAGTTTGTCATAATATATCTTCCTTGATTTTGTCTTGATCCCTCATGTTTGTTAATTGTACTACATGTATTAGAGAATGAACTTCAAAGTGTCATTTCTCTATCGTGTATGAGTACATATATTCTATGCTCCATATGAAGTTACACTTATCCCAAATTAGATTATTAACTTTATATTGTACTAACTTGACTTTAATATCGTTTATATTTCCGCACTTTATATTTTCTTCTCTTTACTTTTATACCATTTATCACTCATAGCATTTTATTTTCTTTACTTTATGTATTTTTTATTTTCTCACTCGAGCATTTATCTTCTCTTTGTTCACTTGAGCTTCTTATTTTCTTTTGCTTGTTATAAGTCACTTAATAAAGAAAAAAAAACATAAAATTGGTTCTTTAATTCTTAGACTATTGTTACTATCTATTTTAATCTGATGTATGGTTCTTGTCTGGTCTTCATCTTATTATTATCTTTGTGTTTGAATTCATGGGAAAAGATCATCTCTTTGACTTTCTGTTATTGTGAGTCTTTATATTTTGTCCCTCATATTTGTTTCTCATAAGTTAAAACCTTTAAAACCCTATTTTCAAATTTACACCCTTTTAAGCCAAAACCTCGAAATTAGGTCGTTGCATTTTCAAAATTTCTCATCTCCCCGATCCTTTTTGCAAACAAAGTTTTAAACCAAAAATACAGATATTTCAAAAGGTTCCTATAGGATACTATAGATACATAGGATGCTAATACCTTCCCTTTATATAACCAACCCCGAACCTTCGATCTTTTCAAATGCATTGTATTTTTCTTTATTTTTAGTATTGCACTTGCTTTGCATATTTATGGGTTTTATTTCACACTTTTCCTTTTCCCCTTGGAAATAATAAAGCACGGTGGAAACTCTTGCTTATTTGCGAGTCAATTTAATTAATAGCTTGATCTCCGATTTTCACCGTTACAGAATTGACGATTCTGCTGGGGACAAAATTTTCTAAGTGGTTAAACCTAATTTGTTATATCTGTTTTTGTTATTATTTGTTGTTTGCTTATGTGTTATTTTGTGGTTTCTTTGGGTGTTGATTACAACGGACAAGTCCTATATCCGAACTAAGTACACTTAAGATAGGACGGGCGGTATAGTCATGTTAAATTTGAGGGAGTAATCCCGAAAAAGGAGGTATGAGATCCCCTAATCAGTGGAGGCCCCTTTGACTGTAGTATTTATTTACCGAGTAATCGGGAAGACATTGGTGCTTTCGACTTGGGAGCCAGAGAATCTGAGAGCCGTAGAACCTTTAACCCATATTTGATTTTTAGATGTATTATGGAGACTATGACAGAGTAGTCCAAAAGTAGTTGTCACGCGATGCTGCATTCAGGTGAGTTTTTCCTGCGAATATTACTAACTACCGAGTAATTGGGATGTTGGCAATATCTGAAGGAAAGATGTAGACTCTGGGAACCTTTTAGAACCTTTTTCGGAAGGTGATAAACCCTTAGTACATACCTTGCGGGTTGATTCTCACCCTTTGATTCCATGCTCGTGACGTCAAACCTTTGAACCTTGTATGTGTTTGTTGCATATCCATACATTCATGCATTCATAAACATCATGACATGCTTGTGACATACGTGGTCATTTCATTTCTAGGGAACTTTGTCTTTGATTCTCGTATCAAGCTCATTACTCATAAATGGACACTAGAAAGAGGAGTACCATCAATTACAATGTTTGGATTCTAGTTCAAGTTGAGGTCACGAAGTCTGAAGATCAACAAGAAATTTTTTATGACCATCAACTTCAAGAAGAGATTGATCATCTAGAAAGCATTATCAAAATAAGGGATGTGCTCATCAAGGAGCTAATTGAGAGACCAAGATCGAAGCAACGGAGGAGATCTTTAAAAGGGCTCAAGAGAGGAGTAATAAAAATCTAGTTTGGGGTACCCTTGCTTATGTAGAGTTTGGGGAAACATATTAGGATTTATGATTTGTATTTGTGATGATCACCGTCAGGTCTGTTGATTGGGATCTCTTGGCTTTATATTTTGTAGCCTTTAGGCTCTTAACTTTATACTAAACTCATTTGTTACATTTTGTTGTTAATTATTTCTCGCTTGAAGCTTGAATTAAAATTTGAGGTCCTTAGAAATGATTTGAACTTACCATTTGCATAATCATGCATCATTCTACATTTTTGTTTCACCTTCGAAAGTCATTCCCGAGTCTTATTTTCCATTTGTCCCCAGAGTACAACGCTCACACTAAGAGGAAGATGGAAAATATTAAGCAAGAGATTTCTGAACTACGCGAAGATGTAACTACTTTGAAGACTGGTATGGAGTATCTAACTGCTTTGGTTGAAACTTTGGTTACTGCCCAAGTCAATCCTTCTAGGAAGGAAGAAGAGATGGAAAAGGTCTTCATAAAAATTATGAAATCATTCTTTCATGAGATGGTCAATACACCCAGTGATTTCCCTGAAGAAGTGAATATGGGAGTGCTTCTTGAAGAAAATGCCCGAGAGGAACGTTTGTCTGAAAATGGTAACTCAACAAATAATGCAAAGAAGTATGGTGATAGCTTTACCAAGAAAAGAGAGCAAGACTCCATTGATACTTCACAAGAAGGGAAAAGGAAACCTAGATGTAGAAAAAAGAGTTATCATCATCCACAAGTTATGCCATCGGTTAACCCAACTATTGAAAATCATATACGATTGTAGTGAGGACCAAGGAGACCCCAAAGAAGGGAAGATCATCATCAGCAATGACGTGTTTTTCCTATCACCCCTATGGTAAATACAACTTTCGAAGCTCCCAACCAGTAAATTCATAATCATAGAAAAACTCAGTTTGATCCAATTCCAACTACCTATGCAGAGTAGTTCCATATCCTAATTCAGAGGAATTTTGTTCAGATGTCGTGGTACGACAAAGCTAATTTGACTTGTGCCTTTCATCAGGATGCTCCTGGGCACGATTTGGAAGATTTCTCTGCTTTGAAGGTCGAAGTTCAGAGATTGGTCAGAAATGGTATCTTGTCATTTAAAGATATTGGTCTTGAGGTTCAAGTCAAGTCATTGCCAAAGAATAAACATGATTGAAGGATACCTTGGAGTTTAAAGAAGAGAGTCTTCTCAGTTTAATTAGCATTTGACTTCTTTTTCATTTGCAATCTTTCTTGTTTATCATCTCATTGTTTGCATGTAAAACTTGTTTGCATTTGAATGATTATCTTAATACAATTAGTATGTTTGTCTTAAAGAAATCCATTTGTTTCACTCATATTTGTTTTCAAATTTTAAATTGCTTTTTGCATTATGATACTAAATCTTTTGACCAAACTCTCGCTTAGGCAGAGACTGAAGGGAGGATGATGAATTTAAAATGAAAATTTTCTGGTTATATGATTTTGGATAAAACACTGTTGACTATGTAAATGCATTATTTCAAATCCCCAAACACCAGAGATATAAGAGAGTGAAACCTTTGTTAACCCCTTTGAGCCTTGAAGTAGGAGTTTCTTTTCTATTCAAAAAACCATCATTTTTAACTTGGGGTAGGGTAGTGAATCTAATTGAGTATTTAAATCTCATCAAGAGTACGCATCTAGGGATACAACAATGGTTATCCTTCAAAAGGTTGAGGAAAGTCAAGTTCCCAATGGTCAAACTTCACCTATCATTAGTGTACATCAAAACCAGACGATATCCCTATGAGAATCTCTCGCACATCAAGTGGTCAACAAATAAGGATACAATAATGGCTATCCCTTATCTACCAAGAAATCAGGCAGTCATAATTCTTCCAACAAGTCACAAACGACTCAAAGTCAATCGACGTGTTTAAAAGAAAAATTAAATGAATAAAAACGATGAAAAAAGAAAGATACAAAAAGCCCCGCTAAGTCGTAACTTGAAAACCAAGTCGGTTAGGCAAAAGTCATGACATCCCGGTGGACTTCAGATTCAAATTCAAAAATAATTTGTCCAGGAAAAAGTTAGGGAAAGCAATGAATAAATGGAAAGCTTGAAATGCGAGAAAGGATTACAACATAAAATCCTCAACAAAGAACAAAGTCTTGTGAAAAAAGTGAGTGATTGTCGTGTCCAAAGAATGTCAGTGGTTCACCGACCATCAACTAATTCCTCTTGAGAGATTAGTGCTCGCATCAAATTTGCTGAATATAGGACTGAAGAACCTCATGAAGGGGTGGCACCAAATAAAATTTGAGCCTTAAAATCTTTTTTTGCGAAAAACCGTGAACCAGGCCATGTTACAACCTTCAAAAGTTCTAATTGAAACATGGTTTATTTCAAAAGCATACTCCAACGAGATAGTGCTCCTGACTCCCGTAAGTTGTTCTAAAATATTTGTGTTGGTATCATATGCTTTTGTTATATTTCATACAAAAATAAATAATGCACTAATTCGCAAGCTTTGTAACATCTTTTCAAAAATCATCAAGGCTTACATAACTGTTGTATTAGAATTTTCATTCTCAGAATAAAATTTTCTACTTGTACAAACAGTTGCTTAATGTCAAGGAAGCTTACATATAAGCACCAATGATGATTTTAACCTTTGAGGTCTAAAACTTTGTTAAGTAATTGGCGAATCATTTCTAAGATTGATCATATCTAAAGGCATGTCGCCTGAAGACCTTTAGCATGAACAGATTGTTGCCTTCATAGTTTGATTGCCCTCATGGGGCAAATTTGAAGACTATGTCTTTCCAAATACAGTCAATCTGGGGCAGTCACTTCAAGATTCAACGAATCTCTCCAAGAGTTTGAAGACATTAGGAAATTTTGGATGCCATGTCTTTTGTAAAATCCTCTTGAGACAATTCCTTCTCGTAAACCATGTAACTTGGGCATTTAAGAAGTGAAGTTATTCGCAAGAATTGTCGTGCATCATGTAGTCTATCAACAGTAAACTTGGGGCATCCAAAAATAGTTCTAGGGGCAATCCAGATTTGTCAAGATATGTGAGCTACTTTGCACACATTATCAGATGATGGTGTTCCATAGTAGTTCCAGCTAAGCAAGATTTTTCTCCAGCTGCAGCAGAGTTCATGTTTTTCTCCTTTCAATGGATTATTGATGTTAGAAGATTGGACTTTGGATTTCCTCCCTAAAAGTATCTTCCTCTCCCGAGATATTAGAGCCTTATAGCAGAAATATGCTTCGTCAATGGCTTTTATTCTATCTCCAGTAATGTTCCCATCTTGTCGAGATTAGCCGAGTATCTATTTGTACTGTGATTCCTTTTCATCTCCAGTTTATATATGTTGTTTGTTTTGTTAGCATATACATGACATTTCATTTATTCTTTCACAATTATATCATTCATGCACATTCACATTTCTCTAGGTTTTTGGGTCCACCTCCGTTGGTTGTGTTTATCCCCAAGTAAATTATTTCCTCTTTCCAAATAGAGTGACAACTTAAATAGAAAGTGTACATCCTTTTTAATTCCCCACTGAGCTTATTCCTTGTGGAAGGGTTTTTGTTTTAGCCTTCCTTTCATCTCAGGATAGGATAAGTCCCAGTTGAGTTTATTCCTCATCTGGTAGAGTCTTGTTTGGCTATTTCTCTCCATTTTTGTTCTTACATTGAGCTTCTTATCCTACAGATGTTACCTTATGGATTTCTCTAGGCTATGAAACCTAGATTAAGAGTGCATTTATTTTACGCCTGTAAATACTTTTGTCTCCTCCGGAAGATTTTGTTCATGGTTTCCACTAAAGATGAACTTTGTGCCCTAATAGTGTTGTTGCAACACTCTTTTGGAATCTCAACATGATGATAAGTAGAAGAATTTTTATTTGATCATCTTGATTATTTATGGATTTCCTCTTTTACAGCAAATGGCGGTCTCTTCATGAGTAGTTTGTCTATCCCCGATGAAGTTATTGATTCTCATTCCCAATAATGTCTTTATAACACTATATTGAAATCTTTTTCCTGAGAGCAAGTGACAACCTCTTTATTTGAGCAACTTGTGTATTTGTAGCATAGTTTTACCTCATGGAAGATGGCGGTCTCTTCATGAGCAGCTTTTTTATCTCCAACATATCAACCCCGATTTTTCAGCAAGCAATATCTCTTTGGAAAAGTCCCATGGAGAAGTTTGTATATTATCCTTATCAGGTGGAAGACTTGATTAAGAAGAATCTGAGACCAATTCGTGTCTTATGACTAGGTTCTTGGGGAGGTTTACTCAGCAAACAGAGTCTCTTCGGAAAAGTCTCGTGGGGAAGTTTGTGTATTATCTTTATCAGATGGAAGACTTGATTAAGAAGAAACTTAGACCAGTTCGTGGCTTATGACCAGGTTCTTGGGGAGTTTTACTCAGCAAACGACATCTCTTCGGAAAACTCCCGTGGGGATGTTTGTGTATTACCCTTATCAGGTGGAAGACTTGATTAAGAAGAAACTGAGACCAGTTCATGGCTTATGATCAGGTTCTTAGGGAGGTTTATTATCAGAAAACTGAGACCAGTTTGTGGCTTATTACCAGGTTCTTAGGGAGATTTATTATGAGAAAACTGAGACTAGTTCATGGCTTGCGACCAAGTTCTTGGAGAGGTTTATTCAACAAATGGTATCTCTTTTGGGAAGTTTGCTCATCAACAGCAAATGGTATCTCTTTTGAGACGTTTATCTCTTTTGAGAAGTTTGCTCATCAATAGCAAATGGTATCTCTTTTGAGAAGTTTTCTCATCAACAACAAATGGTATCTCTTTTGAGAAGTTTGCTCATCAACAACAAATGGTATCTCTTTTGAGAAGTTTGCTCATCAACAAAAAATGGTATCTTTTTTTGAGAAGTTTTCTCATCAACAGCAAATGGTATCTCTTTTGAGAAGTTTGCTCATCAACAGAAAATGGTATCTCTTTTGAGAAGTTTGCTCATAAACAATAAATGGTATCTCTTTTGAGAAGTTTGCTCATCAACAACAAATGGTATCTCTTTTGAGAATTTTGCTCATTAATAACAAATGGTATCTCTTTTCAGAAGTTTTCTCATCAACAACTAATGGAATCTCTCCAGAAAAGTCCCGCAGAGAAGTTTGTATATTATCCTCTTCAAGTGGAAGAATCGGCAAAGAAGAAACTGGAATCCGTTTGTCATGGAAAAGTTTATTATCTTTCCTACCTTCATCTATTGAGGTGGTAGTTTAACGTCATCTGTGAGTCATTATCTCTTACTTTTATAGATTCATCTATTGAGTTAGTAGTTTACCGTCATTTGTGAGTCGGTATCTTATTGATTTTCTACCTTCATCTATTGAGTTGGTAGGTTACCGTCATTTGTGAGATGGTATCTCTTACTTTTCTACCTTCATCTACTGAGTTGGTAGTTTACCGTCATTTATGAGTCGGTATCTTTTCGATCTTCTACCTTCAACTATTGAGTTGGTAGTTTACCGTCATCTATGAGTCAGTACCTTTTTCGATCCTACCTTCGACCATTGAGTTGTTAGTTTGCCGTTGTCTGTGAGTCAGTATCTTACTGATCTTCTACATTCAAATATTGGTTTGGTAGTTTATCATCATATGTGAGTCGATATCTTTTTTGATTTTCTACCTTTGACATTGAGTTGGAAATTTACCATCATCTTGAGTCAGTAACCATTTATCTTGTCACAGCCTATGCAAGGTGTCTTCCTTGATAGAGTCCGTAATTTTTCTTCTCTCGAAGTTGTTCTCCAATAATAGTCTCTCATTTGAAGTTTATGGTTCTGTTCCCCAGTGGAGTTATAATCTCTTCCCCTGTGGGATTACTTTATCATGTGCTTGGTTTCTCCAACAGTAGTTTATCTCATGTGGCGTCATCCCCATAAAATTCAGAGCATTACATTCATATCATATTATAAACATCATTGTGGTATCTAAGGACCAAAAATTGTGTATTCTATATTTAAGTATCTTCAATCACGTTGAAACGAATATTTCAATCTTGATATCTTTGAATAGAAGAAACTTAAATAGGGGCAGCTGTCATACCCAAAATTTTGACCTAAGATCCCACCCTCTATTTGCATCATTACGTAACAAGTGTTCATGAGTGGTTTGTGCTATTTTGTGCCAATTCTTGAGTTAGATTTCAAAAATTTATAATTTCTTTAAATTTCGACATTTTTGAGCAGTTCCCTTTGCATATAATTCTCCATGACATCATCTAAAATTTTTCTTTACAAGTCAAGAGTTGATTATGCTTTGAAAAGCCACGAAAAAATAGAAACGTTAGAAGTCGTTTATGAATTTAGTGGAATTTGATTTTTATTGTGTTTTATTTATGATTTCTTTTCCATTTAAAAATAATCACAAAAAAATGTACTTAGTATTATGTTATTTTTTATTTACTATTCTTACCTCTTTACTAAAAAATTATCAAAAATAAATTTTTTTAGTAATTTGAATTTATATATTGGTATCATTTATTTAAAAAAAAAATCTAGAAAAATCTATATAAGTCCTTTTACTTTCTTATATGTATTTTTATTTTTTATCTTTTAATTTGCACTTATATTTTCATTTATTTTAATTCAAGAAAAAAATTATAAATAGTTAATTTAATGTCCCTTTTATTTTCTATTTTGTATTTATTATTATTACTAACACTTTTAGTTATTATTATTATTATTATTATTATTATTATTATTATGATTTACTTTGTCCTTTTGTTTTTTTGTATCAATAAAGAAAAGTTGGGACTAATATAATGTAAAACAAACACTTCACGTGGATTGCCAACTTGTACTTATCAATGATCAAGAATCATTCTCATATTTCACATGAATTGCCAACTTGGATTTATCAATTGGCAAGAACCATTCTCATAAAGTCACATGGATTGCCACATCAACGCTGCCACCTAATTCATCCTATAAATAAGACCTTTTTTCTTTCGTTTGGAGGGACAAAACAATAAATCATTCACTAAAATAAATAAAAACTCTCATTTTTTTCTCTTCATTTTCTTTCAAGTTATT
Organism: Vicia faba; assembly: GCA_948472305.1. Lineage (NCBI taxonomy): Eukaryota > Viridiplantae > Streptophyta > Magnoliopsida > Fabales > Fabaceae > Vicia > Vicia faba. Next base: position 553,769,740 of record OX451738.1, on the reverse strand, counting down.
TATTCTTTTTATTAAATAGGTATGCTATTATACTCGTTCTTTATTTAATTCTATTGTATTTTTACTCTTTATTTATTTAATACCATAGTTATCACAATTTTGGAAGGAAACTCCATTGATTCCAAATTCTGAGTTAAAAAGTATTCTTGAACCTCCAAAAGTAAAAGTAATTTATTGTTGTTTAATTTTTATTTTTTCTTTAATTTTTTGTTGTTTATTTACTTATTTTGAGCATGGATCCTTGTTAGTAAGATTGAGTAGATAAACTTTCACTATTCATTTGTATAATTTCATGAAAAATTGAGAAAGTTATGACATTTATACTATTTTTATTATAGACTTCATCTTATTCTTCTTTATCTATTTTATTTTTATTTTTATTTGAATCAATTTGGAAAACATTTAAGTTTTTTTAGTTCATCTAAGCTTGTCGGATATTTGATGAACTTTCATCATTTCTAATCTACCTCTAAATCGTCCTTTGATCATTCAAGGTACTTATGATTGATGATAAGTTTGTCATAATGTATCTTCCTTGACTTTGTCTTGATTCCCCCTGTTTGTTAATTGTACTACATGTATAAGAGAATGAATTTCAAAGTGTCATTTCTCTAATATGTATGGGTACATACATTCTATGCTCCATATGAAGTTACACTTATCCCAAATCAGATTATTAACTTTATATTATACTAACTTTACTTTAGTATCATTTATATTTCTGCACTTTATATTTTCTTCTCTTTACTTTTATGCCATTTATCACCCATAATATTTTATTTTCTTTAATTTATGCATTTTTTCTTTGCTCAGTTGAGCATTTATTTTCTCTTTGCTCACTTGAGCTTCTTATTTTCTTTTGCTTGTTATAAGACACTTAATAAAGAAAAAAAACCTAAAATTGGTTCTTTAATCCTTGGACTATGGTTACTATCCATTTTTATTTGATGCATGTTTCTCGTCCAGTCTTCATCTTATTATTATCTTTGTATTTAAATCCAAGGGAAAGGATCGTCTCTTTGATTGTATGTTATTGTGAGTCTTTATATTTTGTCCCTCATATTTGTTTCCTATTAGATAAAACCTTTAAAACCTATTTTCAAATTTATACCCTTTTAAGCCAAAACCTCGACATTAGGTCGTTGCATTTTCGAAATTTCTCATCTCCCCGATCCTTTTTGCAAATAAACTTTTTAACCCAAAACACAGATATTTCAAAAGGTTCCTATAGGATACTATAGATACATAGGGTGCTAGTATCTCCCCTTTGTATAACCAACCCCCAAACCTTCGATCATTTCAAATGCATTGTATTTTTTTTACTTTTAGTATTGCACTTACTTTGCATATTTATTGGTTTTATTTCACACTTTTCCCTTTTCCCTTGTAAATAATAAAGCGCGGTGGAGACTCTTGCGTATTTGCGAGTCAAGTTAATTAATAGTTTGATCTCCAATTTTCACCGCTACATATGTGTATTCTGTCAAATCACACTTTTATTTTTAAAATATTTTTTTAGAATAATAAGTGTGAGTTATATTTTTTGAGAATTAAAGTGTGGGGAAGTTCCACTTGAAGAATTAAACATTTATAAGTGAGAGAACTCATATCTCTCACAAGGTGTTTTAATCATTAAGAAAAAACCTCAATAAATTCTCTCACGTTGACCTCCAAATTGATAATCCAACAATAGTATCATGAGCTTTTGGTTCAAGTGAAGGACCAACTCACTTGTATCAAAAGTACTCTCCACGTGATGGTGAGTAGGAGGTGTCCCATTAAAACAACAGTATAAGTGTATATGGATGAAAGAGCTTCTGCTTGAGAGGAAATATTATGGATAGAATCACACTTGAGGAGGAGTGTAATAACAAGTGTGAGTTGGAAATTTTGAGAAACAAAGTATGGAGACACTAATACAAAAAGCATTTTTATCCTCGGATGCGAAATGTTTTTAACCCTGGTTAAAGAAGCAAGGTAACAAATTGCGTCATGAAAAATATCAACTTAACTCCTCAGTTTTTATAACACCGAGGGAAAAATGCTTATCCACATGGGTTTGAACCCCAACCTCTACACTTTTAATACTTTCAAAACTAGCGCATCAAACCTCTCAATTTATCAATAATAGTGAGGATTAAGATTGATATTTTAATAATCTCGTTAAAAGTACATAATATTAATAAATTAATTTTTTACCTATAATATTACATTGTTTACACAAAATATTTATGTAAATATATATAACAAATTTGGAATCTGGTTCATCGTCATCACTGTTGGTGAAGATCAGATGTTGGATCCTCGTTTTATTGAAATGTCAGGCAAAAGGAAATGTTGGGTGAAATATATTCCAGATCCCTTTTGCATTTGTTTGTTTCTGATATAAAATAAGAAAATGGTTAGTTAAATGAATAAATATATGATTATCGAAGAACACCGTAAAGAAATTGATTATTGAAAAAACACAAACCTTAAACACAATTTATTTTCTGCTCTTGTAATTCATTGTAGAGAACTTTACCGAGTTTTTTACGCTTCAAAGTTTTCATATTATGGTTCATTAATAATTATTTATATTCATAATTCTTTTATAATGGATGTGTGTTAGGTTTCATGCAGATCACTAATGGAAGTGTCTTGAGCGTTGATACAAATGAAATGGAAAAAATAGTTTCATTTAAGGATGGTGATAAATATCCTCAATAATCACGCCAAAATTATTCCATCGATTTATGTCAAAAACCAAGGTAAAAGGTGTATAAGCTCTTTTTTATAACTTTATATTGCTTACACAAAATATTAAATTACATTAATACAACAAATGCAGTGCTATCATAGTAGCTCTTGTTCTTGGAGAACAACAAATCTTTGCTCTACTCCAGATCCTATTGGATATATTTTGTGCTCATTATTTTAAAGTTCAATAGACTGCATGCCATCAACTTCTAAAAACTTATCTGTCCCAAGTAAGGAAATACCCGTTCCAAACATTGAATTTTTTTTTTTGCACTTCCAATCCATCATTGAGAACTGAGTTTTTTAAGTTCCAAAATTTATTTATCTTGAGCAAATGTTATCAAGGAAAATACTTTCACAAGAAAGATATATGGTGGTGGATGTATATATTTTATTATGGATTGATGTTTTGACAATATCTTGTGTATTGTTCCTTTAAGAATGTGTGGTAGTGACTTGTTATTGTAGCTGTGTAATATGTTGCCTCGATTTAAAAAAAACACGAGGAGAAACATATTTTCTATTTTAAATAGAAAAATAAAATAAAATAAGAAATCCCATTGGTTTTAGAATAAAATTGAGGTGAATAATATCTATTTTTTTACACATTACATTGTTTACAAAAAATATTAAAAAAAATCCAGATTCATCATCGTCGCTGCAATTCCTTATTTTATTGTGTATATCTTTTCAAAGGTTGAACAAACTTTTTTGTTTACCCTGGAGCATGAATGATTTTCTGCACTTGCAATCTATCATAGGGAACTTTTCCAACATTCTTTAATAGAGAGTTGTTCCAAAAATACAACATCAACACCATTATGTAGATAGATTAGAAGGGCAGAAAAAAATGTTTTGTTCAAGGATAGAAGAACATTTAAAATTTTTATGTTTTGTAATCCATCTCAAAGAATGATGCGTACTAGTTTGGGGAGGCTTCATATAAGTAAGGATTAAGGTTAAATCTGTTTAACAAATTCTTTTATAGTAAAATTAGATTATGTTATCCCTCAGTTTTTAATGAAACCGAAGGGATAGAGCATTTGTATTCACTTATAAAACATAAACTACAATAGCTAAGATTCAAAGTGTGTCCTGATTTGTTTTTCCCATCGGTTTTATTAAAAACTCAGGGAATATGTTGTTTTTATTGTTATAAAAAAAGAAAACATGACACACTTTGGTATAACACCTCGGTTTTTTTTGACTAAGGTGAAAGCTTCGTCATGAAATGTATTATTTGTAATAGTTAGAAGTCCTACATGGATATGTGGGCATTTATAAGTGATAGAACCCACATACCTATCAACTTAATATTTTTGGTGTGTATGTGGTGTGTGTCTCACAAGGCGTGTTACTCATAAAGGAAAAAAACCCCAATATAAATAATATTTCATGTTGACCCCCGAATTGATGATCCAACAATACTGATATGACATGACAAATATAAGGACTCTGATTGGTTATTTATGTAAAATTGTTTTACACTAACAGTGCACTACATGTAAATTCTAATTATTTTGATACACACTACTAAATGTTTTTCTGAAACAAAAAAAGGTTCATTTTTCGTTTCCAATGTGATTATTTTTTTGGTGTATTATTTGTAAATGTCTCTGTAAATGTTCAGTGAAAACTTGTAATTCAAGTGTTGTAACCGGTTACAACTTGGTGGAAAAACACTTCTGCAAAGGGAAAAAGTTTTTTTGAGTTAACGTTAACCGGTTACGCATAGGCGTTAACAGGTTACACATGTTATGCATTTTTCAGTTTGTATCAGCTGTAACCGGTTAACAGTTTATGTTAACTGGTTACAGCCACAAGTTTTTTTTTTTTTTTTGTATTTGGATGATGTGTTTTAGGTCTCAATCATTTTGTAACACTTGTAAAAATGCCTTGGAGGCATCCTCATTATTAAAAATACAAATTGTCAGTCTCACCCTTAATTATCTCTCTCTCTCTCTCTCTAGTTTTCTCTTCTCCCTCACTATATTCTTCTCCACATATCCTAAACCCTTTATTGTTCATCAATTATGTGATTGATGTTCCAACATTTTCCATCAAGATCCTAGTTATATTCATAAACATTTATTGTGCAACATGAATACCGTCTCAAATGATAGAGTCCCTACAAACGTTCTTCTCCTTGAAGCAAAGAATGGCGCCTGAAATTTTCTGGCACATACAACACATGTTCATACTAATACCTCAACACCAGAACAATGTCAAGACAAATGTTACAACATCTAGAAACAGACCAGGCATATCAGACTGGACCAAATACTGAAACAAAAACTGCAGAGTGAAAAATAACATAAAGAGCTGTTAACCCAGTTCGGTGCAACATCACTGACATCTGGTGGCTACCAAGCCATAAAGGAAATTCACTATTAGAAATATCAATTCAAAGCCTAAACAATCCCAGTTTAAAACTTCTCACTTAATCACTACCCAGTGCAACTTCTACCTAGAAATCATCATCTAGATATGATAAATCTCATCTCACTCCCTAAATCACCTCAGTGATATCTAACAGCCCCAATTCCAGTGGTTGTATCAAGAACAACCCAATTTAGAAGATTACACTTCAAATACAAACTCAACCTTTTGGCGTAAAAGCTTTAAGAGTGAGAACAATAACTTGACAAACTGTCAAGTAACAACCAATCTACTACATGGTATCAAAAGATACATGGGTGACTTACAACTACACAAGAGATTCTCAATATCTAAGAATATAAGTTCCCCTAATTTAAATTATTGAGGGTTCAAATTACATTATGTTAGGTCTTCTCTTTAAATACACCTCTGCAGTCCATGGGCTTAGAATTTCGCATCCAGAAGTTTCTTGATCCACAAGCTGAGTAATGCACCAATTGTGCAGCAAAATCTCCTTAAATATTGGAACAAAAAATAACAAGTTTCTTAAATTGTCTCAAGGCCCAATTTAATAACTTATGTATAGCTAGAGATACAAAACCTGTTCCAGATTTGTACATCCCAAAAATAAAAGTTCTAACCGGGTCATAAATTCTTCTAGAAAGAGAACGAAGCTGGTATATATAACTTATAGAGACAAGGCGTACCAGGGATGAGTTCTAAAATCAAATAACGGTCAAGGCCGGAAACCATTATGTCCGAGCATTAACCCATATGTTATACCAACCTGAATATTATACGTAGCTGAAACACATCTGCCTGTAGCCGGCTAGCAGCATGACCCATTAATGATTGTAACGGTTGTCGGTGCATTAACACCGTCGTTATGCCATCTTGAACACTCTCATTCATGGTGACGGAAAAAGTTATATGGTTCAGAAGGAAAAAAGTCACCAATTGAATGAAGCTCTTAATGGAGCACCAATAGGACTATATAAAGGGGTTCCTTCAAGAGGGATAAGCAAGACATTCATTCTTGGGTCAATACGCATCACTAACATAACACCGAAATCCCCTAAAATTATATAAAAATCTACCATTGTTGAGGTTCTCCTTGTTCCTACAAGGAAGCCACACGTTTAGTATTTTTTGCAAAAACATTTGGCGCCCACCGTGGGGCCTCGGTAAAAATTTCCTAGGCCACACATCACATTCATAAGAATGTCCACTGATGGGGATCCTCCACACATGGAATAACTATTGACCATGGTGGATGCTCTCCGACAGCAGAATGAAACACCAAAGGATAGTGTGTAAATCCTACAATAGCAAAGCATAGCGGATGGAGAATAGGAAGAGGAGATTCTTGAACCCCATCCACTCTCGCAAGCGATATAAGACGACCGAGTTCACGAAAACTTCAAATCACCATCGCTCACATCTTTTGATGAAAAAACCTATCCACAGGAGAATATTATTGTCCTCAACAATCAAATGGCGATAGTAGGACCCTCCGACTCGTTAAAGTGTAAACTCATGGAAGACACTTTCAAAGATGTGGCTCTGAGGTGGTACATGAGCCTTCCTTGGTTGTCTGTGGTGAGCTATCATGACTTAAACAAAAAATTAGTACAACACTTCTCAGCAGACAAACACCATAAGTTTTCGACAACTACCCTGTTCAATGTTCGACAGGGGCATGCATAATCTCAATGGGAGTATTTGGCTAGATTAATGAAGAAACCATCAAGGTTTCACACCCCAACCAAGGGTTGTTTATTGGATCCTTCACACACGGGCTTCGAGCCGGACAATTCGATGAATCTATGGCACATAAGCCAGCGTCCAACATGGTTGAAATTATCACCAGAGTCAAGTGCTAAATCAAGGGAGAAGAAAGAAACTGGGAGAAACAATCCATAGATACTACCGAAAAGATAAAAAGTAAGGATAAGGGTTGAGACGCAAAAAAGAGCATCCTCGATCACGTGACCGACCCGCTTCAAGGCTATACCAATGACTCTTCATGGCTGAGGAAGACCTACCATCATTTAATACCATAAGAGGAGTCATTCTGAAAGAAGCAGGCAATCTAAATCTAATATCCGAGATATGACGTCCAAGAAGAGTGAATGTCATACTAGGGAAGGACTCTGGGGCTTGGTGCAACTATCACCGACTATGGGGTCACTGCACTGACGACTGCCATCAAATCAAAAAAGAGATTGAAGCACTGATACAGAGAGGACACCTTTTGACATATGTGAAAGATTCCAAGTCATAATCTGGGAAAATGAGTCCCTGGAGAGAAGACCCCAACTCGAAAAGGTCATCACACAAAAAAGGAAGAGATAAATGTTCTGGACTGGCCCGATGACTAGGATTGACCCACCCCATGTCTACATCCAACATGGACCAATAACTCTAGCCCACCAGCTCTGGTCTTCCGTCAGGCATGCCTGGTTGATTTCTCCCCAAGCACAGCAACACCCCGAGCCTTACGCCTGCACGTATCGATATCTTCCTCCCTGATCTGCTCGACATATGTGGAGCAGACAACCAGGAAATGTCTAAAATGCATCTGCCTGTAATCCCACCCGTGATCGGAGCAACGACTAGTTACGGGAACGACTGTCCATTTTGACCAAGTCTTGGTAGTTACTTATTTTTGTGGACCCGAATATCCAGGCCCTAAAATAAGGACCAATGGCCAAGTGTCGAGGGCATTATATAAACCCTCACACTTGTAAGGGCTAGGTATCCGATTTTCACTCTAAAAAACCCTAATCACTTTGTTGTATCTCATTGTGCTCTTTCTCACTTTAGCATCAGAGTGCCTTGCAGGTACACCCCCTCCTCTCCATCCATTCTAACACAACATCCACAATCTTCTCAATCCACTTCCAATTCTGATCAGAAATCCAGATCAGTGGCGCCGTCTGTGGGAAACTATCTTCCCCATCTTCCTTATTCCTCGAAACCTAAGACCAATGATACATTCATACCTTTAAATCAAGACCGATAACAATGGCCACCATCTGTCTGGAAAAACTATACTTTCTCATGTCCGTAAGGCAAACAAAAGCACAAAGCCTCCTCTTCTCGAGGACATACCAGACATAAGAGACGTCAGAACCGCGTCCCCAGACTCTGCCGACGCTTAGCATGATGACACTCCTTTCTTGGATCATCAGAAATCCAAGAAACCCTCCGAGGAGCCTCATACTGTTCTCCATCGGGTTCCCATACCGCCTAATGCCGATCCAGCCATGGCAGCTCTCCTTGCTGCCCTTAATTAGACCAACTCCCTTATCCTATAAATGAGCAACATGATTGGGGCCTAGGAGAAGAACCAGTTGAAGTCTCCACCTCGGAGACCTAGACGCCACGACTCCCACAGTCCATTACAGCCCAGACGTGGCCGAATCCCTGCAAGGGAGAAGCAAGACATGGGTTTTCCTAAGAATCATGGTCGCACGCCTCCCCAGAATAATCAAAGATCCCCAGGCTCCAAGAAGACCAAGAATGAACAGCGACTTGACTTCAACCACTCACCATCGCCCAAACTGAGGCAATATTAATGAAGCATCTCTCTGCGGCGCGGGAAGAAAAATTAAACTCCACCATCCTCCTCTGACAGAAGCAATGACGAAGAACTACACGGTCCGTTATCTATGGAGATCATGGAGGACACACTCCCAGTTGGTCTGGGGAAACCCCCACACTTGGGGACCTACGACAGAACTATCGACCCTGACAAGAACATTGAGAGCATCGATGCCCTGCTCGACTATAAGGGAGTTCGAGGAGCAATAAAATGTCGGCTCTTCCCCACAATGTTCCTTAAAGGAGTCATGGTCTAGTACACAAGTCTTCCCGATGAATCCATAACACCGTGGAAGAATCTGGGGAGGTAGTTCTCTCGACACTTCACTGCATCTCGCTGACATCCCAAATTTGATGCCTTCTTGGAAGCAATCATCCAAGGAAAAGACGAATCTCTCTGGGCGTACATCGAGAGATTCAATAAAGAAGTTATTCCAGTCTCTACAACGAACAAAATGAAAAAGTATATCCTCGAACGAGGGCTACGACCATACAGAGACATTGCCAAGGTTGTTGGCATTGAAAAAACATCAACGCTAGACACCCTCCTGCTCAGGGTGCAAGTGTACATCCGATACGAGGAGAAGGAGGCTTCTAATTGCGCGAGGTACTCACGACATATCTCAAAAAATGATGAACCCTCAACATCCCATTACGGAGGAGACAAGAAGAGGGAGGACAAACCCCAGGAGTCGAAATACTACAAGGGGCTAGCAGGTTGCTTCCATGATTACACACCACTCAACGCTTTGCGCAAACGAATTCTAACCGACTGCATGAATGCATAATTCAGGCAAGTCGGGGTCTACTTTACCCAACAAACACCGTCCAAATCGGGGATGGACAAAAGAAAGTATTTCAAATTCCACAAGAGCCACGAACATATGACGGAGGACTGCATACATCTCAAAGATGCCATCAAGATACTCATCTAGGATGGGTATCTCAAGTAGTATAAGAAGAATGAGAGTCCTTGAGAAGACGCTCCCGAATCCAGCAAGGTCGAGGAAGAGAAGCCTTACCCCGAAAAGGCACTCATGCCCGTTTCCATGAGCATCACAAGTCCAGAAGACTTCTACTTCCATGACATGGATGAGGTTCCCCTATACTTTATGAGGCACAATCCCTGGGAGACATTTACGACAATAATGGTTATCTTCGGAGTGTTCAACAAATGCACAGTAGGCTCTGCGAAGAGAAGGTACGAGCAACTGATAAAAGCCAGCTTAGAGATGAACGTAAACCTCGACAAAGTTAGAGGTAACTCCAGTCCCCTCGCATTCTACTGAGTGGAGATGCCCATCGAAGCACCCAACTCTAGCATCCCTCTACTCGTGTGAGCGCGCATGGCAAACTTTGATGTTTGGTGCATCCTAGTCGACCAAGGAAGTTCGATCAACATCATGCATTCTCAGTTGTTCACCACCTTGCAGCTGAGCGAGACGTACCTGACCCCATACGTAGGCTCCGACCTCCATGGATTTAATGGTTCTGTCACCAAACCCTAGGGATATGTCGAGCTAATCGTTACCTTCGGGGATGGAGAGACCTCTAGAGCGATCAAAACCCAAGTCCTAGTGATGGATTCCCCATCATTGTATCAGTGCATCTTCGGGAGGACCAAGTTAGCCAAATTTATAGCGTTGCCATCCACTGCACACTTGAAGATGAAATACTACACGGAGAACAGACTCGTCGCCAATATTCACGGGGATATTCATGTTGCTCGAAGATGCTTTAAGGCAGCCTCCAAGGGCCTGAGCTCCATCAACACGCAGTAGCTCCGAGGAACCAAGGCCGTTGTCATACGTCGACACCATTGACCTCGACAACCGTCTTGCATTCGAGAATCTCCAAGAGTGTAATAGGAAAGGAAAAGAGCCCATGCTCGAAGAAGGAGACTCCCCCTTGCTAAGATCCTCAAAGAAGCCCGCAAGGCACCCCTTGTGACCAATTCAAGATGGAGAATTCGAGGTCGCCTCGCTCGGCAGTGATCCTTCCAAAGGAGTTAGGATAGGCGATTATTTCCCTGACCTGGAAAATAGACTATGTGATACGGTGGCAGAACCGACTGTTATATTGTTTTGCATTTTTTTTGTTTGCAAATTTCGCGGTAAGCAAGAGTCGCCATCGAATTTTCTTTTATCCAACAAAGGAAAGGGTGAAAAGAACAGAAAAAGACCTTTTTCGAGATTTTCTGAGTAAGGGGGGTAGATTATGGAAAGGGAAGGTATTAGCACCCTTTCCATCTGTGGTTTTTCATGGGCTCTTAGGTACTTGCTCATTTTTTGAAAACTATTTGTGTTTGTGTATTTTGAAAGATTTTTGTTTTCTTTATGGTAACTCTTGTATCAGTCCTCAAGAGTGTGATAAAGCGTTTTTGAAAATAGTTTTTGAAAAGTGTGTAAGTGTGAAAAATTCAGATTTGAGAAAGTACTTAGGAACAATCTACCTACTCAAAAAAGGATGTCTTTTTCCTCCTTTCCTTTAGATAGTGCTATCCTACTATTGTGAGTAGGTAGCCCTATCTTCGGATGTTAAGGGACAATCGAAGGGACATTTTAAAATCACAAAGGAAACTTGTGGAGACGCTTTAAGGCTGCTGAGCAGTCTGTTAAAGACCTCTTAAAGAAAATTTAATCTGTGAAGCCCAGTACACAACCTAGCTTTCTAATGTAATCATTATGAAAAAGAATAATGGAAAATGGCACATGTGCATTGATTATACCAATCTCAATAGGGCTTGCTCTAAAGATGCTTATCCTTTGCCCAACATAGATAAATTGGTCGACAACTTTATAGGTTTAAAATTGCTTTCGTTCATGGATGCATATTCTAGGTACAACTAGACCCCCATGGCTAAAAAAGACAAAAAATATACGACCTTTATGACCGAATCGGGCAACTATTACTACAACGTAATGCCCTTTGGCCTGAAGAATGCCAACGCCATATATCAGTGAATGATAAACAAAGTCTTTCGAGGAGAAATCAGAGACATGCTAGAAGTCTACATGGAAGACATGATCATAAAGTCCCAAAAGGAAACGGATCATGAACTCCACCTCAGGAAGGTCTTCAACCAGACAAGAAGGATCAAAATGTGATTCAACCCTGACAAGTGCACCTTGGAGTACGAGCAGGTAAATTCCTCGACTTCTATCTCATAAAATGGGGAATCGAAGTTAACCCCCACAAATGTTGAGCACTCTCCGAACTCCTGATGCCAAAATCTAAAAAATCAATCCAGGTCCTAAATTGGATGCACACCTCATTATCTCGTTTTGTGGCAAAATCTGCGTAACACGCGCTACCCTTTTTCAAACTTCTTCGCAAGGAGGAAGCGTTCGAGCAGATGAAAGAGTGCGAGCACAATCTTATCCACCTTAAATGAACGTTAACTCGACCATCGGTCCTCTCACGATCAGACAAAGATGAGGTCCTCTATCTCTATCTGGCCGTGGCGTTCGAGGCCATTAGAGCAGCTCTCATTCGGGAAACCCTCGACGGGCAGAAGCCCATCTATTTCACGAGCAAGGCCTTATAGGGTCTCAAGGTGAGATATAAACAGATAGAGAAAGTAGCCCTGGCACTCATCAACACGAAAAGGAGGCTCAGACACTACTTCCTCGTGTACACCATTGTCGTCCAAACTGACCAACCAATAAAGCAACTACTTGGTCGCCCCGTCAAGGTGGGCAGGATGCTCAAATGATCTCTAGAACTCTCTGAGTTAGACATCAAATACGAGAGCAAAAAAGGCCTCAAGGTACAAGCATTGGTTGATTTCATGGCAGAAATTACTTTTCCGGCCTCCCCCACTAGTGAAGCGAACAAATGGACCATCTTCGTAGACAGAGCGTCTAGCTCGACAGGAAGCGGGGCTGACATCATCCTGGAGAACATGGAAGGAATCCTCATAGAGGTATCCCTTAACCTCTCATTCCCGACCTCAAATAACTAGGCAGAATATGAGTCTTTCTATTATAGATTCACAGCTCGTAGCTTCTCAGATACGGGGAGAATACAAGGTAAAAAATGACCAACTATCGGAATACTAGACATTAGTCCAAGCAAGAATGAAAAAGTTTAACTTCTTTGATGTACAACATGTTCCCCGCGAGTATAACACTCAAGCAAACATCTTATTAAAACTAGCGAGTACCAAGAAGAAAGGGGGAAACAAGTCCGTAATCCAAGTCATACTCCCTAGACCAAGCATTGAGAAACCCTCCTCGGTTCTAGAAGTGCTCGCCATCGATGAGAGAAATTGTTGGATGACCGCGGTACGCAACTACCTCACGAGTGGGGAGCTACCGTTCGACAAGAAGGAAGCCAATGTGGTCAGGTTTAGAGCTTTTTCATACCGCTTAGGCGAAGGAAAATTATACAGAAGAGGATTCTCCATCCCTCTCTTTAAGTGTGTTAAGAAGTCCAAACTCGCCCATATCTTACGTGAGATACACGAAGGGATCAACGCCAAACATCTGGGTGAAAGATCTCTGCCCAGGAAAGCATTACGAGCACGGTATTACTGGCCCACCATGAAGCAAGACTCCAAAGAACATGTGAAAAAATGAGACAAGTGCCAACTACACAATGACATGCATCTGGCTCCCCCTAGCGAGTTCAAGTCCCCATCGTCCCCTTGGCCCTTCGCATGGTGGGGGCTCGACATCCTCGGGCCACTCGTAGTAGGAGCAAACCAAAACAAATATATAATATTTTGCGCCAACTACTTCACAAAATGGATAGACGCAAAAGCACTAGCCAGAATGAGAGCACAAAACATTCGCCGTTTCTACAAAAGGAACATACTTGCCCGATTTGGCATACCCCATGAAATCATCACCGACAACAGGACACAATTCACAGATAAAAATTTATAAGAATTCGTCGCTAACTTGGACTCCGTCCAACACTTCGCGTTTGTTGAGCACCGGCAGACAAACGGGAAGGCTAAAGCAGCGAACAAAGTGATCCTGCATGATCTCATACAAAGATTAGACGAAACCAAAAAGAAGTGGGTCGAGGAGCTGCACAACATAATCTGGGTCTATCGAACAACGTCACACTCGTCGACCGGGGAGACCAAATTCCAAATGGAATATGGAACCGAGGTTGTCATCCCCGTCGAAGTCATAGAACCCACTAGACAGGCCGAAGCTCCCCTCGACAAAGAAATGAACGACCAAGCCCTACGAGAGGAGTTCAACCTTGTCGAGGAAATCTGAACTAGAACAACATTATGAGAGGCATCCCTTAAACATAGGATCGCCATACGATATGAAGCCAAAGTCATACAACACGAATTCGAAGTTGGAAGCCTAGTCCTGAAGAGGAACCACAAAGAATCTCGCGAAGGCAAGCTCTCAACAAACTGGGAAGGTCTGTATCGCTTCTATGCGAAAACAAAGATAAGATCCTACTAATTAGAAACTTTATAAGGGGAATACCTTGCTCGACCATGGAACATCGAAAATCTAATACAATATTACATCTAAGGTCATTACAGTCTACATGCTCATGTTTACCTCGGGTTTTGGTAAACAACCGGTGATCCTCCAAATGGTTACTTATTTGGTTACTCGCAGGATCGATCAGATTGATCCTATGGACATAGGTTGATTTTGAAGTTTAATTAAAGTGGATAAGGCTTTAAGTAAAATGTTTCAAGTAAATTGCATAGAGGAAAAGCTTGGTAAAATAGACAAGGCTTTAAAGTAAAGGTTCGACAGGAATTTAAAGGAGAAAAGCAAGTAAAATACTGGGAAAGTAAATGACTTTAATTGATAAAATTGGTGTTTCACACATACATTTCTCAACAATTCTTTCGCTCACACTGGGTACTTGAATCTAAATGAGTGACTATGTATTTATTTGTGAACACACGCGAGAAACTACATGTCTACTCCTATTTATACAAAAACATTCCAAGTAACCGTCGGGCAGTTACACTGCTTCGAGATCAAGCCACTTGGCACGTTCTCCATGCTCGACGCTCCAGATCCTTGCACGTTTGCACGTAGTAACTGCTGGAAACCGTTTTCCCTCCAAAGCTTTGAATTTCAAACTGCTCCACTCTGGACCATCGAACACCTTCATCAAGAGACATCTTCGACGAAAACTCCTTCGACGTCGAAGGCAATCAGCCTTCTTCCTTGGAAGAAATCTTCTAAGTATTTTGCCCTCTTTCGACGGGCACTTCGACAGACTCAGCCAGTCGAAAGCATCTTTCAGCTTTTAATGGCTGCCATCAATCAAAACAAAGGTGTCGAATTTAGGAGCCAACAAATTGCCCCCCAAGAATGCCTTATTTCGACTCTGAAAGAAAAAGGCATTCTTTGAAAACACCATTCGACACCTGCTTTTCCACGCTTAGTCACAAGTTAACTTGTGCACTTTTTGTTGCTTTTTACCAACTATTGGCAATCCCAAGAAACCATCATTGATTTGATCCTAGGACGTCACTTTCAGTACGGCGTGCAGTACCAAACGTCACTTCAAAATTTGTCATTATGACAAATCCCAAAAACGAGGACGCACGCTGCGTCTCTCTGTTTCTGCAGAAACGGCCAAAACAACAGGATGCTGCCACGCGTCCCACTAATTCCTGCAGCATTAAATGACATTTAATGTCCTCGTTATTGGGAATTTCTCCCACTACTATAAATAGTGGTGAATATCCCATTGTGGGACTTTTTACGCAAACTAGCTCTCAAACTCCCTTGCTTTCGTACAAACTTGCTCTCTTTGCAGAAAAACTCTTCCTTTTTCACTTCATCTTCATCCTCAACAATGGCCTCTGCTTCTACTGCCCCCAAGACTAACGCACCAACTGAACAACTTGTTAAGCCCAAGGTCTTTGTTACTGCTCCGGTAGTGAACTCTACAGGGAAACGAAGGGTTCCCGAACCTTCTGACATCTCCGTTCGCGATGCTTACTCGCGTCACTTGATGATCCCGGTTGGATACTCCAACCAGATCTTCGCAATGTCTGGCCCCATGAACCCAAACATCTCTGAAGCTCTGAAGATCAAGAGCTATTTCCCCATTGTCGAGAAACTCAAGCCAATAGCATGCGCCAAGAAGGACGCAGAAGACAACGAAGACCCTACACGCGAGAAAATCGACCTCCGTTTCTTCAACAGAAGTGTTAGGGTCTTCAGGTCTTGCCCTAATCTGACCTCTGACTATATTGCTTGGCTAACAAAGTTGGAGAAACATCAAACTCCAGTCTGGAAGGAAATGGGAATCTTTGACCTAGTAATGCTGTCGAAGACAGGCTTAAACTACTCCCCAGAGATGCTTATAGCTTCGCTGTTGTTTTGGGATTACTCTCACTTCACCTTTCACCTTCCATGTGGGATGTTAACCCCCACACTCTTCGACGTAGCGGCCATTACTGGCCTTCGACCAACCGGAGATTACTTCGACCCGGAGGAGATGTCGGAGGACCAAATTGGCTTCTCTGAGACCAAGCCAACATACACCACCTTTATCAACCATTATCACGACAGGTCGACGGATACAGTGTCGGATGTCGAACACATAGCGTTTCTAGCCTTATGGCTAACTCGCTTTGTGTTTTGCTCGAAGTCTCTACAAGTGACCAAAAAGATGGTCACTCTTGCCACCCAACTGCATCACCGCCAAAACATCTGTTTGGCAGAACTAATTCTGGCCAGTCTTTATGACTCAATCAGCAATGGGGTTACTCTCTTGAAACATATCGAAGATAGGGCCAGTTTGCTACTCGCTGGGCCTTTCTGGCTACTTCAACTGTGGCTCAACGCCACTTTCGAATCTTTCTTACCCAAGAAGATTCAGATAAATGAACAAGCCCCAGCGATAGCTAATAGACGTATCGAAGGAATTAGGCTGGCTCTACTGACACCTGTGGAAGATGGGATGGAGTTTCAACAAACCTTCACTAACTTCGTTCTGATGTTCGCTCGAAGGAAGGAATTTGTTTAAACTATGGCTCCATTTGCTCAACGAAAGGTGGGGCCAGCATGGTTCACAAGGCCACATCCAAAGGAGTCGAGTGGTCCCAATGTCGATGAGCACACTGTACTCTGGGAGGCGTTCCTGACACCCAGGATCATGCCTCTTCGATTTAAGAGTTCTAAGACTCATTTGAGTCTGCTTGCCTATCAACCAAATCTGGTGTCTCGCCAGTTTGGTATCATCCAAACCCTGCCTTCTCCTATTTTTCAAAGAGAAAAGTCAATGTTGTACTTCTGCAACGATTATACAGAAGACGCTGCCATCAAGCATATCGGAAGATATGCTGGTCGAACAATCCTCTCGCTGTTTAACTACCAGCTTAATTTCCTTTGCTCACCATCCTTTGAGGAGTGGTGGAGAAGCTATTATGCTGAGTACTTCTTCGACGAGAAGGACTTCATGGCAGAGTTGCAGAAGTCTTTTGTCCTTGTGTTGGACAAAGTAAAGAAATGTAAGTTCACGCTCTCACATTACTTTTTATCTTTCTCTTCGACTATTAGCCTGTTAACTTTCCTTTTCGCTTTCAGTTGTTCGAAAACCCCTAGCCAAGAAGGCTACAGAAGGCCCACAAGGAGGAGTCCCTTCGACAAAACCTCCACCGCCGGCGAAGACTATAGCGCCGGCGAAGACAACAGGTAACCAACAGGGGGAAAGCTCTTCGAGGAGGCCTCCTGCATCGGTAACCAGATTTTCTTCATTTTTTCTTCTGGCTTTCGATTTTTTATTTTCGATGTAATTATTCAATCGAATTCCTATTGGTTTTCTAGGCCCCTTCGCCCAAGAAAAGGGCAGCATTGGTGGTCGAATCGGGGAGTGATGACGAAAGTGATTCCCCTCCTACTCCCTTAAAGAGGCGAAAGTTAACGAAGGGCGCTTCTGTTCCTACTCCTGCCCCTGAAGGTCGAACCGTCAGAATAAAGGTCGCTGTGAGAAAGCCTAGGCCACCTCCAGTGATCATCGAGGAACCAACTGAGGAGGAACTGAACGCTCTTCTTACCAAGCCTGTCGAAAGTGATAATTCCAGCCCTGGGGCTGAAGTTAATCCACAGGTAATCTATTTTAGGCCTATATACCAGTATTCAACTGTATGTCTTTCGACATCTGAAGATTTGTCTTCTTTCTCCTTTTCAGGACACTACTGAAAGTTCCCCACCAAGGACTTCAGAAACTCTAGAATCTGCTGACCTTAGCAGGCCTCAGGAAAAAGATTTGGGCAATGACGAAGCCCACACTGAGAATGAGGCCAATGCTGAAACAGTGGAGAAGACAACAGAAGAAACCATGGTGGAGGCAACACATCCAGAAACGGTTCCTGTGGTGGACTTGTCGTCAGAAGAGAATCCTGAAGGAAGAGACCAAGGCAATGGCGAAGAGAATCAAGATGCTGTTGACGAAGAGCACCAAGGTGGTACTGGCGAAGAACACCAGGGTGACGCTAGCGAAGAGCCACACAATGATGCTGGCGAAGGACCCCAAGGTGATGTTAACGAAGAACCACAAGTCGATGCTAGTACCGCCTCAGTCCAAGTCGAAAAGCAACCAAACGAGGCACTCAGCATTCAACAGCCTCGAGCCCAAGATAATACTGTGGCAAGGGTCACCTCTTCAAAGCACAGGTCAAAAGAGGACTTGGAAATCTTGAAACAAACTGACCCTGTCAGCTACCTTAATGCAATCATCGAGAGTAAGAGTTCTTCTGACACTAGTCAGGAAATTCCTACCCTGTCGGGGAAATCTACTGAAACTTCTCCTCTTGATGATGCGTTGGCGAAGGTTAAAGCCCAGTTCTTCAAGAGAGATTTAATGAAGGCTTTAGAGGGGGACCCCACTGCTCCATCATGCTTAAAAGAGGTTTTGAATGCTGTTGACTTCGAAGCTGTAGCCCCAGAAATCTCAGACTTAATCATGGAATTACATTCTATGATTGATCAAGTCTCAGCTGATTACAGGCGCCAACGAGCTTTTAACAGTCAGCTCGAAGTGCTGCATGGCAAAAGCTCATCTGCGTGGACTGCTGTCTCAGATTCGACTTCTCGAATTGCCGAGTTGTCGAAACAGAAAGCGTCTGCACAGGAAAGGGTCGATGCTATTGAGCGAGAGAATGTCTCCTTCCGAGCACAAATTGCAGAGATAGAGGCGAAGATAAACGCCAACACTGTACTCCAGGAGGAAATTCTTTCGACCATCCCAGACACTGAGAGCCAGACTGAGATCAAGCAAGGCCTGGAATTCGCTGAGAGGGCTCAAAGCCTCGACGCTCAAATTGCCAAACTGGTGCAAGAAAACTCTTGGTGCAAAAAGAGGTTGGAGCTGCAGTATGCCAAGTATCTTCGACTCAAGAATTCTCTTTCCTTTTGATTGATTCTCTTTTGTAACCATCTTCTGTAATCGTTTTCGACAACAATTGCCATTTTGGCTGAAATTAATAAAATCTCCATTTTGGCATTTTTATGGTTATTTTAGTTTGTTCTTTTATTATTTTATTTTTATCTCTTGAAGTATAGGCTTATATTTTTTCAAATATTTACCATTTACTCTCAAGAGCCTTTTATCACCACTTATCTCTTCGACTTCATAGGCTCCACCAGAAAAAGTTTGGATAACTCTGAAGGGTCCTTCCCATTTGGGTGACCATTTCCCCATGCTTCGATCCCGTCGATCCATGGGAAGAATTACCTTCCAAACTAAATCTTCAGGCAAAAATACCTTAGGCTTTACCTTTCTATTATAAGAGTCTTCTACTCTTTTCTTCTGAAGCCTGAGTAAGTCGAGAGCGTGTAATCTCTCTTCGTCTAAATCCACCAGTTCATCTAACATCATATTCCAATAAACTTCAGAAGGAATATCATAATGCCTCTGAACCCTTGCAGATTGAAGACAAATTTCTGCTGGCAACACTGCATCATGGCCAAAAGTTAGCCTATATGGTGTTGTACCAGTGGCTTCTTTTGGGGACGTTCGACAAGCCCATAAAATCTGGTCTAACGTCTTATGCCAGTTCTTTGGTTTCTTCCCAACATGTTTCTTTATCAAGCCAATCACCACTTTGTTAGCTGCTTCGACTTGACCATTCGCCTGTGCATAGTAAGGCGTGGATGTTAGGAGTTTGAAACCTGTTTCCTGAGCAAATTCCTGCATCTTTCGACCAGTGAAAACTGAACCTTGATCAGTTGTTATTGTCTCAGGGATTCCATACCTAAATATAATGTTCTTTTGAATGAATTCAATGACATTTTCTTGGTCTACATTGACTAAAGGGACCGCTTCGATCCACTTAGTAAAATAATCAATGCCTACCAATATGTATTTTTGACTCTTTGATGATGCTGGTCGAATCTCTCCAATAAGATCCAACGCCCATCCTCGAAAGGGCCAAGGCTTCACTATCGAGTGAAGTTCGCTTGCTGGTACATGTTGGATGCCTGTATGAACTTGACACTCTTGGCAACCTTTGGCGAACTCAACACAATCTTTCAGCATAGTGGGCCAATATAGTCCTTGTCGAAACAACAACCATTTCATCTTATGGCCTGCTTGGTGAGCCCCACATGCCCCAGCATGCGTAGTCGAAAGGGCTATGTATGCTTCAGTTTCACTTAAACATTTCAGCAACACCCCTTCAGGCGTCTTCTTGAATAACTCATTACCCATGAGTACAAAACTCAACGCCCTGTATTTTGTTTTTCGTTCTGTCGGAGCTCCTGGATTTTGAAGATAGTCCACAATGGGTTTCCTCCAATCTTGCTCTGACAAATTATCAATGAACGAAATCTCGAAGTTTGAGTGATCAGCATAACCTAGCCTCGTCGATTCCAAGTCTGATGGTGATAGACAAGTTGCCTTTATCTTCTCTCGAACTTCGATTGCTCTCTGTAGTTTCGTTTTTGAAATCTTATACCCTGATGCAATTTGTGCCAAGTCATTGGCTATTTGATTTTCGACTCTGGGTACGTGTCGAATATTGACACTTTCAAATTGTTTCAATAAACGATTTGCTATCACAAAGTACATAATAAGATTCTCTCTTATGCATTTATACTCCTTTGTGACTTGCTTGATGACTAACTCTGAGTCTCCCATTATTTCGACTCGAGTTGCCCCCAATTCCAACAATATTTCAAGGCCAGTAATTAGAGCTTCATACTCAGCCTCGTTGTTCGAACAAGAACCTTCTATTTGGTACTTGAATGTTGTTGGAATTTTATCTGGAGAAATAATCAAGACTCCTACTCCTGTTCCATTTTTATGGCTGGAACCATCGAAGTAGAATTTCCAAGGTTCTATCTCCACATAATTCACATCCTCGACTTGAATTGAGTGGTCGACTATGAAGTCTGCAACCACTTGTCCTTTTACTGCCTTAAGAGGCATAAAGGTCAAGGAGTATTCAGTCAATGCTAATGCCCACTTGCCAATTCGACTATGCAAGATAGGTTTCGACAACATATATTTGAAAACATCAAAATGAGACGAAACGTAAACATCAACTGGTTTTATATATTGTTTGAGCTTTGTACAAGAGAAATACAGACATAGACACAATTTTTCAACTTCGCTATATCTAGTTTCTGCATCATTCAAAACTCGACTGAGATAATAAATGGGTCTTTCGACTCCATTCTCATCCTCTTGGGCTAACATACTTCCCAGAGTTTTGTCAGATGCAGCTATGTACAATCTCATACTCCTATTACTACAAGGAGGCACCAAAATAGGTGGCTTAGTGAGGTACCCTTTGATTTTGTCGAAGGCTTCTTGTTGCTCTTGGCCCCATTCGAACCCCTCTTTATTCAGTCGAAGTAAGGGTGAAAAGGCCTGAGCTTTCCCACTTAGATTAGATATAAACCTTCTCAAGAAATTTATCTTGCCTAAGAGAGATTGCAATTCCTTCTTATTCGATGGCGCTTTCGCTTCCAAAATTGCCTTCGTCTTGTTCTGATTGATTTCGATTCCTTTCTTGTGGACAACGAAACCCAAGAAATCTCCAGCTTTCACACAGAACGCACACTTCAAAGGATTCATCTTCAGACCATGTTCTCTCATTCTTTCGAATGATTGTCGAAGGTGGTCAATATGGTTCTTCCTGGAAACAGATTTTATAACAATATCATCAATATAAACTTGCATAAAAGTGTTAATAAAATCATGGAAGATGGTATTCATTGCTCGCTGGTACGTTGCCCCAGCGTTTTTTAGGCCAAAAGGCATCACTACCCATTCGTAAGTGCCTAAGGCCCCAGGGCATCGAAAAGCTGTTTTTGACACATCCTCTTCAGCAATGAATATTTGATTATATCCTGAATAACCATCGAGCATACTCAGGTATTCATAGCCAGCGGCAAAATCGACTAGCATTTCCGCCACAGGCATAGGATATTCATCTTTGGGGGTGGCAGCATTCAAATCTCTGAAATCTATGCACACCCTTAATGTGCCATTTTTCTTAATTACTGGCACAATATTTGCAATCCATTCGACATACCTTGTAACACGGATGAACTTGCATTTCAGAAGTCTTTCGACCTCCGTTTTGATCTTCGACAATATTTCTGGAGCGAAGCGTCTTGGATTTTGTTTGATTGGCTTCTTTCCAGGCTTGATTGGCAACTGAAGTTCTACCAATCCTCTGCCGAGACCGGGCATTTCGTCATAATCCCATGCAAAACAGTCTTTAAACTCTTTCAGCAATTGGATTACTTCCAACCTAAGTACTGGATCAATTTTGGCGCTGATGTAAGTTGGCCTATTCTCTGATCCTTCGCCTAAGTTGATTTCTTCTAAAGGGTCTTGTGCTAACATCTTAATGTTGTTCGCCAAGGGATCCTTTTCGAAGCCCAAAGGCTCATCGTCATAGATGGCGTCGAGCCTCTGTTCCTGCATTTCATCTGGCATGATATCAGGAGGTCTTGGATCGAAATCCTTTCCTGGGCCAACAGCAGATAATTGTTGATCATTGGCCTGTGTGGCCATGTACTTTACTTCGGCTTCGAGAGCCGTTATCATCTTGGTTTCGGCCACATAAGCCGAAATTCGCTTCAGAGATTGTGACTCAGTCATTATCACTGAATTCACTTCCCCAACCAGTTGGTTGGATATCAGTTAGCCCACTGAAGTCTATGTGGGACAAGTCTTCTTTGTCCCATTGGAAACCATGCTCAGGATGCAGGTATAGGGAACAAAAGGTGTTTGGCGCTGGCGCCATGTCGAAGTCAGGAGTTGGACATGGCCCTATGTGAGCCAAGTTTTTGTCGAAATCTGTTACACCCAAGTGATTCACTTCGCCAAGGTAGTAACTCTGATCTGCCTCTATGTTTTCGACCATCCCATCTGGACGCCATAGAAGCAGCCTTTGATGCATCGATGAAGGCACAACACCTACACCATGAATCCACTCACGGCCTAACAAAAGGTTGTAGTTAGGTTTGGCCGATATGACCATGAACATTGTTGGTCGAAGGATCGACCCAACTTTTATGTCTAGCTGGATTACTCCCATGGTGGTCCCAATGCCTCCCTCATAGTTGGACAGGACCATATTGTGAGGTTTAATTTCTTCATCCCTTTTGCCAATCTTCCTTAGCATAGAATGAGGGATAACATTGATAGTGGCCCCACAGTCGACCAATATTTTGTTCACAGTGGTCTCTTCGAGCTTAGCCCTTATGAACAAAGGTTTGAGGTGATTCTTCATCGCCTCTGTAGGTGGCTCGAAGAAGCCATTTTGTTCCTCTGTAGTGCCATTGTCCATGACAAAATAGCACACTGGCCTATGTTTGGCCATTTCTTGTTCCACCTCCCAGTCACTGGCTTCGACTTCTACCTGTCGATTGAATTCCCTAGGCAGTACTGAAACAATATTCACCATTATATCCAGAGTATCGTCGGACTCAGCATCATCTTCGTCTTCGACTTCACTTTGGTTAGGCCAAACTAGCCTGTTGGTAACTGGTTCTCTCTCAAGAGGCTTCCTTTGTTTCCTTTGGGGAACGTTCGAACTAGTTTCTGCCTTAGGTTCGTTGGCAGTCTCCCTTTCAGCTTTTCGTCTCCTTTGATATCTCCTCCATTGGGATCGAGACATAGGGTTTTTTCCTTTGTAGTTGCTGGACACTTGAGCAACCTTGAGTGCAGCAACTTGAGGCTCTTTCTTCTGAATTAAAGAGGAACCTCTTGGCACATCGAAAGAATGCCATTTCTCTTCACTTGGCCTTTTCCGGCCAGATGTTTTGTACCAAGTGTCTACTGGTACATTTGTCGGAGGCCTAAAAGTCAATGGCCTCTTGTCTTGATTAGAACCCCTTCTGGGATCATGTCGAAGGTCAGCATTCTCCCTTCTCTTGTTCGCTGCTCTCACGCCTTGTATGTGCTCAGCAGCTTTTTTATCAAAGATAGAACTGCATCTTGGACACAGCATCACCTCTGATTTCTTCTTCTGGCATCTTTGTAAAAAATCTGCCAAGTTTTCGTTTTCCCTAGGGAAAGCCGTTTTATTTGCCTGCTCTTGCCTTATGGCTTCTTCTGAAGCTTTGGGGTCAGAAAGTTCAACCATGTTGATATTCATTGTATCCTTATTAGCAAGAGTTAGTTGCTTCATTTGTGTCTCCAGATTCTCCGTCTGGCCTTGTACAGTGGCCGAGTGGGAACTGGGCTTTGGTCCAGTTTTTTGTGCTTCAGCAGTCTTCGACTTTGGGTCTTCGACCGCTTTCTGGACAGCCTCAATTGTCTTCCTGGATAAATTTCCAGAAAAACTGCCAAAGATTGGCATGTTGATGTGGTCCTTTGAGACTTCGACCATGGTAATGCCTGGCTTCTTCGACTGGATCCTGGTTGCCTCTATCATGTTCACCTCAGAGGGTTCTACATAGTGGGCTTCAGCCTTGAGTGGATTGGAGTCGACAACCATGGGGGATTTGTCAGCAAACTTTAATCTCCCTTCCTCAATAGCGTCTTGCACAAGATTCCTGAAAAGAAAACATTGAGAAGTTTTATGGCCCAAAAAAATTATGATATTTGCAAAAACCTCTCTTCTTTCTTTGATCAAGAGGAGGCACTTTTACCCCAGGGGGTACTATCATTTGGCCATCTTTAACTAGCAAGTCGAATATTTCATCACATTTTGTGATGTCAAAACTATAAGTCTTTTTTGGGAACCTATCGTTGGTCCTGTCTGGACCAATGGGATTTTTCCCATTTGAGGGGACTAACTGTTTACAAGAGTATGGTGGCCCTTGTTTTAGTTCTGCTAAATCGACTTCTCCTTCTTCGACAGCTAAAGTATCGTCGAAGGATTCTAGATCTTCGTCGTCCATCTCAACGTACGCTATTCTCTCTCTTTTGTGAGTTTTTGTTGCCTTAGCTTTTTCAGCTTTGAGGCGTTCGACTTGTCGAACTCTATCGGCCAGTTGGGCCATGTCTCTTAGGTACTGGGTATCTAGCTTCTTCCTAATGGAATAATCTAAACCGCCTGCGGCCATTTCGACCAGCTCATGTTCTGGCACTTGTGTAAAACATCTCGCCTTAAGCAACCTGAACCTATTCAGATATTCGTCTATAGGTTCAGTGAAACGTCTCTTCACACTCGCCAGTTCTTTCAGGCTTATCTTGGTTTGCCCCATATAGAATTGTTCATGGAACAATCTTTCCAACTGGGTCCAATGGTGGATCGAATTGGGGGGTAGAGTTGTGAACCAAGTAAAAGCGTTCTTGGTTAAGGAACTTGGGAAGTATTTGATCCTTAGGTTTTCATTATTTGAAATGTCTCCTGCTTCGATCAAATACCTCGCCACATGTTCGACAGTAGATTCTGTCGTGTCCCCAGAGAACTTAGTAAATTTGGGGACTTTGCTTCTAGGAGGTAAGTCAGTTTGTAACACATATTCTGACAATGGAGATGTAAAGTTGGGCCTTCGAAAGCCCATGTTCATTCCATTCTGAGTCATGATTCTTTCGATCATGGTTGCCAGATTGTTTTCCAAACCCATGTTTTGGTATTGGACATGCTGAACCACTTCGTCCGCATTTTGGTTTCTGTTAACTAACCTTACCTCTGGGGCTATTACCCTAGGTTCTTCGACAGGTTGTTCTACAGGCTGTTGAGCCTGATTAATGGTGGTTTCTTCCTCTACAAATATCCCCTGATTTCCTCTTGTTTGCGCCCTTTGGGGCTGTCGAATAGGTGGGGGTACTCCAAAGAAGTCAGCCAAACGCGTCATTTGCGCTGTAACTTGCTGATTCGATTGGGTAGTATTTTGTATTAGAGGATTTAGCACTGTACTCAAAGTTTGTGCCAACATTTGCACCATATCATGGTTGCTTTCGTCCATCTGTTGCCTCAAGACTGCTGTCGAGGCATTTGTAAGGCCATGGGCTACTTGGGACGTTCCTCCTAAGAGTTGGGTCCTATTTCTATTCGCCATGCCTACTCCAGAGCCTTGGAGTGGCGAAGAGGCACTCACGAAAGGGTCTGAATAAGTGGACGCAGCATTCGTCAGGCTTGCCACTTCAGAAGTTGGCATGCCATAGAATGGAATGAATCCTGGGGGAACCACAGGCCTTGTGCCTATATTTCCCCTTGGTGGGGGAGTTCCCAAAGGCATTCTGGGGCCTGTTAACGAAGTTATTGGCCCCGTGGTTGTGACTGACACTGCTGGTGTCGAACCAACATTCGTCGCTTCACCCACGGTCATATTAACCGTTGCCCCCACACTTGGTGGTGGAATTTCGTTATTGTTTGGCGGATTCGCCATCCCTTCCCTTCTTCTGGCAGTATTGTTATCGTTAGTGTATATTCTACCACTCCTCAATAACATACAACTCGAAAAGATGAGATAATTTTCAACAATCAACACACAGTCCCACCGGGTGTGCCAATTTGTTTACCTCGGGTTTTGGTAAACAACCGCTGATCCTCCAAATGGTTACTTATTTGGTTACTCGCAGGATCGATCAGATTGATCCTATGGACATAGGTTGATTTTGAAGTTTAATTAAAGTGGATAAGGCTTTAAGTAAAATGTTTCAAGTAAATTGCATAGAGGAAAAGCTTGGTAAAATAGACAAGGCTTTAAAGTAAAGGTTCGACAGGAATTTAAAGGAGAAAAGCAAGTAAAATACTGGGAAAGTAAATGACTTTAATTGATAAAATTGGTGTTTCATACATACATTTCTCAACAATTCTTTCGCTCACACTGGGTACTTGAATCTAAATGAGTGACTATGTATTTATTTGTGAACACACGCGAGAAACTACATGTCTACTCCTATTTATACAAAAACATTCCAAGTAACCGTCGGGCAGTTACACTGCTTCGAGATCAAGCCACTTGGCACGTTCTCCATGCTCGACGCTCCAGATCCTTGCACGTTTGCACGTAGTAACTGCTGGAAACCGTTTTCCCTCCAAAGCTTTGAATTTCAAACTGCTCCACTCTGGACCATCGAACACCTTCATCAAGAGACATCTTCGACGAAAACTCCTTCGACGTCGAAGGCAATCAGCCTTCTTCCTTGGAAGAAATCTTCTAAGTATTTTGCCCTCTTTCGACGGGCACTTCGACAGACTCAGCCAGTCGAAAGCATCTTTCAGCTTTTAATGGCTGCCATCAATCAAAACAAAGGTGTCGAATTTAGGAGCCAACAAATTGCCCCCCAAGAATGCCTTATTTCGACTCTGAAAGAAAAAGGCATTCTTTGAAAACACCATTCGACACCTGTTCTTTTCCACGCTTAGTCACAAGTTAACTTGTGCACTTTTTGTTGCTTTTTACCAACTATTGGCAATCCCAAGAAACCATCATTGATTTGATCCTAGGATGTCACTTTCAGTACGGCGTGCAGTACCAAACGTCACTTCAAAATTTGTCATTATGACAAATCCCAAAAACGAGGACGCACGCTGCGTCTCTCTGTTTCTGCAGAAACGGCCAAAACAACAGGATGCTGCCACGCGTCCCACTAATTCCTGCAGCATTAAATGACATTTAATGTCCTCGTTATTGGGAATTTCTCCCACTACTATAAATAGTGGTGAATATCCCATTGTGGGACTTTTTACGCAAACTAGCTCTCAAACTCCCTTGCTTTCGTACAAACTTGCTCTCTTTGCAGAAAAACTCTTCCTTTTTCACTTCATCTTCATCCTCAACAATGGCCTCTGCTTCTACTGCCCCCAAGACTAACGCACCAACTGAACAACTTGTTAAGCCCAAGGTCTTTGTTACTGCTCCGGTAGTGAACTCTACAGGGAAACAAAGGGTTCCCGAACCTTCTGACATCTCCGTTCGCGATGCTTACTCGCGTCACTTGATGATCCCGGTTGGATACTCCAACCAGATCTTCGCAATGTCTGGCCCCATGAACCCAAGCATCTCTGAAGCTCTGAAGATCAAGAGCTATTTCCCCATTGTCGAGAAACTCAAGCCAATAGCATGCGCCAAGAAGGACGCAGAAGACAACGAAGACCCTAACCTCGGGTTTTGGTAAACAACCGCTGATCCTCCAAATGGTTACTTATTTGGTTACTCGCAGGATCGATCAGATTGATCCTATGGACATAGGTTGATTTTGAAGTTTAATTAAAGTGGATAAGGCTTTAACTAAAATGTTTCAAGTAAATTGCATAGAGGAAAAGCTTGGTAAAATAGACAAGGCTTTAAAGTAAAGGTTCGACAGGAATTTAAAGGAGAAAAGCAAGTAAAATACTGGGAAAGTAAATGACTTTAATTGATAAAATTGGTGTTTCACACATACATTTCTCAACAATTCTTTCGCTCACACTGGGTACTTGAATCTAAATGAGTGACTATGTATTTATTTGTGAACACACGCGAGAAACTACATGTCTACTCCTATTTATACAAAAACATTCCAAGTAACCGTCGGGCAGTTACACTGCTTCGAGATCAAGCCACTTGGCACGTTCTCCATGCTCGACGCTCCAGATCCTTGCACGTTTGCACGTAGTAACTGCTGGAAACCGTTTTCCCTCCAAAGCTTTGAATTTCAAACTGCTCCACTCTGGACCATCGAACACCTTCATTAAGAGACATCTTCGACGAAAACTCCTTCGACGTCGAAGGCAATCAGCCTTCTTCCTTGGAAGAAATCTTCTAAGTATTTTGCCCTCTTTCGACGGGCACTTCGACAGACTCAGCCAGTCGAAAGCATCTTTCAGCTTTTAATGGCTGCCATCAATCAAAACAAAGGTGTCGAATTTAGGAGCCAACAGCTCCGTAAAAACGGAGGACACGATAGTCCCGGCCACATGCGTGCTCTGGTACAGGTGCAACACCCTAAATTAAACAAAGAGGCGAGTCTCTACTCCTTCAAACGAGAAGATTCTCAGCCTGACATGGAGGACACAAACTAGATCCATCACCATCGTACCATAGAGGCAGAATTCCCAACTTGTGGTGGGATGTTAACGCCACCGTGCTCAGGCCCAAAATGGGACTTGAGTTCTGGTATATGCCCGGTAACCACCCTGGCCGTTCGACTAGTCTCTCCACACTAGAGAACCTCATTGCTAAAAATAAAACCCCCTCAAACTCCTAGACAAAGCAAAACATCTTAGTAAGACGAGCATACACATGCACGAACAAAGTAAAAACTTGTACAAATGCAAAGTTGAGAAAACCACCACCCAGGTCGAAAATATTAAAATACGATCACTAAGGCTGCAATTATCAGAATATTACATAAGAGGAGCCCAAGGCCCATATTAAAAAACATATAAGTGGCCACAAGGACAACAATTATTTGAAACTTACATTCACCGGGTGAAAGCCCTAAAATAAATTACATAGAAAACGACACGCAGGCCGAAACAAAAGAGAACAATAAAGCAACCAACTATCTAGCTGGGGCATTTCCCCAAGCACATGCTCCCTATGGGAAGGCTCTCCGACCAACATATCCTCGTCAGTCCTGACTAATTCAGGGACAACGATCTTGCCATTGACCACATAGTAGAGGAATCCTATTCCATCCATATTTAATTCCATGCCTAGATTCACTACTCTGAGTTGTGCCACATCCTTGTTGAAACTCCTATCAGCATTGGCCAGACTGCTTTCCACAACCAATTGGAGGTGGACAACCAAGTCTGCACGAGTTTTTAGACCCCTGGACTCTTCCGGCTCACCCTTAACTGGGGGCGTCTCTGCCCTCAAGGTAGCGAGCATTTCCTCAAGGGACTACTTCTCCAGCATAAGGGTATTACACTCCTCAATCATCTTAGCCAGGCTCTCCGTTGATGCCTGGAACATTCGATATGGCAAGCTTCTCCTCGAGAGCCATCACCTTAGCCTGAGGCTTCCTCAGCTCGACCTCGAGGGAATCTCCTTCCTTGGAATACGCCACAACCATTCCCAATACTCTCATGACAACACCATCATCTCCCTTTTGCTCGGGTAGTCCATCTTCTCGACCAATAGTGACTCAACTCGCGAAAGATGAAAGGTGGAGCCCTCAAAGAAATCCTTGTCATGCATGCAAGGAATCATTTTAAACTTATCCTTCTCCTATTCGCCTGTCAAGTCGAAGACACCCACGACATGCGATTTCTTGAAATTTGAAGACACCTGCTGGGGAGAGAGATGCCCAACAACCTGGCTAGTCGAGGACGTGTATGAACCTGACTAGCGAGTTTCCCCCGTTTCTCCTTGAGGACCTATAGCGGGCTTCCACACCTTCTTCTCCTTATTGGAAAAGTAGTAAGTGTACTATTTTTTCCTTGCAGTAATAATGAGAAATTCCCCAAATGTCGATCTCAAGGACTGCATGCAATTATCGAGTTCAATTCACGTTCAATTAAACAAAAATTTTAACTGGGTTTTTCGTTTAGGAATTGTCACTTATCATAAATAAAAGTAAGCAAAATATAAATTAGGGATTTTTCGCAAATATGAGGAGTATGCTAGGGCATGGTTTATAGTTTTCCTTGTAACAACCTTGATTCCTGATCTCTTTAACAAGTTCATATCCTTACATTACCAGCCCTTTAGATAATCTTCCCCTAAGTCCTTAGTGAAAAAAACTTTAACCATCCATCCTAAATCCTAAGTCCTTAGAGATATCTTATGGAGTCAAACCTTTATTTTATCAAGGGTTAAATTTAGTAACTATTGGGTATCCCTAATGCTAAGTGATATCTACTATAGCCTAATTATACAAAACCCTTAACAACCAAGGTCCAACTGGTTGTTAATATCAATCCTAATTTTTCTGATCAAGAAGACATAAAAACATTATACAATTAAATCGATAGAAAAGACTTTATTAAAGAAGTCATGAATTCATAATCATTATAGAATCAAATCAGGGACACCCCACTAGCATTGGGGGGTTTAGCTGTTCATATTATTCAAAATAATCACAATATAAGGATTAGACATTACAATTAATTTGATAGCTTCGAATCTTCAATAGCTTCCAATCATGAGAATCTTCCACTCTCCAAGAACCTTGATCTCCCCAATCTTCATTCGTGTAAACTATTCTTTGCTGCCCAATTTTTTCTTCTTCTCATGGACATGTTTTAATAGTATTAGGTCATTCCTTAACAATGCAAAATTTACCAAGTACCCTTAATGATCTAAGAAACTTAAAACCCCAAAAGTCAGAATCCCTAGCGCCTTGGCCGACAAGGGTCGTGTCCTGCGACACAGGCACCCGTGTTAGCGTTTGTTTCTTGCTTCTAATAACGCTTCCATGCAAGTGTTTTGAAACAGGGTGTACCGTGCGACACGGGCTCCCGTGTTATCCCCTGGTTTCCATGCTTCCCACGCCGTCCCCCTGACACGGCCTGTGTCAGGGCTCTTGTAGCACTTCCTCCGAAACTCTAAATTCTGCACTTTTCTGCCCCGATTTGTCCTATTTTATTCTTTTGAACATGAAAACTAAAACACAAAACCAAAGCTTAAAATACATTAAAGTGAATTAAAACACACGTCAATTAAAAGAAACAATTACTAAAATCAATGCTAAATACTTGTGTAAAAACCACTGATCAAACTCCACCAAACTTAAACTGTTGCTTGACCTTATGCGAACATTACAAGAACTCTTGAAAATCACGGAAGCCCGGTACTCATATGTGAGACATCAATTCAAATTTATCAAAACACACTCCATCCGATGTTCACATGACGCGAAGAGTATTTTTAAGAACGTTTAAATCTAGAGCTTCCTTTTTAGATACCTCTCTAACTATACTTTGTACTGAAGTTTCTTTCAGATTTTCCTCCTTTTTCATTCGGAAAGTCAAATTAAGGCAATGAGAATTATGATGACTATTACACGCACAAGACTAATCAAGAATGTTTGCTTAGGCACCAAATAGAAACTTTGGCTACCTTTAATTACCGATGAAGCTTTCAAACTTTGCAGTTATATATTTTTCTTTTGGATGACGTTTGCAGATAAACCCCCCTTTGGGCTGAATAACTGGGTGAGGGCTACCTAACTTAGCAAGCCAATTGACTTTTACCACCTTTTCATCATTTGGTGCCAATTTATTTATTACCCCATTAATCATACAGGCATGTGAATCTATATTATGCTAGACTGTAAGGATAAACTACTTCAGGAGTACTTCTAAGGATTCAAGTACTATGGTACAAATCTACACGTTAGAATCATATCATTGTCACATTATTATGAACTTCCTACCCTCGAGCAACTATCCCTTTGTCTCTATATACTATTCATGAATTCTATGAGAAACAAGTTCTGAATAAAACAATATTTTTTGGCAAAGTTTGGGAAGGACTTCAACTCGTGGATTTACACAGTAATTAGCATAAAACCCATAAATAGTTCTAGTTGAAATGCAATAAAACCCCCCAAAATTAAACTAAACATTGACCCTAATGTTTCAGGACAAGCTCGAGGAAGGTGACTCAAAGAGGGAAATGCAACACCGCTGCTACCTCCTAGCTCTCATCAATAAGGCTCCCTTTTTATTACCTGCAAACAAAACAAAAGAAAAAAAAGTTATTAAAAGTGCGGGTTTCCTTCCACGAAGCGCTTCATTTAACGTCGCATGGCTCAATGGTTTTTCCCCTTATAGAGGATACTTCCTCTTCCACATCTTGTTGCTTGTCTTTTCCGCAACCCAAGACTCATCTAGATCAAAAGCATTGACCGCTTTGTACTTCCAGTCCCTTCCAACTTCCGTCTTCTCACTTTTGAGTTTCCTTTTCTTTCTATTGACTTCTAGACTGAACTTAGAAGTTTTTGTTGATGCCACCTGAGAGCTTATGCTAAAGACTTTTCCTGGGGGTGATTTTAAACTGTTGTTGTCTCATGTTAATTTGATCATATCAATTGAAGCTTGATTCTTTTCACCTATACCTTGCTTCTTGATTTCCAACACCTTCAAGTTTATATCCTTATAAAATGATTTCAGTGTCAGATTACCTGTCTCGATATCAAAATTGCATCGACTAGTCAGCATAAATGGTCGACCAATAATGATAGGAGAGTCTTCATCTTCAGGTATGTCCATGATCTGAAAATTAACTGGGAAAACAAAATTGTCAATTCCACTAATACATCATAAGCTATCCCATATCACTGCTTGATGGTGTGATCATCAAATTTCAATTTTGTCCCACTCGCGCTTATCTTCTCAATACCGAGCTTCTTGAAAATCGATAATGGCATTAAACTCACACTAGAGCCAAAATCAATAAAAACCCTCTTGAAAGTTTTGTCTTTTATGGTGCATGGTATTGCAACTGATCCCTGATCCTTCTGCTTGACAGGTATTTTCCTCTCGGGTGCAATTACACACAATTTCACATCACATAGTACAAATCCATCTCCTATTGATCTCTTCTTTGATAATGCCTCCTTCATGAATTTCTTACAAAGGCATTTTCTCGAGTACTTCAAAGAATGGTATATTGATCTCTATATTTTTGAACAATTGGACAAATTTATCAAACTCTTTCTCTTTTGTGTCCTTCTTTACCACTCAAGATGGATACAGTAACTTGATCACTGGTTTAGTCTTCTCTTCAACTGGATTCACAGGTGATACCACTTATTCCTGTTTTATCCTGGTCTCTCTCACTTCCAACTCTACTTTTATGATATTATCTCATCTTTCTTCTCTTCAGGATCTTTCTCATTCCTTGTTTTGACAACATTCATATTCTCATGACTTTTCTTGTTACCTTATGCTTGCAGCGATAATTGTTGTGCAATCTGTTCCATGTGAACTTCCAAAATTTTTATTGCAGCTATGGTGTTTCTGTGATTACTCCTTATCTCTTCTTGAAATTAAGAGGTATGGGCAGTCATCTTTTGAATAGCCATTTCCCACGTTGCCTTCTGAGGAGCTTATTGTTGTTGATCTTTCCAGGAGAAGTTAGGATGATTCTTCCACCCAGGATTATAGGTGTTAGAATATAGGTCATTCTGCCTAAAAAATTTGATATCTTCCACTTACTGTGGAATTTTAAGACATTGCACAGTAATGCATGGTCCCCCCACAAATCTCACAACTGACTGTCTGAGTAGGTTGAACTTGGGCTATAGTTTGGGTACCCACGTTCATTGCTTTCAGCTTTTTTTCAACTTCTACAGCAATTGGTTATTCAATTTTCAATTTCTTATTAATTTCTAACTTCAGATCAATCACCCCCTGGTTTACTCACAACCCTTTCATATAGCTCCAGATGCTCATTTGCAGCAATGGCTTCAATAATCTTCTACACACTAGTGGCTGTTGTAAAGTTGGATTAGCCACCAGTTGTTGTATCAATAAGCTACTTTGTATTCATTCGAAATCCATTTACAAAAATTTGCATTTTCTTAGTTTGACCCATGTTGTAAGTGGGATAAGCTACTAATAACCTCTTGAACCTCTTATAAGCATCAACTAGCAACTATCCTTCCTTCTGTTTAAAATTCACAATATCATATCTTTTGCAAATGTAAACAGAAGCAGGAAAATATTCATCAAGAAAAGTCTTCTCCATCTGTTCCCAAGTGGTAATACTTCCAACAGACAATGAGTAAAACCTTTCTTCAGCATCTTCAGACAGCATGAACTGGAACATCCTTAATTTCTTGGCTTCTTCAGAGTGTCCTAAATATTCAAAGTAGTAATCATGGTGAGGAATCTCTGCAAATGCTTATTAGAATCTTCATTGATATTTCTGGTGAAAGATATATTCTCGAGCTGGCGGATGGTTGAGGGATGCAGTTGAAAATTTGCAACATTGACCAGTTAATTCACAATAGTCAATCGACCTATTGGAACATTTGCTCCTCCGTAATCCCCAAGAAGTCTCTCTGGTGGTGGTGGGTCTTCAGCCATTGTTTTTTCCTTTTCATACTCTGAACCTGAATGATCTGATGAACCTTCTGATTCCTATCTAACTAACAGAACTTGTCAGCAACTTGCGTGAAAATTTCGTTCGATTTCTGCGTCAAAAGGAAATTCAGTTGAGGGCTTTCCTTGCATGCAAAGGTTAGGAAAACTCAAGAATAACAAAAATATAAAAATCATAGAAAAGAAATTTTAGTTGCAGAGAAACAAAATTTTAATTGAACTTAAACTACACTCAATAACTAGGCAGTCCTCGGCAACGGCGCCAAAAACTTGATGGAAAAAATAACAAGTGTATTATTTTTGCCTTGCAGTAATAATGGGAAATTCCCTGAATGTCGATATCAAGGACTGCTTGAAATTATCGAGTTCAATTCACGTTCAATCAAACAAAAACTTTAACTAGGATTTTGGTTTAGGAATTTTCATTTAGAAAAAATAAAAATAAGTAGAATGTAAATTAGGGATTTTTTTACAGATATTAGAAGTATCCTGATCACTTCAACAAGTTCATATCCTTCAATTACCAGCCCTTTAGATTATCTTCCCCTAAGTCCTTAGTGGGAAAACCTTTAACCATCCATCCTAAATCCTAAGTGTAACACCCGTTATTTAATTAATTATCTAATTAATTATTTTTGAGTTATTCGTTGAAGTTGTTAGATGTTGTGAATTGTTGGCTTAAGTTTCTAGATTATTATTAGTTAATTAGTTAGTTGATTAATAATAATATAATTATAATAACGAGATTAGTAGAATAATAGAATAATTGTGTAGGGTCTATTTTATTGGTTGGAAGTAGTAAAGTGGGGTGTGAAAGTTAAGCCCAATAGGATTAATGGCATAAGGTTAAGCTGACATAAGGAATTTGGTTAGTTGGAGAATAGAAAGTATTGGTGTGTTGTCCGTGAAAAGCTGCGCAGAAGAGAAGCAAGGTTGCCTGGTTGTCAAGCAAAGCAAGATAAGGATTACGATCGGAGATTTGTAAAAGCGACCTTCAATCTAGGTAAGGGTGGGGTTCTGACTATATAATAGGGCTTATGATGAATGTTATATGGGGATTGTCCGTATATATGTCTGTCGTGAGTATGATTCTGGATCTGTTTCTTGAACTTGGTCGATTTTGATGTTATGGGCGTTTATGAATTGTCTGCGTACTGCCCGGTATAATTGATGAATAGGTTAGTGTAGATTATCACCTGTTGATGTGGTAGTTAATTCACTGTGTTGTTTCGAGTGGTTGTGCGGAAACTAGGGAATGTGTTGGTGTGATTGTTAAGTCGTTGTGTTAGTCCATGCTGTTTGCCTAAAATTAGTGGTCGAGGAGGACACTAAAGGGCTGGGTTAATGTTCGTCACATGATCGATGACGTCTATGCAAAAGTTTTGAAGACACACAATATCGGGGGACACAGGTGCTTGGCGCCGAGCGGCATTAGGCTACAAGGTGTGTCGGGGAATACATGTGTTAGGTGTCGAGCGACAATAGGCTACAAGGCGTGCCGAGGAGCACAATAATTGTGTCGAGCTGCACAAAGTGGCAGGTGGTGCCGAGGGGCACATGTTATTTGTTAATTCTTTCTTGGTTCCTGTGCATGTAGAGGGGTGCTTAGTTCTCCCTTATTCTTTAACACCCATGCATGCTGAGTTTGTTAATTACTTTAGTTTAGCAGTCCCAGTAATTTAGTAGAGTTTTCAATAACTGTAGGAGAGAAAATTAGTATTTTAGTAGAAACTACTTAGTCGGATATAGTCGAATTGTGCGTATAATTACACAGGATGTCGTTGTATAGTTTAGTTGATACATTGTATTGTATACTTGGTATAAATTGAGAATTGGCAGGTGCTGATGAATCTTGTTGAGATGCCTCTAATTATTCATAAGTATTAAGTTGTAGGCTTATGGCCAATGTTGAATTATTTTGAGTTGTTGTTGAATTATTATTGTTGTTGTTGTTACTACATTCAAACTGTGGTCGCATACATAGCATATCAAGTTGGAGCTAATGCTCGGCAAGTTGGTCTGGATTGGCAAAACTATAAAGTTGAAGGCTTATGCCTTGTTGATGCCTCTATTAATTGACAGATTATTAAGTTGGGAGTTTTTCTCCATTGGTACCACATGCATGTGCGTAAAAACAAGTTTCATTTCATGTTGCATTCTGAGTTGTTGTGTGGATAGATTGATGATGTTAATGTTATTAAAGAGCTGTGAAGTGGTGATTTTGTATGAAGTGTTTATAATATATTATTTATCATACATTCTACTATATTGTTTGATATCTCATCCCTCCTGTTTGAATGTTACCCATATGTCGGTAACATGCAGGTAATCCAGAGTGAAGGAGGTTTACCTTCAGTAGTTCGAGTCGGTGTCATTGCTCAGATACATAACACTCGGGGGATGAACGCTTGTTGCTTTATCGTGTTATTACTTCAGTTGTTGAATTTTAAGTTTATTTTTGTTAAGTACTCGTTATTTGGAGTTGTTTCAGTTGGATAAAGATGTTACATTCTTTTAAGTCGAACTTTATGATTCCGTTGCATAGTTATGAAAGTCATTGGTTTTAAAAGATTAATTTATGTTGTTGTTGGTTCATCCGAGTTTAAAGTGTTATGTATCTATGTTAAATGTCATTATTTTAAGTTGAAATTGTAGCATTCCATTTGTTTTTTGGAACTTTTGTAACTATGAATTTATATAATATGTTGGGTAGAAATGGGGTGTTATAAGTTGTTATAAGAGAAATTCGGTTCGTCCAACCAAGTTGTTGAGTCATAGTTTTGTCTATCAATCGAGTATTGTTAACTTGAGTTCTAACTGTTGTTTATGTTGTAGTGATAAGTTGAGATGTCTAGAAGGAATGACGCTGCACTTGCTGCTGCTTTGGAAGCGATGGCGCATGCTATAGAGAATCAGCCGAATATTGACAAGAATGCTGGATCTTGTAGCTTAGAGACTTTCTATAGGGAGCATCCTCCTACCTTCAAGGGTAAGTATGATCCCGATGGAGCATTGGATTGGTTTAAAGAGATTGAGACAATATTCCGTGTGATGGATTACACTCCAGTGCAGAAGGTTCGATATGGTACTCACATGCTAGCAATTGAGACTGAGGACTGGTGGCTAGAGACTTGTCAGAAATTGGAAGTTGCAGGTGAAAATGTCACTTGGGCTGTGTTTCGTAGGGAGTTTCTAAGGAAGTATTTCCTTGAAGACATTCGTGGAAGGAAGGAAATTGAGTTTCTTGAGCTGAAGCAAGGGAGTATGTCGATTGTTGAATATGCTGAAAAGTTTGCTGAGTTGGCTAAGTTTTATCCGCACTATAGCGAGGAAAATGCTGGGTTTTCAAAGTGCATCAAGTTTGAGAATGGGTTGCGTCCAAAGATCAAGAAGGAAGTTAGGTACCAGAAGATTCATGTCTTTGCCGATTTGATTGATAGTTGCAGGATCTATAAAGAAGATAATAATGTTCACTATAAGATTATAAATGAGAAAAGGGGTAAGCACCAATAGAACCGTGATAAGCCTTACGATGCCCCAGCTGGTAAAGGTAAACAGAAAGTTGCTCAAGGTCAGAGAACTAATGGGGGAGATGCTCCTGCTGGTGGGTTTGTTTCAAATATGGAAAACCTGGTCTTAAGAGTAATGTGTGTACAACTGAGGTGAAGAGGTGTTTTCGTTATGGTAAGACTGGACATGCTATATCTGAGTGCAAGCATAAAGAGATTATTTGCTTCAACTGTGGTGAAGAAGGACACATTGGTAGTCAATGTCAGAAACCAAAGAAGGCGCAAACCAGTGGAAAAGTGTTTGATTTGGCTGAGAATCAGACAGCTAATTAGGACAGACTCATCAGAGGTACATGTTTCATTAATATTACTCCTTTAATTATTATTATTGATACCGGTGCTACTTATTGCTTTATTGTTGTTTATTGCATTGAAATATTGGGTCTTATGTTGTCTTCTTTGAATGGAGAAATGGTAGTCGACATTCTAGCTATGGGATCAATGACTACTTCTCTTGTGTATTTAAAGTGCTCGCTATCGATCTTCGACAAAGACTTTGCCGTTGATTTAGTTTGTTTTCCTTTAAGCGGGTTAGATGTGATCCTAGGTATGAACTGGTTAGAGCATAACTATGTTCATATTAACTGTTATAAAAAGTCTGTGAGGTTTTCTACTTCTGAAGAAGATGAAGTTGGTCTGTTGTGTGCTAGCCAGTTACGACATTTGATGCAAGAAGAAGCTCAAATGTTCTCATTGATGGCGTCGCTATCTGTAAAGATTCAAGATATAATTGAGGAGTTGCAAGTGGTGCGTGAATTTCCTGAAGTTTTCCCTGATGAAATTCGTGATGTACCGCCAGAGAGAGAAGTCGAATTTGCCATTGATCTTGTACCTGATACTAGACCTATTTCTATGGAACCATA
Organism: Vicia faba; assembly: GCA_948472305.1. Lineage (NCBI taxonomy): Eukaryota > Viridiplantae > Streptophyta > Magnoliopsida > Fabales > Fabaceae > Vicia > Vicia faba. Next base: position 553,730,234 of record OX451738.1, on the reverse strand, counting down.
CAGGATGTCTGCATCTGAATTTTCAGAATTAAAGAAGCAGATGGAAGATTTACTTGAAAAGAAATTTATAAGACCAAGTGCATCTCCCTGGGGAGCTCAAATGTTGCTAGTAAAGAAGAAAGATAAAAGTACGAGACTTTGTGTTGATTATAGACATTTGAATAAAGTGATGATTAAGAGCAAGTATCTGCTTCCGAGAATAGACGACTTGATGGATCAATTGGTGGGTGCTTGTGTGTTTAGCAAGATTCATTTGAAGTTGTGTTATCATCAGATTAAAGTGAAAGATGAAGATATCCAGAAAACCGCTTTGAAAACACGTTATGGACATTATGAGTATTCGGTGATGCCTTTCGGTGTTACTAATGCACCAGGCGTATTCATGGAGTACACGAACCATATATTTCATACTTATTTGTATCAGTTTGTAGTAGTGTTCATTGATGACATTTTGATTTATCCTAAATCAGAAAAAGAGCATGCAAAATACTTAAGAATAGTATTGCAAGTCTTGAAAGAGAAGAAGTTGTATGCAAAGCTGTCTAAGTGTGAATTTTGGTTAAAGGATTACGATTTTGATTTGAAATATCATCCAGGAAAAGCGAATATGGTAGCTGATGCGTTAAGTCGAAAGACATTACATATGTCAGCAATGATGGTTAAAAAATTGGAATTAATTGAATAGTTAAGAGATATGAGCTTAGTCTGTGAGGTGACACCATAAAGTGTTATGTTAGGGATGTTGAAAATTAATAATGACTTTCTAGATAATATCAGAGAATCTCCAAAGTTAGATGTGAAAATGGTAGACTCGATGGTTGGGCTCGATCAATCTAAGAATAGTGATTTCAAGTTAGATGTGTAAGGTGCATTGAGATTCCATAATCGAATTTATATTCCTGATGAGGCGGAGATAAAGAAAGTGATTCTTGAGGAAAGTCATAGAAGCAAGTTGAGCATTCATCCGGGAGCTACAAAAATGTATCAAGATTTGAAGAATTTGTTTTGGTGGCTTGGAATGAAGAATGATGTGGCTCAGTTTATGTATGCATGTTTAACTTATCAGAAGTTGAAAGTTGAACATCCCCGCAGGGTTGATGCAACCGTTAGAAGTTCCAGAATAGAAACGGGATAGCATTTCGATGGACTTTGTAATAGGATTACCTAATAATCTAAGGGGACATGATTCGATTTGGAATATTGTTGATAGGATTACAAATTCGGCTCATTTTATACCTATTAACATCCGTTTTCCAGTGTCGAAGCTGGAAGAGATTTATACTAGTATAATTGTAAAGCTGCATGGTGTTCCTTTGTGCACTGGGTCAGATAGAGATCCGAGGTTTACTTTAGATTTTTTGAAGAGTTTGAAAGAAGCATTGGGCTCTAAGTTGAGGTTGAGTTCGACGTATCACCCTCAGACAAATGGTCAGACTGAACAGACTATTAAGTCGTTAGAAGATTTGTTGAGAGAATGTGTTCTTGAGCATAGAGGTTCTTGGGATACTTATCTTCCATTGATATAGTTCCCTTATAATATCAATTACCATTCTAGTATTGGAATGGTACGTTTTGAAGGGTTGTATGGTCGAAGATGTAGAACTCCTTTATGTTGGCATGAATCTGGAGAAAGTGTAGTGCTTGGACCTGAAATTGTTCGAGAGACTATTGAGAAGGTGAAGTTGATTCGAGAAAAGATGAAAGCTTCCAAAAGTAGATAGAAGAGTTATCGTGACAAGCGAAAGAAAGATTTAGAATTTCAAGCAGGTGACCATGTGTTTCTGAGAGTTATACCTGTGATTGGTGTTGGGAGAGCATTGAAGTCTAAGAAGCTCAGTCCTCGTTTTATTGGTCTGTATCTTATTTCAGAAAGAGTTGGGAACGTTGCTTATAGAGTGGCTTTACCGCCTAATTTTTCGAATTTGCATGATGTGTTTCACTTGTCACAACTCCAGAAGTATATTTCAGATCCATCTCATGTGATTCATATGGATGATGTGCAAGTAAGGGATAATCTCACTATGGAGACGATGCTTGTACAAATTACAGATCGTGAAATATAGACTCTAAGAGGCAAAGAGATTGCTTTGGTGAAAGTAGTATGGTTAGGAGCTTCCGGAGAAAGCATGACGTGAGAGTTGAAAGCAAGATGTAGGACTCCTATCCTGTTTGAACAAGGTAAATTTTTTAGGATGAAAATATTCTATGTGGGGGAGAGTTGTAACGCCCGTTATTTAATTAATTATCTAATTAATTATTTTCGAATTATTAGTTGAAGTTGTGAGATGTTGGGAATTGTTGGCATAAGTTTCTAGATTATTATTAGTTAATTAATTAGTTGATTAATAATAATAATAATGTTGAGATTAGTAAAATAATAGAATAATTGTGTTGGGCCTATTTTATTGGTTGGAAGTAGTAAAGTGGGGGTGTGTAAGTTAAGTCCAAAAGGATTAATGGTATAAGGTTAAGCTGACATAATAAATTTGGTTAGTTGGAGAATAGAAAGTCTTGGTGTGCTGACCGTAAAAAGCTGCGAAGAAGAGGAGCAAGGTTACTCGGTTGTCGAGCAAGGCAAGATAAGGATTATGACCAGAGATTTTTAGAGCAACCTTTAATCCAGGTAAGGGTGGGGTTCTAACTATATAACAGGGCTTATGATGAATGTTATGTGGGGATTGGACATATATATGTCTGTCGTGCGTATGATTCTGGATCTGTTTCTTAAACATGGCCATTTTTCATGTTATGGGCGTTTATGAATTGTCTGCGTACTTCCCGGTGTAATTGATGAATAGGTTAGTGTAGATTATCACTTGTTGATGTGGTCGTTAATTCGCTGTGTTGTTCCTAGCGGTTGGCCAAAAACTAGGGATTATGTTGATGTGGTTTTTAAGTCGTTGTGTTATTCCATGTTGTTCGCCGGAAATTAGGGGCCGAGGATGATACTGAAGGGCTGGGTTAATGTTCGCCACAGAACTGATGGTGTATGTGTAAAAGTTTTGAAGACATGCTGTGATACGGTGGCAGAACTGACTATTTTAGAAAATGCTGGTTTGCATTTTGCGTTTGTGTTCGCAAAATGTCGCGGTAAGCAAGAGTCGCCACCTACTTTTATTTTATCCAACTGGAAAGGGAAAAAGCACAGAAAAATTCCTTTTTCGAGATTTTGAGTACGGGGGGTAGATTATAGAAAGGGAAGGTATTAGCACCCTTTCTATCCGTGGTTTTCCATGGGCTCTTAGGTACTTGCTCATTATTTTTAAAAATTGCTTGCGTGTGTTTGTTTTGAAAAGTTTTTGTTTTACTTCGTTTTAACCCTTGTATTAGTCTTTAAGAGTGTTACGAAGTGTTTTTGAAAACTTTGTTTGAAAAGAGTGTAAGTGTGGAAAAGTTTGTTTTGAGCACGTACCTACTAGCATCTACCTACTCGAAAAAAGAATGTTTTTGTTCTTGTTTCCTTTAGACAACGTTATCCCACTATTAATGAGTAGGTAGCACCGTCGTTGGAGTTGTAAGGGTCAATTCGAAAGGGACGTACAATCACTAAAGCAATATTAACACGTCTTAGTGATAACCCTAGTGTCTTAAGATTATATTCGAGGCAACATTTCCGAGGCAACCTTTCCGAACGAGACATTTGATCTTTGTTTAGACAAGAGGAAAGCCACTAAGACACCTTATACTTAATGATCGTTTACCGAAGGCAACCGAAGTGAGAGTATACCCTAGGAGTGCGCATGTGCGAGTGATTTGATTTCAGTTATTATATTTGCACATTTAGGGTTTGCTAAACATTTTAAGATTAACATACAGTCTTGTCATGCAATCCTATTATCATACATCTAACATTTAATGTTTGTGAAAATTAAACTGCGAGAAATAAAACTATGCTATTACAAGGTTTCGGGGAGGGGAATTAATTACATAGTCAAAAACCCGTAAAACGATAAATAAAAGGAAATCCTAATTAAACTATTACATACCATGAGCAGTTACATTAATATCGCAAAAAATAATAAACGCGCGCGATGAATTGAAACAAGAGAAATTAGGGTTTTGACCCCGTCTAAACCTAATTGAAAGAAAAATCATTTTTTTGTGGTTTTTGTGTTATTTTGAGAAAAAAATTAGAGTTTTAAATGAATAAGATAAAAACCCTAATTACTAATTAATTTAGATTAAGAAAAATAATTAATTTGAACTATTTTTGTATTTTGCTTTATTGAGAAAAGAACTAAAAATTAAATTAAAACAAGACCTAATTTTCTAATTGATTTTAAATTATTTACAAAAAGGTTAGAATTACCCTAAAATTAAATTTAACTAATTATTAAATTAAATTTGATAAAAAATAATACCTAAATCTAAATTTGTGAAAATTGATTTTTATAATTTTTGTAAAAAAGAATTAATTTGTGTTAGAAAATAAACAAAATAAATTAAATAAATGAAATTAAATAAAATGAAAAATGTAAAAGAAAAAGCAATGGGCCTGGTTTTGTAGCAAGAAGGGGGGGGTGCCAATCTGACTTCTAGGCCCAACAATTTCTGGCCTTTATTGACTTTTCCAAATCCTTTGCATTGGCTTGAGTCATGCCCATGATAGGTCCTCATGTGATAGGCGTTGTATCTGGCATGATGGAGATCTGGTGGTTGAAGGACGATGGCATATGGTGGTCTCCTTGTATGCACATGTGCCTGATTATGCAAAAAATATCATGAAATAATATGGGGACCTGGGGATCGAACCCAGACCCTTTGTCATTTTCCATTGCACGCTGACCATCTGAGCTAGCTCACTTTGTTGTATACCTAATGACAAAATAAGATTAAATGGAAAAAACGAAATGATGGATTATAAAACGCGCGCAGTTTGAATTGGCCAGTCACAGGATGCCACACTACCCTTCTTCTTCCTCCCACCGTTGCTAAAAGTCCGGAACTTTTACCTACGGACAAAGGATGTAGGTATAACCCTTGTGCATTCCAAAACCTTATCCCTGCATGATAAATCAATACCAGTGGTACCAATCAACTCATTGCAATCTCACGAGCATCATGGTACCACTCTCCATGGCTAATTGTTCCCGCAAGCAAAACCCCTAAAAACGAAACTAAAACCCTAAACATGGCAACTTGCTGTATAGATAATAAAAACGCAATTAAGTATTACCATTAACTTGCAAATGTTTCAAGGATTCAGAATATGCAAATAAATCATGCTAAAAGTGACAGAATGGTGATATTCGATTTCAAAAAAGCATGGATGTCGTGAGATACTTATAGTGAAATTTTGGGCTTGAGGGAGCTTACTAAGGATTGGAATAGGATCCTAGAATGTCCAGGAAGCGACTTGTATGACTGGAATGACTTGAGGAAGCCAGGAACTGAAAAAATAGTTTGCAACTTTTCTTGATTTTTTTGAAAGTTGTTTTCACCTTTGCACGCCTCCAATTTGTGCTCTTTTGGTCTGCACTTGTTCTATATGTACCCTAGAACGAATTAGGGTTGCAATTTGGTTTCAAATCTTCTCCAATAATGATCATTGATTCAAGATTTGATCCTTCATGCAAATCTTTCCAAATTGAGAAAATCCAATCTTTTTGTGTCCATTTGAAGCTTGCATGATTTGATTCTTCTTCCAGCTATATAAGAGGCCTAAACATGCACAAAATCTCAAGCTTTAATTAGTTTTGATATTGTTCATGATTTTATTTGATTTTATTGAAATAAAATCCAAATAAATGACAAAAATAAAATAAAGACAAGTGGGAAGGATCATGGGACGTGGGTCATGTTACAAGCTCAATGCAAGCATAAAAAATTGCGCCCATTTGACAAAAATTGCAATTTGAGACACATTTGACTTTTGGCAATTTTGCAAAAAGGGTTAACTTTTCCAATGCACAACTCTCTCAATTTTGACCCTAGAGAGATGTTCTTGTATTTGTTATAAAGCTTAGGATGTCCTCTAAGCAACCCTTTTGGTCTCATTCAATTGAGTCTTCTATGTTCATGTATGAAGCTTTGACAAAAAAGGTGTTTTTGTTGACTTTTCAAAATGACATATAATGTCCAAATTTATATCTTCTTGTGAGTTCATATTTTGAACTTTGGAGATGAAGATGAATTGTAGGGAATTACATCCTCTTAAAAATGAGCTTTGGATGGGTCATTTCTGATAAAGTATGAGAAAGTTATGCTTGGTCAAAGTTGAGTTGACTTTTCCTACAAAACCCTAACTTAACAACTTTTGGGTTTTGATGAATTGTGAGCAATCCTTGAGGAATCATGATTAAACCTTGATCAAATTAAGAATAATGCTTCAAAATGAGAATGTTGACCAAAAATCTTGAAGTTTGACTGTATGTGGGCCACAGTTGACTTTTGCCCTAACATAGTCGATTTTCAGGCCTTTGAGCAATTGACTGAGCAAATTTCCTCTGTAAGGCTTGAAACTTGACATGGATGATCTTGAGAACATATTTGGACAATGATGAGCATTTGGGATCCTTTGGACTCAAACATCTTGATGCAAACTGAAACCCTAATTTGAGGTAGACTGCCTTAGGAGAGAGTTTGTCTGGTCAACCCTTGGACTTCCTTGAGCAATTTGAGGACCTCACCTGAGATGTTTTGAGAAATATGGGAGGGAAAATTTTGGGGCACAACATCTGCCCCTGTTCAATCTTCTTAAACCTGAGGATGTAGATTGGCTTGTCTGCCTTTCGTGATCCGAAGGTGGAAGATGATTGAACACTAGAGTGCCTAGAATTTTGCACTCACGTGCAATGATTTTGGTCTTGCAATGTCGGGTATAGGATTATAGATGCCATTTGGAAGTTGAAGTCGGAAGATGGGCTTAAAGATGCCATCAAAAGAAGTGTCGATCTCATAAGAGATTCCTTTGTGAGAACCCGTATACCTGTTGTTGAGGAGGACTACACCGGGGAATGCTGGTCTCTGTCTTGGTAGAAGTAGAATTTTAGGAGTGTCAGTCGTCTGTTATTCTACTGGGGAATCATATCTTGGTTGAAGAGGTGAAACTGAACTGCTATCTGGTCGTGTTCCAGGCTTAACAATGATTTGCTGAGGAAAATATGATCGATGGCTATCTGGTCGTGCTCCAAGCTTTACAGTGACTTACTTGGGAGATGAGATTACACTTGCTATCTGGTCGTTTTCCAGGCTTCACAATTTCTCACTTCTTATCTGGTCGTGCTCCAGGCTTCAGAAGGAATTAAGTTGTTATCCGGTCGCATCTGGGCTTCAACTTGATTTTAACGCAATACTAATATCCGGTCGATTCCGAGCTTCTTAGTAATTGGCCAGGTAAACTGCTATTTGGTCAAAATCCAAGCTTCACAGTGTCTCATACTGTTATCTAGTCGATTCCAGGCTTCAGTATCCTTTGCCGCTATCTGGTCGTGATCCAGGCTTCGCAGCATCTTATACCATTATCTGGTCGATTCCAGGCTTCATGGTATTTGGAGAAATCAAGATATTATCCGGTCGACTCCAGGCTTCATAACTTGTATTAAAGATATACCACTATCTGGTCGAATCCAGGCTTCATAGTATTCTTTGCTATTATCTGGTCGTAATCCAGGCTTCACAGCGTCTTATACCATTATCTGGTCGATTCTAGGCTTCATGGTATCTTGTATTGCTATCTGGTCGATTTACAGGCTTCACAATAACTTATTGAGTGTTAAGCTGTTTTCTGGTCGATTTCTAGGCTTCACAGCTTGTGTTTATGATATACCACTATCTGGTCGATTCCAGGCTTCATGGTGTCTTGGAATGCTATCTGGTCAGTTCCAGGCTTCATAGTAATTTGCTGGGGATTCAATATTTTCCGGTCGATTTCTGGGCTTCATAGCTTTGAACTGGAACATAAATCTTAGCGCCGATTTGACTGAACCAGAGAAAACTTTGTGAGAATTGATTGCATCTTTCCCTGAAAGGTAAAGAGTTAGTCGTATGTAATGTCATGATGTATGACATGTATCGAGTAATGATGCTCTCAAAATAAATGAGATTGTGCTGTATGATGCGTATGCGCATGCCATGATGTATGGATATGCAATGTTCTTGTGATTTTCTCTAGATGGGGAGAATAAATCCCGGACTGCTGTTGGAGAGTACAAAGAGTTGAGTTCTTCATTCTCGCTGGGGATAACGACCGAAGATGAATTGAGAATAAATTTGATGGAGAATAACCCTGCTGGAGAATAAACTGGCGAGAGAATGACTCTGTGGGAAGAGAGATACTCTGCCAGAAGATCTGCTGATTTGGAGAAATAACCTCGGCTGAGGATGAATTACTGTTGCTGGTGATAATGAATCCTTGTTGGGGACTGAGTTTCTGCTTGTGGAAGAAATAAACTCCATTGGGGATAATCTTCTAGTGCCGGTGATAGATAAACTCTGCTTGGGGAGAATTTTGCCGACTCATTCACGATTATGAACTTCGGCTGGGGAGAGCTAACACCACTGTCTTTAGATACCTTTTACCATGCGGGGAGTGTATGTACCTTTAGACATATTCTCAAGCTGGCTCTGTCCCTGTACCTAGTGGGTAGAGCAACTGTAAGGTTTGGACATTTCTTGTTTGCCCCTGTTCCTGGAATTATGAGTAATTGTCTCTTGTTTTGCATGTAAATATTTATGAGCAACAATTATTTTCAAATGCATATATCAAAAATGAATCATTGGACGTTCTTGCAAAACAAAGCAGGAAAAGAAAAACAAGTTGAAATTTCTTGTGAAACAAATTGTATTGCTTTTGAAGTTGGCTTGTAATAGGCATTTTTATACAGAGAGGCCGACGTCCTAGTAAGAGAACGCCGCAGAAGAATAGAAATTATACAATTTATGTAAAGGAAAGAAAAACAGTTATGTGAAACAATCCCATTGGGTTCCAACTCTGCTATTGCCTTTATATCTTCGAGCGTCTCATCACTTTGCTACTTGGTCGAAGATGGATTAGATTGATTGGCGTCGTCCGAGCTTGATGGTCGATACCGAAGTCTGGTTGCAAGATGGTCCAATGAGACATAGTGTTACGCTTTAATCCCTAATTTTTTCCTGGACCACCCTTTCGGGTTTTCAGTCCACCGGGATACCCTTTTTTGCCCAAGCCGCCTTTTCAGGTTTTCAACTTGCCGGGTGTACAATTTTTTCATTTTCATCCCTTACTTTTTCCCGAACCCTTTTGGTTCGCCGGGACGCCCTTTTTGCCTAGGCTGGTCAACCTAGCGGGTCTTTGATCATGCGTAGTATTTTTTCACTATGTCTGCATTGACAGGGTGAGGAAGGTCGTCACCATCCATGGTGGTTAGAATCATAGCTCCTCCCGAGAAAATTTTCTTAACCACAAACGGCCCTTCGTATGTGGGGGTCCATTTGCCCCTGGGATCACTTTGCGGCAATATGATGCGTTTGATCACCAGATCCCCAACTTGATATTCTTGTCGTCTGACTTTCTTGTTAAAAGCCTTGACCATCCACTTTTGATACGTCTGACTATGAGAAATGGAAGTAAGTCTCTTCTCGTCGATTAAGTTCAGCTGATCAAGCCGGGTCTGGATCCAGTCGTCTTCGTTCAAACCTGCATCCTTCATAATCCGGAGAGAGGGTATCTGGACCTCAATGGGTAGGACTGCCTCCATGCCATACACCAAAGAGTAAGGTGTTTCCCCTGTCGATGTCCGTGCCGAGGTGCGATACCCATAAAAAGAAAATGGTAGCATCTCGTTCCAGTCTTTGTATGTCACCGTCATCTTCTGCACAATCTTCTTGATGTTCTTATTAGTCGCTTCAACAGCCCCATTCATCTTCGGCCAATAGGGAGAAGAGTTATGATGTTGTATCTTGAACTGTTTGCAGAGGAAGGTGATCATTGTATTGTTGAGATTTGTACCATTGTCCGTAATGATCCTCTCTGGTACACCATATCGACATATCAGAATGTGTCGGATGAACCGCGCCACGACGTTCTTGGTTACTGTAGCAAAAGAAGCTGCCTCAACCCACTTCGTAAAATAATCAATTGCTACCAGAATGAAACGATGTCCGTTGGACGCAGTAGGTATGATCTCGCCGATCATGTCGATGCCCCACATTTCAAAAGGCCAAGGAGCTATCAAAACATTCAGAGGAACTGAAGGTACATGCACCTTATCAGCATAGACTTGACACTTATGACATGTTCGAGAATGCTGATAACAATCGGCTTCCATAGTGGACCAATAATATCCTGCCCATAGGATTTTCTTTGCCATGGTATATCCACTGGAATGAGTCCCGAAGGTACCTTCATGTAATTCTGCCATGATCCTTTGTGCCTCATTCTTGTCCACACATCGCAGTAAGGTTGAATCATGGTTACGCTTGTAAAGGATACCATTACTGATGAAGAACTTCGCAGAGAATCTCCTCAGAAACTTCTTATCATTAACAGATGCACCATCGGGATACTCTTGAGCTCCAAGATACCTCTTTACCTCGTAAAACTAGGGTTTATCTGCTACCTCTTCCGTCTCAATGTCACAACAACGTGCGGGTTCGTCCAACTTCTCGATGGTAATCTGGGGAGCTTCATTATCCCACCTGACCTTGAACATAGAAAACAAGGTAGCTAGCGCGTCTGCTAACTGATTCTCCTCTCTAGGGAAATGTTCAAAGGTTATCTCCTCGAAGTGCGGAAGCAATGTCAGTACATATTCCTTGTAAGGAATAAGATTTTGGTGCTTCGTATCCCACTCGCCTTTGATCTAACTGATCACTAGAGCAGAATCTCCAAATATACTCAAGAACTTAATCCTCAGGTCAATAGCAGCTCGAAGACCCAGGATGCATGCCTCGTACTCCGCCATATTGTTGGTGCAGTTAAAACATAATCGGGCGGTGAACGGAGTATGACATCCCTCTGGAGATATGATCACATCGCCAATACCGTTACCCAATGCATTCGAGGCTCCATAAAAATACATAGACCATCGGGATCCTTCCTTAGGTCCTTCATCCGGTCCAGGTTCTTCACAGTCGGTCACCAACACGATGTTCTGATCCGGGAACTCGAAAATCATGGACTGGTAGTTATCCATGGCCTGATGCGCCAAATGATATGCCAATACACTCCCCTTGATTGCTTTTTGGGTTGTATATTGGATGTCATACTCGGTTAAGATCATCTTCCATCTTGCTATTCTTCTGGACAAGGCAGGCAATTTGAAGATATACTTGATTGGATCCATTTTTAATATCAATAGGGTAGTGTGAGTCAGCATATACTGTCTCAGCCGGCGAGCAACCCATGCCAAAGCGTAACAAGTTTTCTCGAGCAGTGAGTATCGGGTCTCACAGTCGGTAAACTTTTTGATAAGGTAGTAAATAGCGTGCTCTTTTCGTCCAGACTCGTCATGCTGCCCCAGCACACACCCCATTGAATTATCCAATACTGTTAAGTATAAGATCAAAGGCCTTCCTTCAATTGGAGGCATCAAAATTGGTGGCTCTTGGAGGTATTCTTTGATCCTTTCGAAAGCGGTTTTACATTCATCATTCCATTTTACCACTTGATCTTTCTTCAACAGCTTGAAGATTAGCTCACAAGTAGCAGTCAGATGTGAAATAAATCGGGTGATGTAATTCAGACGTCCCAAAAAGCCTCTAACCTCCTTTTCTGTGCGGGGAGCCGACATTTCCTGTATGGCTTTTACCTTGGCAGGGTCCACCTGAATACCCTTATCACTGACGACGAAACCCAGCAGCTTACCAGACCTTACCCCGAAGGTGCACTTGTTCGGGTTCAACCTCAGCTTGTACATCTTCAACTTGTCAAATAGCTTCTGGAGATGGTCAAGGTGTTCTTCCTTAGTCTGGGACCTTGCGATCATGTCATCAACATAAACCTCGATCTCATGGTGAATCATGTCATGAAACAAAGCGACCATGGCACGCTGATAAGTAGCCCCAACATTTTTTAACCCGAAAGGCATTACCTTGTAGCAAAAGGTGCCCCACTGTGTAACGAAGGTTGTCTTCTCCATGTATTTGGGAGCCACCTTGATTTGATTGTAACCAGAAAAACCATCCATAAAGGATAAGATTTTATGCCGCGCGGTGTTGTCGACCAGGAAATCGATGTGAGGAAGTGGGAAATCATCTTTGGGGCTCACCCTATTCAGATCTCTATAGTTCATACACATCCGTACCTTACCATCCTTCTTAGGCACCAGAACCACGTTGGCAACCCACTGCGGATAATAAGTAATAGCCAAAAATCCGGCGTCAAACTGTCTCATGACCTTAACTTTGATTTTCTCAGACATCTCAGGGCACATACGGCGAACCTTCTGCTTTACCGGAGGACAGTCTTCTACAGTCGGCAAGCGATGAACCACAATATCGGTGTCTAAACTAGGCATATCTTCGTAGGACCAGGCAAAGATCTCAACATAATCGCGTAGCATCTGTATCAACCGTTGCTTGACACTAGGCTCCAGATTCACACCTATCTTGACCTCTTTCCGGTCTTCCTCTGTACCCAAATTTATTGATTCAACTAGCTCTTCATGAGGCTGTATGGCCCTCTCTTCATGCAGTAATAGTCTAGCAAGCTCTCCAGGCACTGCACAATCATCCTCACCTTCGTCCTCAGCTTGGTTGATCGAATTTTCAAAGTCATAATTGGCAATAGCAGAGTCGTTATCAATGGGATCCAGAGTGGATGTGGATCTGCATTATGATACGTGAGTATGTGTAAGACAATAGCTATTTTGATAAAGTGCGAGATAGAAAAGGAAAAAACAAGGAGCGCAAAATTTGTAATGCAAGAAAACGTCCAATGCTTTATTGATGATATATGAAAATGACAAATAATAAGCCCTCACAAACAAAGCCAAGGTGCCTCAGGCAAGGGCCCGGGCCGTAAAGTTTCAAACTGTTTATTACAACTCTCAAAACAAAAGTCAATTACTGTATAATAAAAGAAACGGGTATGAAGTCTTTCGTCGTCCAATTGTTCAAGCCACCATTGGTTGTAGGGTATATCCAACTGTCGATATCTGAATCTTCTTCACCATCTTCAATTGCATTCACTTCTTAATTACTGATGTATAGAGGAGGTCTTTCAATCCGTGCGCGCTGAACGGCCCTTTGAGCTTCTGCAGTAAAGCCCAAACCAAACTTGTCAGTTTCGTGTCGCGACTGCCTTTCTTTAGTGAAGGTAGAAGAAATTTGAATTTTAAGAACTTTGTGATTTGTGTTCTAGAGATTGTTATGAACTTGATGAAGATCTTGAGAAAAAATTGGAGAGAGTTGGTGTGATCGGTGGGAATGAGAACTGACTGTTTTGGAATGCTGGTTCACGTTTTGCATTTGTTTTCGCAAAATGTCGCGGTAAGCAAGAGTCTCCACCGTCTTTTATTTTATCCAACAAGGAAAGGACAAAAGCACAGAAAATTCCTTTTTGAGATATTTCTCGGGTTCGAGAGGTAGATTATAGAAAGGGAAGGGGTTAGCACCCTTTCTATCCGTGGTTATCCACAGGCTCTTAGGTACTTGCTCAAAGTGTTTTCAAAAGTTTGCTTTTCTTTGTGTTTGTGGGTTTGAAAAGAGTTTTTGTTTGAAAGGAGTGTAAGTGCGAAAAGTTTTGTTTTGTTTTAAAAGGAGTAAGTACTTAAGAACCATCTACCTACTCAAAAAGGAATTAAACTGTGCAAATGTCCTTTAGACAGTGCTATCCCACTATTGAGGAGTAGGTAGAATCGTCGTTGGAGTTTTCGGGTCAATTTAATTAAGGGACGTGTGGTCACTAAAGCAATGTTAGGATGCCTTAGCGGTAACCCTAATGTCTTAGATCATTTTATCCGAGGCAACTGTTTCGAGGCAACTTATGATCTTTGGACAATAGGGCAACCTCTAAAACTTCCTATACTCAATGACCACGTTCGAGGCAACCAAGTGAGGTGTACCCTAAGAGTGCGCATGTGCGAGTGTGTTATTTCGGTTAATTTTATTTGTACATATCAATGGTTATCTATGTTGATTTTAAGTTCATACATTTGATCTTGTCATGCATTCCCTATTATCAAACATCTAACAGTGTATAGTTGCAGAATTTAAATTGTGGAAATTAAATCTAAACTATTACAAGGCGTCGGGTATTTACATCGCCAAAAACAACCCTTTAATTTAAATTGCGGAAAGTAAAAATAAAACGATAAATAATTAAAGTCCTAATTAAAAGCTATTAAATACCGGAAGCAATTACAATATTGGAATAAAATGGATCGCGTGCGGGAAATTAAATCGGATGCGAGTTTTTTGGGGTTTTGACCCTTTTTTGAAGGAAAGCACTTTTTTTTGTTTATTTTTGAATTAAATGGAAATTAAATTAGGTCAAAATTAATTAATTAATTAATTAAAATATTTTTGGGTTTTTGAATATTAAAGGAAATAAAATAAATTTAGTTAAAAGTTACTAAAACCTAATATTCTACATTGATTTTAATTTATTGCAAAAATATTAAGATTATACCTAATTAAAAACTAAATTAATTGATTAATATTTATTTACAAAAATAAAGTGCTGAATTTAATTTTAATAAATAAAATATATTTTGGTTTTTTTGTTATTTTAGGAAAGAAATAAAATGATTAAGTTAGTAATAAAACCTATTTATTCTAATTAATTTTAAATTATTTACAAAATAAATGAAAGTTATCTAAAATTAACCTAATTAAATTAATTAATATTTATTGATAAAATTCTAAGTTTATTTGGACATAAAAATATTTTTGTGATTTTTTTGGTAAAAAAGAAAATTAATTAATTGTTAGTAAAAATAGAATAGAAAAAGGAAATAAAGGGTGAGAAATGGACCTGATTTGGCTTTTGGCCATTTGTGTTTTGGCTTTTGGCTATTTGTGTTCTAGCCTCAACGTTCCTTAACCTTCTCAGCATGTCTGCCTCGCCATGTATTGGTGTCATGTGTAAGCTGTTTTGTTTTGGCCATTTGTATTTTGGCTTTTGGCCATTTGTGTTTTGGCCTCAACGTTCCTTAATGAACCTGCATGGGATCCTGTCTAAATCTGCAGTGTTGAATCTCATGAACACATTAAATAAATTACTATATATCATAAAATACAAATAAAACCAATATATGAATAAATTTAATGTTTAGGCCCAATATGGCATGTACGAATGATTATACCCTTTTGATCATGGAGATCAAATCAGCCTTACCCTTGGAGAAGTAGTGATATGAATGCTTTTATGCCTTTTGATCATGGAGATCAAGTCAGTCTTACCTTTACTGGAGAAGTAGTGAGATGTTGGTTTGTAACCGGGATGGCTTGTTTGTAGTGAGATGTTGGTTTGTAACCGGGATGGTTTGTTTGTAGTGAGAGAGAGATTTGTAATAAGGATTTCAAGGTTTTAGGGTTCTTAAAAGGATTTGATATTTTGACAGCGTTGTGGCAAGGTTTTTTTTTCTTTCTCTTCCCTGTTTGTGTGAAAAGAATGAGATTATATAATGGAAATTAGAGCAAAGAAAATGGGCTTTGAATGTGCAATTGGGCCTCCAATGTTCACTTGAGTTCGTCACTTTCCAGGCTAAATCGCAGGGACTTAAGTGAAATTTTTGAAGTTGAAATGTGATAACAAAATGTAGCCGACATCAAGAAATAACTCCTGTCCGAAAATCAGCTCAATCGGATAAAAGGTGAATTAGTTATGAATTTTTGAAGTTTCAGCTTAGACAAACTTATTTTGGGCTCCAGTGTCGACTCTGACACGTTCTTCAATAAAAACTGGTATTGATCGGAGCATAATCCGGTCTCGACTTTCGAAGAAAAGTTGTAAATCTATGAGTCAGTAACCTTGTGTAAAAATATGAGCCCAATCTGATAAAAATTGACCGAGTTATGAATTTTCGAAGTTTCGGCCCAGATGAAATAATATTCAGCATTCAGGATTTTTGACGTGTCACGCACTCTGAGCAAAAAACTAAGGCGTTTTGAATACCGTTTGAACTCAATACCTTCTGTGAAAATGTAGCCAACTCAATTTGAGAAATTTTGGCGCCAGCACCAACTCGATACGATAAAAATCGACCAAGTTATGATTTTCTGAACATGACACAAATAAACTTCTGTCACAAATTTTCAGTACGAAAATACTTGATAAATCCACATTTTTGAAGACCTTCTGATCGAAATTGACTTCCTGCCGTGAGAGATGAAAACGTAGATAATGTCAAGACGGAATTTTGGCCACCGGAACGGGTTCAAAACGAGTCACGATCTTCAAGTTATGAATTTTTTAGCGCGTAAAAACTGCAGTTTCAACATATTTTTTCACCATATTTTTTCAAGAAAACTCACACATTCGGATACCTTCTTTAAAGAATTGACTCTTGAGTCGAACCTGAATTTGAGAATACATTATCAGATATATCTTGGTGAAAGAACACCTGAATATGACGCGCCGGGTTGGACTTGTGAATTTTTCTTGAAATGTTTTGAGAAATATGAGAGGACAACTTTTGGGGTACAACAGTTGGTTTTGATCTTTGAGAGAAGAAAGATAAGAAATTTGAGAGGTTTGTGAAAAAATGAGAAATCTGATTTTTAAAATATATGTTCCCTCCAATTGGGCCTTACTTTGACAATGTCAACAAATTTAATGCATAAGGTAAGAAGAAAATACAAGGTCATCATCGGTGCAAAATCTCGACTCGAGCCTCGAAACAAAAGTGAAGATAACAAAATTTGTGACGCGATGACGAAAGAACGAATGTGATACAAAAAAACAAAGAAGTTATGACCATCAGAGCAACGACAATTTCTTCCTCAGACAAACTTCTTTTCAGTTTCAGCTTATTTTACTGTTCCACTTGTGAAACGAACCGTAAACGAAAGCCTTCGGAATACCGTTTGAACTTGAGGTCTGAAGCAAAGTTGTAGTAGAAAAAATTTGTGAACCAATGCTTTAAGAATCGTCCCAATACGATAAAAATCAAGAGAGTTAATATTTTTATAATATCTAAAAATAGTCTATTAGAAAACCACTTCAGCACGCAATTTTCTCTGGTAATTGGTGAAGAATGGAAAAACACAAGAAGGGGGGGTTTGAATTGGGGTTTTTAAAACTTAAAGTAAAAACATGTTGGTTATCTTGGTTCGTTTAAACTCAAACTACTCCAATCCACCCTCCAAGGTGATTTCACCTCTCTCAATGGGGTCTTAATCCACTAACCAAACTTGATTACACAATTACTATGACAATCATCAAAGTCTTCTTGAGTTTAAACTACAACCCGATTTTCTCAAGGAATTACAGAATACAATATTTGAAAGAGTGTACAAGATGTGTTTTCTATGAAAATAATATCACACAAGTGA
Source organism: Vicia faba (assembly GCA_948472305.1). Classification (NCBI taxonomy): domain Eukaryota; kingdom Viridiplantae; phylum Streptophyta; class Magnoliopsida; order Fabales; family Fabaceae; genus Vicia; species Vicia faba. The sequence goes on along the minus strand of OX451738.1, from coordinate 553,712,816 downwards.
TGTTTTACACAAATGAAATTCAGTACATTAAAGGTGATGAAAAAATCTCGTTTGTTGTGTACTCAAAATCGTAAACAATTTCTCCTTCAAGCTTTGTTTATATAGGCAACACATGTGGGAGCTTTTAGAATGTTGATAAATAGTAATTAAAGAGCTTTCCAAATATAGAGATTCTTGTCCCCTTTCAGCCGTTACTTTTGAATATCCATAAGTGAATTGTAATGCTTCAAAACATGCTTGCTTCAGAAGATGACATTTACCGTTAATTCTTTCTAGAACACTATGAATCAGAATAACAGAGTTCCTGTTCGCAGCTTGAGAACTCAGAAGTTGTAGCTTGAGAACTTCACTATATAAGTGTGTTATGCAGATTGCTTTCTATATAAGATGTGTTGAATCAGAGTTTAAACAATGATCTAACTCATCTTCCGTGCTTCTTCCATCAGAACTTCTCTGCAAAACAAAATGCTTATTTAGGGAGCATAATTGTTCTTTTAGTGTTTGTTATCATCAAAACTCTTACAAGGGTTATAGAATCAAACTATGTTCTAACAATCTCCCCCTCTTTGATGATGACAAAAAATTGGATATTTTGATAGAAACTTAAAGAGAATAAAGCATTTAAAGTCTCCCCCTAAGTTGGATACTCAGATAAGGAATAAATACTTCCCTAAAGATTGTTCTGATCAAAGTTTTTGATGCGTCTACTTCTGTCCTCAACAAAGTTTGTTCCTGTTTTGCTTTCATAAAAAAACAGTAGAAGTTATGATATTCAAAATGTTTGAGGCTGAGTCTCGATACTGTTATATTTAAAATATCTTACGTTCTCCCCATTTTTTGTCAAGAGTCAAAAAGCAATAAAAACACTACAGACAATAAAAGGCATGTTGTATTCAAAGAGATTCCAATAAAAACACATTCTGAAGGAAATAAATAAAAAATAAAGAAAACAAATTTCAGAACTAAGTTTGAGGTGGTGGAAGTCGTGTGAACAAGGCTTCCAATAAACTCTTGATCTGACTGTTTGATTCCTCTTGTTTTCCATCCATCCCCTTGATTTCGTTGCACGTATCATCCTGCTTGTCTAGCCTTTACTTAAACACATCATTCTATTTCTTCAACTTCTCTAGAGTTTGGAGCACAAGAGATAAAGAGGGTATATCAGCAGAAGGAATCACTTTTTCAGAGCAAGTTGCGGCTGATTCTGACTCAGGAGCTTTTTCAACTTCCTTGCCTTTGTCTTGAAACATAACCATAGGAAGATGATCAGAGGATGGTTCACCCCATTCTGTTGGCTGATGATCTTCCCAAGGGACATTGTCCAGCATAAGGAGTGGCTTCTTTTCCCAGTGGCGCAGAACTTGATCCTTCAACATATTCAGATGATCACAAAAGTTCTATTAAGCAACTTCATAACTTATCTCCTTGAGTTTCAGGGATTTAGAGCTGAACCATTTTCTGAACTAGTTCCAATGAGAATCAGAAGCAGCTGGATTAAGATTCTCTATGCAATATATATTCAGAGAGTTACAACATCTGCTTTGGAGATTTTTTGTTTTGGATTTGGTACGACAATTTTTTGAGAGCTTGAGACAAGATTGTCCTAAACTTCTAAGTCTATAGTTGTTCAAAGGGGATCTTCTGGGTGGTTTTTTGGAGAGGGAGAGTCAGAAATAACAATGGGTGAATATGGTGAGTTTGGTGGAGTGGATTGATAGGGAGATGGAATATCTAGGATGGAGAGGTTCTGTGAGGAAGTTGAGGGAATTGTGGGTGTTTGAGATACCATGAGAAGCAGGTGATTCCAAGAATGGATGTTGTGGTATCAAGATCAATGTTTGGATTTTCTGTGTGGGAAGCTTTAAACAGCGGATCAAATTGATCAATATCATAAAGAACATGAGCAAGTTCAGGCTGGTTTTGGTCAAGATAGGTAGTAGGTGGATTGTTCAGAAGGTTATCTAGATATAGTGAGGGGTCAAATTCAATGTCAAAGTCATCAAAAGTTTGTGGCGGTGGATCTTATTTGGGTTTTGGAGAAGAAGGGTTTTCAGATGTTGATAACAGTACTGATTCAATAACAGAAATAAAAGATGGATTACCTTTCTTTTTAGCAGCCTTGGGAATATTCTGAGTAGCAATTTCCAAAGGTTGTTGTCTCAGATCAGGGATGTTTACTTCTTGATTTTTCCCGTCCATTTTGCAAGCATCCAAATACTTGAGAATATCATTTGGAGAAGCATCTATTTGAGTGAAGAGTGGAAATTCCTTCAGAGGTACTCTTTTATTTGTAATGACTTCCTTGGTTGTTATTGTTGGATCATTCTTGATGGTTTCAATAATCTTCATCTTCTTCAGATTCTTAGCGTTGAGAGGTTTACCAGTACAAGCTTCCAGAGTGCTGACTTGTTAAGCCTCAGTCAGATGTTCTATCAATTTGTTTTCTGTCAAAATATCTGAGATGAGTCTGCCCAGAGGAATCCAGTCTCTCTTTGTTCTTTTTTCTTCTCTTGTCTCTTTAACGCTGGTCTTCAGATGATTAAAAAGAAGATGGGGAAGATTAACCTTTGCTTTGGTTGCTATTAAGTACAGAAGATACTGCTGATCAATATTGATATAGTCTAGAGAACTTGTGGGTTTTCTGTAATTGATGCAGCCCAAAATGATTTTTGACCAAATTCTGAAGTAGTATTTCAGATCTTTGATTTTGTTGGATGGTTGGCCAGAAGTAAAAATCTCTTTTGAAATCTTTGTTAGGTTAGAGATTTTGTCAGCCATATCACTGTAACTAATATCGCCACCTACGTGACCTATCAATTTCCCAATGAGATATTTAGAGATTACTATTTTCTTTACCATCACAAAAGAAGTAACCTGATGATTTGAAGCTGTAGGGTGAATCCAGAATTTTTTAACAAGTCTTGGAAAAACTGGACCCAGTAGACGATCAAATTACTTTGTCCGTCCTTGAAATTCAACATCAGGGGTTTAATCATATTCGTTTTCCTTCATACTGACGAAGTCTACAATGAGTTCACACAGAAATTCCAGTGAATCAATGAGAGTTAGGAGTGTTCTTGAGGGTTCTTTGTACCTTTATACTGTTGAGGAAGAAGAGCTAGGAATGCTTTGAGAGATTTGAGTAATTTGTTAGGAGGAAGCCATTGTTCACACTGACTTTTTAGGGTTTTTGAAAGATTGAACACAAGTAAGAGAGAAAAAGGAATTGGGAGTGGAAAAGTGATAGTGAAAGTGAGTAACGTATATCTAGAAAAATCGAAAACTTAATTAACAAGAAAAGAGTTAAAAATGATTACTTAGCATTAGTGATTCATGAAAAGAGGGATAGCATAAAGATATGAAAAAATTACCGATATGACATGAGTCTCAATGCATCCAATCAATGTTTCAGTCTCTTCTGAATTTGAACACGTGTTCAACCTTAGAGGAAAACCTTGCGTTGAGTTGACAAATGTTGATATTCTGAACTGTAAGCTATCTTTGAAATGAATTTTTTGGAGAATGTTCAGATCTTCTTAGATAGATCCTGATACAACTTTCCTTCCTACTTCTGAAGAACTATTGATCAGATGTTCACACGAAAAATAAAGGCATAAAGTTCTGAGGGTTAACATATACATAAACAAAATTATCATTCTGGGCATAGTTTCATGATGAGATGTTTCAAAATGAAATTAAACCTATCTTTAGAAAGGGGTTTAGGGAACACATTAGCCCATTGATGGTCTGTGTCTATGAATTTTAATGAAAAAATTCCTTTTTGAATATAGTCCCTAATAAAATGATTTTTAATTTCTATATGCTTAGCCCTAGAAAGTAAAATGGAATTTTTTGGAAGACATATAGCAGAATTATTTTCAGAGAATAAGAATGTTACTCTCATATATGTTGAAGTCTTCGAGTTGACTTTTCATCCAGAGCATCTGTGTGCCACATCCAGCTGCTGCTATGTATTCACCTTCAGTAATTGATAATGCAATGGTGGATTGCCTCTTGCTGGACCACGAGATTAGATTGTCTTCCAGAAATTGGTAGCTTCCAGAAATACTTTTCCTTTCTATTCTGTCTCCAGCGAAGGCAACATAACTATACCCTACTGTTGTACCCCAAAAATGGCCCTTTCTTTTCTCAAGACATTTCTCATAAAAAATTTCAAAAGCTCAAGTTTGCACAAGTACAATTGGACTTTTAATGCCCCATATAGTTTCCATGGATCATATTGGACTTTCAAGCATCAGGTCAAAGACGGAACTTCTGAATCTTCGAAAGGAGGAAGAGGAAACTGTCAAAAGGGAAAAGTAGATAAAAGAAAAAGTGTGTAGTTGTAGATAAATATGTCGAATTCAAAATCTGGTTCAGGCTATTTCGAACCACATGACTGATCGAAAGGAGTGGTTGGCAGATTTTTGACAAGTCGAAGAATAGCAAGCTTGCTTCGATCCCCAAGCTTCGACTGGGCAATGGCTTTCCTTCGAGAAACCTTCTTCGATCCACCTCCTTGCTTCGAAGCCTTAAGCTTCGACTGGGCAATGGCCTCCTTCTAGAAACTTGCTTTGATCCATCTCATTTCTTTATTCCACAAGCTTCGATTGGGTAATGGCTTCTTCGAGCAACCTGCTTCAATCCACCTCCTTGCTTTGTTCCACAGTCTTTGACTGGGCAATGCCTTCTTCAAGCAACTTAATTCGATCCACCTCTCAACCCTTCGACACACATAGTTTCTACACTATGAATTACAATTTGAGGTTTGGACATTTGAACTTTCGACCACTTAATCAACGGATGGTTACTGGTAGGAAAGCAATTTAGAAATTCTTTCGTTTTGACTATGCCAATGAGATCATCTTGCATACTCAAAGGGGTACATTAAGATGATTGTGGTCCATTCGAAGAACACATAATTGGTGGAAACAAATATTGTTTTGTCTGTTGATGAGTTTGGTCAAAGGTTGTAAGTGGTCCAATAGAAGAACATATAATTGGTGGAAACGAATATTGTTTTATCTGTTGATAAGTTTGGTCAAAGGTTGTAAGTGGTACATTCGAAGAACATACAATTGGTGGAATCAAATATTTTTTTGTCTATTTATGAGTTTGGTTGAAGTTTGTGGATCTATGTGATCAAAACTAAAGGATGAAGTATTCGACGTCTTTTAGCGATTCAAGATGGTTACTGAACAAAGTCCTATATGCTACCAAGCCTAAGCTTGTCCTATTGTCCACATAACAACCTAAAACCATGTCAAAAAATAGTCTGCTGTACTACTATGAAACAAACCTGCACCAAGCTTCTACAACACTCCAAAACTACTGCAAAATAATCCTGCTATACCGCTCTCAATTTGCACCAAATTAGCATATAAGAGCTGCACCTCAAAAGCTATGAAAAGAGCATACCCAAACAGTTCAAATTTTATTTGTTTTCTCCCCTAAAACCCCAACAAGACTCTTCTATAAATAAGATGTTAAACAACACACAAGAGGGGGGGGGGGATTTGGACAAGGAAAAAGGAGAAGAAGAAGTAAAGAGAGAGGAGAGAACACTAGGACTGAAGCCTTAAAACACTCTTAAACCCAGAACCAAAAACAACACCTCTGTTCTTTCTTTCTATTGTACCTCAAAATTTACCCTCTCAATTTCTCAAGCATTTCCTCACAAGATTTCTACTGGGTCAAGACTACACAAGGTTTGATCAGTAAGTTACTTCCTCAACAACTGATGACTCAAAACTAGAGTTGGAATTTATACAAGTACAATGGGATTTTTAATGCCCCCTGTAGTTTCCATGGATCATTTTGGGATCTCAAGCATCAAATCAAAGAAGATCAAGTTTTATAGATTCCTGTGTTTAGATTGGGCATTTGACTTCTTTTGAACTAGATTAATTCCTATGCTTCGATTGGGCATTTGGTTTCTTTCGAGAAAGTTTAAATCCCAAGCTTTGATTGAGGCTGTGGCCTCCTGTATGCTCTCTTCATGCTAGTTTCGACTGGGCGTTGTTTTCCTTTGAAGAAAATTTCCTTCGATTCACAAGGCAGGAACCTCCTGCATGCAAGCCTCGTTTGGGCATTTAGGCCTTCTGCATGCATCTTTCATTTGGGAATTTGGATTTATTTGAATGCAATCTTTGGTTTACATATTTCATTTGGGCTTTTGGCCTCCTTCGAGTGCAAGTCTGGGCTACATCCTTCGTTTGACCATGTGACCTCTTGCAGGAAAGTTTCGATTGGACAGTGGCTCTTCATGCAAGCTTTCATTTGAGAAAAGGCCTTTTGCATGCTGGCTTGGAGTGACAAAGTAGTGACCTCCTGCAGGCAAGTTGTGATTGGACAAGGATTACCTTCTCACAAAGCTTCGATTGCACCATTGGCCTCCTGTTTGGTTTACATTCAATTTACAAGGCATGAACTCCCTTTATGATTGCTTCGATTCAACCCTTGAAAACCTTCAACACACATGGCTTCTACACTATGACATACCTGGGTGTCCCATTATAAGGACATGCATTGACATACATGGATGCCCCTTTTAAAAGATATACAACTGGCATATTTTAAGGACATGTATTGATAGATTAAAAGGGGCATACGTGGGTGTTCCATTCAAAGGATATGCCTTGTTGGCCCATTCGAAGAAATTGCAGGTGATGCACACAAGTGATGCATGTGGTCCCTTCAAAAGAACACACACATTGGTTCAAAATAAAAGATACACAAAGGGCCCATTCGAAGGACACTTTGATTGGAGACAAATATTGTTGTCTGAAGAGGAGTCTGGTTGAAGGATGGATCTAGTTGGCCAAAACAAAAGAGAAATATTCAAAGATGCTTGCTAGCCAGAGTCTTATGTACTGCAAGTCCAAGCCTGCTACACTGGCCACAATGCTCCAAAACATCTGCATAATAGTCCTGCTATGCTGCTCCTATATTTGCACCAATTTGGCATACAAAAACTGCACCTCAAAGGCTACAAAAACAACATATCCAATTTGATCAAATATCATTTATTTTCCCTCCCAAACCTCAGCCAATTTCATCTATAAATAAGAGGTTCCACAACATATCTAAGGGAGCCTTTTGGTAGCTTAAAAAACTCTTGTTGTGAGAAAATTATCATATTATCAAAACTCTCAAACACTCTCAATCATTTTCAAACATTCTTAAACATCCAAACTCTAAAACTCTCAGATCCCTTCATGCATTAGTGAATCCTTCGATTCACTCCCCAACTGCCAGATAAGCAAACTTCGATTCACTCCCCAACTTCCAGATAAGCAACCTTCAATTCATTCCTTCACTGCAACATAATAGTCTTTTGAGTCACTCCCTAGACTGTTATATAATAACCTTCAATTCAGTCACCACTATCACACACCCTCCTTCGATTCAGTGACTGCCCAAACAAAGCAGCAACAGAACTAGCTTCAGGAAGGTTCCAGCGAAGCTCCATCCACCACCAAGGAAGTCACATACAACTCTTTCGATTGGCACTTCAAGAGGTAAGTTTCCTCTAAACTTGGAACTTTCCATTTAAATATCATTTGTACGTATAGATAAAAGAAAAATGTAGATATCCCATATAGGAAGTTGACCATGCCTTAACTTTTGATTCTCACTGCCCAGATGTTGAGAATCTCAACTCTGACTAGTTAGCCTTTGGATTTTGGTGCCCAATGAACTTGTGCTAACCCCTGGCATATGGATTTCGAAAGTTACAATTGTTAGGTTCATTTTCAACTTTTAGACAAGTCTTCTGTATCCTTTGATTGGCTGAAGATTGAAGCCTTTCGAATCTCAACATAGGAGTCTTACATTCCTGCAATCGAAGGAAGCAAAAAGGGTGGATCGAAGGGTGAATCTCACACTAACTTCCAGGTCCAAATCGAAATAGGCAAGAAAGGGTGGAATCGAAGGATGCATACTTCCTGGATCAAAGAACCTGTTTTCCCTTCTTTTATTATGTTTTGTTTTTACATTTTCTTGCTGTTCAATATGGTTGGAATAGTGTAGGACCTTATTTTTTGCTTTTTTACCACTTTATATAAAATGTTAGTAATTAGGGTGTGTATGGAAAGATAAAAACAATACTTAGATCACCCTAAATTCAAGACAAAAATGCATGCAATCAAATACACCATTCACATACGTGCACCTCTAGGGTAATCTCCCTTGTTGCCTCGGAAAATAGTCATGTCCCTCGAATATGGGCATTTTAGCAAAGACCCTCAATAAAAGATCGTAGTCCCTCGATGTCCCTCGATGTTGCCTTCGGTAAACGATATAGTCCCTATACGAAATTGCTAAAACGTCTCATAGGTTGCCTTCTATGACTATAAAATTGACCCACACCCATCCCTTCACATCCAACGATGGGACTTCTTACCAAATCGATGGTAAGATAGAAACATCTAAAGGAGGAGGAAAAGAACGTTAGACCTTTTGAGTAGGTAGGAAGCTCGTAGTTGCTTGCTTGTTCACAACTAAAAAACCATTTTCACACCAACACTTTCAATTAAAACATTTTCAAAAGTCAAAACTCTTTATACACATTCTTATTGAGACGAGAATCATTACCAAGGCACTTTTTAAAATCACTTTCAAAAAACATCTTCCATAACAAACACCTCTTTGAACTATTTTCAAAACCAAAACTTTGTACACATTCTTATAGAGACGAAAATCATTGCAAAGATGTTTCCAGAATATTTTCAAACCCACACCACAAAGTACATTTTAAAACAAAACAAGTGATCTAGAAAGCAACTAAGAGCCCGTAGATAACTTTAGATGAAAAGGGTGCTAATACCTTCCCTTTTCATAACCTACCCCCCGAACTCAAGAAAATAATCTCAAAGGTCTTTCCTGTTCTTTTCACACTTTTCTTATTAGATAAAAGAAAAGTCAGTGGTGACTCTTGCTATCCGCAACAATTGCGATCAAACTCAAAACAACCAAGTCAGTTCTCCCACTGTATTACAGAACTAGAGACTCTGCCGGGGACTTACTTAAAAGTGGGGTTACCTTAGGGTTAGATCACCTTTACTTACTTTATTTGTTTGACTTGGTTGCTTTACATTATGGTTCCTTGTTTGGGTTTGTTTTGATCCTCTGCCTGGATCCATGACATCTTTTAGGTAAGTAGCAATAGATCATCGAAACTGTGCGGGGTATACTGACATGGTTGAAGTGATAGCTATGTTAGTGTGACACATTTGTTGGTACCGGTAGCCCTTGAGTAGTCAAGGAGAATATGGGGCCGCTATGTGGTGTCATGAAGCACTAACTGACCTTAGAACCTTAATTAAATAACTTGGCCATTAGGAATTAGTGAGATAGCCGGCTTTGGTGCAGTCTGAAGTTGGTCGATACTCGATACTACGCTCATTGAGATCATAATTTTGGGATATTTCCTTCGCCAATAAAGAGGCTTGCGCTGAAACAATGCTCGATGAAGAAAGATCAGTGATATTGAGATCCCCTAGAACCTGATTACTTTCTAGGATAGGTTGAACCAACTAAACTTAAAGAGGGTACTTACCTATAAACCTCATGTAAGCCTAAACCTAAGAACTTGTTTGATTTACTTGTGTATATACTTGTACATAACATCATGACATCATACTATAGCATTTTACACTAACGATTTCAAGGATTTAGAGATTCATTTTTTGTAGGACATGACTTCCACTCGCAGGAATACAATCCAAGTCAACCTCGTACGAGTACCTTTTCAACTCAAAGAATTAGTGTGATCGGTGGATCTGGAACTGACTGTTTAACGCTGGATCGCGAAATGTCGCGGTAAGCAAGAGTCGCCACCGTCTTTTATGTTCTCCAACAAGGAAAGGACAAAAGCACAGCAAAATTCCTTATGAGATAGTTTCTCGGTTCGGGAGGTAGATTTATAGAAAGGGAAGGTGTTAGCACCCTTTCTATCCATGGTTATCCATGGGCTCTTAGATACTTACTCATTTGTGTTTTCAAAGTGTTTGCTTTTCAAGTGTGAGTGAGTTTGAAAAAGTTTCGTTTAAAGATTCCAGATCGACTCTTGTATCAGTCCTCAAGAGTGTTTGAAAAATTGTTTTGAAAGCTTTTTGAAAGTGTCGGTGTGAAAAGAGTTTTGATTTGTTTTGAATTAGAGCAAGTATCTATGAGTCATCCACCTACCCTAAGGAATTAGGCTGTGTAAATGTCCTTAAGGTAGTGCCATCCCACCATTGAGAGGTAGGTAGCACCACCGTTGGAGGTGTTCGGGTCAGTTCGTTTGTAGGGACAGTGTGGTCACCAGAGCAACAGTAGGACACCTTAGAAGCTACCCTTATGCCATGGGGCATGGACATAAGGACTTACTAAAACGTCCTATACTCGACGACCACGTTTCGAGGGGCAAGGCAACAGTGAGGCATACCCTAAGAGTGGTGTGTGAATTTGTGTATTGCTTTCAGTTATGTTTTATCTTGTCATGGTATCGTGAGCTACGCGTTGTTTTTATTTTTGGCCATTCATTCTTTCATGCAAGTTAGCAGTTTAAAAGTGCGGAAATTAAAGTGCGAAAAATAAAGTCCTACGCTATTACAAGGCGCGGGTCTATACATCGCCAAATTAACAAAGACCCGTTTTGAATAAAAATGCGGAAAGTACATAAATTCCCTAATTACTATTACAAGGCTTGGGCAATTACATAATATTAAAAAGGAAAATAAGAATAAATGCGCGACAAGAATAAAAAAATGGAACGTTCGAGGGCGTTGGACCCTTTTGTAATTAAATTGAAATTAAAAAGAGCTAATTAATTATTTAATAAAGAAAAGGAAGTTATTTTTTAGTTTTTTGTATTTGTGAAAATAAAGAAAATTAATTAAAATTAGAAGTTAAATGAAACCCTAGTTCTAAGTTGTTTTTAATTATTTATGAAAAAAATGTTCAAGTTTAACCTAATTTACCCTAATTAATTAATTACATGTTTATTTACAAAATAATTAATAATTAATAATAATAATAGGAAGAAATTATTTATTAAGAAAAAGAATAAAAATGCTAAAAAACCTAATTTCTACATATTTTAGTTATTTAAGAAAAATAATAAAATTGAAAACCCTAAATTAAACTAAATTGATTATTAAAATTTATTTACAAAAAGATTAATGAATTAAATATTAAATAAGCATATTTTTAGTTTTGATTTTTCTGGTTTTATTATGAAAATTATTTTTGTGAATTAAATAAAACAAAAAAAAACAATTAAAATAAAAAGAAGAAAAGAAAAAGAAATTAGAAAATATGATGCAAACCATGGGGGTATTCAGACCCAATTTGGAGGTGTTATTTGAGAAATTTGGCCCAAGAATGCAAGGCCCTTTGGACTTTCTGGAATTGCGTATGGAATGGTTGACCAGCGTGCATGGTGGACCTCCATTCATAGCCTTCAGATGGATCCTTATGCATAGGTGGCAAGCATAGATGTGGAGTTGTATGGTAGGACATTGATGGCATGCTGCATAGAAACATATTGTAGAAAAAAATTATGAAAGAAGTGGGGGACCTGGGAATCGAACCCAGGTCCCAATGCCTGTAAGCCACCTCATTTACCAACCAAGCTAGTGCGCGTATCTGTTAGTATTATGGAACATGATTAATATAAGAGAAAAGCAAGCATTATTGGTAGAAAGCAAAAATCACGCGCCAAGATTTGAATCTCCCAGTCACGTATGGACACGCCAGCTTCGTCTTCATCTTCTGCCTGTAAATAAAAACGAATAGCGGGGGTTTTAAAGCCCCACTAACTGCAAAACCTGAAAATAGCGATTAGCACATAGATCAATATAAATTGGGCGCGAGGTGTGGATTCCATTCGTTTGGATGTCCTGATTCCATAGGCATAGGTTTTAAGGCCTAATTTTTCCACATGTGTAAAGCCCCAAATCTGGAGCTCTGAAACCCTAGCGAATGTCAATGGAAACTTTGGATTCAGGCACTGTTAATTCAATTAAAGGGCACCAATAGCTTCAGAATATTCATATTAATATAAATCAACCATTAAAAAACATGAATCATGCATGAAAAGTGAAACACGATTATGAAAATTTTGATGAAAAGTATGATGTCGTTCTACCACTTCTGGAGGTCTGGAGATGTGGTTTCGATTGCAAAAGCTTCCTGGATCCCTTGGTAATGTGTTGGAACGCGTTTGGAGCTTTGAATTATGCTCTAGATGTCAAAACAGTTTTCAACTTTTTTGTGAAAAAATGCAATTTGGTTCTTTGATTCCTGCACAGCTCTTGTGTATGTGAGCATTAGGTTAGCTTGTGCTTATGTATTTGAGTAGAATTAGGTTAAAAAAAACCAGCCCATAATCCATGCATTGATGATTCAAATATTTGATTTTGTTACATCTTTTTTCAAATCTTTTTGCCATGGAAACTTGCCAATTTTGGAAGATTTTGTCTCTTGAGAAGGCACACGAAATATTGAGCACATAATGGACATATTTGCTGCATAAAAAGATTTAAGAAACATGATTTAGTATTTTTCTCATAATTAATTTTAATTGAATGAATTAATAAGATTAAAAATTCAATTAATTAATAAAAAATAAGAAAATAACTCCCTTTTAGCTTAACGGGTCGTGCATAGCCTTTGGGTAATGATTCATGGAAGAAATTGAGGCCCATTAGCAATTTTGAGGCATTTGAAGCAAAGTTGACTTTTCAAAATTCCCAAATATTTCCCAACTTCCACAAGGCATATCTTGCTCAATTTTGAAGCTTTGATCATGTTCTTGGACATTTTGGAAAGGTCTTGAAGTCCTCCAACCAATTCCTTTGGTCCCACGTCATTTTGATTTACCAATCTCAAGTTATGGTCTTTGACTTAAAGTGCCTTTTTGTTGACTTTTGAAAATGACCTATAATGTTGAAATTGATAACTTTTTGTGAGAGCATTTATTGGACTTGAAGTGTGAAGATGAGTTGTAGGAAATGTCATTCTCTTCAAAATGAGATTTGGATGGAATTTTTCTGATAAACCATGAAGAAGTTATGCCCTGGTCAATTTGCAGTTGACTTTTCAACTGTCCAAAAATAGAAACTTTTGCATCTTGAGACTTTTTGAGCCATGCTTTGAGAATCATGATCAATAATTGATCAAATGATGCTTGTGGCTTCAAAATAAGATGTTGACCAAATTTTTTGACTTTTGACTGTCAAATGACCATTTTGCCCCCTGCAGTTGACTGTGAAGCATTCAGGGTTTTTGACTGTGCAATTTGATGCTGTGAGTCTTGAAACTTGACATAAGGATGCTTGAAAATGTTTATAGGCATGTGGGACTTGATTGGACCCTTTGGAACCTCAACTTCTTTTCCAGAACCAAAACCCTAATTTTGGCTGTGTTAGGAGGCATTTGGACTGTGAAACCCTTGAGAGATTTTGAAGCTTGATCTTGGCAAATCTTGAAGAATATGGGAGGGAATATTTTGGGGTACAACAGTTGCCCCTGTTCAATCTTCTTAAACCTAAGGGTGTAGATTGGCTGGCGCGCCTTTCGTAATCCGAAGGTGGAAGATGATTGAACACTAGAGTGCCCAGAAATTTGCACTCACATAGTAGAATGTCAGCAGCGTGATGATGGGAATGGGCTTACAAATTCCATTTGGAGACTGATGGATAGGGGGATGGTATTATAGATGCCATCGGGAGGTTGTCGATCGCGTAAGAGATTCCTTAGCGAGAATTTGCGTACCTGAGAAAAGAAAATAATTACCTGGCCTGTTACAGGAGTTGATCTTCAAACTCTTTATGTAGATGTGCCCTGGCTAGTTACAGGAATCGAATCTTTAAATTCTTCAGACGTGCCCTGGCGAGATACAGGAATCGAGTTCGGAGAATATAGTCGTCAACAGATACACCCTGGCAAGATACAGGAATCAGATCTTCAAACTCTTCAGACGTGCCCTGGCGAGATACAGGAATCGAGTCTGGTAATGTTAGTCGTCAACAGATACTCCATGGCAAGATACAGGAATCAGATCCTCAAACTCTTCAGACGCACCCTGGCAGGATACAGGAATCGGGTCTGGTAGTGTTGGTCGTCAACAGATACACCCTGGCGAGATACAGGAATCGGATCTTCGAACTCTTCAGACGTGCCCTGGCGAGATACAGGAATCGAGTCTGGTAATGTTAGTCGTCAACAGATACACCCTGGCAAGATACAGGAATCGGATCCTCAAACTCTTCAGACGCACCCTGGCAAGATACAGGAATCGGGTCTGGTAATGTTAGTCGTCAACAGATACACCCTGGCAAGATATAGGAATCGGATCCTCAAACTCTTCAGACGCACCCTGGCAAGATACAAGAATCGGGTCTGGTAATGTTAGTCGCCAACAGATACACCCTGGCAAGATATAGGAATCGGATCCTCAAACTCTTCAGACGCACCCTGGCAAGATACAGGAATCGGGTCTGGTAATGCTGGTCGTTAACAGATACTCCCTGGAGAGATACAGGAATCAGATCTTTAGTTGCGACCGTTGATAGTAATTATCTTTGTATTAACCTTTGTCCTGAAAAGACAAAACGTTAGTTGTATGTGATGTCATGATGTATGACATGCGAGATGTGACAAGTGAGATTGTATGCTCATGATGCGTATATGCATGCTATAATGTATGAAGATGCGATGTTTATGAATGTGTGTTTTCGTCTTAGGAAAATAAAATTCTTGACGGATGCCGGGAAGTTAAATCCTGGGCTGATGTGAATAACATTCTTTGTTTCCACTTGGGAGTGATGGTTGCAAGAATACCGGTAGGAGAAGATGAATCTGTTAGGGAATAAACTTGGAGATTACTCTGTGGGGGGAAATTACTCTAGCGACCTTGCTAGGGAATAATACTCTGTGGGAAGAGAGGTACTTTGCTGGGATGTTGATGATAACTCCGCGGGGATACCGTTGTTATGTTGGAAGTTTTTAATAGACTCCGCTGGGGATAAGAAGACTTCACCGAGGACGATCTTTCCGTGGCTTTTGGCTGAAGATAACCCAGTTATATCCTAGTGGGGAAATAACCTTCTGGATAAAGCCGGGGGAGCGTTCGTGCTCTGCGGGGGATAAGCTTCCAGAATCTACTGGGGATAAGCTTCCTGCTGGGGAGATGGATTCCACTTTCCTGGGGGAACTTTTGGACTGGACTCTCCTGGGGAAAAACTTTTTTCAGATTGCACTGGGGAATGGCTCCACTGAATGCCTGGTATACCGCCGGGGAACAACCTTAGATCAAGACTGCCGGGGATGCTTGTTAAGAATATTCGTATATTGCGCTGAGGAATGTTGAGATCTGCTGGGGATACCCAACTTCCTTAAGGATGACTGTAGACTTTGCTTGGGGAGAGTACGTTGACTTGCTGGCTCATTCTCTGGGATTTTAAGATATCTTGGTTACGTTCTTCAGTTGAACTTACCTTGGTACCTTGGTGGACAGAGCAATTAGATCGCTTAGACAACTCATTATTGCCCCTGTTTCTAATGTTACCTGTAATTGATCCTTTGTTTCATATGCAAATATTTATGAGTTAGCAATTATTGTCTAATTCATATATCACAAATTGAACCTTGGACGTTCTTCGCAAAACAAAACAGAGAAAGGAAAAACAATTGGCAATTTTAGCTGAAAAGTAAATTTATATTGATTTTTGAATTTGCCTGTAAATAGGCGTTTATGTACAAGAGGCTGGCGTCCTAGTAGGAGAACGCCGCCGAATAAAAGAGTTTATACAATTTTGTGAAAAAGGGAAAACAAAACAGCTGTGTGAAGAAAGAATAATCCCACTGGGTTTCAACTCTGCTATCGCCTTTATATCTTCGAGCGTCTCATCACTTTGCTGCTCAGTTGACGATGAAGCTGATTGATCAATGTCGTCTGAACTTGATGTTGATACCGGATTCTGGATGCAAGGCGATCCAATGAGACATAGTATTACGCTTCAATCCCTAATTTTTGCCTGGACCGCCCTTTCGGGTTTTCAGTCCACCGGGATACCCATTTTTGCCCAAGCCGCCTTTTCAGGTTTTCGACTTGCCGGGTGTACAGATTTTTTCCATTTCATCCCTCATTTTGCCCGAACCCTTTTGGTTCGCCGGGAAGCACTAATTTTTGCCTAGGTATGTCAACCTAGCGGGTCTTTTATCATGCGTAGTATCTTTTTACTATGTCTGTATTGGCGGGGTGAGGAAGGTCGTCATCATCCATGGTGGTTAGGATCATGGCTCCTCCTGAGAACACATGTTTAACCATAAATGGTCCTTCGTACGTAGGGGTCCATTTGCCCCTGGGATCACTCTGAGGAAGGATGATGCGTTTGATTACCAGGTCTCCAACTTGATACGCTTGTGGTCTGACCTTTTTGTTAAATGCCTTGATCATCCATTTTTGATACGTTTGACCATGACAAATAGCGGTGAGTCTCTTTTCGTCAATTAAATTTAGCTGATCAAGTCGTGTCTGGATCCAATCATCTTCGCTCAGATCTGCATCCTTCATTATCCGGAGAGAGGGTATCTACACTTTGATCGGTAAGACTGCCTCCATGCCGTAGACCAAGGAGAAGGGCGTTGCCCTGGTTGAAGTTCTTGCTGAGGTACGGTACCCATGAAGAGCAAACGGTAACATCTCGTTCCAATCTTTGTAAGTCACTGTCATCTTCTGCACAATCTTCTTGATATTCTTGTTAGCTGCTTCTACAGCCCCATTCATCTTCGGCCGGTAGGGGGAAGAATTATGGTGCTGTATCTTGAATTGCTCGCAGAGCTCAGTGATCATCTTGTTATTAAGATTGGTACCGTTGTCTGTAATGATCCTTTTTGGGACGCCGTATCGACAAATCAGATTGTGCCGAATGAACCGTGCCAAAACGTTCTTGGTTACAGTGGCATAGGAAGCTGCTTCAACCCACTTTGTAAAATAATCAATCGCCACTAGGATGAAATGATTCCCGTTGGATGCCGTAGGTTTAATCTCGCCGATCATATCAATGCCCCACATAGCAAAAGGCCAAGGTGCTGTCAAGACATTCAGAGGAACGGGAGGAACGTGCACCTTATCTGCATATATCTGGCATTTATGGCATGTCCGAGAATGTTGGTAACAGTCAGCTTCCATAGTGGACCAAAAATATCCTGCCCGAAGGATTTTCTTTGCCATGGTGTGTCCACTGGAATGCGTTCCGAAGGTGCCTTCATGCAGCTCTGCCATGATCCTTTCTGCTTCAGTTTTATCCACACAACACAGTAAGGTCGAATCATGGTTTCGCTTGTACAGGATGCCGTTGCTGAGGAAGAACTTTGCTGCGAACCTTCTCAGAAACTTGTCATTGACAGATGCACCTTCAGGGTATTCCTGAGCTTCTAGGTACCTCTTCACTTCATAGTACCAAGGTTTTTCAGTTACTACCTCAGCCTCAAGGTCACAACAATATGCCGGTTCGTCCAGCTTCCAGATGATGATCCGGGGAGCCTCATTGTCCCATTTGACTTTGAACATGGAAGACATCGTAGCTAACGCGTCCGCCAACTGATTCTCCTCTCTTGGGAAATGTTCAAAAGTTATCTCTGTGAAATGGGGGATCAATGTCAACACACATTCTCTGTAAGGAATAAGATTCGGATGTTTCGTATCCCACTCGCCTTTGATCTGATTGATCACGAGAGCGGAATCTCCGAAGACACTCAGAAACTTGATCCTTAAGTCCATCGCAGCTTGAAGACCCATGATGCATGCCTCATACTCTGCCATGTTGTTGGTGCAGTTGAAACATAGCCGGGAAGTGAGTGGAGTATGAGTGCCTTGGGGGGATATGATCACAGCGCTGATACCATTACCCAAAGCGTTGGAGGCTCCGTCAAAGTGCATAGACCATCGGGATCCTTCCTCAGGTCCTTCATCCGGTCTAGGTACTTCACAATCAGTCACTATCATGATGCTCTCGTCCGGAAACTCGAAGTTCATTGACTGATAGTCGTCTACTGCCTGGTGTGCCAAGTGGTCTTCCAATACACTTCCTTTGATAGCTTTCTGAGTCGTGTACTGGATGTCGTATTCCGTCAAGATCATCTGCCATCTTGCTATTCTTCCAGACAGAGCAGGCTTTTCAAATATGTACTTTATTGGATCCATCTTTGAAATCAACAAGGTAGTGTGAGTCAGCATATACTGTCTCAGCCGGCGAGCAGCCCATACCAAAGCGCAACAAGTTTTCTCGAGCAGTGAGTATCAGGTCTCACAGTCAGTAAACTTTTTGCTAAGGTAATAAATGGCGTGCTCTTTTCGGCCAGACTCGTCATGCTGCCCCAGCACACACCCCATTGAGCTGTCCAGTACTGTCAAGTATAGTATCAGAGGTCTCCCTTCAACCGGTGGCATAAGGATGGGTGGTTCCTGGAGATACTCTTTGATTCTGTCAAAAGCGGCCTAACATTCATCATTCCAACGTACTACCTGATCTTTCTTCAGCAGCTTGAAGATTGGTTCACAAGTAGCAGTTAGGTGTGAGATGAATTGAGCAATGTAATTCAGACGTCCTAGGAAGCCTCTGACTTCTTTCTCTGTCTTAGGAAATGGCATCTCTTGAATTTCTTTAACTTTGGCAGGGTCCACTTGAATACCCTTGTCGCTCACGACGAAGCCTAGCAACTTCCCAGATCTTACCCCAAAGGTGCACTTATTTGGATTCAACCTCAGCTTGTAGAATTTCAGACGGTCAAACAGCTTCTGTAGATGGTCAAGGTGTTCCTCCTCAATTTGGGACCTTGCAATCATGTCGTCGACATACACTTCTATCTCATGATGGATCATGTCATGAAATAAAGCAACCATGGCACGTTGGTAGGTTACCCCAGCATTTTTCAACCCGAATGGCATGACCTTGTAGCAGAAGGTGCCCCACTGAGTAACAAAGGTAGTCTTTTCCATTTCTTCAGGAGCCATCTTGATCTGATTATAACCTGAAAAACCATCCATGAAGGAGAATACCTTGTGCTGAGCAGTATTATCAACCAGAACATCAATGTGAGGTAGGGGGAAGTCATCCTTGGGGCTGGCCCTGTTCAGATCCCTGTAATCAACACACATTCTGACCTTACCATCTTTCTTCGGTACCGGCACCACATTGGCAACCCACTGAGGGTAAGAAGTCACTGCTAGAAACCCGACATCAAACTGTTTCATAACCTCAGCTTTGATCTTCTCGGACATCTCTGGACGCATACGGCAGACCTTTTGCTTAACCGGAGGGCAGTCTTCCTTGGTAGGTAAATGATGGACCACAATGTCAGTATCCAACCCAGGCATGTCTTCGTAGGACCAGGCAAAGATCTCCACATAATCATGCAACATCTGAACCAACCGTTGTTTCACACTGAGCTCTAGATTGGCACCAATATTAACTTCCCTTCTGTCTGTCTCAGTACCCAGATTTATCGTTTCTACTGGCTCTTCATGTGGCTGAATGGCCCTCTCTTCCTGGAGTAACAGTCTTGCAAGCTCACCAGGCACATCACAATCATCTTCACCTTCGTCTTCGGCTAAGTTGATCGGATTTTCAAAGTCATAACTGGCAGTAGCAGAGTCGTTACCAATGAGATCCATAGTGGATTGAAACCTGTATGGGTGAGTGTGTGTAAATACAGCTGTTTTGCAATATATAAAGAAAGAAAGAAAGAAAGGGAGCACAAGATTTGAAATGCGAAAAACGTCCAGTGTCTTTATTCATGATATATGGAAATGACAGTTATAAGCCCTCACAAATGAAGCCAACGGTGCCCCGGGTAAGACACCGGGCCATAAAGTTTCAGTTTATTTTTTATTACAAATAACAAAAACAAAGGAATTCATTACTGCGTAACAAAAGTAACAGGTAGGTTGTCTTTTGCAATCCAATTGCTAGGTCCACTGTCGGCCGTCGGATAAATCCAGCTGTTGAACTCAGATTCTTCCACTTCGTCATCATCCCTGATAGCATTTACTCCATGATCAGGCAATGGAGCTGTCACCACATTGGGCTTCTCAGGTGCCTCAAACTGTACCTCCTTTGCATCAATAAGGTCCTGCACCTTATTCCTCAGGGCCCATCAGTCATCAGTAGAATGCCCCGGGCTATCAGAGTGATAAGCACAGCGGGCATTTGGGTTATACTTAGGAGAGGCAGTATTCACAACCTTTGGAGCCTCTCTGACGGTCACCAAGTTGGTTGATAGCAGTTGCGGCAAGATTTGTGACAAGGTCATACTCAGCCGGGTAAATTCTCTTCTGGGTCTTTCAGCCCTTGGTTGATTGGGTTGCCGAGGAGCGGCAGCAGGCTTAGCAATAACCACCGTGTTGACAGCTTGGCGGCATTCTGGTTTGTCTTGCCTCCTAGGCCCATACACAGCACTGGCCTCCTTCTTAAATGGTTTCTTCTCAGCACTTGAGGACGCACCTTTCTGAATCTTACCCGATTTCATACCAGCCTCTATCCTTTCCCCAGTCAGAATAAGGTCTGTGAACCCTGCAGATGAATTGCCAATGAGATGATTAAAGAACGGCCCAGATAGGGTCCCCAAGAACATATCTACCAATTCACGGTCTGTTAACGGAGGCTGCACCCTGCCAGCAAGGTCCCTCCACTTTTGCGCATACTCTTTAAAACATTCTCCCGATCCTAGCGACATACCCTGGAGTTGGGTACGTGTAGGAGCGAGGTCGACATTATATTCATACTGCTTGTAAAAAGCAGTAGCCAACTCCTCCCAGTTACGAACCTTGGTTCCATCCAGCTGATAGAACCATTCGAGATGAGTCCCTGAAAGACTCTCTTGGAAGAAGTGGATCCACAAGTTCTTGTCCACTGTATACGGCTGAATCTTCCGCACATAAGATCTGAGGTGTAGCTTAGGGCAGGACGCCCCGTCATACTTTATGAAAGATGGTGCTTTGAACTTGTGTGGGATGACCACACCAGAAGATAAACCCAAGTCTCTGAAATCCAAACCAGGCACTTGTTGAATTTCCATGGCATTCAATCGGTCTTCCAACTGCTTGTATCTGTCTTCAGCTGGAGGATACTGTTCCTCATTAAAATCAGTCTCGTTATCAGAGACCACCGGACTTGGAGCCCTTCCCCCTTGGGGACTGTCTTTGCCTACAGAAGAACCAGCTTCCTCATTCTGCAGTGTGTTACCAAATCTCCGGCCCGTGTTGAATAGAACAATTCTCTTCTTCTTCTTCTTAACCAGTAGAGCCTTCAGCTTCTCTTGACCTTGGGACAAACTCATAATCAGCTCTTGGAATTGTGCGTTCTGAGCCTGAAGGGCCTTGATAGACTGCTCGATAGATGATTCAGGGTTCATGATGCTGAAATAAACAGCGATGAACATTAAGCAAACTGAAAAAGAAGAGTACCTGCTATGCACATGATGCATGATATGTGTTTATGCAATGCATTCAAGGGTTCGAAAGTTCAAATTTGTAGTAGACAAAAAGGAACACACGTTATCATTAAGAAAATAATTGTTTGATACATCAAAGCCTCATGGGCAAACATTACAAAGAAAATCAATCCCAAAAGACACTACGCATCCTCTTCGGAGCAATGTAGGTGTTGAGATTCCTCTCCTCGTGCAGTAGGCGGGTGAGCTCCAAGACCTTCTTCTCACTAGCACGTAGACTGGTCTCAAGAGAATTTCGTTCTTCCTTAAGCTGGATCCATCTCTTCTGCATCTCTTCCCAGGACGTGGGCATGTCAGGATGTTGAATGGTGTAGGACACCTCTCCTTCCAATACTGGCTCTTTAATCACAGGGAGAACATGAGGGTAAGGCATTACTAACTTCTGGGAGCGGGCTCGTACCCACTTGAGATAAGGCTCCAATGGGATGGAGTTCCTGTGCCCCAGTGTTTTGCTGTCTATCCTACTTGGCATCCTCCAAGCTCTGATAAATCTCTGGCGAAGTCCTTGTGTATCGTTGTCGAAGTCAAAAACTATGTCAGGAATTAACATGTCATGAGGGCCGTCCCTCCGAGCATAACCAAACTGTCTCCAAGCCAGGCACGGGTTGTAAGTAATACCTCCTCTGATTCCAAGTAAAGGAACATTAGGGTACTCCCCGCAACAATCAATGATAGTGACATCCTCTCTGGACCGAGAGCACCAATGTATATCAGCATGTGTAAGAGTCATCAATCGTTGTGACCATCTCAAACCCCGCTCATTCTTCAAAACTGATTGTGGAAGGTGCGAAATAAACCACCTTCCCAGGAGAGGAGTACAACACATAAGAACACCTCTTTTTCTCATGGTTCGAGTGTAACATGAGTGAAGGATGTCCCCCAGCAACGTAGGTATAGGATTCCTGGACATGAAGATCTGGACAACACTGATATCTATAAGCTGATCTGGATTAGGGAACAACACCAAACCATAGACAAGGAGGGCCACAACTTCTTCAAAAGCTTGTAGGTCAAGGGAGTTCCAACATTCTTGGGCCTTCTCAAACAGAAACCTGGCTAAGAACCCTTTGATACCACTTCTAACTTCCCAATGTCCCTTGATGTCAGATAGTTGTAAGCGTAAGGCTTTAGCAATCTCTTCAAGCTTGGGTTCCTTTTCCGTACCGTTGTAGGGTAGTTGACTAAGGATAGGGATCTTCAGAAGTCGGGAGAACTCTTCCAATGTAGGCACCAGTTGATAATCCAGGAAAGTAAAACAGTGGTGCAGAGGGTCAAAGAACTGGAACAGGACCTTTATCATATCTTCCTCAATGTTGGTGTTGATCAAGCTGATGAGTCTTCCATGCCTCTCACTGAAAGAAGAGCTCTCGGGAATCCTGAATATAAGCTCTTTAAGCTGAGGAGGGATCCTTACAAGGCTGATCTGAATTGTCTTTCTGCGAACAGTTTCCATGTCCTACAAAACAAGAACAAAGATGAAGATTCGAACCCCTAAAATGGTTAGCCAATGCATATGATGATGTATGATGTCATGATGCTATGATTAAACATGATAAGGCACACAAGTCACACAAGACAAGCCCTTAGAGTTTAGGCTTGCATGGGGTCTGGGTATTACCCTCTTGAAGTTGGTGGGCTCAACCTGTCCTATCAGAAGTAACCGGGTTCTAAGGGTCCCAATATCACTGGATTGCTTTCATTGTTCATTGTTTCGATTTAGCCACT
Source organism: Vicia faba (assembly GCA_948472305.1). Lineage (NCBI taxonomy): Eukaryota > Viridiplantae > Streptophyta > Magnoliopsida > Fabales > Fabaceae > Vicia > Vicia faba. The sequence continues at coordinate 553,689,587 of OX451738.1, read as the reverse complement.
GAACTGGCGACCGAAATATTCCAAGAAAACAACCCTCAATTGAGCGTAGTATCGAGTATCAACCAACCTCGGACTGCACCAAAGTCAGTTATCTCACTACCCTAAAGAGGCCAAGATGGTTCAATTAAGGTTCCTAAGGTCAGTTGATGCTTCACGACACCACGCGGAGGCCCTGTACTCTCCTTGACTAAACTCAAGGGTTACCGGTACACACCAAAGTGCCACATCAACGTAGCAGACTGCTTCAACCATGTTGGTATACCCCACACAGTTCCCTCACAACCTTGTTGCTACTTTCTAAGAAGGTATCCCCAGATCCGGGTTAGGATCTATAGAACTCCCAAGACAGTCCCACAATAATAAAGCAAACAATTCAGACAATTGAAAACACAAGTGATCTTAGTCCTAAGGTACACCTCACTTTAACGATTCCCCAGCAGAGTCGCCAGTTCTGTGATCGGTGGATCTGGAACTGACTGTTTAACGCTGGATCGCGAAATGTCGCGGTAAGCAAGAGTCGCCACTGTCTTTTATGTTCTCCAACAAGGAAAGGACAAAAGCACAGCAAAATTCCTTATGAGATAGTTTCTCGGTTCGGGAGGTAGATTTATAGAAAGGGAAGGTGTTAGCACCCTTTCTATCAATGGTTATCCATGGGCTCTTAGATACTTACTCATTTGTGTTTTCAAAGTGTTTGCTTTTCAAGTGTGAGTGAGTTTGAAAAAGTTTCGTTTAAAGATTCCAGATCGACTCTTGTATCAGTCCTCAAGAGTGTTTGAAAAATTGTTTTGAAAGCTTTTTGAAAGTGTCGGTGTGAAAAGAGTTTTGATTTGTTTTGAATTAGAGCAAGTATCTATGAGTCATCCACCTACCCTAAGGAATTAGGCTGTGTAAATGTCCTTAAGGTAGTGCCATCCCACCATTGAGAGGTAGGTAGCACCACCGTTGGAGGTGTTTGGGTCAGTTCGTTTGTAGGGACAGTGTGGTCACCAGAGCAACAGTAGGACACCTTAGAAGCTACCCTTATGCCATGGGGCATGGACATAAGGACTTACTAAAACGTCCTATACTCGACGACCACGTTTCGAGGGGCAAGGCAACAGTGAGGCATACCCTAAGAGTGGTGTGTGAATTTGTGTATTGCTTTCAGTTATGTTTTATCTTGTCATGGTATCGTGAGCTACGCGTTGTTTTTATTTTTGGCCATTCATTCTTTCATGCAAGTTAGCAGTTTAAAAGTGCGGAAATTAAAGTGCGGAAAATAAAGTCCTACGCTATTACAAGGCGCGGGTCTATACATCGCCAAATTAACAAAGACCCGTTTTGAATAAAAATGCGGAAAGTAAATAAATTCCCTAATTACTATTACAAGGCTTGGGAAATTACATAATATTAAAAAGGAAAATAAGAATAAATGCGCGACAAGAATAAAAAAATGGAACGTTCGAGGGCGTTGGACCCTTTTGTAATTAAATTGAAATTAAAAAGAGTTAATTAATTATTTAATAAAGAAAAGGGAGTTATTTTTTAGTTTTTTGTATTTGTGAAAATAAAGAAAATTAATTAAAATTAGAAGTTAAATGAAACCCTAGTTCTAAGTTGTTTTTAATTATTTATGAAAAAAATGTTCAAGTTTAACCTAATTTACCCTAATTAATTAATTACATGTTTATTTACAAAATAATTAATAATTAATAATAATAATAATAGGAAGAAATTATTTATTAAGAAAAAGAATAAAAATGCTAAAAAACCTAATTTCTACATATTTTAGTTATTTAAGAAAAATATTAAAATTGAAAACCCTAAATTAAACTAAATTGATTATTAAAATTTATTTACAAAAAGATTAATGAATTAAATATTAAATAAGCATATTTTTAGTTTTGATTTTTCTGGTTTTATTATGAAAATTATTTTTGTGAATTAAATAAAACAAAAAAAACAATTAAAATAAAAAGAAGAAAAGAAAAAGAAATTAGAAAATATGATGCAAACCATTGGGGTATTCAGGCCCAATTTGGAGGTGTTATTTGAGAAATTTGGCCCAAGAATGCAAGGCCCTTTGGACTTTCTGGAATTGCGTATGGAATGGTTGACCAGCGTGCATGGTGGACCTCCATTCATAGCCTTCAGATGGATCCTTATGAATAGGTGGCAAGCATAGATGTGGAGTTGTATGGTAGGACATTGATGGCATGCTGCATAGAAACATATTGAAGAAAAAAATTATGGAAGAAGTGGGGGACCTAGGAATCGAACCCAGGTCCCAATGCCTGTAAGCCACCTCATTTACCAACCAAGCTAGTGCGCGTATCTGTTAGTATTATGGAACATGATTAATATAAGAGAAAAGCAAGCATTATTGGTAGAAAGCAAAAATCACGCGCCAAGATTTGATTCTCCCAGTCACGTATGGATACGCCAGCTTCGTCTTCATCTTCTGCCTGTAAATAAAAACGAATAGCGGGGGTTTTAAACCCCCACTAACTGCAAAACCTGAAAATAGCGATTATCACATAGATCAATATAAATTGGGCGCGAGGTGTAGATTCCATTCGTTTGGATGTCCTGATTCCATAGGCATAGGTTTTAAGGCCTAATTTTTCCACATGTGTAAAGCCCCAAATCTGGAGCTCTGAAACCCTAGCGAATGTCAATGGCAACTTTGGATTCAGGCACTGTTAATTCAATTAAAGGGCACCAATAGCTTCAGAATATTCATATTAATATAAATCAACCATTAAAAAACATGAATCATGCATGAAAAGTGAAACACGATTATGAAAATTTTGATGAAAAGTATGATGTCGTTCTACCACTTCTGGAGGTCTGGAGATGTGGTTTCGATTGCAAAAGCTTCCTGGATCCCTTGGCAATGTGTTGGAATGCGTTTGGAGCTTTGAATTATGCTCTAGATGTCAAAACAGTTTTCAACTTTTTTGTGAAAAAATGCAATTTGGTTCTTTGATTCCTGCGCAGCTCTTGTGTATGTGAGCATTAGGTTAGCTTGTGCTTATGTATTTGAGTAGAATTAGGTTAAAAAAAACCAGCCCATAATCCATGCATTGATGATTCAAATATTTGATTTTGTTACATCTTTTTTCAAATCTTTTTGCCATGGAAACTTGCCAATTTTGGAAGATTTTGTCTCTTGAGAAGGCACACGAAATATTGAGCACATAATGGACATATTTGCTGCATAAAAAGATTTAAGAAACATGATTTAGTATTTTTCTCATAATTAATTTTAATTGAATGAATTAATAAGATTAAAAATTCAATTAATTAATAAAAAATAAGAAAATAACTCCCTTTTAGCTTAACGGGTCGTGCATAGCCTTTGGGTAATGATTCATGGAAGAAATTGAGGCCCATTAGCAATTTTGAGGCATTTGAAGCAAAGTTGACTTTTCAAAATTCCCAAATATTTCCCAACTTCCACAAGGCATAACTTGCTCAATTTTGACGCTTTGATCATGTTCTTGGACATTTTGGAAAGGTCTTGAAGTCCTCTAACCAATTCCTTTGGTCCCATGTCATTTTGATTTACCAATCTCAAGTTATGGTCTTTGACTTAAAGTGCCTTTTTGTTGACTTTTGAAAATGACCTATAATGTTGAAATTGATAACTTTTTGTGAGAGAACTTATTGGACTTGAAGTGTGAAGATGAGTTGTAGGAAATGTCATTCTCTTCAAAATGAGATTTGGATGGAATTTTTCTGATAAACCATGAAGAAGTTATGCCCTGGTCAATTTGCACTTGACTTTTCAACTGTCCAAAAATAGAAACTTTTGCATCTTGAGACTTTTTGAGCCATGCTTTGAGAATCATGATCAAGAATTGATCAAATGATGTTTGTGGCTTCAAAATAAGATGTTGACCAAAATTTTTGACTTTTGACTGTCAAATGACCATTTTTCCCCCTGCAGTTGACTGTGAAGCATTCAGGGTTTTTGACTGTGCAATTTGATGCTGTGAGTCTTGAAACTTGACATAAGGATGCTTGACAATGTTTATAGGCATGTGGGACTTGATTGGACCCTTGGAAACCTCAACTTATTTGCCAGAACCAAAACCCTAATTTTGGCTGTGTTAGGAGGCATTTGGACTGTGCAACCCTTGAGAGATTTTGAAGCTTGATCTTGGAAAATCTTGAAGAATATGGGAGGGAAAATTTTAGGGTACAACAATTAGCATCAAGGATTATTGAGAATTCTCTGTTTACCAAAAGTCATGGACGACTTCTTGATCTGGTTACCTCAAGCTTTGATGAAGACATGATGAAAGTGGTTTTACAGTTCTTCGACCATTTACACCATTGCTTTACCTTCCCTGATTACCAACTCGTACCTACTATGGAAAAATTCTCTCAACTCTTGGGAATTCCTATCCTCGATCAATTAACTTTCAATGTTATTGAAAGAGACCCGAGCCTTGAGGAGATTGCTCGAGCTTTACATTTGCAATGATCCGACGTTTTGGCTAACTGGGAAATAAGAAGTGGTGTCAAAGAGTTTCTAGCCAAGTTCTTGTTGGAAAAGGCTCAAGACTGCTGGGATACCCTATATTTACAAGCCTTTGAAGAAGTTTTGGATCTTCTCATATATGGGAGGGTACTATTTCCTAATCCTGACCAACTTATAGATGTGAACACAGTCAAAATTTTTATATCTCACAATCCGGTGCCTACTTTGCTAGGAGACATGTTGCATTCTCTTCACTCTCGCACCATGTAGAGAAGGGGGACCCTCATGTGTTGAACTCCCCTGTTGGCTAGGTGGTTTGTTTCGCACCTACCCCGATCTATTGTGAAGAACGAGCAAGGCTTGAGATGGTCCAATAGGTTGATGTCACTCAGACATTCAGATATTCACTGGTGTTCTCGATCCTTGGAGGAGATTACTATCATCGACCATTGTGGGGAATTCCATAATGTCCCTCTGCTTGGAATTAGGGGAGGTATTACTTACAACCATTGTTTGGCATTACGACAATTTAAGTATGCACAAATAGATGACCCCCATAATATGCTCGCCCAATGCGTGGTATTCGAATACGAGAGCAATGACCAAGGCTTTCGTTAAAGGTTCATACGAGCTTCGAGAATGGTAAACAAAGTGGATAGAAGGACATTGGGTCACAAAAATTCTATTCCCCTTGAGCCTTACCTTAAATGGGTATGAACTCGTGCTCAGAGTCTCGTAATGCCTTACCCCTCTATCCTACCTATCATTATGGAGCCTGTTGCTGAAGGAGATGTTCCGTATACTGTCCTTTATCCTAACATGCCTACCTCTCTTAAAGATTTTCAAAAGGATTGCATTCAGCTAAAGGAAGAGCGAGACACCTTCGAAGCCCAGTTCCATGCAAGTGAAAAGAAAGTTTTGGAGCTTACGATACAACTTCATGAAGAACGAAGTTTGAATGCCTACATTGTGCCAAAAAGGATACGTTCGATCTTTTTATCTTAGGAGTTTATTTTGTGTTTATTTCTTCCATTGTAAGCCCAAGAGGCATATTGTAATCAATTTGGACTTATTTAATACAATGTGTGTTTCCTTTTGTCTAAACAAATTTAAATCTCCTATTTTCCTTGAAATCATTTGCATATGCATTTTCATTCATCATAACACAAACAGGTTTTTCACAACAAGTTTCCTTATCTTTATACTATTTATTTCAGTGAGATAGATATTGAACAGACATTAAAGGATCTTCAAGCACAAAATGATCAATTCCAACATATATTCTTGGCTCTGGCTAAAGTACAAGAAGACCTGAAGGCTCTCATGATCAAAGACAAGAAGAAGAAGACGAAGAAAACGGTGGGTGTCCTGAATATGGGAAGGAGGTTCAGAGAACCAGCAAAGCGAGCTCTAGAATTCACAACTCCGTCAAATGAGGGAGATAATCAAGAAGAGAAGGCAAAGGAATGGGACCACAATCTGGGGTCTGATGACAAATTTAAACAGCTGGAGGATCGTCTCAATGCCATGGAAATTCAGAGAGTACCTGGTCAGGATTTTGAAGAACTAGGTTTGGTCCCTGGGGTGGTCATTCCACCAAAGTTCAAAGTTCATACATTTTATAAATATGACGGTGTATCATGTCCTAAGGTGCACTTAAGGTCCTACATCAGGAAGATTCAACCCCATATTGCTGATAGGAACTTATGCGTACACTTCTTCTAGTAAAGTTTGTCAGGGACGCAGTTGGATTGGTTCTATCAGTTGGAAGGAACCAACATTCACAATTGGGAAGATCTGGCTGCTGCATTTTACAAGTAGTACCAGTATAATGCTGACCTCGCTCCAACTCGTACACAACTGCAAAGTATGTCTATGGGTTCTGGCGAAGGTTTCAAAAATTATGCACAGAAATGGAGGGATCTTGCGGGAAGAGTCCAACCATCTTTATATGATAGAGAGCTGGTGGATATGTTCTTGGGCACATTGTCTGGTCCATTCTTCAACCATCTAATTAGAAGCTCTTCAGCTGGGTTTACAGAGCTGATCTTAACTGGTGAGCGAGTAGAAGCTGGTATTAAGAGTGGCAAGATTCAGAGGGATGCATCCTCAAGTACGATGAAGAAACCCTTCATTAGAAATAAGGAGGTCAGTGCTGCTTATGGCCAGAGAAATCAAAACAAAACTTAACATCGTTCGAGGGTAAGGGCTGTTATGATCTCCAATCCTGTGTCAAATCAACTACGAAACAATCGATGCAGGCCGGATGCGCCCATAAGACGGTTCACCTGGATCAACATGACCTTGTCCTAGATTTTTCCACACTTGTTGAAGTCCAATCTGGTGACTCTAAAGAAAGCTCCCAAGAATCCCAATACTGATTCTCCCCACTACAACCCAAACGCTCGATGTGCCTATCATTTCGAGAGTCCGGGGCATGATACAAACGATTGTTGGGCTCTAAAAAATAAAGTGCAGGATCTTATCAAGGCGAAAGAGATTGAATTTGACCTTCCAGAGACACCTAATGTAATAATTGCGCCAATGCCCAAACATGGCCAGGGTGTCAATGCTGTTGAAGATGACCTATTCGTTTCCTCTGTGAATGAATTAGCCACTCCACTTATGATCGTTAAAGAAAATCTGTTGTGAGCCGATTTATTTCCGGCTTATGGTGAAGGTTGTCACTTATGTATGTCTCTTCCAGATGGTTGTTTATCGTTAAAAATGGGTGTCCAACGCCTGATGATTAATAAATAAAATTTGTTTGAGAAAGTTCCCCTTACAAGAAATTTGTGTGAAGATGTCTTAATAATTACCTTTTCCGACAATCCTCCTAGGGTCTCCACCAAAAGACCCATCAAGATTATAACCGTTCCCAAGTTAGCTCCTCTGATTATAACTCTTCCCGAGCCGATACCATATTCCTTTGATAAAGCTATTCCCTAGAATTATGGGGCTGACGTCTACTACCATGGCCTCAAGCAAGACCTATTGGCTGTTGAAGATAAATTTGCCGAAGATACTGATCCTAACATCGACAACATCGTCGGGACCAGTAAAATTACGAGAAGAGGAAGGGTTTTCTCTCCCGAAATCTCTCTGAAGACTATTTCTATTCCTTTGATTATTCCTACTGCTACTCCTGTTAGTCCTTACATTGCTACTCCTATTGTTATCCCTGCTCTTGTCCCTGCTACTGAGTCAACCGAGACTTGGGGTAAAGATGTACTGGTTGAGCCTGTCCAGACGAAGGCACACAAAGAAGTCATTCTTACGGCTTCTAAAAAGGAAATGGATGAAATACTAAAAATCATAAAGAAAAGTGATTACAATGTTGTGGAGCAGTTGGGACAGACCACTTCGAAAATCTCAATGCTAGCCTTACTCTTTTGATCTGAAGCCCATGATAACGCTTTGGTAAAATTCCTGAAGTCTGCCCATGTGCCTCAAGAGCCTTCCGCTGATCAATTCGAGAATTACATGGCCAACCTGACTACTGATAATGGACTGGGTTTTTCCGATGCTGATTTAACTCCCAAGGGAAGGAAACACAATGAAGCCCCGCATGTCTCCATTGAGTGCAGGGGCACTACCCTAGCTCATGTTCTAGTGGATACATGTTCGTCGCTGAATGTCTTATCCAAGAATGCTCTGGACATGTTAGATTGCGAAGGAATCACGTTAAAGCCCAGTAACATTGTGGTGAGGGCCTTCGATGGTTCCAAAAGAATGGTGCACGGGGAGGTGGACATCCCTATTAAAGTTGGTACTCAAACTTTTGACTCAACTTTCTACGTGATGGACATCTTCCTGTCTTATTCTTGTTTATCAGGTCGAATATGGATCCATGGGGTTGGTGCTGTTAGTTCTACCCTGCATCAGATGTTGAAGTATCCAGTCAATGGAAAGATTATCATAGTCAATGACGAGGAGGAATACATGGTGAGCCACCTGATCTCTTTCAAGTATGTTGAAATGGACAACGAGTTCATTGAGACCCCCTGTTATAACTTTGAGGAGGTTCCATAGACAGTTGCTGTAAACAAGACTGCTACTAAGGTTCCGAAGATTATCAGACCTCCATTGAAGACGACTTCTCTGAAGGATGCTAAAGCAGTAGTTGAAGAAGGTGGATGTACCATTTGGGGTCAACTTCTGGATATTCCCTACAAAAATGTCATGTTTGGTTTGGGTTTTATTTCAGAGGCCCAAAGAGTTGTTCGTCGTGCTTGCACTAGGGGACCGCCACTATGCATCAGCAACCATGGAGTCAATGTGTTGAAGGACAGTGATAGCGATTGTGACATGGACAAGTGGATCTTCCCAATTATCAGCGGTGGACTCAACAATTGGGTGGCCAAAGATTTTGTTCCTATTACTTTTATTCAAGAGTAATTGTCTTTTAATTTTTAGATATGTAATATTTAAACAATTGAAACTCTAAAACCTTGTGTCTTACCCGAGGCACAATGGTCTATCTGTGAGGGTTATTAATTCATCTTCATATGTCATTAATAAATCATTGGACGTTTTGCATGCAAATTTTACGCTCTTTGTTTTTCTTTTCTACTTTTTACTTTATCAAAAATAGATATGCTCTTACACACACTCATATATCAAAATACAAATCCATGTCCACTCTGGATCCCATTGGTAACGGTTCTGCTATTTCCAATTATGACTTTGAAAATCTGATCTACCAAGCCGAGGACAAGGTGAGGAAGATTGTGAAGTACCGGGGGAACTTGCTAGATTGTTACAACAGGAAGAAAGGGAAATACAGCCCCATGAAGAGCCCGTTAAATAGTAAACTTGGGTACTGAAGAGGACAAGAAGGAAATCAAGACATGTGCCAATATGGAGCATAGTTTCAAGGAGCGTTTAATTCAGATGCTACATGATTATGTTAAGATCTTTGCATGGTCATACCAAGACATGCCAGGACTCGACACTGATATCATCGTCCATCTTCTGCCGACAAAACAAACTGCCCTCCAGTAAAATAGAAAGTTCATCGTATGCAGCCAGAGATGTCAGAAAAGCTCAAGGCTGAAGTCATGAAGCAGTTCAACGACAGTTTCTTAGCTGCTACCCCTTATCCTCAATGGGTTGCTAATGTTGTTCTGGTACCTAAGAAGGATAGTAAGGTACGTATTTGTGTGGATTATAGAGACCTGAATAGGGAGAGCCCCAAGGATGACTTTCCGCTTCCCCATATTGATGTTCTGGTTGACAACACCGCCCAACACAAGGTATTCTACTTCATGGATGGTTTCTCTGGATACAATCAGATCAAAATGGCACCTGAGGACATGGAGAAAATGACCTTCGTCACGCAGCGGGGCACTTTCTGCTACAAAGTTATGCCATTTGGGTTAAAGAACGTTGGGGAAACCTATCAGCGTGTCATGGTAGCTTTGTTTCAAGATATGATCCATCACGAGATAGAAGTCTATGTTGATGATATGATATCCATATCTCAAACTGAAGAGGAACATGACGAGTCTGGTCGAAAAGAGCATGCACTAAACTACCTAAGCAAAAAGTTTACCGACTGGGAAACCAGATATTCACTGCTCGAGAAAACTTGCTACGCTCTGGCATGGGCTACTCATCGGCTAAGACAGTATATGCTGACTTACACCACCTTATTGATATCTAAAATAGATCGTATCAAATACATATTCGAGAAGCCCGCTCTCACTAGAAGAATAGCAATATAGAAAATGGTCCTGACCGAGTACGAGATTCAATACACTACCCAAAAAGCAATAAAAAGAAGTGTACTAGTTGATCTTTTGGCTGATCAGGCTGTGGATGACTATCAATCCATGAATTTTGAATTCCCGGACGAGGACATCATGTTAGTGAATGATTGTGAAGAACTTAGACCGTATGACATACCTGAACAAGGATCCCGATGGACTATGGTTTTTGACAGAGCTTCCAACGCACTCGGAAATGGCATCAATGATGTAATCATATCTCTCGAAGGATGTCATACTCCTTTCACTATTAGGCTATGTTTCAATTGTACCAACAATATGGCTGAATTCGAAGCATGCATTATGCATCTCAAAGTTGTTATCGACTCGAGGATCAAATCCTTGAGTGCGTTTGGAGACTCGGCCTTAGCGATCAGTCAAATCAAAGGAGAATAGGATAGGAAGCATCCTAATCTCATCCCTTACAAGGAGCATGTGTTGACACTGATTCCACATTTTGAAGAAATTACCTTTGAGCATTTCCCACGAGAGGAAAATCAATTAGCAGACGCGCTAGTTACTATGTTATCCATGTTCAAAGTTAGGTGGGATAATGAGGCTCCTCTGATCACTATTGTGATGATGGACGAACCAGCATACTATCATGAGATTGATACTGAAGAAGTAGTGGGAAAACCTTGGTTCCATGAAGTTAAAAGATACGTGAAGCCCAAGAGTATCCTGAGGGAGCTTCAATCAACGATAAGAAGTTCCTAAGAAGGTTCTCTGCCAAGTTCTTCCTCAGTAACATAATCCTCTACAAGCGCAACCACGACTCTACCTTGCTTCGTGTGTAGACAAGAGTGAGGAAGAAAAGATTATGGCTTATTTGCACGAAGGTACCTTTGGTACCCATTCGAGTGGGCACATGATGGCTAAAAAGATCCTACGGGCATGATCCTATTGGTCCACTATGGAAGCGTATTGTTATCAGCATTCGCGAACTTGTCACAAATGCCAGATCTATGCTGATAAAGTACATTTGCCTCCAGTTTCTCTAAACGTCTTGACTGCTTCCTGACCATTCGCAATGTGGGGCATCAATATGATTGGGGAGATCAAGCCTACAACTTCTAGAGGACACTATTTTATCCTCGTCGCCATCGATTACTTCACAAAATGGGTCAAGGCGGCTTCATTTGCTTTTGTTGCCAAGAATGTTGTGGCCCGATTCATCAAACATAACCTTATCTCTCGGTATGGTATTCCAGATAGAATCATTACAGATAATGGTACCAATCTAAATAATACTATAATCACCAGACTATGCACGTAATTCAAAATCCAGCATCATAACTCTTCTCCTTACCGGTCGAAGATGAATGGCGCTGTGGAGGCTGCCAATAAAAATATCAAAAAGATCATACAAAAGATGACAATAACCTACAAAGACTGGCATGAGATGTTACCATTTACTCTTCACGGTTACCGTACCGCAGTGCGCATGTCAATAGGGGTAACTCCTTTCTCTTTGGTATACGGTTTGGAAGCTCTCCTACCCATTGAAGTCCAGATACCTTCATTGAAGATCATGAAAGATGCACATTTGAATGAAGACGAATGGATTCAGACTCGACTTGACCAATTGAACCTGATTGATGAGAAGAGACTCACGACTGTCTGCCATGGTCAGATGTACCAAAAACGTATGATTAAAGATTTTAACAAAAAGGTCAGACGTCAGGTATATCAGGTTGGTGACCTAGTAATCAAGCGCATCATACTGTTGCAAGGTGATCCCAGGGGAAAATAGACTCCTACATACGAAGGACCATTTGTGATCAAGAACATATTTTCTGGTGGAGCCCTGATCTTAACCACTATGGACAGCGACGACCTTCTGCACCCTGTAAACACAGACATAGTTAAAAGTTACTACGCATGAACAAAGACCTGTTAGGTTGACTGGCCTAGGCAAAAATAAGGGCATCTCGGCAAACCAAAAAAGGGTTCGGGCAAAAATTAGGGATATACATATGAAAAATCTATACACCCGGCAAGTCGAAAACCTGAAAAGGTGGCTTGGGCAAAAAAGGATATCCTGGTGGACTGAAAACCCGGAATGGCGGTCCAGGCAAAAGTTAGGGATTGAAAGCGTATAACTCCCGTTGGATCACCATGCAGCCAATCTTCAATAACAATGATCAAGCTCAAATAGTACTAATCAATCCAGTCAGCTTCGAACAAGCATCAAATAGATGAGACACATGAAGATATAAAGGCAATAGCAAAATGGGAAATCAACGAGATTATTTCACATAACTGTTTTACTTTGTATATCATTTCGTATAGTTTTCATTCTTACGAGGATATTATCTTACTAGGATGTTCGTCTCCTTGTACAAAAAATGCTTATTTAAATTAATACAAAATTATCTCTTGGAAAGTACAAAACTGTTTGTTTTTTATTTTTTGTTTGTTTGCAAAAAACGTCCAGTGATTATTTTTGAATATATGCATTTGAATGTGATTACCATTTTCAAAAACATGCATAAAAGAACAGAAAGACAGTCACTAATGGCTTTAAGAAACATGATAATGTCTAAATTCCATCCATAAAATCCCCGCATGTATTTTCTCCAACAGGTATAGAGGCAGGGGCATGCTACTATAAAATCACTGCCATATCCTCGGCATATAGCCTAGCGATGTCAGGATTTCATAAAAATCCCAGGAAAGTTCATGAAGTTTCCCTTCCTCAACAGAGTTCATTTCTCTAAATAACGGAAGTCCATCTCCGAGCACTTTAACTTTAACAAAACATGAAGACTTTCGCTCCTCGTCCCCAGAAGCAGTCAAGGATTCATTTTCCCCAGTCCAGAAACACCATAATTGGACAACTGATACGTTTATACATTGCATTAATACATCATTTTACAAACATCATAACATCGACAACATAAATGCATATATCAAAATCGCGTTTATTTTGAGAACATCATTACTCGATGCATCTCATACATCATGACACTGCACACAGCTGACTCGTTAACTTTTTCAGGAAAGTTAGCAAGAAAATAAATGTCATTACCAATTTTCAACAAAGTTCCAGATTAATACTCGAAACGAGACAAGACAACTATCTGTGAACAAATTGATTGTAGATCAATTCCTAAAACAGGACATGGTGACTATCTGCATGACGAATACTTCCTTCAGACATCTGCTGATTCAGTTTAAATCGATCAAAGATTTATCTGATACTTTTGCAGCAGACACTTTTTACTGGTTCAGTTTAAATTGATGAATGGTTTATCTTGATTCTATTCCAGTAAACACTTTCTCTGGTTCATTTAAATCGCTCCAAAGATTTATTATGATTCTTTTACAGTTAAAAATTATTCAAGACCTCTACTGGTTCAGTTTAAATCGATAAATGGTTTATCCTGATTCTGTTCCAGTAAACACTTTCTCTGAGTCAGTTAAATCGCTCCAAAGATTTATTCTGATTCTTTTCCAGTTAAAAATTATTCAAGATCTCTACTGGTTCAAATTAAATCAATCAATGGTTTATCTTGATTCCGTTTTAGTAAACACTTTCTCTGGTTCAGTTAAATCGCTCCAAAGTATTATTCTTATTCTTTTCCAGTTAAAAATTATTCAAGACCTCTACTGGTTCATTTTAAATCGATGAGTGGTTTATACCGATTCGTTCCTGTAGACACTTTCTTTGGTTCAGATAAATCGCTCCGAAGATTTATTTTGATTCTTTTGCAGTTAAAGATTATTCAAGACCTCTGTAAGTTCAGTTTAAATCAATCAATGGTTTATCCTAATTCCGTTCCATTAGACACTTTCTATGGTTCAAATTAATCGCTCCAAAGATTTATTCTGATTCTTTTCCAGTTGAAGTCAAGCTTAGACTTAGTCTAATTTTTGTCAACAAACACTTTTGGGTGGCATCTATAAGCCCATCTTCGACAACTCTCTATCACCTCTCCAAATGGCATATTTAAGCCCATTAACTATACAATCAATCACCACATCATCGAGTGCAAATTTCTGGGCACTCTAGTGTTCAATCATCTTCCACCTTCAAGTCACGAATGGCGGACTCGCCAATCTAACTCTTCAGGTTTAAGAAGATTGAACAGGGGCAGCTGTTGTACCCCAAAATTTTCCCTCTCAATTTCTCAAGAATTTCCTCACAAGATTTCTACTGGGTCAAGATAGCACATGGTTTGATCAGTAAGTTACTTCCTCAACAACTGATGACTCAAAACTAGAGTTTGAATTTATACAAGTACAATGGGGTTTTTAATGCCCCATGTAGTTTCCATGGATCATTTTGGGCTCTCAAGCATCAAATCAAAGAAGAGAAAGTTTTTATGGATTCCTGTGTTTCGATTGGGCATTTGACTTCTTTTGAACTAGATTAATTCCTATGCTTCAATTGGGCATTTGGTTTCTTTCGAGCAAGTTTGAATCCCAAGCTTCGATTGAGGCAGTGTACTCTTGTATGCTCTCTTCATGCTAGTTTCGACTGGGCGTTATTTTCCTTTGAAGACAGTTTCCTTCGATTCACAAGGCAGGAACCTCCTGCATGCAAGCCTTGTTTAGGCATTTAGGCCTCTTGCATGCATCTTTCCTTTGGGAATTTGGCTTTCTTCGAATGCAAGCTTTGGTTTATATCTTTCGTTTGGGCTTGTGTCCTACTTCGAATGCAAGTATGGGTTACATCCTTCATTTGGCCATGTGACCTCTTTCAGCAAAGTTTCGATTGGACAATGGCTCATCATGCAAGCTTTCGTTTGAGCAAAGGCCTCTTGCATGTTGTCTTGGAGTCACAAAGAAGTGACCTCCTGCAGGCAAGTTACGATTGGACAAGGATTACCTTCTCACAAATCTTCGATTGCACCATTGGCCTTCGGTTTGGTTTACTTTCAATTCATAAGGAAGGAACTCCCTTCATGATTGGTTCGATTCCACCCTTGAAAACCTTCAACACACATAGTTTCTACACAATGACATACTTGGGTGTCCCACTTGAAGGACATGCATTGACATACACGAATTCCCCTTTTAAAAGATACACAAATGACGTATTTGAAGGACATGTATTGATGGATTTAAAGGGGCATACATGGGTGTTTCATTCGAAGGATATTCCTTGTTGGCGCATTAAAATAAATTGCAGGTGATGCACACAAGTGATGCATGTGGTCCCTTCAAAAGAACACACCCACTGGTTCAAAATGAAAGATACACAAAGGGCCCATTCGAAGGACACTTTGATTAGAGACAAATATTTCTATCTGAAGAGGAGTCTGGTCGAAGGATGGATCCAGTTGGCCAAAAAGAAAGAGAAATATTCAAAGATGCTTGCTGGCCAGAGTCCTATGTACTGCAAGTCCAAGCGTGCTACACTGGCCACAACTCTCAAAACTGCTCCACAGCAGTCCTGCTACGCTGCTCCTATATTTGCACCAATTTGGCATACAAAAACTGCACCTCAAAGTCTACAAAAACAACATACTCAATTTGTTCAAATCTCATTTATTTTCCCTCCCAAACCTCAGCCAATTTCATCTATAAATAAGAGGTTCCACAACACATCTAAGGGAGCCTTTTGATAGCTAAAAAAACTCTTGTTGTGATAAAATTATAAAATTTTCAAAACTTTCAAACACTCATAAACATTCTCAAACATTCTCAAACATTCAAACTCTAAAACTCTCAAATCCCTTCATGCATTAGTGAATCCTTCGATTCACTCCCCAACTACCAGATAACCAACCTTCGATTCACTCCCCAACAACTAGATAACCAACCTTTGATTCATTCCCTCTGTTGTACCTCAAAATTTTCCCTCCCATATTTCTCAAAACATTGCAAGAAAGATCCTCAAGTTGCTCAAGGTAGTCCAAAGGTTGGCCAAACAAGCTCTCTCCTAAGGGAGTCTACCCTAAATTAGGGTTTCATGTTGCATCAAGATAATTGATTCCAAGTGATCCCAAGTGCTCACCAATGTTATAATATGTTCTCAAGATCATCCATGTCAAATTTCAAGCCTTGCAGAGGAAGTTTGCTCAGTCAATTGCTCAAAGGTCCAAAAATCGACAATGCTAGGGCAAAAGTCAACTGTGGCCTACATACAATCAAAATTCAATATTTTTGATCAATATCCTCATTTTGAAGTATATTTCATCATTTTATCAAGGGTTTATAATGATTCATCAAGGATTGCTCACAATTCATCAAGACTCAAAAGTTGCTAAATTAGGGTTTTGTAGGAAAAGTCAACTCAACTTTGACCTAGCATAACTTTCTCATACTTTATGAGAAATTACCCATCCAAAGCTCATTTTGAAGAGGATTAAATTCTCTACAATCCATATTAATCTCCTAAGATCAAAATATACACTCACAAGAAATTATGAATTTGGACATTATAGGTCATTTTTGAAAGTCATCAAAAATACCTTTTTTGTAAAATCTTCATACATGAGCATGGAATATAAAAATGAGATGAGACAAAAATGGTTGATTAGAGGACATCTCAATATTTCTAAAAAGTCCAAGAACACCTCCAAAGGTTCAAAATTGAGGAAGTTATGCATTGTTGAAGTTGACCTTTTTTGCAAAATTGCCAAAAGTCAACTATCCCCAAAACTCCAATTTTTGCCAAATGGGCCCATTCTTTTTCATTTGTTTTGAGTTGGAATCCTAGACCACGTGCTCTAGCCTTTTCCACTTGTCCATATCATATTTTTATTAATTATTTTGATTTTTATTGGAATTAATTTGATTTAAATCAAAATAAATCAAATAAAAATCCAAAGCATTGATAACAAAAGATCTTTTGATTGTTTCAGGCTCTAATTATAGCTAGCAAGGCATTCAAATTCGCATCAAAGCTTGTGTGCACAAAAAGATTGGAAATAAACCATGTTTAGAAAGTTTTTCAAAGCAAATCAAATCAATATCCAAAGCATTGAAAGAAGAAGATTTGGACACAACTATTAACCCAAATGCATTGCTGGATACATAAGGAGGTGAGGCAGATCAAAGCAAGGGTTGGAGAGGCGCGCTAGAGCAAGAACAAAATTGGCAAAAGAAAGAAAAAATTGTGAGATCGAATTGGTGGTTAGAGGCGTCCTCAAGACTTAGTATCTGTCCCAATCGTTTCTTGGCAGTCTCCACAACCTAAAGCAATAAAAACCAAGTGCTTTCAAGCCTTCCCATGTACTGTAAGTCCATGGCGGTATCACCCTTTTCTTGAATTCGAATAGCCTTGTTCTTGCATCCATAGTGTGAAATAATTGCATATTTTTAACCTATGAAGCATTTGTAAACTTTCTGCAATATTTGATTTCATTTATATAGCCCATGGCGTTACTCACCATTGTTAGGTTTTCAAGCTTTGGTTTAGGGCTTTTTGTTTCAGGAACAATTAGCCTTCATAATGGGCATGGTTGTGATCAGGAGAACGAGACGAATATAACCATGGTGTTAGATTCCATTTACATGGCTTGTGGGAGGTTTTGAGAGTGCTTGATTTGTAGCAACGAACATTTGTCCATGGGTATAGGTGTTTCTGGTTTTAGCCACGGAGAGAGGAAGGAGATGATGCATTGTCACTCCCTTACTGGTCCGTTCAAACATTGTCATGTGTTTTCTAAATTCGTCCACTATATTGCATTTCTTTATATTATTATTAGTTTGTATTATGTTAACAATAAAAAGCAAACAACCTAGTGGTGACCACATCAGCGCATAAGGATTCAGAGGCTGAAGGTCAGGGGTTCGATCCCTGCCTCCAGCATTTGCCATTTTCTTGTTTGTTTTTAGGTAATCATATGCATACGCAAGCCAAGCATCCACCATGGACATTCATCATCCACGTGCCAGATGGCCAGATGGCCAGATCTGGTGGCTACCACTGAGGGTGCACCAAAGGTCCAGTCAATGCACATGCGCAGGATCCAGAAAGTCAAATGGACCTTCCCCAATTGGGCCAGAATTCTTGCAATTGGCACACCACTTTCAGACACATCTCTTTTTTTTTTTTGTATTTTGTTTATTTTCATTTAATTATTTATTTATTTATTTATTTACTTAACCAAAAATTATTTTCTTTGTATCAAAAAATCACAAAAACATTTTTCTATCCAATTAAATTTTAGAATTTTATTTTTCATTAATAAATATTAAATAATTTAATTAGGTTATTAATGTTAGATAACTTTAATTGATTTTGTAAAAATTTAAAATTAATTAGAATAATTAGTTGTTATACTAATTTAATTATTTTATTTCTTTCCTAAAATAATCAAAAATCCAAAAATATGTCATTTAATTATTTTCATCAATTAATTTAACAACTAATTAATTTAGCATTTTAATTTTAGGATTTAATTTCTTTTCTTAAAAAATATTAAAAACAACAAAAACATTTTCTTTTAATTAAGATGGTCAAAACCCTAGTTTCGCATTCGATTCAATTTTCCCGCGCGCTTTATTTTTTATTTCATTATTGTATCTGCTCTCGACTTGTAATAATTTAATTAGGACATTTACCCTTACCGCTTTTATTTTCAAAGGGTTGTTTTTGGCGATGTAAATACCCGACGCCTTGTAATAGCGTAGTTTAATTTCCACACCTTTAATTTCTGCAAATATTCAACTGCTAGATGTTTGATAATAGGGTTTGCATGACAATAATGAATGTCTAATTTTAAAACAGTTAGATCACCCTAAACATGTGCAAAGATAAAAATAACTGAAATCGAACACATGCACATGCGCACTCCTAGAGTACACTCCCACTTGGTTGCCTTTGGTAAACGGTCATTGAGTATAGGATGCTTTAGTGGTCGTCCTTTTGTCCAAAGATCAAAGTTGCCTCGGAAAAGTTGCCTCAGATATTGTTGCCTTGGATAATTGATCTAAGAAATTAGGGTTACTACTAAGACGTCCTAACATTGCTTTAGTGACCGTACGTCCCTTTCGAATTGACCCTCAAACTCCAACGACGGTGCTACCTACTCACTAATAGTGGGATAGCGTTGTCTAAAGGAAACGAATACAAAACGATTCTTTTTTCGAGTAGGTAGATTAAGTTCTTAAGTACTTGGTCAATCAAAATTTTTTTTTCACACTTACACTCTTTTACAAACAAGTTTTCAAAAACACTTCATTATACTCTTGAAGACAGAAGCAAGAGTTAAATCGAAGTTAAAACAAAAACTTTTCAAAGCCCACAAACACAAAGAATTTTTTTTTGAAAATGATGAGCAAGTACCTGAGAGCCCGTAGATAACTACAGATAGAAAGGGTGTTAATACCTTCCCTTACTATAATCTACCCCCCGTACTCAGAAAATCTCGAAAAAGGAATTTTTTGGTGCTTTTTTCCTTTCCTTGTTGGATAAAATAAAAGTCGATGGAGACTCTTGCTTACCGCGAAATTTTGCGGACACAAACGCAAAATGTAAACCAGCATTCCAAAAACAGTCTGGTTCTGGCCACCATATCACAGAACTGGCGACTCTGCTGGGGAATCGATAAGTGGGGTGTACCTTAGGATTAGTTCATATTATTTTCAATTGTTTGGTCTGTTTGCTTTATTTTTGTGGGTTTGAATTGGAGTTACTATTGATCCTAACCCGGATCTGGGGATACCTTTTAGGTAAGTAGAAATAGACTTTGGGAACTGTACGGCGTAGACCAATACGGTTGAAGCAGTAGCTATGTTGGTGTGACACTTTAGTTTATACTGATATCCCTTGTGGCGCAACAAGGAGAAAATGGGGCTGCTAAGGGGTCATTAAGCACCAACTGACCTTAGAACCTATGATTGACCAACTTGGCCATAGAAACGTAGCAGTATGCTACACTCATTGAGACCAAACTCTCGCGATGATTCCGACTGCAAGAAAAGGTTGCTAAACTGGAATTATGACTGATCGAGGGTGGTCAATGATATTGAGATCCTCTAGAACCCAGTTACTATTACTAGGACAGGTTGAACCAACTAAACTGAAAGAGGGTAATACCTAAACTCCATACCAGCCTGAAATCTAAGGGCTATCCGTGTGACTTGTTTGCCCTTACCATGGTTTCTATCTGTGAATACCTGTGGTGTGTTTCTATCATGACATCATGCATCATGACATTGCATGCATATTGCATTGGACTAACAATTTCAAAGACCAATGGGATTCCTCTTTGTTCTGTTTTGCAGATCATGGCATCTATACGTAGAAACACTATTCGGATCAGCTTTGTACAGATTCCTACTCAGCTTAGAGATTTGGTTTCCAAGGTTCCTGACACTTCCTCTTTTGACAGAAGACATGGTCACCTCCTCAGTCTAGTCACTTCCAAGCTGGATGAACAAATGATGAGTGTCTTATTCCAGTTCTTTGATCCATTGTACCACAGCTTTACCTTCCCGGACTATCAGTTGGTCCCTACATTGGAAGAGTTCTCTGATCTACTTGGTATTTCTATTCTAGAGCAGACGCCATTTACAGGTTGAGAGATAGCTCTTAAGCCAAAGGATGTTGCTACAACCCTACATTTGACAAAGGCTGAGGTAATGTCTAATTGGGAGACTCTGAGCGGGACAAAAGGCTTCTTGGCTAAGTTCTTGGTTGATCAGGCTAATTAGTTCTGGGACAGTTTAGACTTTCAGGCGTTTGAAGACATCCTGGCTCTTCTTATTTATGGTTTGGTTCTGTTTTCAAATTCAGATTCCTTTGTTAATGTGAACGCGATGAAGATTTTCATGTCCCGTAATCCAATGCCCACTCTCTTGGGTGATATTCTGCACACTCTCTATGCCCGTACTGCTCGGAAACGGGGAACCCTTATGTGTTGTGCCCCATTGCTGGCGAGGTGGTATATTTCTCACCTCCCCAAATCAGTTTTGAATAACAAGGAAGGCATGGGTTGGGCCTATAGGATCATGTCCCTTGCTCACACGAACATCATCTGGAGTACTAAAGACATGGAAGAAGTAGCTGTTATTGATCGCTGTGGGGAATACCCCAATGTTCCATTACTTGGAATTAGAGGAGGGATCACCTATAATCATTGTCTAGCCTTACGACAGTTTGGGCGAGCTAGGAAGGACGGACCTCATGAGTTGCTGCTTCCAAGTATTATCTTTGAATTCTGTTGTACCCCAATTTTTGCCCCTAAGATTCCTCTATCATATCATATCATATCAACTCGATCATAACAAGATCACATTAGGGTTGGTTCTTCCTCTTTTTTCCTATCTTTAAGTTTGCTCTTGAGGAATCTCCAAGCACCTTGGTTGTGTATTTTGTATATGTGTTGTTGACTAACTTCTAATCAAAAAACAAAAAAATAGTTGTCCTTGTCTTTGTATATTTTTGTTTTGTAGGTACCAAGTCGAATCATCTGACAAATAAGGATTTCTAGTATTATTTTCCTAAAATCTCTATTTGCAAATAAAAAGAATTAAAAATTTTCATTTTTTTCACTGATGCAATCGATTGCTCTTAGAGTGCAATCGATTGCACATAGTGCATTTTGCGCCATTTTTGAAAAAATACAATGTGCAAATCGATTTGCACAATAGTGCAATCGATTGCACAACGTGAAAAATTGAAAAAAAATTCAGCAATTTTAAACTTGTCATATTTTGGCTCCAATTTTCCTTCACTTTTGAAAGATGTATCATTAATTCAAATTGTAGTGCCAATCTTTCATTTTTAAAAAGAATTATCATTAATTCAATTTTTGGCTCTAATATTTGAAAGAATTATCATTAATTCAAATTTTGGCTCTAATTTTTTGAAAGAGTTATCATTAATTCAAATTTTGGCTCCAAGAATCAATTACCAAATTACCACTAATCCCAATCCTAAAACTCTATAAATAGAGCTCTCATTTCATTCAAATTTCAAGCTTTTGATAGCCAAATCCACCTTGCTAAAAAATCTCTCAATTCTCTCCATCTACCAAATTCACTCAAAGCTCCATTTTCAAAAAGTTAGTAACCTTTGCATTGAAGCTTACTAATCTTTGAGCTAAACCTTCATCCAAACACTTTTTCTCCATCAATTATCTACATCCAAGCTTGGTCAATTGATTCTTGTGGTTAAATTGAAGCAAATTCTTGAAGTTGTTTTGATAATTCTCTAGATCTACCTTTGGTAAGTTGGATAATTCATCTTTCACAATGTGATCTCTTGGTGATCTTTGGGATTGATTCTTTGAGCATTATTTTGTGATTTCAATGGTGTTATTTTCTTATAATTTGATGGAATTTTCGTGCTCAAGTGGATCCATGATCATAAGGTGTTTGATGGGAAGTTTGAACAAGAAATTGGCCTTTAAAAATGCTGTTTTTGCTACTGTAACAGTGTGCAATCGATTGCACAGAAGCAATTTTGCACAATTTTTAGAAAATTGTACTGTGTAAATCGATTTACACAATAGTGCAATCGATTTACACAGGGACATAATGCATTTTTTCCCCTTGTTTTGGGGCAGCTTTGATCCAAAATTCTTTTTCTACTCACTCCTTTTGATTGTTGGTTTGGATTTCAATTTTAAATGTCCAATTTGTCTTTAAACTCAATGGACTTTGTGATGTAGATGAAGTTGGATAAATGTTCATCAATTCAAATCTACCTAAGAGTGAATTATTTAATTCATTTTTGGTGCTTTGGATTAATGATATGTGTAGTGCTTTAATCCATCTAGAGGAGTGGTTGAATTTAAAGATGAAAGAATTTTGAAATGGTGATCCAAATTAGCTTATCATTCCCCTCCCTCTTCATCTTATCCCTTTATTTTTTTAATTGTGCTACATGTTAAGGGATGGTGATCTCTATATCATTTATCCAAACATGAAGTACATAGATTGCTATTGACCGGCCTCAAAATAGGTATGACTTCTACATAAGTCCACTTACGATTGCTTAACATAGCGCTAAATTTTGTCCCGATTCGAATAAATGATCATTCGTTGCCCAAACTTATGATTGCAAGCCCAAGTATGTTAATTTTATCTCTTTGATCCAATAACCTTGAGATTCCTTGTGTGGAGGCTTTGGTTCTACCAATCCTCTAATGGATCTACAACACCTTTGGTCAACGCGAATCACTTAAACATCGTTGATCATTACATGTTGCCTTGTGAGAATTCCAAAATGGATGATATACTTGACAAAAAGCAAATGCAACTTGTTGTGTGGAGGCTTTGGTTCTACCAATCCTCTAATGAGTTCCAAATGCAAGTTTCAAGATGGTCATCCAACTAACCACTAATTACTAACAATTAACTTTACTTTACGCTTTTATTTTTATGCTTTATGTACCATTTACTTTTAGCATTTTACGTTTTATGCTATTTTCATCTTTGCTCACTTGAGCATTTACTTTTATGTCATTTTTATTTTTCTCACTTGAGCTTTTCTTTCTTTTTAAAGACACCTAATAATTAACATGAACCATAAAAATCATTAATGATACTTGGACTACATGGTTACTATCCTTTGCATTATGGAGTGATGGACTTCTTGGACTTAGGATTAGAGACCTTGGCGTATCTTGGAGACTTTGTGACTTTATTTGATATTTTGTCTGGAGTTCTTGAGGTTTACCTCAAGACATTGGGTTGTTTGTTTGTTTTGTGTGCAGGTTATTGAGATTACGATCTTTGTTTGTAATCTGGAATTCACCCGTATACAACCGTTACTCTGCCCAATTTTTGCGAATACTTAAAACACTTGAAGTTTGGTTCTCTCAAGAGGTCCAGTATCTTTGCTTTCTTGGTTTCAATCCGAAGAATGGGAATTCTATATTGACTCATAATGTCAAGTATTTGCTTCTTGTTAGTTAGATGGTTCTTATCCCTAGCTTTTACCTTATGCTTTAGGATAGCCTCTTCTTCTCCTCCCATCTTCTTTAATTTCAAAAATCTTCTCCCTCCTTTAAAAAAAACTCTTCTTGTTTTAAAACTTGAAACATTTTCATAATAAACTTGGACTTAGGTCCATGCATCTTCGAAACATTTTCATAAATAAATTTCAATCAATTTAATAATACCTTGACCTTTTTTTTTTGTGAGAAGACTAAAAGTCTATCAATCTCATTTCAAACCATTTTGCCACTTTGGCTTTTATCTTTAAACTTTTCTCAAAAGATTAGACTCTTGTCAATCCTTGTAGTGATGCAAACAACTATACTTGTACAATATGTAGTGAAGTGAGATATTTTCCACTCGGGTGTTGAGTGAGGCATTGTTGATTTTAAAATCCAAGCCATATCCTCCACTTTGAGATGATGCAAATTCTCCTTTCTCATGATTGTGGGTAGTAAATATGTTTTTTCACACGGACAATTGCGATGATGTCTTATCTCATAAAATCAACCAACACACTTGTGTTTAAAATTTTTAAAAGAGGAACTACGTGTACCTTGATCCCCTATTGCACGAAAGGTGGTACGTAGGTACTGAAGGTTCGCAACCGCGGCGGGTGCAAAAATCATAAAAATATTTCTTTTTCTCACCTCCACCATCCATTTTATATACAACACATTTTTATAGCCAAAATATACAGATTTTTCAAAGAGGTTCCTGCGGAGTACCGTAGATGTTTAGGGTGCTAATACCGTCCCTTTGCATAACCAACCCCCTTACCTTGAATCTTTCACCCTCTTTTTGGGTTTTTCGCTCTTTTCCCATTCCTTTGGAAACAATAAAGCGCGGTGGCAATTTTTATTTTGATTTGTATAAAGTCTAGTCAATCCAATGGCTTAGTCTCGCACATTTCTACCGCCACAGAAAAATGGCGACTTCACTCGGGAGAGATTGACCTCTTGCTGGTCCATCCCTAAGTGGGTTAAACCTATCTTTGTTTATATTTGTATATGTGCTATTGTTGTTTATGTGTTATATTTTGTATATATGTTTGTCTGGATTTTCCTGGTTTACAGGGTGCTTGGTGATTACTCATAAGTCCTATACCCGGACTTGGGCAAACTTTAAGATAGGATGGGCGGTATAGTCATGTTAACTTTGAGGGAGTAATCCCAAAAAAGGAGGCATGATATCCCCCACTCAGTGGAGGCCCCTTTGACTGTAGTGTCGTTTACCGAGTAATCGGAACACGTACTGCTTTCGACCTGGGAGCCTACCGAAGCTGAGGACCGTAGATTACCTAACCCCTCTTGGCCTTTTAGGTGTAGTGCGGAAGCTATAACGGAGTAATCCGGAAGTAGTTGTCACGCGATACTACGCTCGGACGAGTCTTTCTTGATAATATTACTAATTATCGAGTTAATCAGGAAGTTGGTAATATCCGAAGGAAGGATGTAGACTCTGAGAACCTCTAGAACCTTGTTCGGCAGGTGATAAATTTTTAGACCAATACCTTATGGGTAGTGTAGCGATAAAAAATGTAGCGGGGTAAATCGGAGATCGAACTATTAATTAATTCGTCTCACAAAAGCAAGAGTCGCCACCGCGCTTTATTATTTCCAAGGGAAAAGGGGAAAGAGCGAAATAAAACCCTAAAGTATGCAATGTAAATAATACTTTTAAAAGTAATGAAAATACAAGGCGTTTTTTGAAAAGAGGTCTATGGTTCGGGGGTTGGTTATACAATGGGAAGGTATTAGCACCCAATGTATCTATAGTATTCTATAGGAACCTTTTGAAATATCTGTTTGTTAAAATGTTTGTTTGATTAAAAATAAATTGTTTTTGGCCGAAAATGGGTATGGACGAGTTTTTGAAGATACGAAGATCTAATGTCGAAGTTTTGACTTAAAAGGTGTGAGTTTTTGAAGAAATTGGATACTTGGGAAAATTATCCTATGTTTTTAATGAATGAGGGTATTCGCACGATGTTTTTTTTTTGATGACATAAAGTCGACAAAAAAAAAATTAGACAATTCCCTTGGATTAAATCGAGCAAGTAAAATAAGATGAATTCACAAAGTATAAGCATTCAAAAATTCACAAGAAAACAAATCTAATGAAACAGATTAATGACCAAAAGCATCGAGAAATTAAAATGACAAAGATATTTAAATAAAAGAAAAGGGAACTAATTATCTAAGTCAAAATTATAAGATTACTTACTAAAATAATTCTAAACTAATTTGTTATCTAAAGTTATAAAAATAATTCTAAAATTGCTACGCTAGATCTAAACTAAATTAAAATTTTAATATTAGAAAATTAGATCTACTAAATAAAAATTCCAAGGTTGCTAATCTAAAACAACAAAAAGTTCCAAAATTACTAAACTAAATCTAAATTAAAAAAAGTTCTAAAGTCCCTAAACTAAAACTAACAACTAAAATTCTAAAGTTAACTTAAATAAAAACAAATAAAATTCTAAAGTTTACTAATTAAAACTAAAACAAATAAAATTCTAAAATTTACTAAGTCAAATCTAAATGAAATAAAATCCTAAAGTTACTAAAATAAAACTAAAACAAAGTAAAATTCTAAAGTTTACTAAGTCAAAACTAAAAAAAATAAAATTCTAAAGTTTACTAGGTCAAAACTAAAACAAATAAAATTCTAAAATTTATTAAGTCAAAACTAAAACAAATAAAAATTCTAAAATTTACTAAGTCAAATCTAAATGAAATAAAATCCTAAAATTACTAAAATAAAACTAAAACAAAAATAAAACTCTAAAGTTTACTAAGTAAACTAAACTTAAATTCTAAAGTTTCTAACTAAACTAAACAAGATTTTTAAAGTTAATAACTAAAATTAAATTAAAATTATAAAATTACTAACTTAAAATTCTAAAGTTAATTAAATCTAAAATAAATTAACAATCTAAAGTTACTAAATTAGATCTAAACTAGATTAATTATAAAAAAAGGTGAGAAATATAAAATTAGGGTGTGGGTATTAAAATTCGTTGGGCCTAAGGCCTATACCTGTTTTTTATTGTCTAACAAAAAAATAAATAAATAAAAAGAAACAGGGGTGCGTTATTTGAGAAATGGTGGATGGCCTGATGGGATACTGATTTGGACGGACCAGGCTTAGATTGAAGGCTTAAACTAATCTATTGTTTTTCTTGTTAAAATTAAAACAAACAAAAAGGTGGATTTTGCTGGATCTATGTGTATCGGGCTCAGGTTGATGATTGAGGCCCAAAGGGTAACATTAAAAAAAAATAAAAAAACCTAGCAATATTGAAGATGGCCGCTCGCGTCACTCTCTTTCTCCCTTAACATCTTCATTTTATTATCCTTTGTTCTTACGATTTATCAAAACTATAACAAAACCTCTCAAATTCTCATCTCTCAACCCCCAATCACTCTTGTTTCATCTCGAAACACCAACGAGACCCAAACAAACCCCTATCTCTTCTGTATTTCCTCCTTCTCTCTGTGTTAGTTATATTGTTGCATGTTCTTGGAGATGGAGCCATGCTGTTTAGAGAGAGAACAAAGACGAAGAAACCGGATTAAAGATGAAAATGCTACGAAGATGACTGGAGCGACATTTGAAGATGATCGGTGGAAGTCACGAATGGAGGCCGAATTAGAAGCGAAGATTGAAACGAATCGAGGACAGAATCACGAGGTAGCGATTGAAGGACGGAACTGCATCAAAATCGAAGGGCGGAAACGAATCTGGGAAGCGGAGACGACAATCTGAAGTTGACGTTGAAGAAGCAGTCACGCCGAATTAAAGTCTGAAGATGACGGCGGAGAGATCTCATTAAGGTTACGATTTGTTGAGGAAGAAAGGAATGTTTGTTACTCATAGTTTAGGTCAGATCCACAAGTTGCTGAAGGTTAATTACAGATTGAAATTGAGGTAAAGTTAATGTTTTGCTTTTACAAGGTTTTAACCCTATGTGTTTTTTACGTGTGTCTTTTTGTTTCAGGTACACGATGGAGCATGAGGGGAATAGTTCAGACATGTAGATAAAGGTGACAGTGAATTTGGGTTTTGCAAAGGGTTAAGGGTTTTCAAATTCAGGTACAAGGTTTTTCTAATCTCAGCATCTTTCTCTTTCTACTCCATTTTTCCTATGATTTTGAATATTTTGTTGATGTTTGTAGAGATGAACTATGAATGTTGGCTTAGTATGATATGATAACATAGGAGGGAGGTCGAATATCACAGTGATTGCGCTAGTTTGGAAGAGCATATGGAGGGGTTTGTTGTTCGTAGCAGAACGGAGGGAGAGTAAAGTAAAGTTCAAGGATGATGATTTTAGAGGGGGTTCCAGAATTGTGCAGAGATTTGGCGTTTGAAATATACAGGGTGTATTGAAGATCTAATTGATTGAAAAAATGGCGAGGTACTTTTCTATTTTTCCTACTGATCTCTCTCTTCTTGTCTATGATCTCCAATATCAGTATGTTTATTTTTCTTGTTATTGGCCTCTATTTTTATAGGTTTATAGATTTGTGATAAAAGTATTGAAGTTTTATGAGGATTTATGTATTTAAGATGTGAATTCGGTTTCAACAAGAACAATTACCGTTCTGAAATTAATGAGGATATTTGTGGCTTTTTTCAGGGTTTTGCAGAAAGAAAGTTTGGGACAGAGGTTCTTGTGTGAGTTCCTTCTCTTATTTCTTATGGTGTTTCCCCCTCCAAACTAAACGAATTCTCAATTTTCAACTCAAAATCCTTACTCTTTATTTTCTATCTTGAAAACAGCAGCAATGATTTTTTATTTTTCAGGTTCACTTGGTTTGATATCACAGCAGTTCCATAGTTTCACAATTACAACGACATCAAGATAAATAGTAACTACAGCAACAGTCAAACAACAACAGGGCATGGTAATAAATAGAAGGGCATATAAGGAGAAAGACTCACCCGATCAACGCTAGTCCGACGAGTTCCCGTTTTCTGAAAAAAAAACTTCGACAGGTAAACTAAAATTTCTCCCCCTTTTCCTTCTGAGATTTGTTGAAATTGAAACTAAAAAAAAAAGTTGTTGCACTGAAGGTTGTTGTTGTTCGACAGTAGATGGAGTATATCACAAGAGAAGAAGCCGGAGGGATTTTTGGTTGAGAATTGTAGAGATTTCGTTGTTGTTATTGTTGGATGAAGTGGTGAAACAGAGAGAATATTGTGGAGTATTTTGAAGGAAGCTAGCAGTTGTTGTTATTGATACAGAGAAGAAGCGATTTTAATAGAGGAGGTATTGAACAAAGTTGAGATGAAAGTGATGATGAACGAAATTGAGAGAGTGAGAAACTAGAAAGGGTGTAACGAAACTGAAGAGGAACTTTTGTTGGGGTTTTACGGTCTGTTGCTAAATGTTGGGTAATTTTCCTGTGTAATTTAATCTGATGCAATGTATTCTCCTTTATAATGGGACAATCTCTTTTTTGGGGGGAACAACTTTGTTTTTTGAACAAACATTATATTACGTTTTTTTTCACTTTATTGATGTAGTTTTTGATTACCTATTTTAGTGAAAGTTTTTGATAGATTTAGACCGTTTTTTTGGACTGTTATGACAGGTTGGTAGCAGGTTTTAGTACAGGGCAGCAGCATGACTAATTTGACAGCAGCATAACAATAATCTTGTGGATATATTATAGCATGAAGAGAATGGTCCCAAACTGATTTCTTATTATGACAAAACAACAAAAAACTATTGAAACACAATAATAATAATAATAATAATAATAATAATAATAATAATAATAATAATAATAATAATAATAATAATAATAATAATAATAATAATAATAATAATAATAATAATAATAATAATAATAATAAAAGGAAAAGGATTAAACTAAAATTTGCAAAGAACAATAATAAAAAAAAGAAATTATAATTAATTTTAATTTTAAGAATAACCCAACTTAAAAATTGAATTAAAATTAGAATCAAATCAAGACTAATATTGAAAGAAAGAAGCAAAAATTATAATAACTAAAAGAATAAAAAGGAAAAGATATTAACTATATATTTTATGATTTTTGAATTAAAGTGAAATGCTAAAATAAAATAATGATAACACATATTTTTTGAGATTTTTTTACTAAATTAAATCTAAAAGATTATAATTTTGGCTTAAATGATACAAGAACAAAAACTAAATGAAACTTAAGGAAACTAATTTTTTTTATTTCGAATATTTTGAATAAAAACATAAATAAAAAATGAAAATAGCATGAACTAAATATTTTTTTAGGATTTTCTTTTTTTGTGGAAATAAGAATAAAAGAAAGATGATGTAAGATGTATGGTCGGACAAAACATAGTCCAAAATTAAGAATCAAATTCCTGAAACGACTTCTAACGTTAACAATTTTTCGTGGCTTCTCAAAGCATAATTTTCCCTTGACTTGTAAAGAAAAGTTGTAGATGATGTCAAGAAAAATCATGTGCAAAAACAACCGCTCAAAAATATCACAATTTGAAGAAGTTATGAATTTTGAAATCTGACCCGAGAAAAATGGCAAAAATGGGTCGAATCGCTTGTGAACGCTTGCTATGTAATAATGCAGATGGGAGGTGGTATCTTAGGTCAAAAATTGGGGTATGACAGGTAGTACCTTCGACCTCATGCTCGTGACGTTGAACCTATGAACCCTATATGTGTGATCTTATGTGTGATTGTTGCATCATGCATCCATGCACTCATAAGCATCTTTTGAAAAAACAATATTTCAAGGGATTTAAAGGTTGACTATTTGTGAATATCTCAGGTACTTTTATACCATGGATTCTGGAAAGAGAAAGACCGGGAAATACAGTTTCAAGGATCCTAAGATAGATGAGTTGATCAGTCTAATACCCTAGATCGAGTGTTCTGCAGACTTTCGGAAGAAGTATGGATCCATTATTCCTCTCATGAAGCTGAAGATGAAGGAGGGTTTTCTCTCAACTTTGGTCCAGTTCTATGATTCGGTGTATCACAGCTTTACTTTTCCCGATTATTAGTTGATGCCAACACTGGAAGAGTATTCCTATCTATTGGATTTACCTGTTACCGATCACGTTCCTTTTACTGGTTTGGAGGGTGAGCCAAAACCACATAAGATTGCTGCTTTGATTCATCTGGGGAAGTCTGAGGTGGAAGCTCATATGACTACCAAAGGATGGATTAGAGGATTACCAACTCAGTTCTTATTGGAGAAAGCTCGTTACTTTGCCAGGATGAAGAGTACGGTTGCTTTTGAGGCCATCTTTGCTTTACTCGCCAATGGATTATTCTTATTTCCTAATATGGACAAGTTTGTCGACATTAACGCTATCAAGATTTTCATGATTGGAAACCCGGTTCCTACACTGTTGGGTGATGCTTATTACTCTGTTCATCTTCGTAATTCTTATCATGGGGGAATGATTATCTGTTGCACTCCTTTGTTGTATCCGTGGTTTACCTCTCATATGCCTCAGTCTGACGCTTTTTGGGATGTCAAGAAGGAACCCCGTTGGGCTCCTAAGATCATGGCACTTACTCACTCGGATATTGATTGGTATCATCGAGCTTACCAGGATGCGGAGATTATTGACAGTTGTGGTAGTTTCCCAAATGTGTCTCTTCTTGGTATAAAGGGAGGAATTAACTATGACCCTGTTTTTGCACGGCGACAACTTGGTTATCCGATGAGGGATAAACCGAACAATATTCATCTGAGTAATTTCTTTCTGAAGGAAGGAGAAGACCACAGGGAAGCTAGGGAGCAGATTGCGAAGGCCTGACGTCACATTCATAAGAAGAGTAGGAAGGATTTGGGACCTAGGGGTGTTGTTTCTTTGGAGCCATATCTTCAGTGGGTCCGATCGAGAGCCATTCAGTTGAAGATGCCGTATACTCGGGAGACACCCATGCCTGATTTGTTTGTGAAGACCACTCCTCCCTTATTAGATGATCTATAAGAGCTGCAACTTGCTTTGGTTAGGATGCAACAGGAAAGGGATGCTTGGAAGAACAAGTTCCAGACTTTAGAGAGTTCCTACAGAGCAGACCTGAAGGAGAGAGATGATTTGATCGAGATCCTTTAGAGTTGAGCAGTAGAGTCTATGGAGAGGCAAGGAGATTTATTTTCTCCTAAGCCTCAAACAGGTGTTGTTTGTTCACTTCCTGATTCAGATGATTGGAAGGAGGTTGCCATCAGACATGTGGAAGAAAACCAAAGGTTGAGAGCTCAGATTTCCAGGCTCACAGAGAAGCGCATTCGTACAGATTGATCTCTATCAGTTCCTTTTCTCAGGATTTTAGATTGTATTTTCATCTTGTACTTGAGATCATTGAAACTTGTAACCCATTTCGAAGTTATTATAATAAAAGTTTTCAGTATTTCAAATGCGTTGTTATTTTGATGTTTGCAATATGTCTGTAAATCTTAAATCCCTTGAAAAATTAAATGATAAAATAATAATAATCATATACATTGCATATCATGCATCATATTGCACATGTTTTTGCATTTGTTATGCATATCCAGGTGCCTTACCCAGCTTCTTTACCTCATTCAGCAAGCTGACTCATCACTACAACACTCGGGCTAATTTCAAAAAGAAGATGGACAACTTAGAACAGGAGAATCACGAGCTGCGAGAAGAAGTTTCTGCTTTGAAGGCTGGCTTGGCCAACTTGACTACTCTGATGGAAGCTCTGGTGGTTGCTCAGAATCAGCCACCGAGTGTTCAACCTCAACCAACAAGGGCAAGTACTGAAGTTCTGACTATTCCTGTATCCGCTACTCCGGTTGTTGTTCAAAACCTATGCCTCAGGGTTATCCATGGGGAATGCCAGAGAATTTTGCACCTGAAGGTTTCAATCTGGGTCCTCAAGATGCTCCAGTGGTTCCAAATGTTGTTACTCCTGCACCTCCTGTAGTGCATATTGTTCCTGCTGCACCTCCTTTGGTGAATTTGGTTCCGTTTGTTAATGAAGATGTGTGTCGTCCTTTCCCTCCGCCGAGTGAAGACTTGGGTCTTTATGACAGAATGGATGATTTCCAAGAGCAGTTTGATAGAATGCAAAGAGAGATGAAGACTCTTAGGGGAAAGAGTTGTTCGGGCAGAATGTGAATGAGTTGTGTTTGGTCCCGAATGTTAAAGTGCCTGCTAAGTTCAAGGTCCCGGAATTTGAGAAGTACAAGGGCAACACTTGCCCCCATGCTCATTTGGTGATGTATGTGAGAAGGATGTCTACCCATACTGATCATCAGCGTCTACTGATTCATTTTTTCCAAGATAGTCTGACCGGTGCTGCGTTGAAATGGTACATGAGTTTAGACAGCGTCAACATCCATACTTTTAATGATTTGGGAGAAGCATTCATTAAAAAACACAAGTACAATGTGGACATGGCGCTTGACTGTGACCAGCTTAGGGCCATGGTTCCGAAAGACAGAGAATCATTCAAAGAGTATGCGCAAAGATGGCGCGAAGTGGCTGCACAAGTGATTCCGCCCATGGAAGAGAAAGAAATGACCAAGATTTTTCTAAAGACGCTAGGAGCTTTCTACTATGAAAGAATGGTAGCAAGTTCCCCAAGTGATTTTTCAGAGATGGTAGGAATGGGTGTCCGCCTAGAAGAGGCAGTAAGAGAAGGCCGTTTGACAAAGGGTGAAGGATCTGGAGGTGTGAAGAAGCCATCTTACGGGTTTACAAAGAAGAAAGAGGGGGATACAAATGTTGTTATGCAAGAGAGAAAGGTAAACGCTCCTAGAAGGAATTATCAGCGTCATCAGCAAGTCGCCTCAGTTACTCCTGTTATGAATGCCGCTCCAATTACCGTTGCTGATCAGAGACCATCCCAGCAGGGGAATCAAGGGTATAATCAGAGAAGGGAGAACTATGATCCTATTCCCATGAGCTATGCAGAGCTATTACCAACATTGGTTCAGAAGAAGTTGGTCCAAACACGACCACCTCCGCTATACCATCACCATTGCCGTTGTATTACAAAGCAGACCAGACGTGTGCCTTTCATCAGGGAGCACCATGGCATAGTGTTGAGAATTGTTATCCTTTGAGGACTGAAGTGCAAAGGTTGTTGAAGTCTGGAATTTTATCTTTCAAAGACGTGGGACCTAATGTGAAAGACAATCCTCTACCCAAGCACGAGGGAGTGAATACTGTGAATATGGTGGCCGGTTGTCCAGGCGACTTTCGAATTTTTGACATTAATCTGGTTAGAGGGGATTTGGTGAAGATTCACGTAAATCTCTATAAATTCAGTTATTATATGCATGACCATACCGGTTGTGCTATTTGCAGTACAAATATACAAGGTTGTGAGAAGATAAATGCTGATTTGCAGGAGATGATGGATGAAGGTTTAATCCATATAATCAAGCCTAGGGAAGAATATGAAGAGGAAGTGAATATGGTTTCTGGATGTCTGGGTGAATTCAGAATTTTTGATGTGGATCATTTGAATGAGGATCTAGTGCAGTTACATGCTACCTTCTGCCATACTGCTGGTCAGGTGGAACACCAATATGGATCTTGCCTAATTTGTTGTCGAAATCCCCGAGGATGTTATGTTGTGAGGGAAGGTGTTCAGTTGCTGTTAGACAATGGAACCATCAAGATCATAGGTCATAGAGATGATTATCATGAGATTGATATGGTTGAAGTCTGTTTGATAGAAGAGTCAGAGGAAGAGTATGCCTCCGCAGATGAGTATTTCTCTTCAGACGAAGAATTGTTTGCCGGAAATGAATTTTTGATGGCTGATTGTGTTGAGGAAGGGGTGAATGTCATTGTACATTGTTTTGGTGCACCCACTCATCTTGAGGTGGAGTACCATAGCAAACCAGCTGTTGCCCCATTGGTAATTAGTCTGCCAGGTCCTGTTCCCTATGAATCGGATAAGGCTGTGCCGTACAAATACAACGCTAGGATCTTAGAAGATGGGGTGGAGATTCCCATCCAGCCGATGCCAGATGTTGGAAATATAGCTGATAATAGCAGAGTGACCTGTAGTGGTCGTGTATTTGCACCGGTCATTCGAAGAGATGTTGTTGCTGGAAAGAAGATTGTTGAGAATGATGAGCCTAAGAAGTCTGTAGGAGGGACTAGTGGAGCTACATTAGAGAAAGAAGTGGATGATATCTTAAAGATAATTAAGATGAGCGATTACAGAATTGTAGATCAGCTATTTCAGACTCCTTCAAAGATATCTATTCTAGCCTTATTGATGAATTCCTCTGCTCATAAAGAATCGTTGATGAGAGTACTAGACCAAGCTTTTGTAGAGAATGACATGCCATTAGATCAATTCAGCAGCGTAATTGGAAACATTACGTCATGTAACAATTTGAGCTTCTGTGATGATGAGTTACCAGATGAAGGGAGGAATCACAACCTGGCCCTCCACATATCCATGAACTGTAAGAATGATTCGTTGTCTAATGTACTAATTGATAACGGATCCGCACTGAATGTCATACCGAGAAGTACCCTCTTGAAGTTAAAGTATCAAGGAACATCTATGCGCCCGAGTGGCATCATTGTGAAGGCTTTTGATGGGTCGAGGAAATCTGTCATTGGTGAAGTGGACCTGCCCATCCATATAGGACCACATTTGTTCTTGATAACCTTCCAGGTTATGGATATTATTCCCGCATATAGTTGTTTTCTTGGACGACCATGGATACACGAAGCATGGGCTTCCACTTCAACTCTGCATCAGAAGCTAAAATTTGTGCGTGAAGGGAAGGTAGTGATCATAAATGGGGAGCAGGCGTTGTTGATATCCCATCTATCCTCTTTCAGTATTGTAGAAGCGGATGAGGCTTCTATTGGAACCCAGTTCCAATCCCTATCCATTGACAACATAAGGAGGAATGAGAATTCTGTAGTTTCCCTGAAGGACGCGCAACAGGTTGTGCGCAATGGTCATAGTGGAGTTTGGGGACGACTGGTGGATCCACCCATGAACAAGAACAAAACTGGTTTGGGTTTTTCTTCGAAGAATGGCAAAGGCGAAAGTTTGAAGTCAAAGTCTCCTGTGAACATTTATCATGATGTTTTCCGTAGCGGAGGCTACCTCCATCCAATTGGTTCTGGAATCAATGCTGTTGAAGAAGATGAAGCGGAGCAGGAAGTACCGAATTTTGTGACGCATGGAGTCCGAGTTCAGAACTGGGTCACCATTGATGTTCCTTCTTGCATACATATTTCCAAGTAATTTGTTTTGTTAATCTGTTTCTTTCTTTGAAAAGCTTTCACTCTGCCCAAGGTGAAAGTATTGTATGGGCTTATCCGTTTGCTTTGATTTTTAAGATCATTAATAAAAGTTGTCTTTGCTTCCAAAAATATGTCTTTATTTTCTTCTTTTTCTTGGGAAATGGTAATCAAATAAAAAACCCTTTCAAAATAAATGATAACTGAAAATTAATCTGCATGATCACTTGTTATATGTGTCAGTTTCTAAAAGCAATCATAAATCATATGTGCATATTAATTAAAAACCCGTTGAATACAATGACCCTGCACCCTCTCCCAACTTTGAATGTCCTGTGTTTGGGGCTGAAGAAGAAGATTATGATGAGATTCCAAAAGAGGTCTCACGGTTGCTTGAGCACGTGGATAATACCATTCAGCCATATAAGGAGCCTTTGGAAGTGATTAATTTGGGTTCAAAAGAAGATCCGAAAGAGATTAAGATTGGAGCATCGTTGCATCTTGATGTGAAGAGCGGGTTGATTGAGCTGTTGAAAGAGTATGTGGATATTTTTGCTTGGTCTTATCAAGACATGCTTGGTCTAGATACAGACATTGTTGAGCATCATTTGCCATTGAAGCCAGAGTGTCCGCCAGTTAAACAAAAGTTGAGAAGAACCCACCCAGATATGGCAGTAAAGATCAAAGAGGAGGTCCTAAAGCAGATTAATGTTGGTTTTCTTGTGACGTCAGTGTATCCTCAATGGATTGCCAATATTGTCCCAGTACCAAAAAAAGACGGAAAAGTCTGCATGTGCGTAGATTACAGAGATCTAAATAAAGCTAGTCCAAAAGATGATTTTCCATTGCCTCACATTGATATGTTAGTGGATAGCACATCAAAATTCAAAGTATTCTCGTTCATGGACGGATTTTCCGGGTATAATCAAATAAGAATGGCTCCAGAGGACATGGAAAAAACAACGTTTATCACACCTCGGGGAACATTCTGTTACAGAGTGATGCCCTTCGGGTTGAAGAACGCTGGTGCAACGTACCAGAGGGCTATGACAACCCTATTCCATGATCTGATGCACAAGGAAATTGAAGTATATTTTTATGATATGATTGCCAAATCCCAAACTGAAGAAGGGCATATAAAAGATTTGTTGAAGTTGTTTCAGCGTTTGAGGAAGTTTCGTCTCCGCTTGAATCCAAATAAATGCACCTTCGGAGTTAGATCGGGGAAATTGTTGGGTTTTATTGTTAGCCAGAAAGGAATTGAAGTTGATCCTGATAAAGTCAGAGCAATTCAAGAAATGCCAGTACCAAGAACTGAAAAGCAAGTCAGGGGTTTCCTCGGGCGTTTGAATTATATTTCCAGATTCATTTCCCACATGACTGCAAAGTGTGAACCAATCTTTAAGTTGTTAAAGAAAGATCAAGGTTGTGTGTGGACGGATGACTGCCAAAGGGCATTTGAGAGTATTAAAGGGTATCTGCGTGAACCTCCTATCTTGCTCCCTCCCGTAGAAGGAAGATCGTTGATTATGTATCTAACGGTGTTAGATAAATCCATGGGTTGTATTCTGGGACAACAGGATGAAATGGGAAAGAAAGAGTTCGCCATTTATTATCTCAGCAAAAAGTTCACTGATTGTGAGTTGCAGTATTCCATGCTAAAAAGACATGTTGTGCTTTGGCCTGGGCGGCAAAGCATTTGCGGCAGTATATGTTGAATCATACCACTTGGTTGATCTCCAAAATGTATCCATTCAAGTATATTTTTGAGAAGCCTTCTCTTACGGGGAGAATTTCCCACTGGAAGATGTTGTTGTCTGAATATGATATTGAGTACCGCACTCAAAAAGCTATTAAAAGTAGTGTGTTGGCAGATTACCTTGCTCACCAACTGGTGGAAGATCATCAGTCTGCAGAATTTGAATTCCCTGATGAGGATGTGATGTTCTTGAAAGTGAAAGATTGTGATGAACCATTGCCTGAGGAAGGCCCTGACCCTGAATCTCATTGGAGTGTGATTTTTGATGGATCGGTGAATGCTTATGGTAAAGGAATTGGTGTTGTGATTGTCATTCCTCATGGATCGCACATTCCTTTTACTGCGAGGCTAACATTTGATAGCACTAATAATATGGCGGAATATGAGGCTTGCATCACGGGTCTTGAGGAAGCTATTGATCTCAGAATCAAAATTCTAGATGTGTATGGTGATTCAGGTTTGGTAATAAATCAGATTAAAGGAGAATGGGATACTCGTCACCCTGGCTTGATCCCTTACAAATATTATGCTAGAAGATTGCTACCCTTCTTCAATAACGTTAAATTCCATCACATCCCTAGAGATGAAAATCAAATGGCGGATGCTCTGGAAACTCAGGCTTCCATGTATCAAGTGAATTCTTGGAATGATATACCCTGTATTACAGTTCGAAGGCTGGATAGGCCCGCTCATGTGTTTGCGACAGAGGATGTAGCAGATGAAAAACCTTGGTATTATGATATCAAGCATTTTCTTCAGACTCAGGAATACCCGATTGGTGCATCGAGGAAAGATAGAAAGACATTGAGAATATTGGCAGGCAGTTTCTTCCTCAGTGAAAATGTGCTATACAAGAGAAATTATGACATGATCTTGCTCAGATGCGTGGATAGACATAAAGCAGACATGTTGATGCATGATATTCATGAAGGTTCATTTGGCACTCACGCTAATGGATATTCGATGGCTAAAAAGATGCTAAGGGCAGGTTACTATTGGTTGACAATGGAATCTGATTGTTGCAAATTTGTAAAGAAGTGCCATAAATGCCAGATTTATGCAGATAAGATCCATGTGCCTCTGACACTTCTCAATGTAATTTCCTCCCCATGGCCTTTCTCTATGTGGGGTATTGACATGATCGGGATGATAGAACCCAAAGCTTCGAATGGACACCGTTTCATTTTGGTAGAGATTGACTACTTTACCAAATGGGTAGAGGTTGCTTCTTATGCCAATGTTACCAAACAAGTGGTTATGCGTTTCATCAAAAACAATCTGATATGCCGGTATGGTGTGCCGAGTAGAATCATCACTGACAATGGCTCAAATTTGAACAACAAAATGATGACAGAACCGTGTGAAGAATTCAAGACTGTCCATCACAATTCGTCTCCATACAGGCCAAATATGAATGGGGCTGTTGAGGCTGCTAATAAGAATATCAAGAGAATTATCCAGAAAATGGTTATTACTTATAAGGATTGGCATGAAATGCTCCCTTTTGCTCTGCATGGATATCGAACATCTGTCCGCACTTCAACAGGAGCAACCCCGTTCTCCCTGGTATATGGAATGGAAGTTGTACTCCCTGTTGAGGTAGAGATTCCCTCGTTGCGTGTGATAATGGAAGCCAAGTTGAGAGAGGCTGAATGGGTCCAGAACAGGTTTGACCAATTGAATTTGATTGAAGAGAAGAGGATGAAATATTTATGTCATGGGAAATTATATCAGAAAATAATGAAGAAAGCATTTGATAAAAAGGTCAAACCTCGTGAATTCAGAGAAGGCGACCTCGTGCTCAGGAAGATCATGTCTTTTAACACTGATTCTAGGGGCAAGTGGACTCCCAATTTTGAAGGCCCGTATGTTGTCAAGAAAGCCTTCTCTGGTGGTGCATTAATTATTGAAACTATGGATGGCGAGGAGTTCCCACGTCCCATGAATGCTGACGCTGTCAAGAAATACTTCGCCTAAAGAAATAAAAGAACAACTCGCTAAGTTGAAAACCCGAAAGGGCAGCTTAGGCAAAAAGGAGCGTCTCGGTAGGCTGAAAACCTGAAAGGGAGGTCTAGGAAAAAATTAGAGACATAAACAGAATAAATTTCCCGCTAAGTTGAAAACCCGCAAGGGAAGCTTAGGCAAAAGTTAGGGATTTTTCTTGGAAAGTAACTACGTCAGACAAGACTTGATCGTTGAAGCAACAATCTTCTCGGATCCTCACCATACTTCAACAAAAGCTGCTGCTCAGGACTTCAAAAGTTGTTAGGGGAATGGTGGTCATTGTATCTCAATGTATCTTTTCCATTATATATTACCATTTCCCAAACTTTGTAATCATCCATGGAGTCTCACCATTTGCAGACTACCATTCTATTAATGAAATTCGAGCTTTTGCCCAATTCTTTGTGTTCTTATTTTTATTTAGCTTGCAAAGACTTCATTTATTACTGATAATAACTTTCAAAGAAAAAAGATTAAAAAAAACAAAATTGACTTTTCAAAAAGAAAGACATCTTTACAATTCAATTTACTTTGGGATTTGTGATGAAACAATGACAACAAAAATGGAGATCCCTGTAATGAACAATCTTTGTGTGTTTATCAGATAATTAAAGACGATACCAGTTGGCTTAAGGTACAGTATTAGGTTTGTGATCCCATGATCCCCGACCAAGTCTTGGTTCGCTTTTGATTTTGAGTTTGCATGGTCAGAAGCCTCTGTCCCAGGTTCCCCATCGAAGTTTTCCCTCATATGATGAAAGGTTTTATTCCCTTGGTGTGCTAAGATATCGCTCTTTTTGCAGTATTGGCATTAGTGTTGACTTCTCGATTTCCCAGGAAGACTACACCAGGGCATCTTTTGTTAGAATAGGTTTGGTTGAGATGAAGACTCAATCTAGTATTTTCCAGTGAAGGCCTTGTTTATTTGATAGATGTCCTTTTTCCCCAGTGAAGAACGTATCTTGGTTTCCCCTCGATGATGTGGTGTCGACCTCCCCAATGAAGTCAACATGAAGTCCCCGGTAGAGGTCTCGATGATGAAGTAGTGTCTCCCTTAGTGAAGTCCGTATGTTTTTCTTCCTTCAAAGTGGGCCTGATTTCCCCAGTGAATGTTTTGACAATTTGGTTTCCATTTTCCTTATTCACAATCAGTATCGAAATCCCCAGTAGGAGTACGGACTGTGAAACATTTGTTTTCCCCATGGAAGTCTGTGTGTTATTCCATGGGAAGGTTATCCCAGGGCATCTCTTGTTGGAATGAGTATTCATGATGAAAAGTTTTCAATCCTCAGTTTCTTTCTCTCCAGGGAAGTGGGTTTGAATTCCTCAGTGAGGTTTGGTTGTCTCGGCGTCAGTCTGCTTTATTTGAGACTAGTTTTGCAATCTTCAGTAGGCACGTTGTTTTTAGAAAACTAGTTTCTCCGATGAAAACAAAATAAAGATGTTCTATCCTGGTATCTGTTTGATTTAGCTACATCCGGATTATGTTTCTCCTCAGTGAAGTTAGGACAGGCAATAGGTTTAGTTTCCGCAGTTGCTTTTACCTTTCTTGGATTGATCTTTCCGGTTCAAGTTTAGACCAATGTTGTTAGTACCTGAGGCAGTTTTGTT
The DNA here is from genome assembly GCA_948472305.1 of Vicia faba. NCBI lineage: Eukaryota > Viridiplantae > Streptophyta > Magnoliopsida > Fabales > Fabaceae > Vicia > Vicia faba. The sequence goes on along the minus strand of OX451738.1, from coordinate 553,647,880 downwards.
CGATTATGTATCCTTTTACCAGCATATGCACGATATCACTCATACATTTATACATGCATCATGCATTGTTACAAATCATTTTTTATTGACATTGTGTTCAAACCTTCCTGCAACGCTCCTTGCTTAGGTGGATTTGGTTTTCCCTCTTGAGTTTATTTCTCAAAGGATGTATCTTCTTTGGCCGTCTTGCTCCAGTTTGTTTCTAATTGGATTCGTGGTTGCATGACAATATTATTTACTCTGGATTTCTGAGGACTTTGAGCTTTGATTTGTGCATTTATTTTGCACGATAAGACTTTATCTCTTCAGCAGGAATAATGTGGAATTTCCCCAAGAAGTCATATCTCATTTCCCCAGGAAGTCATATCTCATTTCCCCAGGAAGTCATATCTATTTCCCGAGGAAGCCACATTTATATCCCCAGAAAGTCGTTTCCTTTTGCAATCCTCCATGATAACAAGCAGCAGATATCTTTGTTTGAGCAACTCGTGCTTCCCTGTACAAGTCGACGTAACTTTTTTTTGCTATTTCCTCTATGAGTGGTTAGCTTGCAGCCCGTCGTCAGTTTACGCCAATGGATGGCAAGACTTTCAAATTCACAGAAATTGCTCGTTGTGAAATCTTTGCAAGTGGAAGTCTCTTTAGTTGAGACAGCTTACATATTACCCTTTCCTGGCGGAATTCCTTGGTTAAGGAAGAAGTTGAGACCCGTTCTAGGTGAAACACCAGAAGTTTGGGGAACATATGATATTTTCAAAATCTACCTTCAGTGAACGTTGGTAGTGCATCGGCAGTAAACGTTAGTGTTTCTTATCTTTTTGCTATCATCAGTGAACGGTGGTAGTTCCTCGTCAGTGAACAGCGATGGTATGATATTTTCAAAATCTACCTTCAGTGAACGTTGGTAGTGCATCGGCAGCGAACGTCGGTGTTTCTTATCTTTTTGCTATCATCAGTGAACGATGATGGTTCCTCATCAGTGAACGATGATGGTATGATATTTTCAAAATCTACCTTCAGTGAACGTTGGTAGTGCATGGGAAGTGAACGTCGGTGTTTCATATCTTTTTGCTATCATTAGTGAACGGTGGGGGTTCCTCGTCAGTGAACGACAATGGTATGATATTTTCAAAATCTACCTTCAGTGAACGTTGGTAGTGCATCAGCAGTGAACGTCGGTGTTTCTTATCTTTTTGCTATCATCAGTGAACGGTGGTGGTTCCTCGTCAGTTAACGGCGATGGTATGATATTTTCAAAATCTACCTTCAGTGAATGTTGGTAGTGCATCGGCAGTGAACGTCGGTGTTTCTTATCTTTTTGCTATCATCAGTGAACGGTGGTGGTTCCTCGTCAGTGAACGGTGATGGTATGATATTTTCAAAATCTACCTTCAGTGAACGTTGGTAGTGCATCGGCAGTGAACGTCTGTGTTTCTTATCTTTTTGCTATCATCAGTGAACGGTGGTGGTTCCTCGTCAGTGAACGGAGATGGTATGATATTTTCAAAATCTACCTTCAGTGAATGTTGGTAGTGCATCGACAGTGAACGTCGGTGTTTCTTATCTTTTTGCTATCATCAGTGAATGGTGATAGTTCCTCGTCAGTGAACGGCGATGGCATGATATATTTTCTCTTCTACCTTCAACTATTAAGTTGGTAGTTTACCGTCATCTGTGATTCGGTATATCTTATTCTCTCTACCTTCAGTGAACGTTGGTAGACATCGGCAGTGAACATCGATGCTTATTATCCTCCTCTCTGGTTCTATTCCTTTGGTCCACCAGTGATTTATTTTCCTGGTGGGGTTGCTCATTTGTTTCTTCATTTTTGTGGCATCCCCAGTGTTACTTTGCGTCTCTTTTATTCTGTTCATATGCATCCATAATCATAAGCATTGCATGGCATCTTAGAGACAAAAATAGGGCTGGTTTTATATTTAAGTATCTTCAATCGCGTCGACACGAAGATTTGTAACCTTCGTATCTCCGGATAGAAGACACTTAAATAAGGGCAACTGTTGTACCCCAATTTTTGCCTCTAAGATTCCTCTATCATATCATATCAACTCGATCATAACAAGATCACATTAGGGTTGGTTCTTCCTCTTTTTTCCTATCTTTAAGTTTGCTCTTGAGGAATCTCAAAGCACCTTGTTTGTGTATTTTGTATATGTGTTGTTGACTAACTTCTAATCAAAATACAAAAAAATATTTGTCTTTGTCTTTGTATATTTTTGTTTTGTAGGTACCAAGTCGAAGCATCTGACAAATAAGGATTTCAGGTATTATTTTCCTAAAATCTCTATTTACAAAGAAAAAGAATTAAAAAATTTCATTTTTTTTCACTGATGCAATCAATTGCTCTTAGAGTGAAATCGATTGCACATAGTGCATTTTGCGCCATTTTTGAAAAAACACACTGTGAAAATCGATTTGCACTATAGTGCAATCGATTGCACAGCGTGAAAATTTGAAAAAAAATTCAGCAATTTTAAACTTGTCATATTTTGGCTCCAATTTTCCTTCACTTTTGAAAGATGTATCATTAATTCAAATTTTAGTGCCAATCTTTCATTTTTAAAAAGAATTATCATTAATTCAAATTTTGGCTCTAATATTTGAAAGAATTATCATTAATTCAAATTTTGGCTCTAATTTTTTGAAAGAGTTATCATTAATTCAAATTTTGACTCCAAGAATCAATTACCAAATTACCACTAATCCCAATCCTAAACCTCTATAAATAGAGCTCTCATTTCATTCAAATTTCAAGCTTTTGATAGTCAAATCCACCTTGCTAAAAACTCTCTCAATTCTCTCCATCTACCAAATTCACTCAAAGCTCCATTTTCAAAACGTTAGTAAGCTTTGCATTGAAGCTTACTAATCTTTGAGCTAAACCTTCATCCAAACACTTTTTCTCCATCAATTCTCTACATCTAAGCTTGGTCAATTGATTCTTGTGGTTGAATTGAAGCAAATTCTTGAAGTTGTTTTGATAATTCTCTAGATCTACCTTTGGTAAGTTGGATAGTTCATCTTTCACAATGTGATCTCTTGGTGATCTTTGGGATTTATTCTTTGAGCATTATTTTGTGATTTCAATGGTGTTATTTTCTCATTATTTGATGGAATTTTCGTGCTCAAGTGGATCCATGATCATAAGGTGTTTGATGGAAAGTTTGAATAAGAAATTGGCCTTTAAAAATGTTGTTTTTGCTACTGTAAAGGTGTGCAATCGATTGCACAGAAGCAATTTTGCACAATTTTTAGAAAATTGTATTGTGTAAATCGATTTACACAATAGTGCAATCGATTTACACAGGGACAAAATGAATTTTTTTGCCTTGTTTTGGGGCAGCTTTGATCCAAAATGCTTTTTCTACTCACTCCTTTTGATTGTTGGTTTGGATTGGAATTTTAAATGTCCAATTTGTCTTTAAACTCAATGGACTTTGTGATGTAGATGAAGTTGGATAAATGTTCATCAATTCAAATCTACCTAAGAGTGAATTATTTAATTCATTTTTGGTGCTTTGAATTAATGATATGTTTAGTGCTTTAATCCATCTAGAGGAGTGGTTGAATTTCAAGATGAAAGAATTTTGAAATGGTGATCCAAATTAGCTTATCATTCCCCTCCCTCTTCATCTTATCCCTTTATTTTTTTTAATTGTGTTACATGTTAAGGGACGGTGATCTCCATATCATTTATCCAAACATGAAGTACATAGATTGCTATTGACCGACCTCAAAATAGGTGTGACTTCTACATAAGTCCACTTACGATTTCTTAACATAGCGCTAAATTTTGTCCCGATTCGAATAAATGATCATTCGTGGCCCAAACTTATGATTGCAAGCCCAAGTATGTTAATTTGATCTCTTTGATCCAATAACCTTGAGATTCATTGTGTGGAGGCTTTGGTTCTACCAATCCTCTAATGGATCTAGAACACCTTTGGTCAACGCGGATCACTTAAACATCGTTGATCATTACATGTTGCCTTGTGAGAATTCCAAAATGGATGATATACTTGACAAAAAGCAAATGCAACTTGTTGTGTGGAGGCTTTGGTTCTACTAATCCTCTAATGAGTTCCAAATGCAAGTTTCAAGATGGTCAACCAACTAACCACTAATTACTAACAATTAACTTTACTTTATGCTTTATGTACCATTTACTTTTAGCATTTTACATTTCATGCTATTTTCATCTTTGCTCACTTGAGCATTTACTTTTATGTCATTTTTATTTTGCTCACTTGAGCCTTTCTTTCTTTTTAAATACACCTAATAATCAAGATGAACCATAAAAATCATTAATGATACTTGGACTACATGGTTACTATCCTTTTCATTATGGAGTAATGGACTTCTTGGACTTAGGATTAGAGACCTTGGCCTATCTTGGAGACTTTGTGACTTTATTTGATATTTTGTCTGGAGTTCTTGAGGTTTACCTCAAGACATTGGGTTGTTTGTTTGTTTTGTGTGCAAGTTATTGAGATTACGATCTTTGTTTGTAATCTGGAATTCACCCGTATACAGCCGTTACTCTGCCCAATTTTTGCGAAGACTTAAAACACTTGAAGTTTGGTTCTCTCAAGAGGTCTAGTATCTTTGCTTGCTTGGTTTCAATCCGAAGAATGAGAATTCTATATTGACTCATAATGTCAAGTATTGGCTTCTTGTTGATTAGATGGTTCTTATCCCTAGCTTTTACCTTATGCTTTAGGATAGCCTCTTCTTCTCCTCCCATCTTCTTTAATTTCAAAAATCTTCTCCCTCCTTTAAAAAAAAAACTCTTCTTGTTTTGAAACTTGAAACATTTTCATAATAAACTTGGACTTAGGTCCATGCATCTTCGAAACATTTTCATAAATAAATTTCAATCAATTTAATAATACCTTGACCTTTTTTTTGTGAGAAGACTAAAAGTCTATCAATCTCATTTCAAACCATTTTCCCACTTTGGCTTTTATCTTTAAACTTTTCTCAAAAGATTAGACTCTTGTTAATCCTTGTAGTGATGCAAACAACTATACTTCTACAATATGTAGTGAAGTGAGATATTTTCCACTTGGGTGTTGAGTGAGGCATTGTTGATTTTAAAATCCAAGCCATATCCTCCACTTTGAGATGATGCAAATTCTCCTTTCTCATGATTGTGGGTAGTAAGTATGTTTTTTCACACGGACAATTGCGATGATGTCTTATCTCATAAAATCCACCAACATACTTGTGTTTCAAATTTTTAAAAGAGGAACTACGTGTACCCTGATCCCCTATTGCACGAAAGGTGGTACGTAGGCACTAAAGGTTCGCAACCGCGGTGGGTGCAAAAATCATAAAAATATTTCTTTTTCTCACCTCCACCATCCATTTTATATACAACATATTTTTATAGCCAAAATATACAGATTTTTCAAAGAGGTTCCTGCACCATAGATGTTTAGGATGCTAATACCTTCCCTTTGCATAACCAATCCCCTTACCTTGAATCTTTCCCCCTCATTTTGGGTTATTCGCTCTTTTCCCATTCCTTTGGAAATAATAAAGCGCGGTGGCTATTTTTATTTTGATTTGTATAAAGTCTAGTCAATCCAATGACTTAGTCTCGCACATTTCTACCGCCACAACTTCCAGGGAGATGTTGAGGGACATCGCCGCAGATTCATACGAGCCTGGGATAGGGTCAACAGGTCTGATCCGCATGAGCTTGGCATGAAGACTTCTCTTTCGATGCAACCGTATCTCCGGTGGGTTCGAGCCTGTGCTCAAAAACTGGGGATTCCCTACGAAGCTGTCTTACATGTGATTGTTGAGCATGCTGATGAATAAGGGGTTCCTCCTACCATCCTCCATCCATACATTCCTACTGACATTGGGGAATTAAAGAGGTCTTGGATCCATATAAGGGTAGAACGAGATACTTACAGAGAAAAGTATCATGAGTAGGAGCGGAAGATCCTGAAGCTTACAAGGCAGCTGGAGAATGAGAAGGTCCTCAACGACCATGGGAGCGCTGATTGTCTTTTATTGTTTTTAGCTTAGATTTGATTTCGTTATTTATTTTTTGTAACGCCTTAAAGGTATCTGTTAAACATTGATTTCAAGTTCTTTATCTAATAAAAGTGTGCTTATTTTGGCTTACAAATTTGAATCTCCAAAGTCTTTGAAATCATATCATACACATTCCATTCCCATGCACCTCATTACAGGTACCCTTACAGATATCTCATCTTCTTCGTTGTTTATTTCAGCACATCATGTCTTCTGAAACATCAACTGATCAAGCCGTCAAGGCTCTGCAAGCTCAAAACACTCACTTCCAGGAAATGTTCATGAACTTGGCTAAGGGTCAGCAAGATCTTAAAACTCTTATCTTGAAGAAGAAGAAGAAGAAGAAGACAATCCTCCTGAATATGGGTCATAGGTTCGGGAACAGATTAAGACAGGATGTTGATTTATCTCACTCATCTGGACGGGGAGAGAATCAAGAAGAAAGGAGGGCTCCTAGCCCTGTGGTTTCGAACAATGAGACTGACTTTGATGAAGACCAGTATCCTCCTGCTGAGGACAGGTATAAGAAACTCGAAGACCGGTTAAGTGCAATGGAGGTCCAGAAAGTACCTGGTCTGGAATTTGGAGATTTGGGTTTGGCATGTGGGGTGGTGATTCCCCACAAATTTAAAGCACCAGTCTTTACTAAATACGACGAGGTCTCCTGCCCAAAGCTGCACCTCCGCTCGTATGTTTGAAAGATTCAACCATACACTGCTGATAAGAACCTCTGGATTCATTTCTTTCAAGATAGTCTTTTAGGGACTTAACTTGAATGGTTATACCAACTGGAAGGAGCTAACGTCCATAACTGGGAGGACCTTGCTGCTGCTTTCTACAAGTAGTACCAGTACAATGCCGACCTTGCTCCTACGCGTACCCAACTTCAGGGTACGTCTATGGGTGCGAGCTAAGGTTTTAAGGACTACGCTCAGAAATGGAGGGACCTTGCTGGGAGAGTACAACCCCCTCTGGCTGATAGGGAGTTAATGGATATGTTTCTTGGGACCTTGTCTGGTCCGTATTTTAACCATCTGATTGGTAGCTCATCGTCCGGGTTTACTCAGCTGATTATGACCGGGGAAAGAGTTGAAGCTGGTACCAAGAGAGGCAAGATACAAAAAGGTGTTTCGTCAAGTACCGAGAAGAAGCCTTTCAAGAAGGAGTCTAGCGCAGTCTACAGCTCTAGAAACCAAAACAGACCTAAGCGCCGCTAAGTAGTTAATGTGGTGGTTATATCAAGGCCTACTGTTTCCCCACAACGCAACAATCAACCAAGAGCAGAGAGGCCGCAGAGACAATTCACTCGGCTCAGTATGACCATGTCTCAGATTTTGCCCTAGTTGTTAAAGACCAATCTGGTGATTCTGAAGGAGGCTCCGAAGAATCCCAATACTACATCACCGTTGTATAATCCGAACGCTCGCTGTAATTTTCACTCTGATAGCCTGGGGTAGGATGCGAATAACTGCTGGGTCTTGAAGAATAAAGTGCAGGATCTGATCGATGCTAAGGAGATTGAATTTGAAGCGCCGGAAAAGCCTAATGTCATGACTGCTCTGATGCCCAAGCATGGGGTGAATGCTGTAGATGATGACTCATTTGTGACTTCCGTAAAATACATTGCTACTCCATTGATGACTGTGAAGAAGAACCTTCTGTTAGCCTTTTTATTTCCGGGTTGTGGCAAAGGTTGCCATCTGTGTTTCGTCCTACCTACTGGTTGCCATCTATTGAAGTCGGGTGTCCAACACCTGATGGATAATAAAGGAAATTCTGTTTGAGAAAACTTTGGTTCCATTGATTCCTTTTGAAGATGTTTCTATAATCACCATTTCCGCCAATTATTCCAAGGCTTCCTCGAGAAAGCCTGTTAGAATTACATCTGTTCCGAGAATTGCTCCTTTGATCATTACCATTCCTGGACCTATCTCTTACACGTCAGATAAGGCTATCCCGTGGCACTATGGGGATGCCGTATATTATCATGGGATTAAGCAAGACTTGAATGCTGAAGAGGCTGATACTGATGTCAGTAATATTGTTGGATCTAGCAAGGTCACCCGCAGTGGAAGACTTTTCTCTCTTGAAATTTCCCCACCAACTTTTCGGAAGCCTGTTGTTATTACACCTGCCAGTACATCTGTTATTATCCCTGTTCATGTTCCAATAATTACCCCTGTCGCCGAGTCATCTGATGCTCGGGGAAAAGGGATCACCGGTGAGCCTGCTCGAACGGAGGCACCAAAGAAGATTACTGTTGAAGCCCCTAGACAGGAGATAGAGGAAATTTTGAAGATCATCAAAAAGAGCGACTACAACGTAGTCAAACAGCTGGGGCAAACCCTGTCAAAGATCTCTATGTTGTCTTTGTTGCTATGCTCAGAAGCCCATGCCAAGGGTCTGATTGCTTTCCTGAAAACTGCGCACGTGCCCCAGGAAACATCTGTTGATCAGTTCAAAGACTGTGTGGCTAGTTTGACTGTTGATAACGGGTTGAGTTTCTTCGACGCCGACTTGACTGCCAAGGGAAAGAATCATAATGATGCTCTACATGTTTCAATCGAGTGCAGGGGAACTACTCTGGCTCACGTGTTGGTGGATACTAGGTCTTTGTTGAATGTTTTACCCAAGAAAGCATTAGACCGGTTGGACTGTGAAGGGTTGGTGTTGAAACAAAGCAATATTATGGTTAGGGCCTTTGATGGGTCCAAGAGGATGGTACATGGAGAGGTGGATATTCCAGTTAAGGTTGGTTCTCATATTTTCGCGTCTACATTCTATGTGATGGACATTCGACCGTCTTATTCCTGTTTGCTGGGTCGCCCATGGATCCATAAAGCTGAGGCAGTAACTTCTACGCTCCATCAGATGCTGAAATACCCAGTGAAGGGAAAAATTGTTGCGGTACAAGGAGAAGAGGAATACACGGTGAGCCACCTCAACTCTTTCCGGTATGTGGAAATGGACGGGGAGTTCATTGAAACCCCGTGCCAAAACTTTGAAGAAGTCCCCCAAACACTGGCGTCGACCGAAACTGTTGCTGAAGATCCTCCAATGAAGATGGCTTCCCTCAAGGATGCCCAGGCTGTTATTGAAAAAGGTGGGTGTGCGAATTGGGGCCAACTCCCTGACTTTGCACACAAAACTGACAAGTTTGGTTTGGGTTTTACTGCAGAAGCTCAAAGGGTTGTTCGACGTGCGCGGATTGGAAGACCTCCCCTGTTTATCACTAATTCGGGAGTGAATGCGATTGAAGACGATGGTGAAGAGTTTGATATTTACAATTGGATTTACCCGACTGCCGACGGTGGATTAAGAAATTGGACGGCAAAATACTTCGTGCCAATTTCTTTTATTACCCAGTAATGAGACTTTTGTTTTGAGTTTGTAATAGACAAGTTTTTTTAAAGTTTACGGCCCAGTGTCTTACCCGAGGAACCGTGGATTTGTTTGTGAGGGCTTTATATGTGTCATTACCATATATCATTAATAAAATCATTGGACGTTTCATTCATTTCAAATTTTGTGCTCCTTGTTTTTCTTTTTTATCTTGCAAAACATCTATTTGTCTTACACACACTCACATATACAGGTCTACATCCACTCTGGATCCTACTGATAACGACTCTGCTACTGCCAGTTATGACTTCGAAGGTCTGATAAACCAAGCTGAGGAAAAAGGTGAGGATGATTGTGAAGTGCCTGGCGAACTTGCTAGACTACTACTTCAGGAAGAGAGGGCCATACAGCCGCATGAAGAGCCAGTGGAATCAGTGAATCTGGGTACAGAGGAAGGCAAGAAAGAGGTCAAGATTGGTGCGAATCTGGAGCCTAGGGTGAAGAAACGGTTGATTCAGATGCTGCGTGACTATGTTGAGATCTTTTCTTGGTCTTATGAAGATATGTCTCGTTTGGATACCGATATTGTGGTTCACCGCCTGCCCACCAAGGAAGACTGTCCTCTAGTGAAACAGAAAGTTCGCCGAATGCGCCCAGAGATGTCTGAGAAAATCAAGGCTGAGGTTATGAAACAATTAGATGCCGGTTTTCTAGCAGTTACTTCTTACCCACAGTGGGTGGCCAACGTGGTTCATGTTCCAAAGAAAGATGGTAAGGTTCGAATGTGTGTTGACTATAGGGATCTGAACAGGGCGAGCGCCAAGGATGATTTCCCTCTACCTCACATCGACATTCTGGTTGACAACACCACACAACATAAGGTCTTCTCTTTTATGGATGGTTTATCCGGGTACAATCAGATCAAAATGGCTCCCGAATACATGGAGAAGACAACCTTTGTCACGTAGTGGGGTACCTTTTGCTACAAAGTCATGCCTTTCGGATTGAAAAATGTTGGGGCAACGTATCAGCGCGCCATGGTCACTTTGTTCCATGACATGATCCATCATGAGATTGAGGTATATATTGACGACATGATTGCAAGATCCCAGACTGAAGAAGTACATCTTGACCACCTTCAGAAGCTATTTGACAGGTTGAAGTTGTACAAGCTGAGGTTAAACCCGAACAAGTGCACCTTCAGAGTGAGGTCTGGTAAGCTGCTAGGTTTCGTCGTAAGTGATAAAGGTATTCAAGTGGATCCTGCAAAGGTGAAGGCTATACAGGAAATGCCAGCTCCCCGAACAGAAAAAGAAGTTAGAGGCTTTCTGGGACGTCTGAACTATATTTCCCGATTCATCTCACACTTGGCTGCTACTTGTGAGCCAATCTTCAAGCTACTGAATAAAGATCAAGTGGTAAGAGGGAACGATGAATGTCAAGCCGCTTTCGAAAGGATCAAAGAATATCTCCAAGAGCCACCCATTCTGATGCCTCTAGTTGAAGGGAGACCTTTGATCTTATACTTGATAGTACTCGATAATTCAATGGGGTGCGTGCTGGGGCAGCATGACGAGTCTGGCCGAAAAGAACATGCTATTTATTACCTTAGCAAAAGGTTTACCGACAGCGAGACCTGATACTCGTTGCTTGAGAAAACTTGCTGCACTTTGGCATGGGCTTCTTGCCGGCTGAGACAGTATATGCTGACTCACACTACTCTATTGATATCAAAGATGGATCCAATCAAGTATATCTTCGAAAAGCCTACCTTGTCCGGAAGAATAGCGAGATGGAAGATGATTTTGATTGAGTATGACATCCAATACACGAAGCAAAAGGAAATCAAGGGAAGTGTGTTGGAAGATCATTTGGCACATCAGGAAGTGGATGATTACCAGTCTATGAACTTCGAGTTCCCCGATGAGAATATCATGATAGTGACTGACTATGAAACACCTGGACTGGATGAAGGACCTGAGGAGGGATCCCGATGGTCTATGTACTTTGATGGAGCTTCAAACGCTTTTGGTAATGGCATTGGCTCCGTGATTATATCTCCTGGAGGATCTCATACTCCGTTCACCGCCCGACTATGTTTCAACTGCACCAACAACATTGCGGAGTATGAAGCATGCATTATGGGTCTTCAAGCAGCTATTGACCTAAGGATAAAGTTCTTAAGTGTATTCGGAGATTCCGCTCTCGTGATCAGTCAGATCAAAGGCGTGTGGGATACGAAACACCCAAATCTTATTCCTTACAAGGAGTATGTATTCACATTGCTTCCACATTTCAAAGAGATAACCTTTGAACACTTCCCTAGAGAGGAGAGTCAGTTAGCGGACGCGCTAGCTACGATGTCTTCTATGTTCAAAGTCAATTGGGACAACGAGGCTCCCCAGATTACCATTGAAAGGTTGGATGAACCTGCACATTACTGTGATATTGAGACTGAAGAGGTAACGGATAAACCTTGGTTCCACGAGGTAAAGAGGTATCTTGAGGCTCAAGAGTACCCCGAGGGTGCATCTGTTAATGATAAGAAGTTCCTGAGGAGGTTCGCGGCGAAGTTCTTCATCAGTAATGACATCCTGTACAAGCATAACCATGACTCAACCTTAATGCTATTTGTGGATAAAAACAAAGCAGAAAGGATTATGGTAGAGTTACATGAAGGAACTTTCGGAACTCATTCCAGTGGACACACTATGGCAAAGAAGATCCTACAGAAAGGATATTATTGGTTTACCATGGAAGCCGACTATTATCAGCATTCTCGGACCTGTTATAAGTGCCAAGTCTATGCTGATAAGGTGCACATACCTCTAGTTCCCATGAACGTCTTGACCGCTCCGTGGCCTTTTGCAATGTGGGGAATCGACATGATCGGCGAGATCAGACCTACTGCGTCCAACGGGCATCATTTCATCCTGGTATCAATTGATTACTTTACAAAGTGGGTTGAAGCAGCTTCCTTTGCTACTGTAACCAAGAACGTCGTGGCACGGTTCATTCGGCACAATCTGATCTGTCGATATGGTGTACCAGAGAGGATCATTACGAACAATGGTACAAATCTCAACAATAAGATGATTACCGAGCTCTGCAAGCAGTTCAAAAACATCATCACAACTCTTCTCCCTACCGGCCGAAGATGAATGGGGATGTTGAAGCGGCTAATAAGAACATCAAGAAGATTGTGCATAAGATGACAGTGACATACAAAGATTGGCACGAGATGTTACCATTTTCTCTTCATGGGTACCGTACCTCAGTGCGGACGTCAACATAGGCAACACCCTATTCCTTGGTATACGACATGGGGGAAGTCTTGCCCATTGAAGTTCAGATACCTTCTCTTCGGATTATGAAGGATGCAGGTTTGAGCAAAGATGACTGGATCCAGACCCCACTTGATCAGCTAAATTTAATCAACGAAAAGAGACTTACTGCTATTTGCCATGGTCAGACGTATCAAAAGCGGATGATCAAGGCATTTAACAAGAAAGTTAGACGACAAGAGTATCAAGTTGGGGATCTGGTAATCAAGCGTATTATCTTACCTCAAGGTGATCCCAGGGGAAAATGGACCCCTACTTACGAAGGGCCATTTGTGGTTAAGAACATTTTCTCAAGAGGAGCTATGATTCTAACCACCATGGATGGTGACAACCTTCCTCACCCCATCAATGCAGACATAGTGAAAAATAGTACGCATAATCAAAGACCCGCTAGGTTGACTGACCTAGGTAAAAATAAGGGCTTCCCGGCGAACCAAAAGGGTTCGGGCAAAAATAAGGGATGAAAATGAAAAACATTATGTACACCCGGCAAGTCGAAAACCTGAAAAGGCGGCTTGGGCAAAAAAGGGTATCCCGGTGGACTGAAAACCCGAAAGGGAGGTCCAGGAAAAAATTAGGGATCAAAGCGTAACACTATGTCTCATTGGATCACCTTGTAACTAGACTTTGGTATCGACTATCAAGCTCGGACGGCACTAATCAATCTGATCTACCTTTAACCAAGTAGCAAAGTGATGAGATGCTTGAGGACATAAGGGCAATAGCGGAGTTGGAACCCAGTTGGATTATTCACATAGCTGTTTTTTTTCATAAATTGTATAAATTCTATTGTTCAGCGGTGTTCTCTTACTAGGACGTCAACCTCTTGTACAAAAACGCCTATTTACAGGCAAAACTTCAAAATCAATACAATTCATTTTCACAAATAAATTTTTCTTTTGTCTGTTTTGTTTTGCAAAGAACGTCCAATGTTCATTTTTGATATATGTATTTGACATTGATTGCTGCTCATAAATATTTACATGCGAAACAAAAGACGATTACTTGTAATATCAGAAACAGGGGCAAACGAGAAATGTCCAAACTGTACAGTTGCTCTGTCCACCAGGTATAAGGATAGACCTAGCTGGAGGAAACAATTGAAAGTACATTCATTCCCGGCAGAGTAAGGAGAAAGACAGTGGTTAAGTTCTCTCCAACTGAGACTTGCAACTGTGAATGAATCGGTAATATTCTCCCCAAGCAGAGTTTATCTACCATCAGCGCTAAGAAGTCAATATCCCCAACTGAGTATAAAAATATTCCCAGTGGAGTTTGAAGAATTGTCCCCAATAGACTCCGGAAGATTATCCCCAGTAGAGTCTAAATGATTATTCCCCGTGAAGTCGCAACTGGAAAATCATCCCCAACAGAGTCATTTCTTCTCACAAATAGGAATTCAATCCCCAACATGATTTAGTATCTCCAGCAATGGTAATTCATCCCCAGCTGAATTTATCAGCGGAATCCTCTACAGAGCATCTCTTCCCCCCAAGTAATCTCCTCAACAGTTTATTCCCCAGCGGAGTTAACCTCCCATGCAGGTTTATTCTCACAAACATCTTCATCCATTATCTCCAGCGGAAACGAAGAATTCAATTCTTTTCTCCAGCATCTATCCGGGATTTATTTTCCCCAACTGCAAACATCACATTTCCATACATCATGACATGCATATACACATCATACAACACAATCTCATTTATTTTGAGAACATCATTGCTTGATACATATCATGCATTACATACAACTAACCTTTACCTTTCAGGAAGGATACAATCACATTCTAACAAAATTCAAGCTATAAAGATGTTATCTCAGTTGAATTACGGACAAGCTCCTAAATCTCAGCAAAGTTGTTGAATTACGGACAAGCTCCTAAATCTCAGCAGAGATGTTTTCTCAGTTGAATTACGGACGAGTTCCTAAATCTCAGCAGAGATGTTTTCTCAGTTGAATTAAGGGCAAGTTCCAAAATCTCGACGAAGATGTTGAATTACGGACGAGTTCCTAAATCTCAGCAGAGATGTTTTCCCAGTTGAATTACGGACAAGTTCCTAAATATCGACGAAGATGTTGAATTATAGACGAGTTCCTAAATATAAACAGAGATGTTTTCTCAGTTGAATTACGGACAAGTTCCTAAATCTCGACGAAGAGGTTGAATTACGGACGAGTTCCTAAATCTCAGCAGAGATGTTTTCTTAGTTGAATTACGGACGAGTTCCTAAATCTCAGCAAAGTAGTTGAATTACGGACGAGTTCCTAAATCTCAGCAAAGTAGTTGAATTACGGACGAGTTCCTAAATCTCAACAAAGTAGTTGAATTACGGACGAGTTCCTAAATCTCAGCAAAGTAGTTTAATTACGGACGAGTTCCTAAATCTCAGCAAAGTAGTTGAATTACAGACGAGTTCCTGAATCTCAACAAAGTAGTTGAATTACGGACGAGTTCCTAAATCTCAGCAAAGTAGTTGAATTATGGACGAGTTCCTAAATCTAAGCAAAGTAGTTGAATTACAGACGAGTTCCTAAATCTCAGAAAAGTAGTTGAATTATGGACGAGTTCCTAAATCTCAGCAAAGTAGTTGAATTACGGACGAGTTCCTAAATCTCAGCAAAGTAGTTGAATTACGAAACGAGTTCCTAAATCTCAACAAAGTTATTTTCTCAGTTGAATTACAGACAAGTTCCTAAATCTCAGCGAGATGTTACCCCAGTTGAATTATGGACGAGTTCCTAAATCTCGACAAAGTGGTTTCCTCAGTTGAATTACGGACGAGCTCCTAAATCTCAGCAGATATGTTTCCTCAGTTGAATTACGGACGAGTTCCTAAATCTCAGCAAAAATATTTCCTCCGTTGAGTACGGACGATCAAAGTTCCTAAATATCAGCAGAGATGACTCCTCTATTGAGTACGAATGATCGAAGTTCCTAAATATCAACAGAGACGACTCACCAGCAGAATAACAGACGCCGAAGCTCCTAAATTTCTACTTCTCTCGACGAGGACCGAACTTCCCCAGTGGAATCTTCCACAACAACAGGTATGCAAGCTCTCGCTAAGGAATCTCTTATGCGATCGACACTCCTTCGGATGGCATCTTTAAGCCCATCTCCCGTCATCGATCTCTAAATGGAATCTGTAAGCCCATTCCCGACATCACAAGACAATTACCACTTCCTGCGAGTGCAAATTTCTGGGCACTCTAGTGTTCAATCATCTTCCACCTTCGGATTACGAAAGGCACGGAAGCCAATATACATCCTCAGGTTTAAGAAGATTGAACAGGGGCAGCTGTTGTACCCCAAAATTTCCCTCCCATATTTCTCAAAACATTGCAAGAAAGATCCTCAAGTTGCTCAAGGTAGTCCAAGGGTTAGCCAAACAAGCTCTCTCCTAAGGCAGTCTACCCAAAATTAGGGTTTCATGTTGCATCAAGATACTTGAGTCCAAGTGATCCCAAGTTCTCACCAATGTCCTAATATGTTCTCAATATCATCCATGTCAAATTTCAAGCCTTGCAGAGGAAGTTTGCTCAGTCAATTGCTCAAAGGTCTAAAAATCGACTATGCTAGAGCAAAAGTCAACTGTGGCCAACATACAGTCAAACTTCAATATTTTTGGTCAACATCCTCATTTTGAAGTATATTTCATCATTTGATCAAGGGTTGATCATGATTCATCATGAATTTCTCACAATTCATCAAGACTCAAAAGTTGCTAAATTAGGGTTTTGTAGGAAAAGTCAACTCAACTTTGACCAAGCATAACTTTCTAATACTTTATGAGAAATGACCCATCCAAATCTCATTTTGAAGAGGATACAATTCCCTATAATCCATATTCATCTCCCAAGATCAAAATATGCACTCACAAGAAAGTATGAATTTGGACATTATAGGTCATTTTTGAAAGTCAACAAAAACACCTTTTTTGTCAAAGTTCATAAATGAGAATGGAATATCAAAATGATATGAGACCAAAAGGATTGATTAGAGGACATATCAAGATTTCTAAAAAGTACAAGAACACCTCCAAAGGTTCAAATTGAGGAAGTTATGCATTGTTGAAGTTGACCTTTTTTGCAAAATTGCCTAAAGTCAACTATCCCCCAAACTCCAAATTTTGCCAAATGGGCCCATTCTTTTTCACTTGTTTTGAGTTTGCATCATAGCCCACGTGCTCTAGCCTTTTCCACTTGTCCATATCATATTTTTATTAATTATTTTTATTATTTTTATTTGAATTAATTTGATTTAAATCAAAATAAATCAAATAAAAATCCAAAGCATTGATAACAAATGATCTTTTGATTGTTTCAGGCTCTAATTACAGCTAGCAAGGCATTCAAATTCGCATCAAAGCTTGTGCGCACAAAAAGATTGGAAATAAACCATGTTTGGAAAGTTGTTCAAAGCAAATCAAATCAATGTCTAAAGCATTGAAAGAAGAAGATTTGGACACAACTATTAACCCTAATGCATTTCTGGATACATAAGGAGGCGAGGCAGATCAAAACAAGGGTTGGAGAGGTGCGCTAGAGCAAGAACAGAATTGGCAAAAACAAGCAAAAATTGTGAGATCGAATTGGTGGTTAGAGGCGTCCTCAAGACTTAGTATCTGTCCTAATCGTTTCCTGGAAGTCTCCACAACCTAAAGCAATAAAAACCAAGTGCTTTCAAGCCTTCCCACGTACTGTAAGTCCATGGTGGTATCACCCTTTTCTTGAATTCGAATAGCCTTGTTCTTGCATCCATAGTGTGAAATAATTGCATATTCTTAACCTATGAAGCATTTGTAAACTTTCTGCAATATTTGATTTCATTTATATAGCCCGTGGCGTTACTCACTATTGTTAGGTTTTCAAGCTTTGGTTTAGGGCTTTTTGTTTCAGGAACAATTAGCCTTCATAATGGGCATGGTTGTGATCAGGAGAACGAGACGAATCTAATCATGGTGTTAGATTCCATTTACATGGACTGTGGGAGGTTTTGAGAATGCTTGATTTGTAGCAACGAACATTTGTCCGTGGGTATGGGTGTTTCTGGTTTTAGCCATGGAGAGAGGAAGGAAAATATGCGTTGTCACTCCCTTACTGGTCCGTTCAAACATTGGCGCGCATTTTCTGAATTCGTCAACTATATTGCATTACTTTATATTATTATTAGTTTGTATTATGTTAACAATAAAAAGCAAACAGCCTAGTGGTGACCACATCAGCGCATAAGGATTCAGAGGCTGGAGGTCAGGGGTTCGATCCCTGCCTCCAGCATTTGCCATTTTCTTGTTTGTTTTTAGGTAATCATATGCATATGCAAGCCAAGTATCCACCATGGACATTAATCATCCATGCGCTAGATGGCCAGATGGCCAGATCTGGTGGCTACCACTGAGGGTGCACCAAAGGTCCAGTCAATGCACATGCGCAGGATCTAGAAAGTCAAATGGACCTTACCCAATTGGGCCAGAATTCTTGCTATTGGCATACCACTTTCAGGCCCATCTCTCTCTTTTTTATATTTTGTTTATTTTCATTTAATTATTTATTTATTTATTTACTTAACCAAAAATTATTTTCTTTTTATAAAAAAATCACAAAAACATTTTTCTATCCAATTAAATTTTAGAATTTTTTTTTCATTAATAAATATTAAATAATTTAATTAGGTTATTAATGTTAGATAACTTTAATTGATTTTGCAAATTTTTTAAATTAATTAGAATAATTAGTTGTTATACTAATTTAATTATTTTATTTCTTTCCTAAAATAATAAAAAATCCAAAAATATGTCATTTAATTATTTTCATCAATTAATTTAACAACTAATTAATTTAGCGTTTTAATTTTAGGATTTAATTTCTTTTCTTAAAAAATATTAAAAACAACAAAAACATTTTCTTTTAATTAAGAGGGTCAAAACCTTAGTTTCACATTCGATTCAATTTTCCCGCACGCTTTATTTTTTATTTCATTATTGTATATGCTCTCGGCTTGTAATAATTTAATTAGGACATTTACCCTTACCGCTTCTATTTTCAAAGGGTTGTTTTTGGCGATGTAAATACCCGACGCCTTGTAATAACGTAGTTTAATTTCCGCACCTTTAATTTCTGCAAATATTCAACTGCTAGATGTTTGATAATAGGGTTTGCATGACAAGAATGAATGTCTAATTTCAAAACAGTTAGATCACCCTAAACATGTGCAAAGATAAAAATAACTCAAATCAGACACATGCACATGCGCACTCCTAGAGTACACTCCCACTTGGTTGCCTTCGGTAAACGATCATTGAGTATAGGATGCTTTAGTGGTTGTCCTTTTGTCCAAAGATCAAAGTTGCCTCAGAAAAGTTGCCTCGGATATTGTTGCCTCGGATAATTGATCTAAGACATTAGGGTTACTACTAAGATGTCCTAACATTGCTTTAGTGACCGTACATCCCTTTCGAATTGACCCTCAAACTCCAACAATGGTGCTACCTACTCACTAATAGTGTGATAGCGCTGTCTAAAGGAAATAAATACATAACGATTCTTTTTTCGAGTAGGTAGATTAAGTTCTTAAGTACTTGCTCAATCAAAACAAATTTTTTCACACTTAGACTCTTTTACAAACAAGTTTTCAAAAACACTTCATTATACTCTTGAAGACAGAAGCAAGAGTTATATCGAAGTTAAAACAAAAAGTTTTCAAAGCCAACAAACACAGAGAAAACAATTTTGAAAATGATGAGCAAGTACCTCAGAGCCCGTAGATAACTACTGATAGAAAGGGTGCTAATACCTTCCCTTTCTATAATCTACCCCCCGTACTCAGAATATCTCGAAAAAGGAATTTTTCTGTGCTTTTTTCCTTTCTTTGTTGGTTAAAATAAAAGTCGGTGGCGACTCTTGCTTACCGCGACATTTTGCAAACACAAACGCATAACGCAAACCAGCATTCCAAAAACAGTCCGGTTCTGGCCACCGTATCACACCCTCACTGCAACACAATAGTGTTTTAATTCACTCCATAGACTGTTATATAATAACCTTCGATTCACTCACCACTATCATACACCCTCTTTCGATTCAGTGACTGCCCAAACAAAGCAGCAACTGAACTAGCTTAAAGAATGTTCTAACAAAGCTCATTCCACCACCAAGGAAGTCACATACAACTCTTTCGATTGGCACTTTAAGAGGCAAGTTTCCTCTAAACTTGGAACTTTCCATTTAAATATCATTTGTACATATAAATAAAATAAAAATATAGATATCCCATCTAGGAAGTTGACCACGCCTTAACTTTCGATTCTCACTGCCTATACGTTGAGAATCTTAACCCTGACTAGTTAGCCTTTGTATTTTGGTTCCCAATGAATTTGTGCTAACCCCTGGCCTGTGGATTTTGAAAGTTACACTTGTTCGGTTCATTTTCAAATTTTTGATAGGTCTTCTGTATCCTTCGATTGGATGAAGATTGAAGTCTTTCGAATCTCAACATAGGAGTCTTACATTCATGCAATCGAAGGAAGCAAAAAGGGTGGATCAAAGGGTGCATCTCACACTAACTTCCAGGTCCAAATCGAAAGAGGCAAGAAAGGGCAGAATCAAAGGATGCATACTTCCTGGATCGAAGAACCTATTTTCCCTTCTTTTATTATGTTTTATTTTTAAATTTTCTTACTGTTCAATATGGTTGTAATAGCGTAGGACCTTATTTTTTTGCATTTTTACCGCTTTATATAAAATTTTAGTAATTAGGGTGTCTATGGAAAGATAAAAACAATACTTAGATCACCCTAAATTCAAGACAAAAATGCATGCAATCAAATATACCATTTACATACGTGCACCTCTAGGGTATGCTCACTTGTTACTTCGGAAAATAGTCATATCCCTTGAATATGGGCGTTTTAGCAAAGACCCTCGTTAAAAGATTGTAGTCCCTCGATGTACCTCGATGTTGCCTTCGGTAGGAGATCTAGTCCCTATACGAAATTGCTAAAACGTCTCATAGGTTGCCTTCTATGACTATACAAATGACCCACGCCCGTCCCTTCACATCCAACGATGGGGCTTCTTAGCATATCGATGGTAAGATAGCAACATCTAAAGGAGGAGTAAAAGAACGTTAGACCTTTTGAGTAGGTAGGACGTTTGTAGTTGCTTGCTTGCTCACAACTAAAAAAACATTTTCACACCAACACTTTCAATTGAAACATTTTCAAAAGTCAAAACTCTTTCTACGCATTCTTATAGAGACGAGAATCATTACAAAGGCAATTTTCAAAATCACTTTCAAGAAACATCTTCCACAACAAACACCTCTTTGAACTATTTTAAAAAAAAACACTTTGTACGCATTTTTATAGAGATGAGAATCATTGCAAAGACGTTTTCAAAATATTTTCAAACCCACACCACAAAGTATATTTTCAAAAAAGCAAGTGATCTAGCAAGAAACTAAGAGCCCGTAGATAACTACGGATGAAAAGGGTGCTAATACCTTCCCTTTTCCTAACCTACCCCCCGAACTCAAGAAAATAATCTCAAAGGTCTTTCCTGTTCTTTTCACCCTTTCGTTATTGGATAAAAGAAAATTCAGCGATGACTCTTGCTATCCGCAACAATTACGAAGAAACGCAAAACAACCAAGTCAGTTCTCCCACCGTATTACACTTTCGAACCCAAGAACATTCAAGGTAGAAACTCAAGTTCGAAACACAAATTCCAGCTTCAAGGTGAGTCTTCTTGACTTTAAACCTTTCGTTTCCAGCATCATTGATGATTCATCTTCGAAGATAACATGTAATAATCATTGTCTTCGAAGCCACCCTTTTGTTTGTTTTCCTTTCTTGTCAATTATATGTTAAGAACTAACATGTACAGACCATAAAACAATGTTGGAGTGAGATATTACAACATGGTTCGACACAAAGCCTTAGGCTTTGACACATACTGGTTTACAGGCCCAAACAGAAGGAAAAAAGGGTGTGTGATTCGACTCATAACATTTCTTTGACTCATACTAAGTTTGATTTGGGGCTACACAGTCGAAAGAAGGATACGCCTGATGCATATAAGCATGCTTATAAATATGCTTCGACACATGATGTCGAAATATTTATTTTTTCTCTCTTTTACGCTGTATTTTTTATATTTTCATATTTATTTTAATTAACCAAAAGCCTTCCATAAAAAACCCTAAAAAATGATTTCTTGATTAATTTGATTTCCTTTTAACTTAGGATTAGTTTTCCTATTTTTATTAATCATATCCCTTTAGGTTAATTAGGTCAAAACAATTTCCCTAACAAAAATCCAAAGCAAAATCAATTTCTTTTTATATTCCTTGTACATTATATTCATGTCATTTCTTGTACATTTATTCAATATGGTTGTAATAGATAATTAGGTTTAATTTCTTGGAATCCCCATTTGTACATTTGTATCCCCCATCCCCCTAATGATGTAATAGCTTAGGATTTTAATTTCCTCAATTCACCGTTTTAATATGAATTATTAGTAATTAGGGTGTGTATGGAAAGATAAAATCAACCGTTAGAAAACCCTAATTTCAAAGACAAAAATGCATGCAATCAAACACACTATTCACACATGTGCACCTCTAGAGTAACCTTGCTTGTTGCCTCAGAAAATAGTCATATCCCTCGAATATGGGCGTTTTAGCAAAAACCCTCGATAAAAAAAATTGTAGTCCCTCGATGTACCTCGATGTTGCCTCTGGTAAAAAATCTAGTCCCTTACGAAAATTGCTAAAACGTCTCATAAGTTTCCTTCTATGACTATACGATGACACACGCATGTCCCTTCACATCCAATGATGGGGCTTCTCACCAATCAATGGTAAGATAGCAACATCTAAAGGAGGAGGAAAATAAAATAGACCTTTGGAGTACGCAGGACACTTGTAGTTGCTTGCTCACAAACTAAAACCATTTCCACACTTACACTTTCAGAACATCTTTCAAAAACAAACATCTCTTTAAACTATTTTCAAAACCAACACTTTGTATACAATCTTATAGAGACGAGAATCATTACAAAGTTTTCCGAAACAAAGGCATTTTCAAAATATTTTCAAACTTGCACCCATCACAAAACACATTTTCAAACAAAACAAAAATGATCTAGCAAGCAACTAAGAGCCCGTAGATAACTACAGGTGAAAAGGTTGCTAACACCTTCCCTTTTCATAACCTACCCCCAAACTCATGAAAATATCTTAAAGGTATTTCTTGTTCTTTTCACCCTTTCCTTTATTGGATTAAAGAAAAGTCAGTCGCGACTCTTGCTATCTGCAACAATTGCGATAAAACGAAAAACACCCAAGTCTGTTCTCCCACCGTATTATAGAACTAGTGACTCTGCTGGGGAATAAAATTAAAAGTGGGGTTACCTTAGAGCTAGATCACCTTTAAAATGCTTTCATTGTTTGACTTGTTTGCTTTACATTCATGAGGCCTTGTTTGGGTTTGATTGATCCTCTACCCGGATCGGGGAACACCATTAGGCAAGTAACAATAGATTGTGGAAACTGTGCGGGATATACTGACATGGTTGAAGCGATGGCTATGTTAGTGTGATACATTTGTTGGTACCGGTAGGTCTTGAGTTTAGTCAAGGAGAATACGGGGCTGTTGTGTGGTGTCATGAAGCACTAACTGACCTTGGAAACTTTAATTGAACAACTTGGCCATTAGGAAGTAGTGAGATATCCGGCTTTGGTGCAGTCCGAAGTTGGTTGATACTTGATACTACACTCATTGAGATCTGACTTTTGGGATATTTTGGTCGCCAATAAAGAGGCTTGCACTGAAACAATTCCCAATGAATAAAGATCAATGCTATTGAGATCCCCTAGAACCCGATTACTTTCTAAGATAGATTGAACCAACTAAACTTCAAGAGGGTACTTACTTATGGACCTCATGGAAGCCTAAACCTAAGCAATTGTCTGCTTTATGTGTATATGATTATTTGTATGTTTAATCATATATAACATCATGACATCATACCATATCATTTCCACTGACCATTTCAAGGATCTCAAAGGGCCGGTGATGCAGGGTCATGTTGAACCAAATGTCTATGAAGGGACAAGAGGATTTATTTTCCTCTAGCCAAATGCTGTCAAAGACCAAAGCCCGGTAAATTAAGTCAAGGGCTATGACCCATTAGACAAGGTGAGCTCGATTCTCGTGGAAGGACATTCAATGATACGAATTTCTTCAACTAAAGTCGTAGTCAAAGTTCAACTTCTAACATCTTCTTGTGTGTACCCCGCAAGATCCTTGAAAACATATCATCCACATAACATGCATGATATCATAACAGGTTTTCTCCATACAGGTTTCCTCATCCGCTTACTGTTTATTTCAGTAAAAATGGCTCTAGAACAGACTATCAAGGATCTTCAGACCCAAAATGCTCAGTTTCAAGAAATGTTCCTGAATTTATCCAAGGGGCAAGAAGAAGTGAAAACACTTTTCATTAAGAGCATAACCAATAACAACCCTGAAGACGACAAGGAGGGTTAGATATGACAATTGCAAGCGGAGATGGCAACGATGAGAATCTAGATGTTGGGACAAAAGTCTCTTATCCAAAACATAGATCGGGGACAAGAAGAGTTGAGAACTCTCGTCAACAAGCTTCATTAAAACGGATGCAGCCATATGGAATAAACAGCTAGAATTGGGGATTGAGTCATTAATCAGCCTCCAATGAGACAATAAGTTGGTTTGGTTGAGAGAACACCCTTCAAAATGGATAATATACCAAGAGTCCAACAACAACCTCGCCAACCATGACAAGGTGGTCAACGTAATCAAGGAAGACAATTTGCTGAGATCAACATGCCACTATCTCAAGCATTGTAGCACATGTTAAGAATGAATCTGGTTACGTTGATAGGACCTCATCCAAACCCCAAAACTTCTTCTCCTAACTATAATCCCGATGCAAGACGTGCCTATCATTCCGGCAGTCTTAGGCATGATACTAACGATTGTTGGGCGCTGAAATACAAGATTCAAAATATGATTGATGCCAAGGAGATTGAATTCGGCCCTTCCGAGACTCCCAACGTGATCACTGCTCCCATGCCAAATCATTGAGCGTCCAGTTCATTTTGAATTTTGAATTGTAATTTCTTTGTTTGTTTAAACACTTATCTTTATGCCAGACTTTGGTTAGTTTCATTAATGCATTGTGTATGTTTGTCTTTAATTAATCCATTCATTTTCACTATATTTAAATTGTGCTTTTATTCCCTTGTTTTTGTGATATTCATCTCTCATAAAAAGTTGCAATCCTTTAGAGGGAGGATGACGAAAATAGTACCAAAATCTCATACAATATGCTTTTGGACATACCTTGCTGACGATGTACAAGTGTTCTTTCAATCCCTAAACACTGGAGTTATAAGGAAGATGGTCCCTAGTAAACCCCATTGAGCCAAAGAAGTAGGAGTTTTCTTTTTCACACAAATTAAAACCTTTAATCATAACCTGGGGCAGGGTAGTTTCTTAGTTAATTCAAAGGTGCATTTAGTCACAAGTTCTCACTTCACAACGAAAATAGTCTTCTGAATCAAAATATGGTGTTGGTTCCCCAAAAAATAGGTAGTTATTACCTCTCAAAAGAAAAGCCCACTGAGTCAAAACCTATGAAGGAGACTTAAAAAAAATTGGCGCATCCCGCTGGCTGTAATCTCAAAACAAGAACAGTCAGGAAAAAAATAGGGACAGTAAATCAAAAAGAGGGCGCTACAAATCCTCGACAAACATGAAAATTGTTTCAAAAATGACTGCCTTCACGAATAAATTTTTAGTATCCGAACCATCACCAAAACGCCATTCTAGACTCAATTGGAATTCAAAATGCACAATTAACTAAGTATAGCGCTGAAGAACATCATGAAGAACGTGCGGTAAAAAAAAACTTTGAGTCTTATCCTTTGTTTCTTAAAACCGTGAACCAGGCCATGTTATAACCCCTTAAAAGTCCTAAATAAAACATGGGTTGGTTCGAAAGCATACTGTTACAATAGGTGTCTTGACTCTTGTAAGGCTTACTATAAATCCTGAGTTGAATTCACATTCTTACAAAACTCTTTTATTTATTAAAACTGCATTTTCAAAACTTTAAGACAAACATAAACTTTGCATTGTTTGAATATCGCTATTTGCATATGGCTAATTGTTTGACAGCGGAGAAATTTGCACGGTGAATATTCAATGAACAAAAATTCTCAATGATTAGAACCACTTCCATTGACAAATCTTCCATAATCAAGGGGCATAACATGATTATTATCTAACCCATCCAGGGTAGTCAAGTCAAGATTCTAATAAATCTCTCATAGTCGGGGGCAGGTCTCAATTCGAATCACTTAGGGCATTGAACATGAATTCCATCAAAGGGGCACGTACAATCAAGCAAAATTTTTTTGGCAGTAAAACTACAACACTTACTTCTGTGGACAATGACAAATCCCCACAAAGTCCCTTTCACAAGGTGATCCCCAGTAAAGTCTTCAGAGCCACCTCTATAAGGTTATCCCCACAGAATAATCTTCACAGATAAGGGTCAAAACCCCACAAAGCCAAATTCATGGATATCTCCATAGAATTATCCCTACAAATTTGGAATCATGAAATCCCCAACCAGAGTTTCAATCTCCAGAAGATCCTCTCCCCAACTGAGTTGGTCTTAAAAAGGAGCGTTGTGGAATTCTTTCTAAAAAATATCCTCCCAGCAGTTCATCCAATATACTCTTCAATAGGGTTTATTTCCCCCACAGACTACAAAATTCCCCAGCTTGAGTTTACCTCTCAAACTAATCAAGGTACCACAACCCTTAATCCCTAATGAAGTCACCAGCTGATTCGTTACTATCACCAAAGGTTACTGTAAATCCTGAACCCGACCAAATATTAGTTTAACTTGTTCAAATCACTAACAAAATTCCTCTTCCCCAATAGAGTTTGCCACTATCCTCAGTGAGTTACTGCAAAGCCTGGAAGATGACCAAATAACAGTTAACTTCTTTATCCCGAACAAGTTGTTAACTTCCATTCTCTCCAATCAAGAGATAACTCCCCAGTAGAGCAACACACAACTAAAACTCATGAACTTTTTCCCCAAGCAGAAATCAACACTCTCCACAGAGTTTCCCTCAAGCAAAATCAATGTTCCCCAACGGAGTTCTTCTCAAAACAAAAAAACAGGAATTCCCAGCGGAAACATTCTAAATAAGGTTTGAAGAAGTGAATAATCTTCATGCCCAACAACATTCTGGAATTTAACTCCCCAAAACTCCCCGACACTTGTCAAGGATTTATTTTTCGAGGCAAAGATGCGGTTCAATAACATTTCACATTCATACATCATAGCATATGCATATGAAACACATATATCATTCTTATTCATTCCGAGAGCATCATTACACAATACATACATCGTGCCCTTGCATGAAACTAACTTTATCTTTTCAGGCCAGTTCCCGAACAGATAAATCTCGTCAACAACCTATCATCTGTAAAATACGATCCGCTAAACATTCTCTTTCAGAAACAATTCAGATACAATCCAGAGACGGATGGCATTCTGACACTTATTCCAGATTCTTTCAAATACAGTCCAGATACGATCCATATGTGGATGTCATTTTGACACTCATTTAACATATTTCTCAAATACAGTTCAGATACGATCCGGATGTGGATGTCATTCTGACACATTCAATACATCTTTCAAATATAGTTCAGATACGATCTAGATGTGGATGTCATTCTGACACTCATTTAGCACATTTCTCAAATGCAGTTCAGATTCCAGATGCGGATGTCATTCTGACACTCATTCAATACATTTTTCAAATAGAGTCCATATACGATCCAGATACGGATGTCATTCTGACACTCATTGAGCACATTTTTCAAATATAGTTCATATACGAGTCATATACGATCCAGTTATGTATATTATTCTGATACTCATTCTACTACATCTTCCGGCTCAGATTAAATCTGCCAATATTTATTTTGATACTTCTCCCAGTAGCAGTCAGGGATTTATTTTCCCTCATTTCAACGGTGCTACAACAAACAATTGATCAGTTTATTTATTGCATTCATACATTATTTTACAAATATCATATCATATGAATACAAAATACATATAGCAAAATCTCATTTATGTTAAGAACATCATGCATCATGACATTTCATACAAATAAAATCTTTACCTTTTCAGGAAAGATCAACAAACAAATATCATAATCAATTTTCAACAACTTCTAGATTAATACCTGAAACAAGACAGGACAACTATATGTGAACAACTGATTGTAGATTAATACCTAAAACAAGACAAGACAACTATCCACATGAGGAGATTGAAGATTAACTCCTGAAACAGGACGAGGAAACTATCTTTCTTTCTCTAAGGTCGGAGATTAATTCCTGAAACAAGCCAGGGCAACTATCTCTATGACCAACAAAAAACAAGTTCAAGATTAATACTTGAAACAAGACATGACAACTATTTGTGAACAATTGATTATAGATTAATACCTGAAACAAGACAAGACAAATATCTACATGAGAAGATTGAAGATTAACTCTTGAAACAGGACAGGGAAACTATCGTTCTTTCTTTAAGGTCAGAGATTAATTCCTGAAACAAGCCAAGGCAACTATCTCTACGACCAACAAAAAACAATTATAGATTAATACCTAATACAAGACAGAACAACTATTTGTGAACAACTGATTGTAGATTAATACCAAAAACAAGACAGAGCAACTATCTACATGAGCATATTGAAGATGAACTCCCTAAACAGGACGAGGAAACCATCTTTATTTCTCTAAGGTCAGAGATTAATTCCTGAAACAAGTAAGGGAAACTATCTCTACGACCAACAAAAAACAAGTTCCAGATTAATACCTGAAACATGATAAGACAACTATTTGTGAACAACTGATTATAGATTAATACCTGAAACAAGACAGGTGTTGTACCCCAATTTCCCCCCCCCCCCCTAATATCCCTTCATCATACCATGTTGATTCAATTGCAACAAGATTACATTAGGGCTTTTGGTTCTCCTCCCTATGTTTAGCTTTACTCTTTGAGGAATCACCAAGCACCTTGACTTGTTTTATTTTGTGATCATGAATATTTTGTTTTGATTTTATTTCTAATTAATAAAAAGCAATGTTGGTTTGTCTTACTTGTTAATAATATATGTAAAGGCAATGATATTTAGCAAGTTGCTCCATGGGTTCATGAATTTATTTCCATTCCCTAGTCAATAAAGCTTGAGAAGTCCAAACCTATCCATTGAAGTTATTTTGGAAGAAATGGCATGGAAAGGTTTATCTTGGTTCACCACATTTAAAAGTTATCAAGATTGATTCAAAAGTACAAGGGGTTGATTGAAGAAGTATTCATGTTTGGACAAGACTTTGTCCCTCTTGGTCACAAGTGCATATTTCTCTCAATTCTCAAGATATGGATGTGGTTTTGGTTTCTATGAGTTATCATTATCACCCTCAACAACTTCTATTTACAAATCAAGAGTGTTGGTACAAGAAGGTTGTTCAAAATTGTCAAATTTCCTCAAAGCATTTTCTTGATCTAGGAGCTAGGGTTTTGAAATTCAAAGAAGTATATCTTGTTCATCTTTTGGTATTTTTGAGTGATTCCAAATACATCCTTCTCTTCAAAGGGTTATTAACAAATCACTTCAAAAGTTTCAAGGAGTTTTCATGTGGAAGAAACTTAATGATGAAGAAGGATTACAAGTCCTCCAGATGAACCCCCAATTTCCCATGTGTGACTTCAAATGATCATAACTTGGTCAATTCTTATCACCTTGAGCCCACTCTTTTTTCAAAATGATCTTGAAGATGTGAAATTTATTCCTTATTTTATGTGCAAAGTGAGAAAATAGATAGAAGATGCCTTAAGGATACAAACGATTATAGGTCATTTCATGATTTGTTTCAACTTCAATAATTCATAACCCTCTCAAATTTTGGAGATTTTTAAAGGTTCAAGTTTAAAAATTTCATTCAAGAGGTTTATTTCATTCCATCTTTTTTGGTCAAGAGCAAAATCCAAGGGGAAGGCCATGTTTGGATGAAAAACATTATAGGTCACTTTTGAAGTAAACTTCCATTTTTGGTCAACTTCTTTTTCCCAACTTTGACTCATTGCAACTTTCAGCTCAAACATCCATTTAATTACATTATTTTTCCATTGAAAAGATTTTAACCTCATATTTCTAAAGCATCAATAATCATGCCCTAAGACCCCTTGAGTTGAAAATGCCATTATTTTGAAATTCGTAACTTAGAACTGAATTTCTCACCAAGTCAGAATTTTGAAATCCATAATGTGGCCTCTAATCACAAGATTTATGCGTGTTTTTGATTTAAATATGATTAACAAACTTGCCAGAAGTGTTTAGCACCTCAAAACACAAAGATTGGATTAGTTTTGGTGAAAATGAGATCACACTTCATTCGTGCATCAGGTTCACACGAATTCCATCCAAAATGCATCATTCACTCTTCCTTTTGACCCCATTTTCTTCTCCTATAAATACATGAACTATCCCATTCATTTTCTCAAGCTTGGATAGCCAGAATCACCCTACCAAACTTTCTCCATAACTCAATTTTATGTAACTTCGAAATGAGTGTTCAAGCCTTTTTCAATCCAATTTTTCTATCAATTCACCTTCCTTGATCTTCCCTGAAGCTAACCATACAATTACCTTCAAGAATCGTGCCCTATATTTCTCCATAGAAGTCGAGTTTCAGAGCTCTGCAACTCAACTTCAATAGGTAGATATCTCCATCAATTCTTCAAAACTTTGATATCATTGTAATGCTCTCATTGCCCTGGTTCTAGTTGCAACACTTTCTTTTATTTGTAAACATGTTTTGACCATGAAATTTCAAATCCCTTTTCAAAATTGTCCTTCCAAATTGCTTGAGCTATAGTTTTTATAAATTTGTCGCGAAGGTGTAGTTGTCTTTGTCTTGAAGATACAAAGAGAATGGCTTAGGTCTGAGCTTCTGATTTTACAATTTGAGAGACCTGCAATTCACGTTGGCTGGAGGTCGAAGATGACCAACGTGTCATTTTCCAACCAATGATGGCGCGCCACTTGTTTTTTTGAATTTCTGATTTAATAAAAGATTTAGTGTTTTATTCACTAATGACCATGATATGCACATCGCGCCAGATCCCTTGGATTTGATTACTAACACGTTTTGACTCTCATCCATTCATCCACATGTTTTTGGTTTTTATTTTATTTTATGATTTTTATATTTAATTGTTTTAAACTTCAAAAAATCATAAAAAATTCATTTCTAGTCCAAAAAATCTGAAACAATTATGAAAAATATTTTTAATTTTTCTCTTTCTGATTTTTACTTTTTCACAATTTTATTTTGTGTTTTGATATTTTTTTATAAATTTTCAATTTATTTTAATTGATTTAAATGTTTAAAAATACTTTTATGCATTTTTAAATTATGAAAAAATTATGGAATGATCCAATGATATTGTGAAAAATATTGGTGACCTCATTTATTTTTTTATTTCTGACTTAGTTATTTTTTATCATTTTTGGTTTGTTTTACCTATTTCTTTTAATTTTAAAAAATAGTTCCTGACTTTAAAAAATTACCAAAAATTTTGTTAAAATATTTGAGTCCTTTTCTGATTTTTTTATGGTCTTACTTTTTATTTCATGATTAATTTGAACATAGTTGATATTTTTCTCTTTTATTTCTATTTTAAAACATTTTAAAACCTTTTAATGTATATATTAAATGCAATATTATTTTGTGATTATTTTCTGGATGGTCTTGGATTGAATTTTTGATTATGAACTTTGTTAACATCATTGGATCCATGGTGTTGAGTTTAACTCCATAAAAATGGATGAACGATTTTAAAAGTAGTTTGATTAAAATTTAATTCAAATATGGTTTGAATTCTTTTCCACCACTCTTTATCTCATCCCTATCTTATTGCACTAAGTGTTATTGGAGCATGATCTTTATATCATATCTCAAAACAAATGGTGCATAGATTGCTATTGACCGATCTTAAAATAGGCGCGACTTCTATATAAGTCCAGTTACGATTGCTTAATATAGCGCTAAATTTTGTCCCGATACGAATAAATGATCATTCGTGGCCCAAACCTATGTTTGCAAGCCCATGTATGTCAATTTGATTTCTTTGATCCAATAACCTTGAGATTTATTGTGTGGAGGCTTTGGTTCTACCAATCCTCTAATGGATCTACAACATAGGCCAATGTTTCTAACCCTAAGTCCAATAAGTCCAATGCTCCATAATGCCAAGGATAGTAACCAAATAGTCCAAGTGCCATTAAAGTTTTTTTAGGGCTCATGTTGATTATTAGGTGTCTTGAAAAAGAAAAGAAAGGCTCAAGTGAGAAAAACAAAGATAACAAGGATATAAATGCTTAAGTGAGCAAAATACAAATGACATGAAATGTAATGCTTAAAGTAAATGGTACATAAAGCATAAAAAATAAAAAGCATAAAGTGAAACAAATTAATGATTAGTGGTTAGTTGGATGACCATCTTGAAACTTGTATTTGGAACTCATTAGAGGATTGGTAGAACCAAAGCCTCTGCACAACAAGTTGCATTTGCTTTTTGTCAAGTACACCATCCATTTGGAATCATCACAAGTACCATTTAATGATCAACGATGTTTAAGTGATCCGCGTTGACCAAAAGTAATGTAGATCCATTAGAGGATTGGTAGAACCAAAGCCTCCACACAATGAATCTCAAGGTTATTGGATCAAAGAAATCCAATTGACATACTTGGGCTTGCAAACATAGGTTTGGGCCACGAATGCTTATTTATTCGAATCAGGACAAAATTTAGCGCTATGTTAAGCAATCGTAATTGGACTGATGTAGAAGTCGCACCTATTTTGAGGCCGGTCAATAGCAATCTATGCACCATTTATTTTGAGACATGATATAAAGATCATGCTCCAATAATACTTAGTGCAATAAGATAGGGATAAGATAAAGAGTGGTGGGAAAGAATACAAACCATATTTGAATTAAATTTTAATCAAACTATTATTAAAATCGTTCATCCATTTTTATAGAGTTAAACTAAATACCATGGATCCAATGATGTTTACAATGTTCATAATCAAAAATTCAATCCAAGACCAGCCAGCAAATAATCACAAAATAATATTGCATTTAATATATACATTAAAAGGTTTTAAAATGTTTTAAAATAAAAATAAAACAGAAAAATATCAACTATGTTCAAATTAATCATGAAATAAAAAGTAAGACCATAAAAAAAAATCAGAAAACGACTCAAATATTTTAACAAATTTTTTTGTAATTTTTAAATTTATCAGAAAAATATTAACTATGTTCAAATTATTCATGAAATAAAAAGTAAGACCATAATAATATTATACTTAGGTTTTATTAAATTAATTTTAATTTTTTTTAAATTAATTAAATTAATTATTTTGACTTTATTTTATCAATTTAAAATCAATTAGAATTAGATTTGTTTCATTCAATATTTTCTTAATAAAAATACAAAAATATTAGAATTAGGCTTAAATTCATTTAATAATTATATTTTTTAATTAAATTTAGATTTAAGTTTGTTTAATTATTTTCTTAATCAAAAAATAAATAAATTTTTTTTATTCATCTATATCTTTTTAGGTTTTTAGACGTTTCTTTCCATTTCGCATGCGTTATTTATTTTCCCACTTTTTTATACTAATGTATCTGCTGATGGAATGTAAAAGAATTAACTAGGGCTTTTACTGTTTTTCTTTATTTTCCTCCCAAATTTTTGGACATGTAAATACTCCCTCCCCGAAGCATTGTAATAACGTAGATTTAAGTTCATGCACTTTAAATTCCTGTACATGTTAACTGTTTAGATGCATGATAATAGGATTGTATGCCAAGATTAATAATCAAACATTAGCAAACTTAACACAAGACTAAAATAACTGAACATAACACATTTGCACATATACACCTCTAAGGTACGCCCACTTTGGTTGCCTTACGGAAAATAAAGCAGTCATGTCCCTCGAAAGTAGGTATACTTTAATAAAGACCCTTAAATCAAAAGATCATAGTCCTTCGATGACACTACAATGTTTCCTTTCGATAAATGATCTAGTCCTTCAAATAAAATTTCTAAAGCGTCTCTATATGTTGCCTTTATGATTGTACGTCTCTTCGAATGTCCCTCAAACATCCAACGATATGGCTACCTGCTCACTAATAGTAGGATAACACTATCTAAATGATAGGAGGAAAAGAAAAAACCTTTCGAGTATAAGTAGATAGTTCTTATATGCTTGCTCAAAACAAACTTTTACACTTACATAAAAAATTTCAAAAACACTTTCAAAAAACGCTTTATCATAAAGTGAATCGCCGCACTAAAGCATTTTCAAAAATACTTTTTCAAAACCCACAAAAGCACAAGGTATTTCAAAAAATGAGCTAAGCATCTAAGAGCCCGTACGAATGGAAAGGGTGCTAACACCTTCCCTTTCCATAATCTATTCCCCTTACTCAGAAAGAAAGATAGATGGAACTTATTACTCAGAAAGGGTGCTATCTGTGAATAACTGATTGTAGATTAATACCTGAAACAAGACAGGACAACTATCTACATGAGCAGATTGAAGATTAACCCCCGAAATAGGACGGGGATACTATTTTTCTTTATCTAAGGTCAGAGATTAATTCTTGAAACAAGCCAGGGCAACTATCTCTACGACCACCAAAAAACAATTTCCAGATTAATACCTGAAACAAGACAGAACATCTATTTGTGAATAACTGATTGTAGATTAATACCTAAAACAAGACAGAGAAACTATTTACATGAGAAGATTGAATATTAACTCCTGAAACAGGATGGGGAAACTATCTTTCTTTCTCTGAGGTCAGAGATTAATTCCCGAAACAAGCCAGGGCAACTATCTCTACGACCAACAAAAAACAAGTTCCAGATTAATACCTGAAACAAGACAGAACAACTATCTGTGAACAAATGATTGTAGATTAATACGTGAAACAAGACAGGACAACTATCTTCATGAGCATATCGAAGATTAACTCCTGAAACAGGACGTGGAAACTATCTTTCTTTCTCTAAGGTCGGAGATTAATTCCTGAAACAATCCAAGGAAACTATCTCTACGACCAACAAAAAACAAGTTACAGATTAATACCTGAAACAAGACAGGACAACTATCTGTGAACAACTGATTATAGATTAATACTTGAAACAAGAAAGGGCAACTATCTACATGAGCATATTGAAGATTAACTCCCGAAACAGAACGAGGAAACTATCTTTCTTTCTTTTTGGGTTTGGTAAAAGATCAATTCCAGAAATAGGATAGGGCGACTATCTTAATCACCAATGGTATTAACTCCCGAAAAATATTGGGTTTACCAACAAATTGAATGTATGTCAATTCCTGAAACAAGATGGGGACACTATTTACATGACAAACACTTCCTTCAAGACATCTACTGTTTCATTATAAATCGACCAAAGATTTATTTTGATACTTCTTCCAATTTCTACCAACAGTCACTCTGGATGGCATCTGTAAGCCCATCTCTGGAAGACTCTCTATCACCTCTCAAAATGGCATCTTTAAGCCCATTCTCGACACAATCAACCACCACATCATCGAGTGAAAATTTTTGGGCACTCTAGTGTTCAATCATCTTCCACCTTCTAGTCACGAATGGCGAACTCACCAATCTAACTCCTCTGGTTTAAGAAGGGGTTGGCAGATTTTTGACAAGTCAAAGAAGAGCAAGCTTTCTTCGATCCTCAAGCTTCGACTGGGCAATGGATTTCCTTCGAGAAACCTACTTTGATCCACCTCCTTGCTTCGAAGCATTAAGCTTCGATTGGGCAATGGCTTCCTTCGAGCAACTTGCTTCCATCCACCTCCTTGCTTCGTTCCACAAACTTCGACTGGGCAATGGCTTCTTTGAGCAACCTTCTTCAATCCACCTCCCTGCTTCGTTCCACAAGTTTGACTAGGCAATGGCTTCTTCGAGCAACTTGCTTCGATCCACCTCTAAACCATCCGACACATATAGTTTCTACACTATGAATTACAATTTGAGGTTTGGACATTTGAACTTTCGAACACTTAATCAACTGATGTTTACTGGTAGGAAAGCAATCCAGATATTCTTTCGTTTTGAATATGCCAATGATATCATCTTGCATACTCAAACTGATACATCCAGATGAATGTGGTCTATTCGAAGAACACACAATTGGTGGAAACAAATATTGTTTTGTCTGTTGATGAGTTTGGTTGAAGGTTGTAAGTGGTCCATTCGAAGAACACACAATTGGTGGAAACAAATATTATTTTGTTTGTTGATAAGCTTGGTCGAAGTTTGTAAGTGGTCCATTCGAAGAACATACAATTGGTTGAAATAAATATTGTTTTGTCTATTGATGATTTTGGTCGAAGGTTGTGGATCTATGTGATCAAAACGAAAGGTTAAAGTATTCGACGTCTTTTAGAGATTCAAGATGATTGTTGAACAAAGTCCTATATGATGACAAGCCCAAGCTTGATGTACTGTCAACATAATAACCTAAAACCATGTCAAAAAATTGTCTGTTGTACTGCTATGAAACAGCCCTGCACCAAGCTTCCACAACACTCCAAAACTCCTACAAAAACAGTCCTGCTATGCTAATCCTAATTTGCACCAAATTAGCATATAATAGCTGCACCTCAAAATCTATGAAAATAGCATACCCAAACAGTTCAAATTTTATTTGTTTTTCCCCCAAAAACCCCAGCAAGAATCTTTTATAAATAAGATGTTTCATAACACACAAGCGGGGGATTTTGGACAAGTAAAAAGGAGAAGAAAAAAAAAAGAGGGAAGAGAGAACACTAAGACTGGAGCCTTAAAATACTCTTAAACCCAAAACCAAAAACAACACCTCTGTTCTTTCTTTCAAACCCAAGAACATTCAAGGCAGCAACTCAAGTTCGAAACACAAATTCCATCTTCAAGGTAAGTATTCTTGACATTAAACCTTTCGTTTCAAGAATCATTGATGATTCATCTTCGAAGATAACATGTAATAATCATTGTCTTCGAAGCTACCCTTTTGTTTGTTTTCCTTTCTTGTCAATTATATGTTAAGAACTAACCTGTACAGACCATAAAACAATGTTGGAGTGAGAAATTACAGCATGGTTCGACACAAAGCCTTAGGCTTCGACACATACTACTTTATAGGCCCAAACAAAAGGAAAAAAGGGCGTGTGATTCTACACATAACATTTCTTTGACTCATATTGAGTTCGATTTGGGGTTACAGGGTCGAAAGAAGGATACGTTCGATGCATATAAGCATGCTTTGAAATATGCTTCGACACATGATGTCGAAAGATTTGTTTTTTATCTCTTTTTTGCACGATTTTTTATTTATATTTTCATATTTATTTTAATTAACCAAAAGCCTTCCATAAAAAAACCTAAAAAATAATTTCTTTATTAATTTGATTTCCTTTTAACTTTGGATTAATTTTCCTATTTTTTATTAATCACATCCCTTTAGGTTAATTAGGTCAAAACAATTTTCCTAACAAAAATCCAAAGAAAAATCTATTTCTTTTTATACTCCTTGTACATTATATTCATGCCATTTCTTGTACATTTATTCAATATGTAATAGATAATTAGGTTTAATTTCTTGCAATCCCCATTTGTACATTTGTATCCCCATCCCCCGAATGATGTAATAACTTAGGATTTTAATTTACGCAATTTATCGCTTTAATATAAATTGTTAGTAATTAGGATATGTATGGCAAGATAAAATCAACCGTTAGAAAATCCTAATTTCAAAGACAAAAATGCATGCAATCAAACACACTATTGACATACGTGCACCTCTAGGGTAACCTCGCTTTTTGCCTCGGAAAATAGTCACGTCCCTCGAATATGGGCATTTTAGAAAAGACCCTCGATAAAAAGATCGTAGACCCTTAATGTCCCTCGATGTTGCCTCCTGTAAACAACCTAGTCCCTTACGAAAACTGCTAAAATGTCTCATACGTTGCCTTCTATGACTATACGATGACCCGCGCCTGTCCCTTCACATATAATAATGGGGCTTATTACCAATCAATGATAAGATAGCAACATCTAAAGGATGAGGAAAATAATATAGACCTTTGGAGTAGGTAGGACGGTCGTAGTTGCTTGCTCACAAACTAAAACCATTTTCACACTTACACTTTCAAAACATCTTTCAAAAATAAACATCTCTTTGAACTATTTTCAAAACCAACACTTTGTATACATTATTATAGAGACGAGAATCATTACAAAGTTTTTCGAAACAAAGGCGTTTTCAAAATATTTTCAAACTTGCACCCATCACAAAACATATTTTCAAACAAATAAAAAATGATCTAGCAAGCAACTAAGAGCCCGTAGATAACTACGAATGAAAAGGGGGCTAACACCTCCCCTTTTCATAACCTACCCCCCAAACTCAAGAAAATATCTTAAAGGTATTTCCTGTTCTTTTCACCATTTCCTTTATTGGATAGAAGAAAAGTCGGTGGTGACTCTTGCTATCCACAACAATTGCGATAAAACTCAAAACACCCAAGTCAGTTCTCCCACCGTATTACACCTACTAATCTGTATTCTTTGGTTTTTCTATAACAAAGACCAAGATTATTAGTACCTTTCACATACTTGAAAATTTTCTTAACAACTATTAAGTGAGATTCTCTAGGATCTGATTGGAATATAGCACACAAACGTACACTATATAGAATATTAGGTCTTGAAGCTGTTAAATATAAGAGAGAACCAATCATACCTTTGTAGATCTTCTGTTTTACCTTCTTACTTACGTCTTCCTTTTCCAGAATGCATGTGGGATCATGGGAGTTTTGGTTGGTTTAGATTATAACAAGTAAAATTTCTTCAGATGTTTTTCACAAACTTGCTTTGAGGTATGTATGTTCCTTCTGGAGTTTGATTGATTTGGATACCCAGAAAGAACTTGGGTTCTCCCATCAAGCTCATTTCAAAATCTGCCTGCATAGACTTAACAAATTCTATTCCCAAAGAGGCTTTAGAAGATCCAAAAATAATATAGTAATACGGTGGAAGGACCGACTGTTATACTAGTTTTGCATTTGTGTTAGCAAATGTTGCGGCAAGTGAAACAACCGGCTGAAAATAATCAAACAATGAAGTCGCCATCGAACGTTTTTATCCCACAGGAAGGGAAAGGTAAACATCGAGAAAACCTGAGAAGGGAGAAGTCACGGTCTTGCGACCGAGAGATCGGGTAAGGGAGTCTGTTACACGAGGGGAAGGTATTAGCACCCCACATGCCTGTAGTACTCTACGGTATCCACTCTTGTTATCTATCTTATGGGTGTGTTTAATCTATGCTTATTATTTATTAGTGCTGAGGGAAGAATGCATGCAAAATAAAGGAGAAAAGAATGTAGGGAAAATAAAAGTTTTGCTCGTTCGGGTCCTATCCCAATGCCTACGTATCCCTTTTAAGGAATCAGAGCAGCCGTAGTTCGGCTCACATGTTTTTTTGTTGGTTTGTATTTTTTTAATGAACAATATTAATTTCGCCTTCTTCCGCAACTCGACCTTTGGAGACTTACGCGTCAGCACATAAGTTAATTAACATGCTCTTTTGTAAAAAACTTTGGAGAAAAGGTTCTTGGGCGCACAAAAAGGTTTGAATTGGTTTGTGTTTTTGTTGAACAATATTAATTTCGCCTTCTGCCGCAACTCGACCTTTGGAGACTTACGCGTCAGCTCAGAAGTGAATTAATATATTCTTTTGAAAAGGTTTTGAAAGAAAGTCTATAAAAAGAGTTTGTATTGGTTGGTGTTTTTGCCTGTGGATAATAGCTAGTTAATCTCAAGAGAGAGATTTTAGCCATTTCTCTACTTATTCGTGAAATGAGTCTTTGAGACTTGAACCATGCCAAGGCTTAGAATAGAAAAACGATAAGATCGAGAAGAGAACCGCTTATCATCTCCCGTGTTCAACAAAGGAACGATTCTCGTCAGTAATTTATAAGTATTTTTGAAGTTTGTAAAAAGAAGTTTTTTTGTTTTTAGCGTATATGCAAAAGGGAAAAAAATCAAGGGCAGACTAGCTTATTTCTAAACCTAATGTTATCATATTTCACGCAATATATGGGAAGTGATAAATGCGGGGTGAGAGTGGAAAGAAAATATACCAAACGAGTATTAGCCTGTAGAGCAAAGTAAAAAGCAAAGAAACCCGATGATCTCACGAGCTACTAGCATCAACAAAGAAAAGAATTAGAAATCCAATGCTCGGAATAAGTGTTGAAGCATCATCGATGTGAAAATAAATCACAATCGAAATTTTAAGTGTATCCGCATACCTAATAATAAACCTGCATAAGATTTAAATCTCAACAAACAAAGGTGAATCATGAATTTCCAACAACTGGATAACCACGAATTAATTCCTAAAAATCAAAATAAGAAAAAAAATCTAACAAATTTACTGATTTTTATTATTTTTATTTTGTGAAGAAAATTAAAACAAGTCTAAGCTATAATCAAAATTATTTAAAAGAAATTGCAAATAATAAGAAACAAACCAGGGGGTGCAATCTGGGAACAAGAGATATGATCTAGCAAACAGGCGCTGAAGGCCCATCAATATAGTCCAAACAATTATTTATGTCTCACCAAGATAAAAAATGCAAAAAAAAATTTCATATTGGACTCCATTTTGGGTGAGTTTCGGTCCAATTACTTCACAAACAAATCACTAACAGCCTCCCTATTATTCATATTATATTTTTATTGATTATAATAAATAACAATCAAAATAATTTTTTTTAGGGAATTAGGTTAAGTTTGGGTGACGGTTCAAATCTTCGAACACATACTCCCTTTGTTTCTCAATCTCAACAGCGCGTCATCCCCAATCGTCCTCTTCTCCGATCCCTCAACACCAATGGTTCCGCAACCTCCTTCTCCGACGATTCATTTTTCCATCCTCATCAATCGATTTTCGTTTCTTCTCCTTCAAACACGAAAACAAGGTCTCGCGACACACAACAGCGTACACACCTCCGTTGATCTCCACTCCATTTTCCACCATAAGATAGCCCAACACCACCACAACTCCTCTCGCTTTCATCGGTTCAACTCCCTTCCTCATAAACTTCACACTGAATCGCGAATAGAGCAAATATGGTATAGTGAAATCGATGAAGAAATAAAGAGAAGTTGAAGCTTACCGGTCAGAGTATAATCTAAGGAAGGTGATTATCAGCGAAATTCTTTGACTTCAGGTATGTACTTTTTATTACTCCAGATGTGCAAATTATTCCTCCGATCTTCTTCTTCTTTCTGTGTGATTTTCTGAACTATTGCGATTGTTGTAGCGATTATGACGAAGATTCAAAGAAGCTGCAGAAGTTGTTGTTGATTAAAGAAATTCGAAGGTTGATGAGCATTGCTGGTGTAGAGAGGATAAAGATTTGTGGTGTTGATGATGAAGTGGTCTTGAAGAGATGAAGATGAAAGAAGGTTGATGGAGGTATAAGAAGGTTCAGAGAGATTTCTGAGATTTCAAAGAGAGTGCTTTTTGGTGAGTTTTTGATAGCTCCTCTTTCTGCATATGGCGGGTTTTTGAAACTGAATATATAGATGTTGAAATCTGAAGGTAGTTAGACTGAGGAACATTGAGAGCCCTTGGATCTGAAGGAGTTTGTTATGAGATGAAGGGTGTAGATGGATTCAGTTTTAGCAAGTAGTTGTGATTCTGTTAGTTTGTTAAATGAATTCTTTCCTGATTTTTGAATGAAAACTTGGTTACATAGTGGGTTGAGTTTGAGAAGTTGGTTACACTGTTAGAGTTGGTTAGAACTGTTACTTCTGTTTGGAGTTTGTTAAAACAGTTGGGATCTTATTAGTTAGTCAGTTAGGCTTTGATTTTTAGGTCTTTCTATTATGCAGAATCAATTAGAAATGACTTTAGTCAGTGTTTGTTGTGAATTGGTAGTTGAGCTGTTAATTGGTTAGTCATAACTTTAGTCACAGTTTTTTCTCTTTTTCTGAAATTCTGTTTTCTGTTGGCTGTTGCAGGGTGCTTTTACTATCCTTGTCTAAGACATTTTCCTTTTGATAAAAAGTAAGGTGATCCAAGTTCGCCGTCTTCAGACTCCACCAATGAGCAGAAGCCATCTTGCGAGGAGAATGCCAAATAAAGGGCATCGGGCGACCAGGTAATATCTGTTACTGGAGCATATTGAAGACCAGAAAATACAGGTATTGGAGAAGTTCTCTTAGTGTCATAAATTTACAATGAATTTAGTGTGGCAACAACAAATACAATGCGATATGGGAGCTTAAATAACCCATCTGAGTTTGTTCCCTTAAGATTGAAAAATATAGGACAAAACCAGACAGCTACAACAGCTTTGCTTGCACAGGGAATCTATATAGCAGGCTGAGAAAGATCTTTTCTTGAAAATATGTAAGCTGCATTTACAGATTCAGGCGCAATACCTATTTTGTAAGAACCTGCAGGCACAAGTAGAAATGAACCATCTGGAGACCAAGCTAATCTTCTAAAGAAAGAATGCAATGTTTCGTCGTGGAAGAGATGATATTTTGTTGACTTGGAATTCTTTAATAATGGATGTTCTCCCTTGGAAATAACATGCTTGCAAGCGTAATTGACTCTCTCAACACCCTATGTTTTATGGGGTTTACTAATGTAAACTCGGCAAGTCCGGTCAGAACTTAAAGAAGCAACATACTTTCCTATAGGGTCCTATGCTACCCCTTGAACATAGTGTGCATGGTTGAATCAAAGTTTGACAGAATTTTAGAGGTTGCAAAAATGGCATCATGAAGTCATAACATGGAAAATAATGGAGCTAAAGTTTAGGCAGGATATATTTAGTGTAGCTTTGTGTAATTTACAATTTTTTTTGTAATTTCTTTGGAATGTAATATGAATTTGTAAATTCAAAATGAATCGCTTAGAAATATTTACATGATGCCTAGAAACAATGGTTGAACGAGCATGAATTTTCGAGTGGACATTGAACGATGAATATTGAGATGTTGAATTTGAATGACGTAAATGAAAGTTTGGAATGTATTTGGATTGATTTTGAACGGTATTTGAATGATACTGAAAGTGACAACTTGAACCAAAATAATCACTTGAATGGAATTATAATGAATGACTATGCCTTGCCATTTGTATCTCATCTTTTGCATTCCAAGAAACCCTTATGATTAAGGTCTCCAAAATTGTTTGAATCAAATTCTTGAAAATAAACCCATGCTTAGATTACTTTAGTAC
This sequence comes from Vicia faba, assembly GCA_948472305.1. Taxonomy (NCBI): domain Eukaryota; kingdom Viridiplantae; phylum Streptophyta; class Magnoliopsida; order Fabales; family Fabaceae; genus Vicia; species Vicia faba. The sequence continues at coordinate 553,604,605 of OX451738.1, read as the reverse complement.
CGTTTGATTATCTTATAAGCACTTCACTTTATGACTCAGTAAACGAATTCCAACCAACTTGCACATTCAATGAACTAGTCCCGAACTCAAGATATGACATAACATTCAATCGAATTAATAATATTTATGCATGAACTCAGTCCAGAAAACAACCTCTCCATATTGAAATTGCCCAAAATCAAAGCTTTTATTCATGTTTGTCTAACTCAATTAGCACTTTCCCACATCACATCTTATATTTGTACTTCAACTTTTGTAATTCAAGTCACAAACATGTCTACTTGAAAATGTGAGGCTAAAATCCTTAAGAAATTCCCTTGAAGATGATAATTCCTGACGCACAATATAAGGTTATCTGAGAAAGTCCCTTGATAAAACAAACCCTAATCTCATGATCTTCGACGAAAAACCTGATTGGAGCACGATTATCGAAAACCTGGCTATAATCGCATATAGGAAAATAAACCCTGACAACCTCGTGCCTTGATGAAGAAAGAAATTCTCAATGACCCAGGTCACAACCCTAATTCAACACCTCGCTGCCTGAATAAGAAATCAGCCTTTATCGGACACGAACGTCTTAACCATTACGAAACCCTAATGCCGCGTAACTACTGAACTTTGAACCTTAAGCGCTTTATTGAATGTAGTGCATGCTATGTTAGTGACCTAATGGAGTATATACAGATGAACGCAAAGTCTAAGCCAGAATAAGAGAAAATTAGGAGGGCAAATTTTGGGGTGCAACAGCTGGCCCTATTTAATCGCCTTCAACCTGAAGGTGAGATTGGCGTTTAGCCTTTCGAACTTTCAAGGTAGGAGAAGATTAAATACTTAAAAGAACCCGGAAATTTGCGCTCTGAAGCCAGTCAGGTTTATATTTTTGGTTTTTTTGTATTTTCTATTTATATATTTTTTCTTTTTAGGTAAAAGAGGTTATTAAGGTTAGATGTATGTTTAACCAGCGTTTGACACACAGAAGAATAACTTGGTTATCGAGGAACACTTGTTTGGATTTAATAAAAAACACCTGTAAGAAAGATATCAAAAGGTATATGCCTGAAGTCTATAGTAGACATATGGAAAAAAAGGTATCAGAGATACATATCTGGGGTCGGTAGCGGATATGAAAGAGACAAACCGAAGAAAGTTTCTTACAAGGAAGTCACAAACACATGTCTTGGGTTGGTAGCAGACATACGAAGAAGGTATCAAAAATATATATCCGCGGTTAGTATCGGATACGCATGAAAGAGACAAAAAAGATACATATCTGGGGTTGGTAGTGGATACGCACAAAAGAGATATCAAAGATACATATCCATGGTCGGTATCAGATACGTACGAAAGAGACATCAAAGATACAAGAACACATGTCTGGGATTGGTAGCAGACATACGAAATAGGTATCAAAAATACATATCCATGGTCGATATCAGATACGTAAGAAAGAGATATCAAAGATACATATTCGTGATAGGTATCAGATACGTAAGAAAGAGATATCAAAGATGCATATCCGTTGTCGGTATGAGATACGTAAGAAAGAGACAGACCGAAGAAAGCTCTTACAAAGATATCAAGAACACATGTCTGGGGTTGGTAGCAGACATATGAAATAGGTATCAAAAATACATATCCGTGGTCGGTATCGGATACGTAAGAAAGAGATATCAAAGATACATATCCGTGGTCGGTATTGGATACATAAGAAAGAGATATCAAAGATACATATCCATGGTCGGTATCGGATATGTAATAAGGAAAGAGGCTGGAGGAAAGGGCTCTAACCAAGGATATCAAGAATATACGTCCGGAGGAAAGGGCGTATAACCTAGGATATCGAAGAAAAAAATATGTCCGGAGGAAAGGACATATATAACCAAAGGCTTGCAAGGGCAAGAGAAAGCCACGACTTACTAAGACAATGGGAAATACCAAAGAATCGACTGGTGGTAGATCAAACAACCTTAGCTGGGGAAACAAAATAGAATCACCCTAGGCTTTTTGGGGAGACAGTTCGAATCTGAATGCATAACAGTCTGGTTATTGCAAGTGAACACAATTGGATTATACTCATGTATAGCGTAATGCTCCATACAATGGGAATGCTACGTGTTTTGGTAGATGCAATGTAATGATGCATGTTTAGTATTGCACTAGGAAGACACATCAATAATCAGCTTTTGAGAAGACAAAGAACTTCCGAACAATTATTCTTGCACATCAGATCTTCTGTAGAGAAAAGGAAACTTGTACTTCAATGAGGAACCGAGATTTGGAACCACCAACCTCTAGAGATCGATATCACTGGGGAAGTAACTTCCTGGGAAGAATGCTGCAAACGTAAATTATGGTTCAACGAAAATCTTGAATTTTGATCAAACTCCCCACTTCACGGGGAATAAATTCCTTATCCTCTGTTGGAAAGAGAAAAGCTTTGCTGGGAATGGAAACTTCTGGCATAGGAATTCTTTAACGAAGATAACTTCTGTTGGGGAGTATAGAAATTCTTAAATAAAAAGAATTCTACTCAGACCACACTGGGGATAACGTTGCTGGGAGGTAAAAGATCCTCACTTGGGAAAGAAACGAACATCCTGGGATAGAAACTTCACTGGGGACATCTCAACAAAGTTTTCCATCATTGGTATTGAAAGAGTTATGACCGGAATTCTCCTGCATACCTCACCAGAGAGATAGGATACTTGCTCCATTAGGGAAATAAGAATAGTTCCACTGGGGAAAATTGGATCTCATTATACAAAAATCCTCACACTACCCTTCTTGATTAATTTGTTGGTATGCATCTTGTCATAAAAGACCAACAGTACTTGCAAAAATAGAAGTTTGGGGCGGCATACCCCTTCTTGGAATGGAAAACCTTACCGAAGAATACATAATTTGAACTACCAATCACCGGGTAAAAATCGTGATGCAAGATTGCAACTTCAACATGTCGACTCCGAGGAGAAATGCCACTAAAAAGTGGACTTTAGAGAAGATGCTGCAAAAATAAATTGCAGTCCGATGAAAAGGAATCATCTAGACTTTACACAACTTCTACATTTACAGGGAGAAAGAACATTCTCCTCCTGCATAGAAATGATAATTCTTCACTGGGGAGAAAATATCTTGGAAGAGAAACCCCTTGGTAGACAGATCTTTATCAAGTAGCAACGGGTCTTTTACTGGGAGTAGGCATCCCCCTAGGAGGAAATATTTCCATCGCGTCTTGTACGAGTAAACAAACTCAAATGATCTTTGTGTTACTGCTTATATCCTACTGAGGATGACAATCCAAACTTCAACTAGGGATAATAACCTTGACTTAGGACAAAGGATATCAGTAAATGGACTTGAGTCGCTGATCAGTCAAAGATAATAATCCCGACTTCTCGGCATGATTTTCAAATTCACAGGTCATTTAGCATGTGTATGGACTTGATCTGATCAACCACTGAATAAGAGAGAAAGCCCTTACATAAATTCTTGCCCCAGTCTGTAAGGATTTTTACAGAAAATTGCCTCGAGAGGACTTTTTGAGATTTATACTATTGAAGACAATCTGCCTCAGTGTTATGAACTTTGGAACATGAAGTTTAGATAGCCAAAAATTGAATGAATGCCCATACATATTCATATTCTATGAAGACTCTCCTCTGATCAATGCATTCTCAAAGAGATTTGTCAAATATTAGTATAACTGCCCCAGTTTGACTGCACTTTGAGGGATAAAATCCCGACTTGAATGCCTCAGATTGGCTGCATACCTACTCGGCGGAGTATTCGACACGCTTGCCCCTGCTCAACAGAGTCTCGACAAACCTTTTCCTTTACCCCATGCTCACAGAGGGATGAGAAACTTGAGGATTTTTGAAGGCAATATAATGTTAGAGTGGTTGGCTTATGTCTTGAAAGTAGGTTACTTCACAACCGTACTTCTCGACTTGAACTGCTTTGTGCTCGAGCAAATACTTAAAGCAATATGTCCCTTGGGACCAACTAAAAGTAATGCACCACTGCTTGACAGAGACTCTGGGCAACCAACTTTTACAATCTTTCAGACCATTTCTCAAACTGGTATTCTTTTACTTAACATAGTCAATATAAGATTTGCCCCAGGTTAAGACCATTCTCATAAATGATATACCTTTAAACGGTATCCTGAAGCAATTTGTCCCTTGAGATGATCAAATTTTCATCAGACGCTCATTATGCAATCTTACTTGATGTTTAAGCACTTGCTCATATGCAAAGAATGTTTATTCTAAGAATGATAATTCTAATGCAAAACTCATGTTTGTCTTGAAGTTTAAAAACCTTTATTGAAAAGATTAAACAAACAAAATTTTTTTGTATGGAAGAAATTAAAAAGATAGTGTGATACCAACTCAAAAGTTTTTTGCCAGCCTCATAGGAGTCAGATTACCGTATTCTCATTACATCGTGCTTTCAAATTAACCCATGCTTCAGTTAGGACTTTTAAGGGTTGTAACGTGGCTTGGTTCACGGGTTCAGAAAAAAGGACTTAAGGCTCAAAATATTTGGTGCCCACCCATTCTCCGTGATATTCTCCAGTCCTAAATTCAGTTAAATCAATACGAGCATTCATCCCTCAGAAGGAGTTTACCATGGTTGTTGAGGATATGGCACTCACTCACCTTTTTCATTTTTGGTGTCTGATCACACGACTTTATTCTTTGTGGAGGATCATTATTTGGTAATCCCCTTTTTCTCTTTTTTATGCTTTTTGATTTCTTTTTGTATTCCCTAACTTTTGCCTGGACAAATTCCTTTTGAATTTGACTTTGAAGTCCAGCGGGATGTCCTGACTTTTGCCTAAGTGACTTGTCTTTTTAAGTTTCAGCTTTGCGGGGCTTTTTGTCTCTTTCTTTTATTATTTCTTTTAGTTTGAACCAGTCATGTGATTTCGAGTCGTTTCTTGACTTGATGAAAAGGTGTAACTGCCTTGCTGTTTGGTTGACGAGGAATAACCATTATGGTATCGTCATCTTTTGACCTCTTGATGTGCGAGAGATACTCTTTGGGATATCATTCTCGTTGATGCACACTGCTGATAGATGAGAGTTAACCATTGTGGTTTTGTTCTTTCTCAACCTTCTGAAGGATAACATTTGTTGTATCCTTTGATGCGCACTCTTAATGAGTTTTGAACGCCCAATCAGATCAACTGAAATCTACCCTGCCCCGGGTTAAATGTGAGGGTTTTTATGAACAAAAAAGAAACTCCTATTTCAAGGCTCAAAGGGGTTGACGAGGGTCTATCTCCCTTATATCTCCGGTGTTTAGGAATTGAAACAAGGTTTGTACATCGTCAGCAGGGTCCTATTCAAAAGCACATCGTTTGAATTTTTGGCATATTACTCACCATCCTCCCTCCAAAGGTTTTTTTTAGCTTTATTTAACCAGAATTAAGTATCAAAAGGTCAAGGAAAAAAACACATTAATGAGTGAAATACAAATGGATTAATTTAAGACAAACAGATTCAATGCATTGTGATTAATATCCGAAAATAAGCAAGTTTTGTATACAATAAAGTATTGAACCAAAACAAAGAAAGATTACAAATGAGAATGCAAATGTAATTTGAACATGCCATGTTGAGGATAGTAGTCTCTGTTCGGACTTGTTGCTTCATAAAGTACGCTTGGTAACCTCACTTCTTATCTATGGATGCTTTATACTCTTGATCTGAGAACGAATATCCGCCATATCTTTAGTAAGAATATCCTTAGGTCATGAGATCCTGTTCTGCGGAGGTGAACCTTAGGATAACACGTCTTGAGCATGGACTGGTTTCTACACCTAATATTTGCGTAATATGATGCCACGTGCTGTGAAGCTTTAATGTTTTTCTCTTTGCATTGTTTTATTGAAAATATTGAACATCTTTTGTTTATCAAAACAGTAATAATGAAAAACATTCTTGGCGTAATTTGAACAAACACTTTTATTGAATGATTGGCCTGTAAATAGGCATTTACAATGAAAAGTAATTATCCAAACGGAACCATTGCACGCGAAACATATGGGGAGGAAAAGAAAGAAAAGAAAATGAATATAGACTTTGTCAAGTACAACTCTGCTACAAACTCTCATGACCCCTGAATTCTTCAGTACTTGCCTCCCGAATGACTGGTTGGACCAAATCTTCGTCCTGTTCCGATCAAACCAATGACCTTTTATGCGAAATATTTTTTTACTGCATCCATATTGACAGGGTGAGGGAAATCCTCTCCATCCATGGTTGCGAGCATCATAGACCCTCCCGAGAAAACTTTCTTTACAACAAAAGGTCCTTCATAATTGGGAGCCCATTTACCTCTAGCATCCGTGTTGTTAGGAGGTAAGATCCTTTTTAACACCAGATCACCAGTTTGAAAATTCTGCGGACGTACCCTTTTGTAGAAGGATTTCTTCATCCTTTTTTGGTATAACTGTCCATGACAAATCAACGTTAATCTTTTCTCCTCAATGAGATTCAGCTGATCGAATCTATTCTGGACCTATTCAGTCTCATCCAATTGTGCATCCGTCATTATCCTTAAAGAAGGGATTTCCACTTCCACTGGTAGGACTGCTTCCATGCCGTAAATAAGCGAAAAAGGGGTTGCCCCAGTCGAGGTACGCATGGTGGTACGATAACCATGTAAAGCGAATGGTAGCATCTCATGCCAATATTTATAAGTGATGACCATTTTCTGCACAATCTTCTTAATATTTTTGTTTGCTGCTTCAACCGCGCCATTCATCTTAAGACGGTAAGGAGAGGAATTGTGATGTTTTATCTTAAAGCTTTCACATAACTCTTTCATCATCTTATTATTTAGGTTCGACCCATTATCAGTAATAATCTTTTCTGGAATGCCGTATCGACATATTATGTCATGCTTGATGAAACGTGCTACCACCTGCTTAGTGACATTGGCATAAGATGCCGCTTCGACCTACTTAGTAAAATAGTTGATACCCACCAATATAAAACGGTGTCCGTTGGAAGCGGTTGGCTCAATCTTACCTATCATATCAACTCCCCACATCGCGAAGGGCCAAGGTGAAGTTAGGATATTCAGGGGATTGGACGGAACATGAATCTTGTAGGCGTATATCTGACACTTGTAAAAGATCCTAGAATGATTATAGCAATTATTTTCCATTGTTGACCAGTAGTAACCTGCCCTCAAGATTTTCTTGGCCATATTATGCCCGCTAGAATGTGTCCCAAAAGACCCCTAGTGCACTTCTTCTATGATCCTACTTGCTTCGTATCTATCTACGCATATGAGCAGGATGGAATCATAATTCCTCTTATACAGAATATCGCTGTTGAGGAAGAATTTGGCGGCAAACTTTCGTAAAGTCTTCTTATCTATGATAGAAGCACCTTCTGGATACTCCTGGGTTTTAAGATACTTTTTGATGTCATAGAACCATGGCTTCTCGTTAACGTCATCTTCTCCTACTCTATAACAAAACGTTGGTTCATCCAACCTTAGGATAGTTATAGAAGGAGCTTCATTTTCCCATTTAACCTTAAACATGGACGATAGAGTAGCCAAAGCGTCTGCCAAGTTATTCTACTCCCTTAGAATATGATTAAAAGTAATCTCATCAAAATAAGGGGTTAGTTTTAACACATGGTCGCGATACGTAATCAAATTTTGGTGACGAGTCTCCCAATCCTTGTTGATTTGGCTAATTACCAGAGCAGAATCTCCATATACTTCCAAGATCTTGATTCGTAAATCAATGGTAGCTTCTAACCCAAAAATACAAGCTTCATACTCCGCCATATTGTCCGTACAATCAAAGCAAATCCTAGCGGTAAGAGGAGTATGAAAACCTTCCAGAGAAGTAATCACCGCACTGACACCATTACCTAACACATTGGAGGCACCATCGTCCATCGCAATCCTGGTTCAGGTCCCTCCTCTGGGCCCGGGATGTTACAATATCGTATGTACACGATGTCTTCATCAGGAAACTCAAACTTCATTGGCTGGTAGTAATATTTCACAGGTTGGTGGGCAAGATGATCTGCCAATACACTACCCTTGATAGCTTTTTGAGTGGTATATTGGATGTCATATTCAGTCAAAATCATTTGCCAACGAGCTATCCTTCCCGTGAGGGCTGTTTTTTCCGAAGATGTACTTGATTGGGTCCATCTTAGAGATCAGTAAGGTGGTATGAGTCAACATGTACTTCCTTAGTCGGCGAGCAGCCCATACCAAAGCGCATCAAGTTTTCTTGAGTAGTGAGCATCTTTCCTCACAGTCGGTAAACTTTTTGCTAAGGTAATATATGGCATGCTCTTTTCAACCAGCCGCATCATGCTGCCCTAATACACATTCCATTGAGTTCTCTAATACCGTTAGGTACATTATTAAGGGCCTACCTTCCACCGGGGGCGAGAGAATTGGAGGTTCCATCAAATACTCTTTAATTTTATCGAATGCTGTCTGGAAATCGTTATTCCACCTGTTTGTCTGGCTCTTTTTTAACAATCTAAAGCTTGGTTCACAAGTGGCTGTAAGGTGGGAGATAAACCTAGAAATGTAGTTCAATCTCCCGAGAAAGCCGCGAACGTCTTTTTCTGTTTCTGGCACAGGAATTTCTTGTATAGCCTTTATCTTACTAGGGTCGACTTCAATTCCTTTCTCGCTTACAATAAACCCTAATAATTTCCCTGATCTTACTCCGAATGTGCACTTATTTGGATTCAGCCTTAGCCTGAACTTCCTTAATCTTTTAAACAATTTCAACAAATGAAACAAATGTTCCTCTTCTGTCTGAGATTTTGCAATCATATCGTCGACGTATACCTCAATCTCTTTATGCATCATGTCATGAAAGAGAGTGACCATCGCACGTTGATAAGGTGCCCCGACAATTTTTAGGCCAAATGGCATTAACTTATAATAAAAAGTTCCCCAAGGAGTAATAAAAGTAGTTTTCTCCATGTCTTTTGGTGTCATCTTAATTTGATTATAGCCAGAAAAACCATCCATGAAGGAGAACACTTTTGCTTGAGCTGTACTGTCAACTAGCACATCAATATGTGGTAACGGGAAGTAATCTTTAGGGCTTTCTCTGTTCAAGTCCCTATAGTCCACACACATCCTGACTTTTCCATCTTTCTTAGGTACTGGCACAATATTCGCGATCCACGGCGGGTAAGATGTCACTTTTAAAAACACGACATCAAACTGTTTCTGAACTTCTTCTTTGATCTTCTTAGACATCTCAAGATGAGTCCTTCAAAGCTTTTGTTTAACTGGAAGACACTCTTCTCTGAGAGGTAGCTTGTGCATGAAGATGTCCATGTCTAAACCAGGCATGTCTTTATAGTACCAAGCGAAGATATCCACATACTCGCGGAGCATTGTGATTAATTTGTTCTTGATATTGTCTTCCAGAGCAGCCCCAATCTTAACTTCTCTTCGGACCTCTTATGTTCCTAAGTTGATCAACTCAGTAGTCTCTTGGTGTGGTTGAATAACCTTTTCCTCTTTCCTCAATAACCTAGCCAACTCTTCGGAAAGTTCGCAGTCCTCCTCAGTTTCTTCTTCAGCCTGATATATTGGTTTTTCAAAGTCGTAGAGGGTCATAGAAGAATCGTTTTCGACATTTTCTGGGATTAATGAGGGACACAATCTGCATGGTTGTTTTTAGTTTTAGATGTAAAAGAAAACAAAGTCTTTAATCTTATAAAAAAGAAATTCGGAAAGATAAAAAGTGAAACATTTGAAAACAAAAGACGTTCTTTATTGATGAATAAACTTGTAAATGAAAAACATTGTGGCCTTACAGCGCGTCCGCTATGTCTTAGGAAGGACATAGGGATTATTGCATGACAACATAAATAAAAGAAATTTACACTTCAAAAAGGGTTACTTCGATGATGTCTTTGGTGAACCAGTTGGTAAGCTTTTCATTCGGCTTGGTCGGATGAACCCTCCTATCCATCTCACAGTCGCTATCATCTCCTTCACTTACTGCATGAGCTTCTTCCTGGATGGTTCCGCCGCTGACGAATTGAATTGGTGGAGGAATACTTTGACCCTCAGGAGGGATGACTGACTTTCCCTGATTATCAATGAAGCCTAAACCTTTCTTGTCCTTCTGAGTAGGGAGGTCCAACACTCTTCCCCAGCCTTCTGGATGACCAGACTGAACGACTGCTTGTGCCTGGTGAAAAGGATGACACGGGGACCTATAACCTCTTGTATTCTTGATAAGGAGTTCTAACAACTTGTACAGTTTCAAAAGCTTGACACAGCGTCTCATGGATTTTTCCTTCTATTTCAACATAGTGGAAAGAACTCAGGTGACTGACAATGTAATCTTCTTCGCCGCAGACAGTGACCACTTTTCCATTTAGTAAAAACTTCAGCTTCTGGTGTAGGGTAGAGGTGACGGCACCAGCCCCATGGATCCAAGGGCGTCCCAGCAAACAGTAATAGGAAGGATTTATATCCATGATAAAGAGGGTTTCTTCAAATACTTGAGGTCCTATCTTGATTGGCAGGTCGACTTCCCCGAACACAGTCCTTCTCGATCCATCAAAATCCTTAACAACCAAATCACTCAGCCTCAATGAAATGCCCTCATAATCCAGTTTCAAAAGAGAAGACTTAGGTAATACGTTGATAGAGGAACCTGTATCAACCAGCACATGAGATAAGGTAGTTTTTGCAATTTCCATGGAGATGTGCAATGCTTTATTATGTTTCCTCCCCTCAGGGGGTAGATCGAAGTCCGTAAAACCCATCCCGTTACTTGCAGAAATACTATTCACAATTCCCTCAAACTGATTCACTGATATTTCTTGAGGGACAAAAGAGGTTCCTAACAGCTTCAACAGTGCATTTCTATGAGATTCCGGGTCTTTGAGCAAGGCGAGGATGGATATCTTTGAGGGTGTTTGACTTAACTGGTCAATGATCTTATAGTCACTCTTCTTGATGTACCACATTAACTCGGATGCATCCTTAGACATTTCATCATCAAAAACAGGAACAGGGGTACTTTGCCCCGGCTTATTGCTATTGACCATGATTTGTTTGCCTTTAGCCTTAGCTGCAGCATCTGTACTACCTTCAGGTTGCTCTGGTGGGGAGAAAATTCGACCGCTGCGAGTAATTCTGCTTTCACTAACAATATCGAGCGCTGCAGGTTTCTCTTCTTCAGCCTTGTCTTCCTTAGACCTCTGAGTAGTAACCTTCTTCCCTTGATAGTAAAGTTCACCACCGTAATTCCAAGGTACTTCCTTGTCGCTAACGTACGGTACCAGACCAGGCGTAGTGATAAGTAGTGAAGACTTCTTAGCAGGTACCAAGATTGTTACAGGTACTCAGGCAGCTTTTTGTTTGATCGGGGACTCGAACACATGCTTTTTCCTTTTACATGCGTTGCCTTGCCATCTGAGCTGCTGTTCCATTCGTGTATTATAACAAATGCAAAATATTATATATAAAAAAAGTCAAATATGTTATTAAACAAAAAAATGCGTGTTGATTTGAACTGCCCAATGAGGGGCTGCCAGGCAATCGACCGAAGGGACGCCGGAGTCTAACTCTGGTCGTCTTCACCGGTATCAAAAGTCTGCAAAAAATAAACAAACGATGATTTAGTCAAAATCAAAAGACTCCATCCCATGCGAAATTGTCCCATGAGTTTGAATTTAAGGTTTATTCACGCTAAAAACCCATGGATCATGAGATACGACGAAGGACTCAGATCGTGCTCTAGAAACAACACGATCTTATCCTGGCACCTATTCTTACATGTCTTACGTTGAAACTGTTCTATGGATCACCCTGAGCACGAAACAAGCATTAAAAAGCACTAATATATCATAAAATCAGAGATATGAATTTGAAAATTTTACAAAAAATGAGTTGCTTCAGTTTGGCACTTCTGGGCGTGGAATAGCTTGAATGAAGGTAGGTATGTGTCCTGGGAATCCTGGGATGTTGATGGAGCCTTTGAATTGGATCAAAAGGGATCAAAAATGTTTTTTTGGATTTTTATAAGTTTATTACTTTTATGCAATTTTGGAGTGTTTTACATAGGTTGTGTATGCGTGTGTTGTGCTTGCACATGGCTTGTATATATAGAGGAGAGGGAGGGAACATGATAACATGGAAAGAATCAAGCCCATAACTATTATTTTTTAACCCTGATCAACATTTGAAAATAAGCCTTTTTTGATGATTTCATGCAATTTTCAAATTTGGATGAACCTGGACAAAGCTTATATGAAATCTTGGGCTTCTAGGCAGACCAAAACACTAGCCCAAAGATCATGGCCCACTTCTATTTATTTTTCATAATTTATTTTATATTTATTTGAAATAAATCAAAATAAATATGGACAAAATAGGTTGAAATAGTAAGGCCATGTAAAAATAAGATTATAGGTCCTCTATAAGTTGAGAAAGGTATTTGAAGTCCAAGAAATTAAGCCATTGACCTAAAAGTTTAAGTTTGCTCAATGCACAATTCTTGAAATTTTCCAAATTTCCCAACTTGGGCAAGCCATAACTTGCTTAATTTTTATACCATGATGATGATATTGGACCTTTTGGAAATCCCAAGATATTTACTTTAATCTCTCTTTTAATCAATTTTGCATTTTAAGATTTTATCTTGATGTAAAAGGTCTTGGAAAAAGTGTCTTTTGTTGACTTTCCGAAAATGACTTGTAACGTATGAGCTTGTATCTTTCAAATGGTGCATTTCTTGGACTTGAGGGAGTAATAAAAGTTGTAGGGAATTGGATTCTCTTCAAAATGAGCTTTGGTTGGGGAAAAATGGATGAAGTGTGTGAAAGTTATGCCTGGTCAAAGTTTAGTTAACTTTTCCTATAGAAACCCTAATTTAGCTATTCTTTGACTTTTGATAGATTAGGAGTATTTTTTGAGGAATCATGATCAACCCTTGATCAAATGATGGATATAACTTCAAAATGTTCATGTTGACCAAAAATATTGAAGTTTGACTATATATAGGCCTCAGTTGACTTTTGACCTAGCATAGTTGACTTTCAAGCATTTGAGCAATTGACTGAGCAAACTTGTAGTGGAGGGCATGAAACTTGGCATGGATAATCTTGAAGACATATTAGGACCATGTAAAACATTTGAGACCTTTGGATTTCACACATCTTGGTGAAAAGTGAAACCTTAGTTGGAGGTTCATTGCTTAGGAAGAGAATTTGTCTGATCAACTCTTGGTCATCCTTAAGCAATTGGGAACCACAATGAGCATGGCTTGATTAAAAATGGGAGGGAAAATTTGGGGGTACAACAACTGCCCCTGTTCAATCTTCTTAAACCTGAGGATTTAGATTGGTTTGCCTACCTTTCGTGATCTGAAGGTGGGAGATGATTGAACACTAGAGTGCCCAGAAATTTGCACTCACATGACATAACACTGATGGTTGATGATGTCGAGAATGGGCTTAAAGATGCCATTTGGAGAATATGACTGAGAGTCGTCGAAGATGGGCTTAAATATGCCATCCAAAGTAGATGCCGATTTCATAAATGGTCCCTTTGTGCGGATTCCTGTTCCTGTTGTCTGGGGAGGACTCCATCAGGGAATATGGGATTCTATTGTTCTCCGGCTTGACGAAAAAACTGTGGGGAATATAATCTAGGAACTTCAGTTGTCCGAGGCTCTACTGGGGAGTTATCTTTGGAAAAGTTTGTTGTTTTTTGGTTGAAATCCAGGCTTCACAGTAACTTGCTGGGGAGGATGAAATTAATTGTTGTCTGGAAATGTATTAGAAGGAGCATGAGTAAGGATGCTTCAGGATGAGTCTGTGTTAGTCTGTATCCGGAGATATATGAGAAGGAGCCTATGTGGGGCTTCTTCAGGATGAGTCCGTGTTATACTGCATTCAGACATCATGAGAAGAAACCCGTGTCAGATTGCTTCAGGATGAGTCCGTGTAGGTAGTTTTCATATCTGGTTTTAGGTGTTAATCTACAAATCAGTTGTACACAAATAGTTGTCCTGTCTGGTTTCAGGTATTAATCTGGAACTTGGAAATTTTTGGTCGTTGAGATAGTTGTCATGTCTTGTTTCAGGTATTAATATTTGACCTGAGAAAGAAAGATAGTTTTCCCGTCTGGTTTCAGGTATTAATTTTCAATCTCCTCATATAGATAATTTTCCTGGCTTGTTACATGTATTAATCTACAGTCTTCCATCCACAGATAGTTGTTCTGGCTTGTTACAGGTATTAATATGGAACATTGTTTTTGTCGGTCATCGAGATAGTTGTCTTGTCTGGTTTCAGGTTTTAATCTCTGGCCTGATAAAGAATGATAATTTTCCCGTCTGGTTTCAGGTATTAATCTTCAATCTGATCATGTAGATAGTTCTTTGGGCTTGTTTTAGGTATTAATCTATAATCAATCATCCACAGATAGTTGTACTGGTTTGTTACATGTATTAATCTAGTACTTGGCAACATTGGTCACATAGATAACTTCTCCGTCTGGTTTCGGGCATTAATCCGTGGCCTGCTGTATTTGTTGGTAAACTCGTCTTGCTTCTAGATTTTATACCACTCGATCGTGTAGATAGTTTCCCCGTTTGGTTTCGGGCATTAATCTTTGACCTGTTGTGCATAAGTTGATAGTATTCGTATGTCTGCGAATTCAACCTGAAAAGGTAAAGTTAGTTTCATGCGATGTCATGATGTATGAATTACATGGTGCTCTCAAAATAAATGATTGTGATATATGAATTTGTGCTGCATATGCTATGATGTTTGTAGAAATGATGTATGAATGCAATGTATGAACTTATCATCTGTTATATTGCAGTGTTGTCGAATTAGGGAAAATAAGTCCCTAATTGTAGCTGGGGGTGAAGAATGTAGTTCTTCAGATTTTATTTGAAGTTGAAATGGTGGGAGACGGACTTCCGTTATTAGAAAAATAAACTATGTTGGGGGTAAGGGAAACTTCATAAACTGTTTGGGGATTTTGTTAAAATCCTGCCGTGGAATCCTGAAAAGCTTGGTGACTTCATTGGGGAATCCTGAGAAGCTTGGTGACTTCATTGGGGAATCTTTTGTTGGAGCAGTAATTTGGAAATTCTTGCTCCGCCGGAGGTATGAGAACACCTGACACCATTAGGCTGTATACTGAGAACACAGAAGTGACCTTGTAGCAGGAGGCCCCTGCCTTCGTACCTGCTGGAGAAAATATCTGCGGGGATTTTGTGGATGGCCCTTAGATGTTGTCCTATTTCTTAAAGCCATTAGTAACTATCTTTCTATTTTTAGACGTATATTTGTAAACAGTAGTCACATTCAAATGCATATGTTTAAAAATAATCACTGGACGTTTTCACAAACACTATAGAAAAATAAAAACAAATAGTTTTTCACTTTCAAAGTAATAGCTTTGTATTAACTTGAATAAGCATTTTTGTATAAGCAGACGAACATCCTATTAAGAGAACGCTGCCGTAAGAATAAAACTTTACAAAATAGCATAGAAAGAAAACATCTATGTGAAATAATCCCAGTGGGTTCCTATTCTGCTATTTTCCTCATGTCTTTGAGCGTCTCATCTCTTTTGTTGCTTGTCCGAAGTTGACTGGATTAATTAGAACCACTTGAGCTTCATAGTTAATACTGAAGATTGGCTGTAAGGTGATCCAACAGGACATAGTCATATGCTTAAAATCCTTAATTTTTTCCTGGACCGCCCTCTCGGGTTTTCAGTCCACCAGGATACCCTTTTTTGCCCAAGCCGCCTTTTTAGGTTTTTGACTTACCGAGTGTACATATTTTTTCCATATGTATATCCATAATTTTTTCCCGAACCCTTTTGGTTCCTCGGGATGCCCTTATTTTTTCCTAGGCCAGTCAACCTAGAGGGTATTTTTTCATGCGTAGTATCTTTTAACTATGTCCGCGTTTACAGGGTGCGGAAGGTCGTCACCGTCCATAGTGGTTACGATCATGGCTCCACCAGAAAATATGTTCTTGATCATAAACGTCCCTTCCTATGTGGGAGTCCATTTGCCTCTGGGATCACCTTGTAGCAGTATGATGCACTTGATTACCTGGTTACCAACTTGATATACCTGACGTCTGACTTTCTTATTAAAAGCTTTAATCATACACTTTTGGTGCATATGGCTGTGACAGACATCCGCGAGCCTCTTCTCATCAATCAAGTTTAATTTGTCAAGTCGAGTCTGAACCCATTCGTCTTCGTTCAGCCCTGCATCCTTCATGATTCTCAAGGAAGGAATCTGCGCTTCTATGGGCTGGACAACTTCCATCTCGTATACCAAAGAGAAAGGGGTTGCCCCTGTTGATGTGCGCACCGTGGTACGGTAACCATGAAGAGAAAATGGCAACATCTCATGCCAGTCTTTGTATCTCACCATCATCTTCTGTATGATCTTCTTGATGTTTTTATTAGAAGCTTATACATCACCATTCATCTTCGGCCGGTAGGGAGAAGCGTTATGATGTTGGATCTTGAATTGTGTGCAGAGCTCGGTGATAATAGTATTATTGAGATTGGTACCAATATCCGTAATGATTCTTTCTAGAATACCGTACCGACAGATAAGGTTATGTCTGATGAAACAGGCCACAACGTTCTTGGTAACATAAGCGAATGAAGCTGCCTCGACCCACTTTGTAATGTAATCAATGGCGACCAGGATGAAACGGTGTCCATGAGAAGCTGTAGGTCTAATTTCTCCAATCATATCGATGCCCCTCATTGCGAATGGTCAGGGAGCAGTCAAGACATTTAGAGGAACCGGAGGCACATGTACTTTATCAGCATAGATCTGGAATTTGTTACAAGTTCGCGAATGCTGATAAACATCTGCTTCCATAGTGGACCAGTAGTATCCTTCCCGTAAGATCTTTTTATCCATCGTGTGCCCACTGGAATGGGTTCCAAAGGTACCTTCATGCAAATTAGCCATATATTTTTTGCCCCACTCTTATCTACACACCGAAGCAAGGTAGAGTCGTGGTTGCACTTGTAGAGGATCTCGTTACTGAGGAAGAACTTGGGAGTTAACCTTCTTAGGAACTTCTTATCATTGACTGAAGCTCCCTCAGGATACTATTGGACTTTGAGATATCTTTTGACTTCATGGAACCAAGGTTTGTCAACTACTTCTTCAGTACCAATCTCGTGACAATATGCGGGTTCATCCATTCTCTCAATAATGATCTGAGGAGCCTCATTATCCCATCTGACCTTGAACATGGATGACATAGTAGTTAGAGCGTCTGCTTATTGATTTTTCTCTCGTGGAAAATGCTCGAAGGAAATTTCTTCAAAGTATGGAATCAATGTCAACACATGCTCTTTGTAAGGGATAAGATTAGGATTCCTCGTGTCCCATTCTCATTTGATTTGACTGATTACTAAGGCCGAGTCTCCAAATACACTCAATAATTTTATCCTCAAGTCGATAGAAGCTTTGAGACCCATAATAAAAGCTTCATATTCAGCCATGTTGTTGGTATAGTTGAAGCATAGCCTAGCAGTGAAAGGAGTATGACAGCCTACGGGAGATATGATCACAGTGCCGATGCCATTGCCAAGAGCGTTGGAAGCTCCGTCAAAAACCATAGTCCATCAGGATCATTTTTTAGGTCCTTCATCCGGTCTAGGTTCTTCACAATCAGTTACTAACATGATGTTCTCGTCCGAGAACTCAAAATTCATGGATTGGTAGCCCTCTACAACCTGATGAGCTAAATGATCAGCTAATACACTTCCCTTAATTGCTTTCTAGGTTGTGTACTAATTGTCGTATTCGGTCAGGATGATTTTCCATCTTGCTATTCTTCTGGAGAGAGAAGGCTTCTCAAAGATGTACTTCATAGGATCCATTTTAGATATCAACAAGGTAGTGTGAGTCAACATATACTGTCTTAGTCGGCGAGTAGCCCATGCCAAAGCGCAACAGGTTTTCTCAAGAAGTGAGTATCTTGTTTCACAGTCGGTAAATTTTTTGCTAAGGTAGTATATTGCATGCTCTTTTCAATAAGACTCGTCATGCTACCCCAGCACACACCCCATTCAGTTCTTTAATACTGATAAGTACATGATTAGAGGTCTTCCTTCAACTGGTGGCATCCAGATTAGAGGCTCTTGAAAATATTCCTTGATTATGTCAAAGATGTTTTGGCAATCGTCATTCCACTTCACTGTTTGATCTTTCTTCAGTAACTTGAAGATTGGCTCACAAGTAGCGGTCAGATGGGAGATGAATCTGACAATGTAATTCAGACGTCCCAAAAATCCCTTAACTTCCTTCTCAGTGCGAGGAGTTGTCATTTCTTATATAGCTTTGACCATTACAGGGTCGACATTAATACCTTTGTCACTGACAACGAAGCCTAGGTGTTTACTCGGTCTTACTCCAAAAGTGCACTTATTCGGGTTCAACCTCAGTTTGTAATTTTTCAGCCTTTCAAACAACTTCTGTAGGTGATCGATGTGCTCTTCTCAGTCTGAGACCTGGCTATCATATCATCGACATAGATCTCTATCTCGTGATGGATCATATCATGAAACAAAGCTACCATGGCACGCTGATAAGTTTCCTCAATGTTCTTTAGCCCAAATGGCATAACTTTGTAAAAGAAAGTGCCCCACTGTGTGACGAAGGAAACTTTATCCATGTCCTCAGGTGCCATTTTGATTTGATTATACCAAGAGAAACAATCCATGAAGGAGAATACCTTATGTTGTGCGGTGTTGTCAACCATAACATCAATATGGGAAAGCGGAAAGTCATCCTTGGAGCTTTCCCTATTCAGGTCTCTGTAATCCACACACATACGTACCTTACCGTCCTTCTTAGGTACTAGAAAAACATTGGCAACCCATTATGGATAAGAGGTTACAACTATGAAACGTCGTTGGATTGTTTCATGACTTCAGCCTTGATGTTTTCTGACATCTCAGGCTGCATGCGAGAACCTTTTGTTTCACTAGAGGGCAGTCTTATTTTTTCGGTAGGCGATGAACCATAATATCAGTGTCAAGTCCTGGCATGTCTTTTTATAACCAGGAAAAGACCTCAACATAGTCGTGTAACATCTGTATTGAATTCTCTTTGACACTATGCTCCAGATCGGCACCTATCTTGACATATTTCTTATCCTCTTCAGTACCCAAATTTCACTGTCTCAATTGGCTCCTCATGGGGTTGTATTTCCCTTTCTCCCTGTTGTTACAGTCTGGCTAGTTCTCCTGGTACTTCATAATCTTCCTCACCTTCTTCCTCAGCTTGGTAGATTGGATTTTCAAAATCATAATTGGCAATAGAAGAATGTTATTAATGGGATCCATAATGGATGTGGATCTGCAGTTTGATATGTGCGTGTGTGTAAGAGCATAGTTGTATATTTTTTGATAAAGTAAAAAGCAGAAAAGAAAAAAAAAGTGCATAAAATTTTCATGCAAAACGTATAATGTTTTATTGATGACATATTAAAATGAAGTAATGACCCTCACAAATAGACCATTGTGCCTCGAGTAAGACGCAAGGCTTTGAAGTTTCAATTGTTCAAATATTACATATCCTTAAAAAACAAAAAGACAAATTACTCTTGAATAAGAGTAATGGGAACAAAATCTTTGGCGTCCCAATTGCTGAGTCCACCGCTGATAGTTGGGAAGATCCACTTATCCATGTCACAATCATTGTCAGCATCTTCTGTAGCGGAAACAACATCAATAACGCTGACTCTCGGGTCATGCTTGGGCATAGGTGTAGTTATGAAATTGGGGGTTTTAGGTGGATCAAACTCAATCTCCTTTGCCTCAATGAGATCTTACACCTTGTCCTTCAGAGCCCAACAATCGTTTGTATCATGCCCTGAACTGTTAGAGTGGTAGGCATATCGGGCATTTGGATTGTAGAGGAGAGATATCATATTGGGATTCTTTGGAGCTTCCTTCAGAGTCAACAAATTATACTTCAGCTGATGTGGCAATACCTAGGATAAGGTCATGTTGATCCGGCTAAACTGTCTTTTGGGCGCATCTGGCCTATGCTGATTGTTTCATTGTAGGTTTGAGGCAGGATTGGAAATCATAACAGCCCCTACCGTCGAACGACGTTCAATTTTGTTTTGATTTCTTTGGTCGTAAGCAGCACTGACCTCCTTCTTTCTAGTGAAATGTTTCTTTGTTGTGCTGGAGGATGCATCTCTCTGTATTTTACCACTTTTGGTGCCAGCTTCTACCCTTTCACCAGTCAAGATCAATTCAGTAAACCTAGCTGACGAGATTCCAATCAGATGGTTAAATAATGGACCAGATAACGTGCCCAAGAACATTTCCACCATATCTCTATCAGACAACGGAGGCTGGACTCTTCCCGCAAGGTCTCTCCAAGAACATTTCATAATTGTGTATGAGTTAGGGCAAGGTCAGCGTTATATTGGTACTGCTTGTAGAAAGCAGCAACCAGATTTTCCCAATTACGAACATTAGTTCTTTCGAGTTGATAGAACCATTCCAGCTGAGTCCCTGCCAAACTTTCCTAGAAGAAATGTACCCACAAATTTCTATCAGTAGTATGGGGTTAAATCTTCCTGACATACGACCTTAAATGCAGCTTAGGACAAAAGACACCGTCATACTCAGGAAATGTATAGACCTTGAATTTCTGCAGGATGACCACCCATGAGATCAGGCCTAGCTCTTCAAAATCCATCCTAGGTATCCTCTAGATCTCCATAGCATTGAGCTGATCTTCCAACTGTTTGTATTTATCATCAGCAGGAGGATACTGCTCCTCAGAATAGTCAGCTTCATCTTCCTCAGACCCTGGATTATAATTTTCTTCCGTTGGTTTCACTTCTTGATTATTCCCCTCATTTGACGGGGTTGCGAAATCTAGAGCTCGCTTGGCCGGTCCTCTGAACCTTCTACCAAAATTCAAGACAAAAACTAGTTTCTTTGGCTTCTTGGTCTTCTCTTTGACGATCAGAGCTTTCAGATCTTCTTGCCCCTTGGCCAGAACCAGGAAAATTTGCTGAAACTGAGCATTTTAAGCTTAGAGGTCCTTCACTATTTGTTTAAGAGCCATTTCATTTACTGAAATAAATAGAGAAAAGATAAGAAACATGTCTTGAAATACCTGTTTATGCAATGAAATGCATGATAATGTTTATGCAATGTTTTCAAGGACTTTTGAGATCTTAAATTTGCTTAGTCAAAGAGAAGAACAAACATTAATTGCATTCATAAATTTAAATGATTACAATGATGCCTCTTGGGCTTACAATGGAAGAAACACAGATAAATAAAACTCCTAAATCAAACAGGACTGAAGCTTCCTATGAGCGCATCCTCTTTGGTGCAATATAGACATTCAAAATTTGTTCTTCATGCAGTTGTCTTGTAAGCTCCAAAACCTTTTTATCACTTGCATAGAACTGGGCTTCAAAGGTGTGTCGTTCCTCTTTGAGTTGAATCTAAGATCTTTGCAATTTCTCGAGAGTAGTCGGCATGTCAGGATGGAGAATAGTATGACGTGCATCTGTATCTGCAATGGGTTCCATGATGATGGGTAGAATGGCAGGGTAAGGCATCATGAGATTTTGAGTGCGAGCTCTCACCCACTTAAGATAAGGATCTAAAGGGATGGAGTTATTATGTCCCAATGTCTTGCTATCCATTCTGTTCACCATGCCCTAAGCTCGGATGAACCTCTGACGGTACCCTTGAACATCATCCTCGTAGTTGAACATAATGCCTTGAACTAATACATCATGAGGACCATCCCTCCTTGCATACCCAAAATGTTGCAATGTAAAACAAGGGTTATAAGTTATTCCTCCCCTAGTTCCTAGGAGAGGGACATTAGAGAATTCCCCACAGCGATCAATGATGGTAATGTCTTCCACAGATCGAGGACACCAGTGAATATCTGAATGTGTGAGAGTCATCAGCCTGTGAGACCATCTTAAGGCTTGTTTGTTCTTCACAACAGACCGAGGTAGGTGCGAAATAAATCACCTATCCAATAGAGGAGTACAACACATAAGGGTCCCTATTCTCTTTAGAGTGCGAGTGTGAAAAGAGTGTAAAATGTCTCCAAGAAAAGTAGGCACCGGATTATGAGACAAAGATTTTGACTGTATTTACGTCTATGAGTTGGTCCGATTAGGAAACAATACCATCCCATAGATTAGAAGGGCCAATACCTCCTTAAAGGCTTGTAAGTCCAAATTATCCCGAAAATAGTGAGCTTTTTCAAACAAGAACTTGGCCAAAAACTCTTTGATACTGCTTCTTGTTTCCCAATTTACCACGATGTTGGACCATTGTAAATATAGGGCTTGAGCAATTTCCTCATGCTTTGGGTATCTTTCCATACCGTTGAAGGGTAACTGATTGAGGATAGGCACACCCAATAACTGAGAAAACTCTTCCATGGTAGGTACCAACTAGTAGTCGGGAAATGTAAAGGAGTGATGTAAAGGGTCAAAGAACTGAAGAGAACTTTCACCATGTCTTCATCAGGGATTAAGGTGACCAAACTGAGTAGTAAACCATGTCTTTTAGTGAACGGGGAATTCTCGTGAACTCTTGATGCCAATTCCTTGAGTTAAGGAGGTACCCTTACAAGGTTGACTTGGATAGTATTTCTGCGAATAGGTGCCATGTCCTACAAAATAGACACAAAGATAAATCTTAAAAGTCCTTGAAATGGTTAGTGTGATATGCCATGTTATGATGTTATAATGTTATGTACAAACAAATATATACAATCACACAAACAGATCCTTAGGTTTAGGCTTTCATGGATTCCATAGGTAAGTACCCTCTTGAAGTATAGCTGGTTTAACATGTCCTATCAATAGTAACCGATTTCTAATGAATCTCAATATCATTGATCTTTCTTCACTGAGTATCGTTTCAGCACAAGCCTCTTTATTAGAGACCAAAATATCCCAGGAGTCAGATCTCAATGAGCGTAGTATCGAGTATCAACCAACTTCGGGCTGCACCAAAGCCGGATATCTCACTACTTCCTAATGGCCAAGTTAGTTCAATTAAAGGTTCTAAGGTCAGTTGATGCTTCATGACACCACACAGCGGCCCCGTATTCTCCTTGACTACTCAAGGGCTACCGGTACCAACAAATGTGCCACATCAATGTAGATATCGTTTCAACTGTGTTGGTATACCCTGCACAATTCCCACGATCTATTGCTACTTACCTAAAAGGTGCCCCAGATCCAAGTGTAGGATCTGTACAAGTAAACCCAAGCAAACCCTCAAAGTTAAAGAAAAAAAGCATACAAGGAAATTAATTTAAAATGATGAACTAAACTCTAAGGTAACCCAACTTTTTTTAATTCCCCAGCAGAGTCGCTAGTTCTGTGATATGGTGGAAAAACCGACTGTTATACTGGTTTTATGTTTGTGTTTGCAAATGTTGCGGTAAGAAAGAGTCGCCACTGACTTTTCTTTTATCCAAACTAAGGTATGGATGAAAAGAATAGAAAAAGACCTTTTCGAGAGTTTTCTAAGTAATGGGGGGTAGATTATGGAAAGGGAAGGTGTTAGGACCCTTTCCATCCGTAGTTATCTACGGGCTCTTAGATGCTTAGCTCATTTTTTGAAATACCTTGTGCTTTTGTGGGTTTTGAAAAGAATTTTTGAAAATGCTTTAGGGCGGCGATTCGCTTTATGATAACTCTTGTATCAGTTCTCAAGAGTGTTGATAAAGCGTTTTTTGAAAGTGTTTTTGAAATGATTTGTGTAAGTGAAAAATTTTATTTTGAGCAAGCATCTAAGAACTCTCTACTTATACTCGAAAAGTTTGTTCTTTTCCTCCTATCCTTTAGACAACGCTATCCTACTATTAGTGAGTAGGTAGCCCTATTGTTGGATATTTGAGGGACATTCGAAGAGATGTACAGTCATAAAGGCAACATATAGGCACACTTTAGCAATTTTGTTTAAGGGACTAGATCATATACCGAAATTCAAAACTGTAGGGTCATCGAGGGACTATGATCTTTTGATTTAAGGGTCTTTGCTAAAGCGTCCCTACTTTCAAGGGACATGACTGCTTTATTTTCTAAAAGGCAACCAAAGTGGGCGTACATTAGAGGTGTATATGTGCAAATGTGTTATGTTCAATTATTTTAGTCTTGTGTTAAATTTGCTAATGTTTGATTATTAATCTTGTAATACAATCTTATTATCATGCATCTAAACAGTTAACATGTATAGGAATTTAAAGTGCGGGAATTTAAATCTACACTATTACAATACTTCGAGGAGGGGGTATTTACATGTCCAAAAATTTGGGAGGAAAATAAAGAAAAGCAGTAGAAGCCCTAGTTAATTCTATTACATTCCATCAGCAGATACATTAGTATAAACAAAAGTGCGAAAGTAAATAACGCATGTGAAATGGAAAGAAACGTCTAAAACCTAAAAAGATCTAGATGAATAAAAAAATGTTTGTTTTTTCATTAAGAAAATAATTAAACTACCTTAAATCTAAATTTAATTAAAAAAGATAATTATCAAATGAATTTAAGCCTAATTCTAATTTTTTTTATTCAGAAAATATTGAATGAAATAAATCTAATTCTAATTGATTTTAAATTGATAAAATAAAGTCAAAATAATTAATTTAATTAATTTACAAAAATTAAAATTGATTTAAGAAAACCTAAGTCTAATATTATTATTTTTATTTGATTTTAAAAATAAATATTTGCTAATTAAATAAAACAAAAAAATAAAAATAAAAATAAAATAAAACAAAACAAATGGGCCTGTGTGTTAATCTACAATTAGGGGGTGCTGATTTGAATTCGCTGGGCCCAATTGAGAGGATCCCAACATCTGTCTAGATCCAGTGAGGACAAGCGTTGATGGCACATGGTATATTTGCGCGTTTGAATGTGTTGGTTTGGATAAGATGTACATCTGATGGTATGAACTTGATGGCCCATGATGAGCTCCTGGCTATTGGGAGTATAGAATCTGGATGAACATGTTAGAAAAATATAAAAGATGCTGGACTTGGGACTCGAACCCAGGTCTTTTCCTTTTAAATGTGTTGCCTGTCCATCTGAGCTGCTGTTCCATTCGTGTATTATAACAAACACACAGTATTATATATAAAACAAAGTCAAATATATTATTAAACAAAAAATGTGCGCTGATTTGAACTGCCCAATGAGGGGCTTCCAGGCAATTGACCAGAGGGACACCGGAGTCAAACTCAAGTCGTCTTCTCCGATATCAAAAATCTGCAAAAATTCAACAAACAGTGATTTAGGGAAAGTCAAAAGATCCTATCCCATGTGAAATTGCCACCTGAGTTCGAATTTGAGGTTTATTCACGCTGAAAACCCCTGGATCATGAGATACAACGAAGAACTCATATCGTGCCCTAGAAATGGCACGATCTTATCTTGGATCCTATTATTACATGTCATATGTTGAACCTGTTCTATGGATCACACTGAGGATGAAACAAGCATTAAAAAGCACTAATATATCACAAAATCAGAGATATGAATTTGAAAATTTTACCAAAAATGAGTTGTTTCAGTTTGGCACTGCTGGGCATGGAATAACTTGAATGAAGCTTTGTATGTGCTCCTGGGAGTCCTGGGATGTTGATGGAGCCTTTGAACTGGATCAAACGGGATCAGAAATGTGTTTTTAGAGTTTTACAACTTTATTACTTTTTTGCAATTTCGGAGCATTTTCCCTAGGTTGTGTATGCGTGTGTTGTGCTTGCACATGGCTTGTATATATAGAAGAGATAGAGGGAACATGATAACATGGAAATAATCAAGCCCATAAGTATTGTTTTTAAACCATGATCAACATTTGAAAATATGCCTTTTTGATGATTTCATGCCATTTTAAAACTTGGATGAACCTGGACAAAGCTTACAATATATCTTGGGCTTCTAGGCACACCAAAACACTATACCAAAGATCAAGGCCCACTTCTATTTATTTTTCATAATTTATTTGAAATAAATCAAAATAAATATGGACAAAATAGGTAGAAATTTTAAGGCCATGCAAAAATGAGATTAGAGATCCTGTATAAGTTTAGAAAGATATTTGAAGTCCAAGAAATTAAGCCATTGACCTAAAAGTTTAAGTTTGCTCAATGCACAATTCTTAAAATTTTCCAAAATTTCCCAACTTGGGCAAGCCATAACTTGCTCAGTTTTTATCCTATGATGATGATCTTTGACTTTTTGGAAATCCCAAGATGTCTAATTAAATCTCTCTTTTAATCAATTTTGCATTTGAAGATTTTATCTTGATGTAAAAGGTCTTGGAAAAAAGTGTCTTTTGTTAACTTTCTGAAAATGACATGTAATGTATGAGCTTTTATCTTTCAAATGGTGAATTTATTGGACTTGAGGACAAAAGAGAAGTTGTAGGGAATTTGATTCTATTCAAAATGAGCTTTGGTTGGGGAAAAATGGATGAATTTTGTGAAAGTTATGCTTGGTCAAAGTTCAGTTGACTTTTCCTATAGAAACCCTAATTTAACAATTCTTTGACTTTTGATAGATTTGGCGTATTTCTTGAGGAATCATGATTAACCCTTGATAAAATTATGGATATCACTTCAAAATGTTGATGTTGACTAAAAATCTTGAAGTTTGTTTGTATATAGGCCACTGTTGACTTTTGACCTAGCATAGTTGATTTTCAAGCATTTGAGTAATTCACTGAGAAAACTTGTAGTAGAAGGTATGAAACTTGGCATGGACAATCTTGAATACATATTAGGACCATGGAAAACATTTTATACCTTTGGAGTTCACACATCTTGGTGAAAAGTGATACCCTAGTTAGAGGTTCATTTCTTAGGAGGAGAATTTGTCTGATCAACTCTTGGTTATCCTTGAGCAATTAGGAACCTCAATGAGCATATCTTGAGTAAAAATGGGAGGTAAAATTTTTGGGTACAAAAAATATCATCTACATAAACCTGAAAAATTAGAATGTCATTTTTAAATAGTTTTGAGAATAAAGTTTCGCCCACCTTCCCTCTGGTAAAATCATTTTCTAACAAAAAACTACTTAGTCTTTCATACCAAGCTCCGGGAGCTTGTTTCAGACCATATAGTGATTTCTTTAGTTTATAGACTATTCTGGATGTTTTGAGTTTTCAAAACCAAGGGGTTGGTGCACATAAACTTCTCCATCAATGTAATCATTTAAAAATTCACTTTTAACATCCATCTGATAAAGAGTGATGCAATTATTTACAACAAAAGAATTTAAAAGTCTGATAGATTCTAACCTGGCGACTGGAGCAAAGGTTTCTGTATAGTTTATCCCTTCTTGCTGACTATAACCTTGTGCTACTAGTCGTGCTTTGTTTCTGACGACTTCTCTTTGTTCATTCAGTTTGTTTCTGAATACCCATTTGGTTCCAATGATGTTAAACCATTTTGGTTTAGGATCTAGACCCCACATATCGATTCTGGTGAATTGGTTTAATACTTCCCGCATTGCAAGTATCCAATTATTGTCTAGAAGGGCTTCTTCAATGGAAGTTGGCTCAATCAGAGACACTAATCCCATGAGAGATTCTTCAGAATTTCTGAATGTAGATCTTATTCTTATTGGGTTTTCTTTCTTTCCCATAATTTTGTTTTCCTGATGAGCTAAACTGCTTATGGATTGTCTTTTCTGGAAAGGCTCTTCAGATGTTGCTGTAATGTTTGTGATATCTTCTTCTGGAGTTGATTGTGATTCTTTGTGAAGAAATTTTGATGCAGTGTCTTCAGTACCTGTAATTTGGACTTCTATATTTGCAAAAAATTTACCATGCTTTCACTTTTTAGAGCCAAGCTTATCATCAAATCTGACACTGATGGACTCTTCTACAGTCCGTGTTTCTGTGTTATATACTCTATAGCCTTTTGAGCGTTCAGAGTATCCTAACAAGAGACACTTTTGTGCTTTAGAGTCAAACTTGTTCAAATGTTCTTTAGTGTTCAAAATAAAACAAGTACATCCAAATGGATGAAAATAAGAAATTTTAGGCTTTCTGTTCTTCCATAGTTCATATGGAGTCTTATCCAGAATAGGTCTTATGGAGATTCTATTCTGAATGTAACACACTGTGTTAGTTGCTTCTGCCCAGAAGTTCTTAGCAATGTTAGTCTCGTTGGTCATGGTTCTGGCCATTTCTTATAAAGTTTTATTCTTTCGTTCTACAACTCTGTTTTGTTGAGGAATTCTAGGACAAGAGAAATCATGAGAGATTCCATTCTCATTAAAAAATAGTTCAAATTTTTTGTTTTCAAATTCCCCACCATGATCACTTATGACTTTAACAATTCTAAGATATTTTTCGTTTTGGACTTGGTTATAGAAGGAAAATAACATAGAACGTGACTCGTCCTTGTGTCTTAAGAACGTTACCCATGTCTATCTTCTATAGTCATCTACGATCGCTAATCCATACTTCTTGCCACTAATGGCTGCAGTTTTCACTGGTCCGAATAGATCTATATGCAGAAGTTCTAATGGTCTAGAGGTAGAAACAACATTTTTTGTTTTGAAAGAAGGTTTTGCAAACATGCCTTTTTGAAATGTTTCACACAGAGCATTTGAGCTGAACTTCAAGTTAGTAAGTCCTCTGACCAGATTGAGTTTGTTAATCTGAGATATCCTTCTCATACTAACATGCCTCAATCTTCTATGCCAGACCCATTGTTCATAGTTAATGTACAATAGGCATTTTACATTCTAACTTTTTAGTTCAGAAAATTTTATTTTGTAAATATTGTTCTTTCTCTTTCCATTAAAGAGGACAATCCATCTTTCTGACTAACTACTTTATAGGACTTTTGATTGAAGATTATATCATAACCGTTATCACTAAATTGACTTATGGATAACAGGTTATGCATTAATCCATATACTAACAGAACATTAGTTATAGAAGGAAGTGTACCGTTGCTAATAGTTCCAGAGCCAATAATCTTCCCTTTTTGATTGCCTCCGAAACCTACGTAGCCTCCAGATTCAAGCTTCAAGCTTTGGAACATATGATTTCTTCCCATCATGTGTCGAGAGCATCCAGAGTCCAGGTACCAAGATTGGTGTTTCAATTTTGCTTTTCAATACATCTACAACATAAACAATTTTATCCAAAGGTACCCATATCTTTTTGGGTCCTTGTTTGTTAGAGAACATTAGTTTAGTAGAAAAAGCATTACCGTTGTACCCCAATTTTTGCCCCTAAGATCCCTTCATCATATCATATCAATTTAATCACAACAAGATCACACACTAGGGTTTGCTTTTCCTCCCTATCTTTAGCTTTGCTCTGTGAGGAATTACCCAACACCTTGACTTGTATTTTTGTGATCATCTACGTTTTTATTATCCTTTAACTAAAAAAATAAAATATATGAGTACCCTAATTGTTGATGAGGTAGGTGAAAGTACAATGCATTCCGTTAAAGTTGGTCTTTGGACTCACAAGTTCATTCTCTGTGTCTTCCTTAACAAAGCTTCATTGATATTCAAGCCTCATCATTAAAGACGTTTGAAGTAACATCATGACAAGGCTATTATGATTCATCACACTTCAAGTTGGCAAAAATAGTTCAAAGGTACAAGTGTTGATTGAAGAAGTTTGGCATAGTTGGACAAGCCTTTGTTTCCATTAATCACAAGTGCATATGTCCTTAATTTCTAAAGATATGGAAGTGGTGTTGGTTGCAATGACTTCTCATTATCATCCTTAACAACTTCTATTTACGTGACAAATGTATTGGTGCAAGAAGGTTGATCAAAATTGCAAAGATTTCCCAAAGCATTTTTTTGCTCTAGGAGTTAGGATTTTGAACTTCAAAGGGGTATATCTTGCTCATATTTTGGTATTTTTGAGTGATTCCAAAGACATACTTCTCTTTAAAGGGTTATTAACAAATCACTTCAAAATTTTCAAGGAAATTTTGTGTGTAAGAAACATAATTATGTAGAAAGATTACAAGTCCTCCATATGAACCCTCAAATTCCTTTATGTGACTTCAAATGATCACAACTTGATCAATTTATATCACCTTGAACCCATTATTTTTCCTCAATTATCTTGAACTTGTGAACTTTCACCCATATTCAAAGTGCAAAGTTCAAAAGTGGATGGAAGATTCCCTAAGGATGCAAAACATTATAGGTTATTTAACGATTTTTTACCTACTTCAACAAGTCACAACTCTCTCACTTTTTGGATATTTTGAACGGTTCAAGTATTAAAATGTCATTCATGAGATCTACTTCATGCCATCTTTTTTGGTCAAGAATAAATTCCAAGTGTAAGGCCATGTTTGGATGCAAGATATTATAAGTCATTTTTGAAGAAAAACATAGAAATTTTCTATGTATGGAAAGTCAATTTTTTCCCAACTTTGACCCTTTGCAACTTTCAGCTCAAGCAACCATTTTATCCCATTATTTTACCATTGCAAAGCTTGCAACTTCCTCTTTCTAAATCTTCAAGAATCATGCCCTAAGACCCCTTGAGTTGAAAATGCCATTGGTTCAAAAATGGTACCTTGGAACTGAAGTTTCTCAAACAGTCAGAATTTGATTTCCATAATACAACTTCTAATCACCAAAATTCCAGGAGGTTTACACATGAACTTGATTAGAAAACGTGTTTGGACCATTTAGAGTGTAAAAATGCATCGTTTGGATGAGTTTTGATGCACATGTGATCACACTTTCTTCACGATCACAAGTGTGCACAAATTCCCTCCAAATTGCGTCATATACCCCTCTTCTTGATCCCATTCACTTCTCCTTTAAAAACATGATCTATTCCACTCACTTTTATAGCTTTATTTAATCCATTTTCTTTATCAATTCACTTTCCTTGAAACTAACTGAAGCTAACAGAAGAAGAATCAAGTTCTAAAACTCCCTGAATCATGCTAGCCAAGTCCAGTTTCAGAGCTCTGAAACTTAACTTCAATAGGTAGATTCCTCTATCAATTCTCTCAAACTTTGATACCATTGTGAAGCTCTTGTCATCCTGGTTCTAGTTGCAACACTTGCTTTTAACTGGAAAACGTTTTGACCATGAAATTTTAAATCCATTTTCATAACTTCTCTTCAAAATTGTTGGAGCTACAATTTACATAAATTTTTCGCGAATGTATGGTTGTCTTCATTTTGATGAGATGAAGTGAATGGTACCGGTCTCGTGCTCTAATTTTACAGTTTTAGAGACTGGCTGGAGGTTGAAGATGACCAACGTGTCATCCTTCAACCAATGAAACAGTGCCATTTGAAATTTTTGAAATTTTGATTTTATATTGAATCATGTGCGTTATTCATTAATGATGCGCCAAATCCCTTGGATTTGATTACTAACGCGTTTTGACTCTCATCCAATGGTCCACATATTTTTGACTTTATATTTTTTTTCTGATTTTTATATATTAATTGTTTTAAATTTCAAAAATTCATAGAAAATTCATTTGAACTCCAAAAAATCTGGAAAAAAATTTGGAAAATACTTTTGATTTTTCTCTTTCTAATTTTTATTTTTTTACAATTTTATTGTGTTTTGATATTTTTTTATAATTTTTCACTTTATTTGATTTGTTTTAAATGTTTAAAAATACTTTTATTCATTTGTAAGGAATTTAAGATTGTCCATCATAATTCATCTCCCTACAGGCCAAAGATGAATGGGGATGTTGAAACGGCCAATAAGAACATCAAGAAGATCATCCAGAAAATTGTTGTTACTTATAAAGATTGGCATGGAATGCTCTCTTTTGCCCTGCATGGGTATCAGACATATGTACGCACTTCAACAGGGGCAACCCCGTTCTCTCTTGTTTACGGTATGGAAACAGTGCTCCCCATTGAAGTCGAGATTCCCTCTTTGCGTGCAATAATGGAAGCCAAGTTGTCTGAAGTTGAATGGGTCCAGAACAATTTTGACTAATTGAATTTGATAGAAGAGTAAAGAATGATGGCTTTGTGTCATGGCAAATTATACCAAAAGAGAATGAAGAAAGTGTTTGATAAGAAGGTCAAACCTCGTGAATTTAGAGAAGGCGACCTCGTGCTCAGGAAGATCATGTCTTTTAACGTTGATTCTATGGGCAAGTGGATTCCCAATTTTGAAGGCCTATATATTATCAAGAAAGCCTTCTCTGGCGGTGCACTGATTTTTGAAATAATGGATGGCGAGGAGTTCCCACGTCATGTGAATGCTGATGTAGTCAAGAAATACTTCTCCTAGAAAAATAAAAGAATAGCTCGCTAAGACGAAAACCTAAAAGGGAGGCTTAGGCAAGAAGGAGCGTCTCGGTAGGTCGAAAACCCGAAAAGGCGGTATAGGCAAAAATTAGAGACATAAACAGAATAAATTTTCCCGATAGGTTGAAAAACCACAAGGGAAACCTAGGCAAAAGTTAGGGACTTTCTGGCATGTAACTGCATTAGACAAGACTTGATCAATGGAGCAACAATCTTCTTGGATCTTGCTACTCTTAAACCAAAGATTCGGCTCAGGAATTCAAAGTTTCTAGAGAGAATAACGGTCATTGTAATTCACTGTATATTTTCCAATATATATTACCATGTTTCAAAATTTGTAATCATCTATCGAGTCTTTCCATTCGCAAACTACCATTCTATTAATAAAGTTTGAGACTTTTATCCAATTCTTTGCAATTCTTATTTTATTCAACTTATAAATATTTCATTTATTATTGATAGTAATGATCAAAGCAAACGAATTAATTAAGAAAATTATGTTTGAAAAGAATTTACAAATTGCTTTAAATTTTGTGATACAAGGAGGACAAGGTTAGTGATTTCAGGGACGGATAAACTCAAAGGTTTGCGTAATATGAGGACTCTATCCAAGTCTCCCCAATGAAGACTTCACTCATTTGGTAAAAGTTGTCTCTTCGTACATGCTGAGATTGGACTCATTTGCGAAACATCTCCTTTCGGTAGTACTAGCATTTGTTTGTTTGCTCAGCAGTCAGGCAAGGGTAATTTCTTATTGAAGAAGTGTTGAATTGGTCATCTACTTTTTGGGTTTTCTCCCACCGAGTGCTGGATTGGATTTAGAATCCCCATAAGTTTTCTTGTTGTAGTGTTTGACTTCTTGAAAATTCCCCGGGTGATGTTGAGACGAGATATTTTTCTGAAATTGTTGCCCCTTGAGGTTTTCATACTGTCTTCCCAGAGAAGTTGTTGCAATTATCACTCTCAATATTAAGAATGTATCTTGAAGTATTCTTCGCCAATATAGTATTATCATTCCCAATGAAGTCAGTATGTCATCCCCAACTGATGTCTCAATAAGGTGAGATTGGTTTTCTCCAGTAAAGTCAACCCTGGTAGAAGTAAGAACTTCAAACATTTTGTTCCCCCAAAGTTCGTATGGTTTCCCAGTAGAAGCTCGGAGGAAGATGATATATCGCCGTTTTGTTTGATCTTGTGCCTCTCCAGTGAAGTTAAGCTATGGAATAAGAATTTGTTTCCTCGGTTGGTGCTTACTATCTTATGGAATTTCCATCCTATTTTTGATTTAGCCGTGTATTGGTTGGACCCATTTTTGGTCTTGTGTGTATCCCCAGTGTTATATGACTGTTTCGTTAGCATACACATGATAGCATTCATACTTCATATCAGCATCATGCATAATCATTTTTTCATTATCATTTTTTAATATCTTATTGGTATATTATCCTGTTTTATAGAGTTATCTTACTCTCTCTCCAATAGAGTGTCAACCTTAAGCAAAAAGTGTATATTCCTTCAACTTCCCCAATCAGTTATCCCTCGTGGAAGAATTTTTGTTTCAACCTTCTTTTCAACTTGTTGTCTAGACGGAATGGGATTCCCTCTTGAGTTTTATTTCTCAGGAGATGTATTTTGGTTGACTGCTTCATTCTGGTTTATTTCTATTTGGAGTGGATACCCTCAGCAACATTATTATTTGGATTTTGGAAATCTTTGAGCTTTAGTTTGAGACTGTGTATTTATTTTGCACAAGAAGATTTTATCCCCTCTGTAGGAATTTATTGGCATTTCTGTAGGAGTTCCATCTCTTTCCCCAGGAAGTCATATTTCCTCCTTCAGGAAAGTCTTTATTACATTTCCTCCTCTAGAAGCAAGTCACGGGTCTCTTTATTTGAGCAACCTGTACTTCCCCCATTGGATCTGATAACTCCCATAGAAGATTCAGATTCTGTTACTCCAGTGGATGGTATCCTTGTCATTATGGAAGGTAGTTTTTTGTTGAGATCTTACTCCAATGGATGGTAGCCTTGTCATTATGGAAGGTAGTTTGTTGCTGAGATTTTGGTACTCTAATGAATGGTAGCCTTGTCATTATGGAAGGTAGTTCGTTGATGAGATTTTGGTACTCTAATGGATGGTAGCCTTGTCATTATGGAAGGTAGTTTGTTGTTGAGATTTTGTTACTCCAATGGATGGTATCCTTGTCAATATGGAAGGTAGTTCGTTGTTGAGATCTTACTCCAATGGATGGTAGCCTTGTCATTATGGAAGGTAGTTTGTTGTTGAGTTTTTGTTACTATAATGGATGGTAGCCTTGTCATTACGGAAGGTAGTTCATTATTGAGATCTTACTACAATGAATGGTATCCTTGTCATTATGGAAGGTAGTTCATTACTGAGATTTGGTACTCCAATGAATGGTAGCCTTGTCATTATGGAAGGTAGTTCTTTGTTGAGATTTGTTACTCCAATGAATGGTATCCATGTCTTTATAGAAGGTAGTTCATTGTTGACATGTTTTACCGATGAATGGTAGCCTTGTCATTGTGGAAGGTAGTTCGTCGTTGAGATTCTATTGCTCCGAAGAAGTTCATCTGTTTTCAGTCATGAGTACTAACTGCTTACCTTAATATTGAAATTTATTGGTATTATCTTACAACTTTTGTCCCCGGTGGATCGACGTTACCTTTTTGCTATCTCCTCAATGAGTGGATAGTTCGCAGTAACCTGTCGGTCACTGTTATCTTTCATTTTCTCTCCTCAATTTTTGAGTTGAAGACGCTTTATCTCCTCTTTGGGCTTTACCCCAAAAGAGTCTAATCTTTTTCTCACCAGTGATTTATTTTCCTGGTCGAGTTTTCCTTTTGAGCCTGTTTTTATTTAGTATATCTCTAGTGGGGTCTTGCGTCCTTTTTGTATTTGTTCGTTTGCATCCATAATCATGAGCATTACTTGGCATCTTAGGGCCAAAAATAGGGCTTGTTTTTATATTTAAGTATCTTCAATCGCGTCGACACGAATATTTTAACCTTTGTATCTCCGGATAGAAGACACTTAAATAAGGGCAACCATTTTACCCAAATTTTTGCCCATAAGATCCCTTCATCATATCATATCAATTCAATCACAACAACGTCACACACTAGGGTTTGCTTTTCCTCCCTATCTTTAGCTTTGCTCTGTGAGGAATCACCAAGCATCTTGACTTGTAATTTTGTGATCATCTATGTTTTTATTATCCTTTAACTAATAAAATACAATATATGTGTGCCCTAATTGTTAATGATGTAGGTGAAAAGCACAATGTATTCCATCAAAGTTGGTCTTTGGACTCATAAGTTCATACTTTGTGTCTTCCTTAACAAAGATTCATTAAGATTCAAGCCCCATCATTAAAGATGTTTGAATTAACCTCATGACAAAGCCTATTATGATTCATCACACTTCAAGTTGGCAAAAATAGTTCAAAGGTACAAGGGTTGATTGAAGAAGTTTGGCATAGTTGGACAAGCCTTTGTTTCCATTAATCACAAGTGCATATCTTCTTCATTTATCAAGATATGGAAGGGGTGTAGGTTGCTATGACTTCTAATTATCATACTAAACAACTCCTATTTACATGACAATTGTATTGGTGCAAGAAGGTTGATCAAAATTGCAAAGATTTCCCAGAGCATTTTTTTATTCTAGGAGTTAGGGTTTTGAACTTCAAAGGGGTATTTTTGAGTATTTTTTAGTATTTTTGAGTATTTTGGGTATTTCCCAGAGTATTTTTGAACTTTAAAATTGCTCATCTTTTGGTATTTTTGAGTGATTCCAAATACATCCTTCTCTTCAAAGTGCTATTAACAAATCACTTCAAAAGTTTCAAGGAAATTTTATGTGTAAGAAACTTGATGATGAAGAAAGATTAGAAGTCCTCCAGATGAACCCTCAAATTCCTTTATGTGACTTCAAATAATCATAACTTGATCAATTTCTATCACCTTGAACCCATTATTTTTCCATAATGATCTTCAACGTGTGAACTTCAACCCATCTTCAAAGTGCAAAGTGCAAAAGTGGATGGAAGATGCCCTAAGGATGAAAAAGTTTATAGGTCATTTCATGAATTTTTTCCAACTTCAACATGTCATAACTATCAATTTTTGGATACTTTGAATGGTTCAAGTCTCAAAATTTCATTCAAGAGATCTACTTCATGGCATATTTTTTGGTCAAGAACAAGTTCCAAGTGGAAGGCCATGTTTGGATGCAAGACATTATAAGTCATTTTTGAAGAAAAACTTAGAAATTTTCTAAGTATGGGAAGTCAACTTATTTTTCCAAACTTTGACTCTTTTCAACTTTCAACTCAAGCAATCATTTTATCCCATTCTTTTACCAATTAAAAACTTGCAACCTCCTCTTTCTAAAGCTTCAAGAATCATTCCCTAAGACCCCTTGAGTTGAAAATGCCATTGGTTCAAAAATGGTACCTTGGAACTTAAGTTTCTCAAACAGTCAGAATTTCAATTCCATAATACAACTTATAATCACAAAAATTTCACGCGTTTTACACTTAAACTTGATTACAAACGTGTTTGGACTATTTAGAGTGTCAAAATGCATCATTTGGATGAATTTTGATGCACATGTGATCACACTTTCTTCATGATCACAAGTCTGCACGAATTCCCTCCAAATTGAATCATCTTCCCCTCCTCTTGATCCAATTAACTTCTCCTATAAATATAAGCTCTATTTCACTCATTTTTCTCAAGCTTGAACAACCAAAATCACTCTGCCAAACACTCTCCATATCTCACTTTTCTGCAACTTCGAAATCAGTGTTCTAGCTTTCTTTAATCCATTTTCTTTATCAATTCACCTTCCTTGAACCTAACTGAAGCTAACAGAAGAAGAATCAAGTTCTAAAACTCCCTGAATCATGCTAGCCAAGTCCAGTTTCAGAGCTCTGCAACTTAACTTCAATAGGTAGATTCCACCATCAATTCTCTCAAACTTTGATACCATTGTGAAGCTCTTGTCATCCTGGTTCTAGTTGTAACACTTGCTTTTAAATGGAAATACGTTTTGATCACAAAACTTCAAATTCCTTTTCAAAACTTCTCTTCAAAATTGTTAGAGCTACAATTTACATAAATTTTTCGCGAATGTGTGGTTGTCTTCGTCTTGATGAGACGAAGTGAATGGTAACAGTCTCGTGCTCTAATTATACAGTTTTAGAGACCTAGTTTTGAGATTGGCTGGAGGTTGAAGATGACAAATGTGTCATCCTTCAACCAATGAAACATCTCCATTTAGAATTTTTGAATTTCTGATTTTATATTGAATCATGTGCTTTATTCATTAATGACCATGGTATACACAACGCGCCAGATCCCTCGGATTTGATTACTAACGCGTTTTGACTCTCATTCAATGATCCACATGATTTTTACTTTATTTTTTATTTCTGATTTTTTATATTTAATTGTTTTAAATTTTAAAAAATCATAGAAAATTCATTTTAACTCCAAAAAATCTGAAATAATTATGGAAAAATACTTTTGATTTTTCTCTTTCTGATTTTTATTTTTTCACAATTTTATTTTGTTTTTTGGTTTTTTTTTATAACTTTTCATTTTATTTGGTTTTTTTTTATCATTTTTTATTTATTTTACCTATTTCTTTTAATTTTAAAAATAGTTGCTGACTTTAACAAATTACCAAAAAAATTATAAAAATATTTGAGTTCATTTCTGATTTTTATATGGCCTTACTTAATTTTTCTTGATTAATTCTAATATAGTTGCTATTTTTCCTCTATTATTTCCATATTATAATTATTTTAAAATCCTTATTCTTTTATTTTTAATACAATTCTATTTTTGTATATTTTCTGGATGATCTTGGGTTGAAATTTTGATCATGAACTTTGTTAACATCATTTGAACCATGGTGTTGAGTCTAACTCCATAAAAATAGATGAATGATTTTAATAATAGTTTAATTAAAATTTTGGTTCAAATGTGGTTTGTTCATTTTCCCCATCCCTCTTCATCTTACCCCTTTCTTATTGTATTACATGTTATAGGATGATGATCTTTATATTATTTATCCAAACATGAAGCACATAGATTGATATTGACCGACCTCAAAATAGGTGCGACTTCTATATAAGTCCACTTACGATTGCTTAACATAACGCTAAATTTTGTCCCGATTTGAGAAAATGATCATTCGTGGCCCAAACCTATGTTTGTAAGCCCAAGTATGTCAATTTGAACCCTTTGATCCAATAAGCTTGAGATCTATTATTAGGAGGTTTTGGTTCTACCAATCCTCTAATGGAACTTCATCAATTTTGGTCGAAATGGATCACTTAAACATCATTGATCATTAAGTGTTGCTTTGAAGTTCTTAAATGGATGATATACTTGATAAAAAGCAAATGCAACTTGTTGTTGAGAGGCTTTAGTTCTACCAATCCTCTAATGAGTTCCAAATGCAAGTTTCAAGATGGTCATCCAACTAAACATTAACTTCTAATAATTGACCTTATTTTATGTTTTTATTGTATGCTTTTACTTTATGTACCATTTACCTTAGCATTTACTTTTCATGCTATTTTCATCTTTGCTCACTTGAGCCTTTATATTCATGTCATTTTTAATTTGCTCACTTGAGCTTTTCGTTTCTTTTTGAAGATACCTAAAAATCAACTTAAACCCTAAAAAACATTAATGTTACTTTGACTACTTGGTTACTATCCTTGGCATTGTGGAGTTATAGACTACTTGGACTTAGGAGTAGAAACTATGACCTATGTTGAAGAACTTATGACCTTGATTGTTA
Source organism: Vicia faba (assembly GCA_948472305.1). Classification (NCBI taxonomy): domain Eukaryota; kingdom Viridiplantae; phylum Streptophyta; class Magnoliopsida; order Fabales; family Fabaceae; genus Vicia; species Vicia faba. The sequence continues at coordinate 553,565,401 of OX451738.1, read as the reverse complement.
TTTTGTCTGGAGTTCTCGGGGTTTACCCCAAGACATTGGGTTGTTTGTTTCATTTGTGTGTAGGTTATTGTAATTACATGTTTTGTCAATGATCTGGAATTCATTTGTATACAACTATTACTCTGCCCAATTTTTGTGAAGACTTAATGCAATTGATGTTTATTATTCTTAAGAGATTTATTAATTGTTTGCTTTGTTTCAAATCTAAAGGATGGGATTCTACATTGACTCATTATGTCAAATGTTGGTTTCTAGTTTGGTTAGATGGTTCTTCTCCTTAGCTTTTACCTTATGCTTTAGGATAGTCTCTTCATCTCCTCCCATCTTCTTTAATTTCAAAAATCTTCTCCCTCCTTTTGAAAAATATTCTTGTTTTAAAACTTGAACCATTTCATAATAATCTTGGACTTATGTCCATGCATTTTCAAAAAAATTGTTTCTGAATCAAATTTCAATTAACTTAACAATACCTTGACATTTTTTGTGAGAAGACTAAAAGTCAATGAATCTCATTCAACTATTTTGCCATTTAGGATCTTATCTTTAAAAACTTTTCTCAAAAAAAGATTAGACTCTTGTCAATCCTTGTAGTGATCCAAACAACTATACTTCTACAATATATAGTGAAGTGAGATATTTTCCACTTGGGTATTGAGTGAGGCATTGTTGATTTTAAAATCCAAGCCATTTCCTCCACTTTGAGATGATGCAAATTCTCCTTTCTCATAATTGTGGGTAGTAAGTATGTTTTCCACACGGACAATGACAATGACAATGACATCTTGTCTCTTAAAAATAACCAACACACTTGTGTTTTAAATTTTTTAAAGAGGCACTACGTATACCCTGACCCCCTATTGCACGGAAGGTGGTACGTAGGCACTAAAGGTTCACAACCGCGACGGGTGTGAATATCATAAAAAATATAATTCTTTTTCTCATCACCACAATCTATTTTACATTAAACATTTTATAGCCAAAATATACAGATTTACAAAGAGGTTCCTGCAGAGTACCGTAGATGTTTAGGGTGCTAATACCTTCCCTTTTCATCACCAACCCCCTTACCTAGAATTTTTCCCCTCTTTTGGGTTATTCGCTCTTTTCCCATTACTTTGGAAACAATAAAGCACGGTGGCAATTTTTATTTTGATTTGTACATGTCAAGTCAATCCAATGGCTTTGTGTTAACATTTCTACCGCTACAATTACTAGTATACTTTATGTCATGTGTTTTCCATAGGTAAAGTGAGAATAGAGAGGTGTGTGTTTTATGACCATATCCTTAACTTTCTTAGGTTTAGATACTTTACCCTTGTGTCCTATTCCTTTTCTGCCATTTCTGCTAACTCCGTAGATTATTGAAGCCATCTTGCTTCTGTCTATTTTTTTAGCAAGAAATTTTTGAAAGCTATGATCATATTCCTTTATGATCTTATCAGACTTTCTAGGAACTTCTGAGAAAGTTTCTTTCTAAGCCTTTTGTAATTTATTTTCTAGTTTAGAAATTGTTTCTTTAAGCTTAGAGTTTTCTGATCTCAGTTTCTTAGTTTCTTCAGAGTTAGAAACTAGATCCTTTTTCAGGTTCTTGTTTATGACTCGAAATTTCTGATATCTTTCAAGAATTTCTGACATACTTTCTTCTAATTGAGATCTAGAAAAGTTAGAGAATACCTCTTCTTCCTCTGAGTATGATTCTAATCCAGATGATCCAGTATCATATGACACGTTGGCCATTAGGGCTATGTTGGCTCTTTCATCTTCTGATTCTATTTCAGCTTCAGAAGAGTCTGGGTCATCCCATGTTTCCATGAGGCTTTTCTTCTTTTCCTTAAAAGAACTTCTTTTTAGGTTTCACTTTTTTAAGATTTGGACAATCACTTTTGTATTTCGCTTGTTCATTGCATTTGTAGCAGACAATGTCTTTGTTACTTGATTTTCTGTATCCAGAAGATGGTTCAGAATGATTCCCTATTCTTCTAGAAGTTTTGAACTTCCTCTGCCTGTACTTTCACTGCTGATTGACTCTTCTGGAGAGAAGAGACAATTCATCTTCTTCTAATGAGGATCCACCAGAGTTTTATTCTTTTGCCTGCAAAACTTTTGATTCATATTTTTTGTTAGATTTAAGATCTAAAGACTTACCTTGTTAGTGGGGCTCATCTTCTTTTAATTTTATCTCATGACTTCTCAGGGAGCTGACAAGTTCTTCTTCGAGAGATTTTGTTCAGATATTTGGACAGTTTAAGAGTTGTGACCATGGGTTTCCATTTCTTGGGTAAACTTCTGATGATCTTCTTTACATGATCAATAGTTGAGTACCCTTTATCAATAACTTTTAGCCCAATATCTAGAATTTGAAATCTTGAGAACGTTATTTCAATGGTTTCATCTTCTTCCATTTTGAAAGCTTCATAGTTCTGAATGAGCGCAAGAGCTTTGGTTTCTTTGAATTGCGTGTTGCCTTCAAGCGTCATTCTCCAGGAGTCAAACATGTGTTTTGCCGAATCTCTGTTTGTGATCTTCTCATACTCTGTGTATAAGATAGCACTCAAGAGAATAGTTATGGCCTTGTGATGATTTCTGAATTCTCTCTTTTGATGATTTGTCATTCTTTTTCTGTCAATTTTGTGACCACTTTCATCAATAGGATGTATGTACCCATCAGTCACCATATCACAAAGATCAATGTCATGAGCTAGAAAGAAACTTTTGATTCTGTCTTTCCAGTAATCGAAGTTTTCACCATCAAATATTGGAGTTTTGCCGCTGATTCTGTCTTTCTCATCATGGTAATCATTGTTTATGTTCTGACTTGTTCCCACCATAGTGTTTTTCTTTCTTGGATCTTTTTCTAACACGGTTAAGTGCTTGTACTCAGAACTAAGAGCTCTAATACCAATTGAAGAATGGAAAAACACAAGAAAGGGTGTTTGAATTGGGGTTTTAAACCTTAAATTAAAAACACGTTGGTTATCCTGGTTCGTTTGAACTCAAACTACTCCAGTCCACCCGCCAAGGTGATTTTTCCTTTCTCAATGAAGTCTTAATCCACTAACCAAACTTGATTACACAAGTATTATGACAACCGTCAAAGTCTTCTTGAGTTTAAACCACAACCCGGTTTTCTCAAGGAATTACACAATACAATATTTGAAATAGTATACAAGATGTGTTTTCTAACAAAATAGTATCACACAAATGAAATTCAGTACGTTGAAGGTGATGAAAAAATCTCGTTTGTTGTGTACTCAAAATCGTAAACTATTTCTCATTCAACTTTGCTTGTATAGGCTACGCATGTGGGAGCTTTTGGAATATTGATGAATAGTAATTAAAGAGCTTTCTAAATATAGATATTCTTGTCCCCTTTTAGCCGTTACTTTTGAATAGCCATAAGTGAAGTGTAACGCTTCAAAACATGCTTGCTTCAGAAGATGACAATTACCGTTACTTCTTTCCAGAAATTTATAAATCAGAATAACGGAGTTCCTGTTCGCAGCTTGAGAACTCAGAAGTTATAGCTTGAGAACTTTTCTATATAAGTTTATTATGCAGATTGATTTCTATATAAGATGTGTTTAATCAGAGTTTAAACAATTATCTAAATCATCTTCTGTGCTTCTTCCATCAGAACTTCTCTGCAAAACAAAATACTTATTTAGGGAGCATAATTGTTCTTTGAGTGTTTGTTATCACCAAAACTCTTACAAGGGTTGTAGAATCAAACTATGTTCTAACAATTGGCTCTTTGGAAATCTTCTACAAAGAATTAGCTTCTGACCCGAACATACAAACCGAAGATAAAATCAAGACAAATTATTCACCCAAAGAACAACTCAAAAACCTCGATCCAGGCGAAAGTTGTGAATTTTTTAATGTTCGAAAAATAATGGTCCAACACAGTATTTTCACTGTATCGCTTCTGAGTACTCATGCATTCAAAGATCTTCCTCAATGATTTGGCTTCCGAGCCAAACATAAAATTTTGAGGAAATAACAAGACATTTAAAATTCTTCATGAATCACTCAAAAATGGTATTCCAGTCAGAAGTTACAAATTTTTAAGCATCCGAAAACCAGAGAAACATACATTCACTATATACAGCATATCGAGTATTTTGCGTTTTAGAAAATCTTCCATACAAAATTAGCCTTTGACATGAACAGATGAAATGAAGAAGACCTCAAGAAGGTTCCAAATACTGAATTATCATTCCCAGACCATTTTTAGATCTCAAGTTATGAATTTATGAGCTTGAAACGCATAATACGGAATTTTTGTTTGCACTGTCTCAAATCAAATGAAATGCTTTACTTTCTACACCATTCAAAGTGCATTGAGACACATGTGCTTGATATGATGATGAATTTCTTGGTTATTGATTTTTTTAGCTTGGAAACCGTGTGGAGTGCATTTAAAATCTTAGAATCCTGATTTCTTCTTTAATATACTATTTAACAGAACAATCAATTTGCACAACTCTTTCTTGTAGAGATATGCCCTGATTCCTTGAGTATTTTACCTAATGACCTATATATATGCATATGACGATGAAGTATAAGCCAATTATTGTAAAAATGAAGAGGGAAAATTTTAGGTTGCAACAACTGCCCCTATTCAATCTTCTTTAACTAAATGGTAAGATTAGCGGCAGCCTTTCGAACAATTAAGGTGAAAGAGGATTAAATACTTAATAGAACCGTAAAATTTTCACTCTGAAGCCAGTCAGGTATTATTTATTTTTGTTTTTCTGTATTTGTTTGTTTTATTTTTGGACTTTTGGTGAATAATGGTTATCAGAGGTAGTGTCAAGTCAAGATTAGACCCACAAAACAGAGATTTGATATCAAGAATTATGTGTTCGGAGTTGGTAGCACACACATAATAAGAAAGAGACTAGAGGAAATGACTCTAACAAAGATATCAATAGCATATGTCCAGAGGAAAGGACATATGATAGGAAAAAGGTCGAAAGAAAGGACTCTAACCAAAGATATCAAGAATATATGTCTGGAGAAAAGGACATATAACAGAAAAGAGGCCAGAGAAAAGGATTCTAACCAAAGATATCAAGAATATATGTCCGGAGGAAAGGACATATAACAGGAAAGAGGTCGGAGGAAAGGACTCTAACCAAAGATATCAAGAATATATGTCCTGAGGAAAGGACATATAACAGGAAAGAGGTCGGAGAAAAGCACTATAACCAAAGATATCAAGAATATATTCTCAGAGGAAAGGACATATAACAAGAAAGAGTCCTGAAGAAAGGATACTAACCAAAGGTATCATGAATATATGTATGAGGAAAGGACATATAACATGAAAGAGGCTGGAGGAAAGGGATTTAACCAAATATATCAAGAATATATGTCCGGAGGAAAGGACATATAATGATAAAGATACCGAAAGAAAGGACTCTTTAAAGAGATGTCACAACTATATGTTTGGAGGAAAGAACATATATGAGATAGACCGGAAGAAAGGACTCTTACACATGATATCATAATTATACATTCATAAGAAACGACATATACGAGAGAGACCAGAACAAAGGACTCTTATAGAGGATATCATAACTATACGTCCAGAAGAAAGGACATATACAAAAGAGACCGGAAGAAAGGACTGTATCGAAGATACCATGAATATATGTTTGGAGGAAAGTACATAAATAAGATAGAGACTAATTGCAGAAAGCCCTATAAAAGATATCAACAATACATGTCTGGAGGAAATGATACGCATGAAATATATGGAATATATATGTCTGGAGGAAAGGACACATAACAGGAAAGAGACCGGAGGAAAGGACTCAAACCAAAGATATCAAGAATATATGTCCATAGGAAAGGACATATAACAGGAAAGAGGCTGGAGGAAAGGAATATAACCAAATATATCAAGCGTATATGTCCCGAGGAAAGGACATATAATGATAAAGATACCGAAAGAAAGGACTTTATACAGAGACATCACAACTATATGTTCGGAGGAAAGAACATATACGAGAGAGACCGAAAGAAAGGACTTTATCGAGGATATCCAATATGCATGTCCGAAGTTGGTGACAGACATATATAAGAAAATATTAGGAATATGCCAGGTAAAATTGGACATATACAAATAAGGAAGAGACCAACCGAAGAAGGCTCCAGCAAGGAATGCTAACTGAAAATAGACTTTTGGGGAAAGAACATCGATCGAAGGCGAACTTACCTGGGATAAGATATACATGTCTGGAAAGAATTAGAAACATATAGGAAAGAGACCGAACAAGGCAGATTCTCACAAAGGACGCATGAAAAAGGCCAACCTAGAATGACAAGGAGATTAGTCGAAAGTAGACCCTTGTAGTAAGAATGCTGATCAGAAAGCGAATTTACTAGGGATTCACATTTGTATTAAACCCAAATAGGATCCCGGTCAAAGGAGAACTTACAAATGGAAAAGAGGCCAACAGTAACGACTCTAGACAAGGATTTCCAAAACACGTTCGACTTTAAGAGGTTGCTAATGCGCAAGAAATACAATATCCCGCAGGACAAAGGCGGTGTGTAATTATACAAGCATGGCAATTATCTTAATTACCACACACCAAGTATGGATACTCAAATACTTGAGAAATAAGAAAGGTTATACACTGAATCTTACTTTCACTCTAACAGCAAAGAAAACATGAGTAAATTAACCAAAGACTTGTAAGGGCAAGGAAATACCACGAATCATTGGGGAAGACGGGAAATACCAAAGACCTGACTGGAGGGTAAACATAAATAGACTCTACTGAGGAAATAATATAAGATCACCCTAGAGGCAAGCTACGAACGTAATTCAGATGTTAGCACATAACAATCTGGTTATTCCAAAGTAAACATAATTAGCTTATACCTAAATGTATGTTTGAATTTTTTTGGTAGATGTAATATGATGATGTATGTTTAGTGATGTACATGGGAAACCGCGACAACAATCGATTGTCGAGAAGACATGGAACTTCCAAACGACTATCTTCGCACATCTGATCTCCTGTAGGTAAAAGTCAATCTGAACTTCATTGGGAGATTGCAAATATGAAACATCAACTTCCAAGGATCAAAATTACTAGGAAAGTAACTCTTGAGAGGAATAGTGCAAAAATAAATTGCAGTCCAAATAAAATCTCAAACTCGGGTCAACCTTTTAACTCTTGGGGAATAGATTCTTTGCCCCATGCCAAGATGAGGAGAAATTTACTGGGAGTGGAAACTTTCTCATGTAAAGTTTCTTGATGAAGACAACTTTAATTGAGGAATCATAGAAATTCTTAAATAAAAATAATTATACTCATACCACACCGGGGATATTGCCGTTGGGATGAACATCTTCACTTGGGGAAGAAAACTCATACCTCGATCCCAAAAACTTGAGATTCCCAAAAACTCAATATTCAAAACTCCATTGGGGATATCTCCAACAATCCTCTATCATTAGGGATAAAAGAGTTCAAAACAACACATAACATGTGTACACCACACTGGGGATATAGGAATTTGTACACTATTCATTATTAACGAATTTTATCGGGGAAAGAAAACTTACTCCACTAGGGATAAGAGGAAAACTAATCAAAATAATCCTCGACACTTGGATCCAATAGGGGAGAAAACTACATCTTCCACTGGGAATCAGAAGAGCTCTTGGTAGCAATATCAACTGTACTAGTTACACTAGGGAAACCCTTCTTATAAGATCCATACCAACATATACTTGTGTAATACAGTGGTAGAACAGACTTTTTTGGTTTGATCATAATATGCGAATAGTAAGAGTCGCCACCAGCATTTCTTTTATCCAATATTTAGGAAAGATGAAAAGAACACGAAAGACCTTTTATAGATTTTGAATTCGAAGGGTAAGTTATCAAAAGGGAATGTGTTAGCACCCTTTTCATCCATAGTTATCTACGGGCTCTTAATTGCTTAGCTCACTTTTGAAAACTTGCTTTGTGTCTGCGTGATTTGAAAATATTTTGAAATTGCCAATGTATGGCTAACTTTGTAATGATTCTTGTATCATTCCTCAAGAATGTATACAGAGTGTTTTTGAAAATATTTGTTTTTTTTGAAAATGCAGCCAAAATGTTTTGTTTGTGAGAAAGTTGTGAGAAAGCATTCAAGAGTTCTTACCCACTGATAAGGTCTTTCTTGTTATTTTCCTTCTCCTTTGGAGATAGTACTATCCATACCATTTTTTGGTAGGTAGTCCTATCTATTAGATATGAAGGGACAAGCGTAGGGTCATTGTATGGTCATCGAAGGCAACATGTAAGGATACTTTAACAATTGTATCAGAGGGAATATCATCATTTACTCGTAGGGAATAGATAATTTTGTAGGCGAATTCGAAGGGTCATCGAGGGAATATGATCTTTATTCGAAAGGGACATGATGATTTGATGGAGAGTCTTTTGCTGAAGTATCTCCACTTTCGAGGGACGTAACCAATATTCGTAAGGCAACAAGAGAGGTTACCCTAGAAGTGTAAGTGTGAAGAGTGTGTTAATTCACTTATATTTATCTTGAAGATTAGGGTTTTGTATGTTGTTTTTAATCTTTTCATACAAACTCTAGTTACTAGCAGTTAAATATGTACAGAAAAAATAAAGTGCGGAATATAAAGTGCAAAAATTTAAACCTACGCTATTACATCCTCAGAGCAGATACATAATAGGAAAAAATGCGAGGAAAGAAATCTATACTATTACAATTGATAGTGCGACCTATACATTTTCTAGAAAAATTAAATAACAAAAGATGAGAAAAGTGTTAGAAAAATGTTAAAGATCTAAAACCTAAGTGTTAATGTTTTTGATACTTTTTGTAGAAAATAATTTATGTGTTAATAATTAATTAAAACCTAATTATTTCTAATTAATTTTAATATCTAGAAAAAGGTTAATAAATTAATTAATTAATTAACAAATAAATAAAATATATTAAAGAAAATCAATTGCTAATTAAAAAATACCTAACCCTAATTTGTTAAAGTGTTAAAAAAAATTAGGTTAGTTAATTGTTAATTAAAAGAATTAATTAATAAGGAAAATAGAAAATTAGGGTAAACAGAATGCATGGAGTGGGTGTTGAACCCATGCCCTTGAGTTCATAGGCGCGCTCTCCTGCCATTAGGCCAAGCTGTTGTTGGTGATTGAAAATGGGAAGCAATCATTATAATATTAATTTGCGCGTTAGTTTGGAAAAACAATAATTTTGCAAGACATAGGGATCGAACCCACGCCCTCACGTTTTAGGCCTCCGTCTCTCACCATTTGTGCTATGCTGCATTCGTGTTATAGAATGTGAAAAAATTATATAATAAAGCAAGGGAAACAGAGAAGCGCCGGAGCCCTAGCTCCGATCGTCTTCTTCGGCGAGGCAAAATCCATATCCTTCAAAAAAACACGAGTTAAAGATCAAGAGGGATCATGTCCCCCTAATTTGGACCTCCTGAATCCAATGATGATGTTAGTTTGGCCTGAAATAGCTTGTGTCGTGAGTTTGAAGCAAACACTCTAAACTGCCCAAACAATGGTAACTCATCATCCATGCGTCATACTTGCAAGTAATGGATCAAAAAAATTATAAACATGGTTATGAACCTATATGTATGCATTAAATAATTAAACAATGCACATATTAATAATTTGAGATTCAAGAAAATTACAAAAACCAACACAACTGGATGTGGCTGTTTTGGACGTGGAATTGCTTCAAGGATGGTTAGGATGGACTCCTGGGAACTTCAGGAAGATGATAGGGTGCTTGGAGAGGATTGAAAGAGGCTGGGGATAAGGGTTTCAAGTTGCCCTAGTTTTGGCAAAATTTGATATTTTGAGGGTGTGTTCTTGAGGCAATTTTCGTGTGTCCTGATGTCTGAACATGTTATGTATTTATAGGAGATTGATTAGGTCAACAAACATGAATCAGATCTTTGTATTTCATGACCAAATATTTGATTGGAATTTTTTCATGAAATCTTTCTTTTTTAGTCCAATCATGTACAAATAAATCCCAAACGTTCTTGCTAGCTATTTGTGTGATTTTTGGGCTTTAAATCTGATCAAAACAAGAGTCCATGCCCCTAAGTCCATAAGTTTTATATTTTATTTGATTTATTTTGAATTTAAATGGATAAAATTAAAATTAAAATAAATAAACATCATAAAGATACATGAATGGATTTAGGAGTCCCTTAAGAGGTCAGGAACACGTTTGGAACTTAAAAGATAGGCCTAATAGCCCAAAAAATCAAATTTGTTCAATTTAGACTTCATACATTTTCTCAAAATTTCCCAACTTGCACAAATCATATCTCACTCAATTTTAATCATATGAAGGTTATCTTTGACTTTTTGGAAACCTCCAGATGTCTCTTACAACCTTTATGCTGGTTATTTTTTCATTTGAAGACTTTAACTTGATGTAAAGTGCTTTGACAAAAAGTGTCTTTTTGTTGATTTTTAAAATGACCTGTAACGTTTTTGCCCATATCTCTCAAATGAAGGATTTTTGGCCTTTATCTTAGAGAGATAAAGTTTTAGAGAGTTTAATTTCCTTCAAAATGAGCTTCGGTTGAGAAATTTATGATGAAGTATGTGAAAGTTATGCTTGGTCAAAATTCAGTTGACTTCTGCTTAAGAAACCCCTAATTTAGTAACTTTTGACTTTTGATAGAGCTTAACTTTTCTTGATGAATCATGATCAATGCTTGATCAAATTATGAATGTGAATTAAAAATATTGGTGTTAACCAAAAATCATGAAGTTTGACTATAAATTGGTCGAAGTTGACTTTTTGTCCAATACAATTAATTTTCAATCATCTGACTAATTGACTGCGCAAACTTGTGCTGCAAGGCTTGAAACTTAGTATGAGGATTATTTGATACATATTGGAAACTATGAAATCCACTTGAGGCATTAGAAGTCCAATTTTCCTTGGGAAAAGTAAAACCCTAGTTGTAGGTTGATTGCTTAGGAGGAGAGTTTGTCTAGTTAACCCTTCAGTAGTCTTGAGCAATTGAGGATCCTATGTGCATGAGAAGACCTATTGAAATAACTTGTCTTAAAAATGAGAGGGAAAACTTTAGATTACAATATCTGCCCCTGTTCAATCTTCTTAAACCTTAAGAGTTAGATTGACATGTCCTTCATTCGTGATCTAAAGCTGGAAGAGGATTGAATACTTAAGTGCCCAGAAATTTTCACTCACATGTGCACAAAGTAACACTGTTGGCTGATTATAAGGAATGAGCTTAAATATTTCATTTGAAGGGTGTAACAGGATGCCGTCGGAGATGGGATTATAAATGCCATCCAAAGTAACTGTTGATAGGAGTATCAGAATGAGTCTAGGCCCGACTGTATCTGGAAAAGTATACTAGAATGAGTCTGTGTCCGACTGTATCTAGCATATGCGCTGGGAAGTGTCAGAATGAATCATACAACTTGATTGTATCTAAACGATGTTTTAGAATGAGTTTATGTCTTGATTGTATCTTTGAGAAGATCAGAATGAGTCTTTACTCGACTGTATTTGAATGATGTTCTAGAATGAGTCTACGCTTGAATGTATCTAGAAGATGTATTTGAATGAGTATACGCTCACCTGTATCCAAAAGTGGATCAAAATAAGTCCTTGTCCGATTGTATCTAAAAAAATGTGGGAATGAGTCTGTGATACGGTGGCATAACCGACTGTTTTAAAATACTGGTTTGGGTTTTGCACTTTTTATTCGCAAAATATCGCGGTAAGAAAGAGTCACCACTGACTTTTATTTCATCCAATAGGAAAGGAAAAAAGTACAGAAAAAATCCCTTTTCGAGATATTCTGAGTACGGGGGGTAGGTTATAGAAAGGGAAGGTGTTAGCACCTATTCTATCCATGGTTTTCCATGGGCTCTTAGGCACTTGCTCATCATTTAAAATTGCTTGTGTATGTGTTTTGTTTTGAAAAAGTTTGACTTCGTGATAACCCTTGTATTAGTCCTCAAAGGTGTGACGAAGTTGTTTTTGAAAATTGTTTTGAAATGTGTAAGTGTGAAAAGTTTTGATTTTTTGAGCAAGTACTTACTAACATTTACCTACTCAAAAAAAGACCGTTTCTATTCTCGTTCCTTTAGACAGCGCCATCCTACTATTGAGAAATTGGTAGCACCGTCGTTGGAGTTATAAGGGTCAATTTGAAAGGGACGTACGATCACTAAAGCAATTTTAGGACACCTTAGTAATAACCCTAAAGTCTTAAGATCATATTCGAGGCAACATTTTCGAGGCAACATTTGTAAACGGGACATTTGATCTTTGTTAGACATAAGGGCAACCACTAAGACAACCTATACCTAATGATCGTTTACCGAAGGCAACCGAAGTGAGAGCATACCCTAAGAGTGATATGTGCGAGTGATTAGTTTCAGTTATTTATCGTTGCACATTAGGGTTTTTCTAACTGTATTAAATTATCATGCAATCTTATCATACAATCCTATTAACATACATCTAGACGGTTAAATATTTGCAGAAATAAAGATGCGAAAAAATAAACCTACGCTATTACAAGGCTTCGGGGTATGGATTAATTACATACAAAAAAAACCCACAAAAGACGATAAATAAAAGAAGTCCTGGATTAAACTATTACATACCGTGAACAGTTACATCAATATTGTAAAAATAATAAGCACGCACGATGAATTGAATACAAGATAATTAGGGTTTTGACCCTAACTTAAACCTAATTGCAATTAGTTCAAAAAAAGGTTTTCGTTTTGTTAATTTAAGAAAAATAGAGAAATTGTTATATTAAATTAAAAAGAAAAGCCTAATTCTAATTAATTTTAATTTTAAGAAAGAATTGAATTAATTTATTCTAAAACCTATTTTTTGTATTTTTATTTATTTGAGAAAGAAAGAAAAATTAAATCAAGAGTTTAAACCTAATTTTCTAATTAGTTTCAATTAAAACAAGTTAAAATTTCCCTAAATTAAATTATACTAAATTAAATTAAATTTGATAAAAATTAATTCTAATTTTTTGTGAACTCTTGATTTTATGATTTTGTAAAAAAAAAAAGATTAATTTTGTTAAAAATAATTAAGCAAAATAATTAAAAGAATTAAAAAAAACAAAGAAATAAAAAAGTGAAGATATGGGCCTGCATTAACAAATGTGGGGGGTTTGAATTTGATTTTCTTGGCCCAACAAACTCCTGGCCTTTTTGACTTTTCCCAATCCCATGTGCATGTTTGACTGGGGCGCATGGTGGTCCTCCAGGGGGAAGGCATTAGATCTGAAGCATTTGTGGATTGGATGGTCAGATCCTGGTAGCACATGGTGGATGTTGGGGCGTGAGGCGTACCTGATCCTTCATTGAAAAATAATATGAAGCAAATATGGGACCTGGGGATCGAACCCAGGTCCTTATGCATTATTCCCTTGCAAGCTTGCCAACTGAGATGGCTGATTTAGTTGTATATATAATCAAAACTAATTATAATTTAATAAAACAAAACATTGAAACTAAAAACGCGTGAATATTCAAATCAATCTACCAGGGGGTGCCACGCATCCGTCTCCTTCCTCCTAACTGTCGTGTTAGCCCTAGAGGTTTTTAGCTAAGACATGGTGTTGTGGCTATAACCTGCTTGCTTCAAACATCAAAAATATGCATGATAAATAGATTTAAAGACCAGGGATCGATTGGTCTTGATGCCATGATTGTCCCCGTATCCAATTCTTGGCCTGATTTTTCCTGTATCAAGAAACCCCAAAATACAAACTCGAACCCTAGCAATGGAAAATGTCAATATATGCACTCAAACATCAATTAAACCAGATAAATATGTTGCAAACATGATAACCAATACATACATACCATTAAAACATGTTTATAATGCAAGAATCGTGATAATCGAATTTTGGTAGAGAAGCAAACCGTGACAGTTGTGCAGCGTATTTCTGGAGTTGTGGAGGCTTGGTGATGCTTGAAATCGCTTCAGAGGATGTCCAGGAGTTGATTGGTGGCTTTGAATCTCCTTGAATCGTCCTCTAAGTTGAAAATCGATCCATAATTTTTCTTCAAAAGTATGAGTTTGCTTGGTGACTTTCACGACCTCCAATCCTCTCCTTTTTGGTCTGCCTATGCCCACTATCTATAATAGAGTGCATTAGGGTTAGAATTTGCATCAAATCTTTGCCATTTATGAAGATTCATTATTGATTCATTCCTTGCACCAAATATTTCCAAAACAAGCATTTTCAATCTTTTTCTGTCCATATGAAGCCTTGCATGATTTGATCTTGTCTCCAGCTGTATAATGACTCTAATCATGCACAAAATCTCAAGGTTTAAATGATTTTTGATATTTTCATTATTTTATATTGATTTTATTTGATTTAAATGAAATAAAATCAAAATAAATAACAAAAATAAAATAATGCTAAGTGGAAGGGCTCATGGGTCGTGGATCATATTACAAACTCAGTGCAAGCATAAAAAGTTGGGCTCATTTAGCAAAAAATGCAATTTTGGACACATTTGACTTTTGGCAATTTTGCAAAAAGGGTCAACTTGGCCAATGCATAACTATCTCAATTTTGACCCTAGAAATGAGTTTTTGGACTTTTTATAAAGGTTAGGATGTCCTCTAAGCAACCCTTTTGGTCTCATCTCAATTTATTCTTCCATGTTCACGTATGAAGCTTTGACCCAAAAGGTGTTTTTTGTTGACTTTTCAAAATGACCTATAATGTCAAAATTCATATCTTTTTGTGAGTGCATAATATGAACTTGGGAGATGAATATGAATTGTAGGGAATTGGATCCTATTAAAATTGAGCTTTATATGGGTCATTTTTGTTGAAGTATGAGAAATTTATGCTTGGTCAAAGTTGAGTTGACTTTTCCTACACAAACCCTAATTTAGCAACTTTTGGGTTTTGATGAATTGTGAGCAATCCTTTATGAATCATGATCAAATGATGAATTATACTTAAAAATGAGGATGTCAACCAAAAATATTGAGTTTTGACTGTATGTGGGCCACAATTGACTTTTGACCTAACATAGTCGATTTCTAGGTATTTGAGCAATTGACTGAGCAAACTTCCTTTGCAAGGCTTGAAACTTGACATGGATGATCTCGAGAACATATTAGGACAATGGTGAGAATTTAGGATCCTTTAGAATTAAACATCTAGATGCAAAATGAAACCCTAATTTGAAGTAGACTATCTTAGGAAAGAGTTTGTATGGTCAACTCTTGGACCTCCTTGAGCAATTTGAGGACCTCACTTGACATGTGTTGATACATATGGGAGGGAAAATTTTGGGGTACACAGCTGCCCCTGTTCAAACTTCTTAAACCTGAGGATGTAAATTGGTTTGTCTGCCTTTCGTGATCTGAAGGTGGAAGATGATTGAACACTAGAGTGCCTAGAAATTTGCACTCGCATGAGGTGATATTTGACTTGAGATATCGGGAATGGGCTTATAGATTCCATTTGGAAGTTGATGACGGAAGATGGGATTAAGGATGCCATCCGAAGAGATGTTGATCGCATAAGAGATTCCTTTGGGAGAATCCGTATACCTGTTGTTGAGGAGGACTTCGCTGGGGAATGTTGTTCTCTGTCCCGAGAGAAGTAGAGTTTTAGGAGCTTCAGTTATTCGTTACTCTACTGGGGGAATAATTCTAATTTGGGAAGCAGAGGTGATCTTGTGTTTGGTCGGGGTATATGTTGCACCGCAACCTACTAGGGAAATGTGAAATCAATTTGTGTTTGATCGGGTCCCAGTCTGACAGCATTGTGGACAGTTGTCTGGGGATAATGGAGGCCGAACCCAGATAGTATGGTTGGGAGAAGGAACCTGAATAGTAGGGTTGCTTTGAGATGAAATCCGGGGTAGTAGGGCTGCAAGAAGGAACCTGGATAGTAGGGTTGCTTCGAGATAAAAGCCTGGGTAGTAGGGCTGCAAGAAGGAACCTGGATAGTAGGGTTGCTTCGAGATAAAAGCCTGGGTAGTAGGGATGTGAGAAGGAACCTGGATAGTAGGGTTACTTCGAGATGAAAGCCTGGGTGGTAGGGCTGCGAGAAGGAACCTGGATAGTAGGGTTACTTCGAGATGAAAGCCTGGGTAGTAGGGCTGCGAGAAGGAACCTGGATAGTAGGGTTACTTGGAGATGAAAGCCTGGGTAGTAGGGCTACGAGAAGGAACCTGGATATTGGGTTACTTCGAGATGAAATCCTGGGTGGTAGGGCTGTGAGAAACCTGCAGAAGGTTGCATTTGTCGCGCTGACAATTACTCTGTTTAGCTTCGAGTGTTGATCATATACCTGTTGGAAATTATTGATAATAACTATTTTTTCCTGAAATAAATACAGGGTTAGTTACGTGCGATACATGAGATGCATTGTATGATGACATTCTCAAAATAAATGAGACTATGTTATATGGGATGTATACACACTTCATGATGTATGAACATGAAATGCTGACGTAATAATTTGAATCTGGGAAAATAAATCCCTAATTGCTTGTTTGGAGAGTATGAGAAATGGTATTCTAGACTGCTGTAACAACCATAGTTCCTCTACTTAGGTTGGGGATGATGAACAAAGATGATTAGCTGGGGGTTTGCCCCTTGACTGGTGAATATTCTGCCGGATGAGACTCTGCCTGAGGATAACCATGCGGGGAATAACTGTGTTGGAGAGGAGATACTCTATTGATAGATCTGCTGACTTGGAGAAACAACTCATCTAGGGATGAATTAACGTTGCTGGTGATAATGAATTTTGTCGGGGATTGAATTCAGGCCTGTGAGAGAAATAAACTTTGCTTGGGGACAAATTACTGACTCACTCTCGATTGTGAACCTCAACTGGGGAGAGTTATGTCCTGTTCGAGAAAATTAACATTACCGTTCTTGAATACATTTTACTCTGTGGGGAGTGTATGTACCACTACTCATGTTCTCAAGCGGACTCTACCTTGGTACCTCATGGTCAAAGTAACTGTAAGGTTTGGGAATTTCTTGTTTTTCCCTATTCCTGGAATTACGAGTAATTGTCTTTTATTTTTCATGTAAATATTTATGAGCAGCAATTATTTTCAAATGCATATATCAAAAATGAATCATTGAACGTTCTTGCAAAACAAAACAGAAAAAGAAAAGAAAATTGAAATTTCTTGTGAAAATGAATTGTATTGATTTTTGGAGTTAGCCTGTAATAGGCGTTTTGTACAAAGAGGCTGGCGCTCTAGTAAGAGAATGCTGCCGAAAGATGGAAATTACAATTAAAGGAAAAATAACTATGTGAAAGAATCCCATTGGGTTCCAATTTTGCTATTGACCTTATATCTTCAAGCATCTCATCACTTCGTTGTTTGGTCGAAGGTAGATCAGATTGATTGGCGCCGTTTGAACTTGACAGTTGATACCGAGGAATGGTTGCAAGATGATCTAATGCGACATAGCGTTACGCTTTGATCCCTAATTTTTTCCTGGACCGCCCTTTCGGGTTTTCAGTCCATCGGGATACCCTTTTTTGCCCAAGTCGCCTTTTCAGGTTTTCGACTTGTCGGGTGTACAGTTTTTTTTTTAATTTTCATCCCTTACTTTTGCCCGAACCCTTTTGGTTCACCGGGAAGCCCTTATTTTTGCCTAGGCCAGTCAACCTAGCGGGTCTTTGATTAGGCGTAGTATCTTTTCACTATGTCTGCATTGACGGGGTGAGGAAGGTCGTCACCATCCATGGTGATTAGAATCATAGCTCCTCCCAAGAAAATGTTCTTAACCACAAATGGCCCTTCGTATGTGGGAGTCCATTTGCCCTTGGGATCACCTTACGGCAGTATGATGCGCTTGATCACTAGATCCCCGACTCAATATTCTTGACGTATGACTTTCTTATTAAAAGCCTTGATCATTCTCTTTTGATACGCCTGACCATGGCAGATAGTGGTAAGTCTCTTTTCATCGATTAGATTCAGTTGGTTGAGTCGGGTTTGGATCCAATCATCTTCGTTTAAACCCGCATCCTTCATAATCCTGAGAGAGGGTATCTGGACTTCAATGGGTAGGACTGCCTCCATGCCATACACCAAAGAGTAGGGTGTTGCCCCTGTCGACGTCCGTGCTGAGGTACGGTACCCATAAAGAGCAAACAGTAACATCTCATGCCAGTCTTTATATGTCATCGTCATCTTCTACACAATCTTCTTGATGTTCTTTTTAGTCGCTTCAATAGCCCCATTCATCTTCAGCCGGTAGGGAGAAGAATTATGATGTTGTATCTTGAATTGTTTGTAGAGTTCGGTGATCATCGTATTATTGAGATTCGTACTATTGTCAGTAATGATCCTCTATGGCACACCATATCGGCGTATCATATTATGCTGGATGAACCGCGCCACGACGTTCTTGGTTACTGTAGCAAAGGAACCTGCCTCAACCCACTTCGTAAAGTAATCAATGGCTACCAGAATGAAACGATGTTCGTTAGACGCAGTAGGCCTGATTTCGCCGATCATGTCGATGCCCCACATTGCAAAGGGCCAAGGATCTGTCAAAACATTCAAAGGAACCGGAGGTACATGCACCTTATCAGCATAAACTTGGCATTTATGACAGGTTCGGGAGTGCTGATAACAATCAGCTTCCATAGTAGACCAGTAATATCCTGCCCGTAGGATTTTCTTCGCCATGGTATGTCCACTGGAATGAGTTCCGAAGGTACCTTCATGTAACTCTGCCATGATCTTTTCTGCCTCGCTCTTATCCATACATCACAATAAGGATGAATCATGGTTGCGCTTATAGAAGATCCTGTTGCTGATGAAGAATTTAGAAGCGAACCTTCTTAGAAACTTCTTATCATTAACAGATTCCCCCTCGGGATATTCTTGAGCCTCAAGATACTTATTTACCTCATGAAACCAGGGTTTATCTTCTACCTCTTCAATCTTAATGTCACAGCAATGTGCGGGTTCGTCCAACCTCTCAATGTTAATTTGGGGAGCTTCATTGTCCCACCTCACTTTGAACATTGAAGACATGGTAGCTAGCGCGTCCGCTAACTGGTTCTCCTCTCTTGGGAAGTGTTCAAAGGTTATCTCCTCAAAGTGTGGGAACAATGTCAGTACATATTCTTTGTAAGGAATAATATTTGGGTGCTTCGTATCCCACTCGCCTTTGATCTGACGGATCACCAGAGCAGAATCTCCGAATACACTCAAGAAATTAATCCTCAGGTCAATAGCAGCTCGAAGACCCATGATACATGCTTCATACTCCGCCATATTTTTGGTGCAGTTGAAACATAATTGGGCGGTGAACGGAGTATGACAGCCTTCCGGAGATATAATTACAGCGCCAATGCCTTTACCCAAAGCGTTTGATGCTCCCATCAAAATACATAGACCATCGGGATCCTTCCTCAGGTCCTTCATCCGGTCCAGGTTTTTCGTAGTCGGTTACTAACATGATATTCTCATTCGGGAACTCGAAATTCATAGACCGGTAGTCATCCACGGCCTGATGTGCCAAATGATCTGCCAATACACTCCCCTTGATTTCTTTTTGGGTTGTGTATTGGATGTCGTATTCGGTTAAGATCATCTGCCATCTTGCTATCCTTCCGGAGAGAGCGGGCTTCTCGAAAATATACTTGATTGGATCCATCTTTGATATCAACAAGGTAGTGTGAGCCAGCATATACTGTCTCAGCCGGTGAGCAGCCCATGCCAAAGCGTAGCAAGTTTTCTCGAGCAATGAGTATCGGGTCTCACAGTCGGTAAACTTTTTGCTAAGGTAATAAATGGCGTGCTCTTTTCGACCAAACTCGTCATGCTGCCCCAACAAAAACCCCATTGAGTTATCCAGCACTGTCAATTATAATATCAAAGGTCTTCCTTCAACTGGAGGCATCATAATTGGTGGTTCTTGAAGGTATTCCTTGATTCTTTCGAAAGCGGATTGACATTCATCATTCCACTTTACCACTTGATCTTTCTTCAGAAGCTTGAATATTGGCTCACAAGTAGCAGTCATATGTGAAATGAATCTGGAGATGTAATTCAGACGTCCCAAGAAGCCTCTAACTTCTTTTTCTGTGCGGGGAGATGGCATCTCTTGTATGGCCTTTACCTTCGCAGGGTCCACCTGAATACCTTTGTCACTGACGACGAAACCCAGAAGCTTACCAGATCTGACCCTGAAGGTACACTTGTTCGGAATCAACCTCAACTTGTATGTCTTCAACCTGTCAAATAGTTTCTGCAGATGATCGAGATGCTCTTCCTCAGTTTGAGACTTGGCTATCATGTCATCAAAATAACTTCAATCTTGTGGTGAATCATATCGTGGAACAAGGCGACCATGGAGCACTGATAAGTTACCCCAGCATTCTTCAACCCAAAAGGAATTACCTTGTAACAGAAGGTGCTCCACTGCATAGCGAAGGTTGTCTTCTCCATATCCTCCAGAGCCATCTTGATCTGGTTGTAGCCAGAAAAACCATCCATGAAGGAGAAGATCTTGTGCTGCGCGGTGTTATCGACTAGGACATCAATGTGAGGAAGTGGGAAGTCTTCCTTGGGGCTTGCCCTATTCAGATCTCGGTAGTCCACACACATCCGTACCTTACAATCCTTCTTAGGTACCGGAACAACGTTGACAACCCACTATAGATAAGAAGTGATAGCTAAGAATCCGGCGTCAAACTACTTCATGACCTCTGCCTTGATTTTCTCTGACATTTCATGGCGCATACGACGAACTTTCTGCTTTATCGGAGGGTAGTCTTCTTTTGTTGGCAGGCGATGTACCACAATATCAGTGTCCAAACCAGGCATATCTTCATAGGACCAGACGAAGATCTTAACATAATCGTGCAACATCTGTATTAGCCGTTGTTAGACACTAGGCTCCAGATTCGCACCTATTTTAACCTCTTTACTGTCTTCCTTTGTACCCAAATTCACTGACTCGACTGGCTCTTCATGAGGCTGTATGGCTCTTTCTTCCTGCTGTAATAGTCTAGCAAGTTCTCTCGGCACCTCACAATCATCCTCACCTTCGTCCTCGGCTTGGTTGATCGGATTTTTGAAGTCATAACTGGCAGTAGCAGAATTGTTATCAATGGGATCCAAAGTGGATATGGATTTGCAGTATGATACGTGAGTGTGTGTAAGAGAATAGCTGTTTTGATAAAATGGGGGACAAAAAAGAAAAACAAGGAGCTCAAAATTTGTAATTCAAGAAAAGTCCAATGTTTTATTGATGATATATGAAAATGACAAATAATAATAAGCCCTCACAAGCGAAGCCAAGGTGCCTCGGGCAAGGCACCAGACTGTAAAGTTTCAAACTGTTTATTACAAATCTTAAAACAAAAGGCAATTACTGTGAAATAAAAGAAACGGGTATGAAGTCCTTCGCCATCCAGTTATTCAGTCCACCACTGGTTGTTGGGTAGATCCAGCTGTCGATGTCTGAATCTTCTTCACTGTCCTCAATTGCATTAACTCCCCGATTGCTGACGCGTAGAGGAGGTCTTCTAATCCGTGTGTGCCTAACAGCCCTTTGAGCCCCTGTAGTAAAGCCCAAACAAAATTTGTCAGTTTTGTGAGTGAAATCAGGGATCCTACCACAATTCATACACCCACCTTCTTCAACAACAGCCCTGGCATCATTGAGAGAAGCCATCTTCAGCGGAGGTTTGTTGGTAGTAACTTCAGTTGACGCCAAAGTCTGGGGGACCTCCTTGAAATTCTGACAAGGAGTCTCTATGAACTGCCCATTCATCTCCACATAACCGAAATAATTGAGATGACTTACCATGTATTCTTCTTCACCTCGCACCGTGACAATTTTCCCTTGTACTTGGTTTTTCAGCATCTGATGGAGTGTGGAAGTGACTGCCCCAGCCCTATGGATCCAAGGACGACCCAACAAGCAGGAATACGATGGTCTAATGTCCATTACATAAAAGGTGGATCCAAAGGTATGAGAACCCACTTTGACAGGGATTTCCACCTCCCCGTGCACCATCCTTTTTGATCCATCAAAAGCCCTGACCACAATGTCACTCGGCTTCAAAGCCAGACCCTCATAGTCCAAACGGTCTAACGCTTTCTTTGGCAGAATATTCAAAAAAGACCCGGTGTCAACCAGCACATGAGCCATAGTGGTGCCTGTTGTACCCCAAAATTTTCCCTCCCATATTCTTCAAAAATTGCAAAGAGTAAGCTTCAAAATCTCCCCAAGGGTTGCACAGTTCAAGGGCCTCCTAACAATCAAAATTAGGGTTTTGGTTCTGACAAGGAAAATGAAGTTTCCAAGGGTCCAATCAAGTCCCACATGCCTACAAACATGGTCAAGCATCCTCATACCAAGTTTCAAGACTTACAGCACAAAATTGCACAGTCAAAAACCCTAATTACCCTACAGTCAACTGTAGGGGCAAAATGATCATTTGACAGTCAAAAGTTCAAATTTTTTGTCAACATCTCATTTTGAATCCACAAACATCATTTGATCAATTGTTGATCATGATTCTCAAAGCTTGGCTCAAAAAGTCTCAAGATGCAAAAGTTTCCATATTTGGACAGTTGAAAAAGTCAACTGTAACTTGACCAAGGAATAACTTCCATATGGTTTATCAGAAAAATTCCATACAAAGCTCATTTTGAAGATAAAGACATTTCCCACAACTCCTCTTCACACTTCAAGTCCAAGAAATGCTCTCACAAAAAGTTATCAATTTCAACATTATAGGTCATTTTCAAAAGTCAACAAAAAGGGACTTTAAGTCAAAGGCCATAACTTGAGATTGGTAAATCAAAAGGACATGGGACCAAAGAAATTGGTTAGAGGACTCAAAGACCTTTCCAAAATGTCCAAGAACATGAGCAAAGCTTAAAAATTAAGCAAGATATGCCTTGTGGAAGTTGGGGAAATTTTGGATATTTTGAAAAGTCAACTTTGCTTCAAATGCCTTAAAATTGCTAATGGGCCTCTTTTTCTTCCAAGAATCATCATCCAAGGCATGTGCACGACCATTTGGCCCAAAGGGAAGTTTTTCATCATTTTTATTTATTTATTTGAATTTTTAATTGCTAATAATTCATTTAATTAAAATAAATATGTGGAAAATACCAAAACTAACTTTTTAAATCTTTTTATGCATGGAATAAGCTCAAGATTTCGTGCATGATCAGATTTGGAAAGAATCAAGGTAATTGAACATGATTTGTATCAAATTTGCATGAAAAAAGATTTGAAAAGATTAGGCAAAATCACAAAATCAAAAGTATTAATTCCATGGATATTTGGCTTATTTTGTTGACCTAAAACACTCACACATATATATACATGCAAACCCTAGAGCCAATGACCTGAAAGCTGCGCAAAAAACACCATAAACAACTTTGAGTTTTTATCAAAAAAGTCAAAAACTGAAAGTGGCCTTAGAGGACGATTCAGAGGAAAAGGTTGATCCCATTAGCTTGCCAAGGCATTACTGAAGCTGCCTGAATACTTTTCCACATCCCTAACGCCCAGAATCGGTATACAGAACTCAAGATTATTCACATTTTTTTCATATTCATGTTTCAATATTCAAGCATTCTCATTGCATTTTTCTTGTGGATTCATACTAATTGATTGATTCTAAAGCTAACTGCATACTTTAATTGAGTTTTCGTGCCAAATTAGAGGATTCACCATTGAAACAGGCTAGGGTTCTTCAAGCTTCAAATTGGGTATTTTTGAATACTGTAAAATTAGAACACCTTAATACCATGATCAAAATCAGGAGGCTTGGACGATTCTAATACACCCCTCGCGCCCAATTTATGAAGCGCCATAGCCTAATCTCTATTTTGGAAAAAGCTGTATTTTGGGGGGGGTTCAAAACCCCCGTTAAATCTTTTTTTTATTTCAGGAACAATGAAGAAGACGACCCTGTGGCAAGCTGTGATTGGCTAATTTGAAATCAACGCGCGCTTTTTTGTTATTTTTGCATCACTGACCACTTTTATCTTATATTATTCATTGGCCATATAATAAACAAAGCGCGCTAAGAGCTCCAGTGGCAGGCATGTGTACTGGTAATCCCTGGGACCTGGGTTCGATTCCCAGGTCCCCCTTTCTATTCCATATTATTTTTCTAATAATGATCCTATGCAGTTCAAGCTTCAGCGTCCACCATGCAACTCACTATCCAGGCATGCCACGCATCTCATGATCCCAATCTAAAGGTGGAGATTTGAAGAACATCCTAGGCGTCAGTCAACGCGTGCACACGCTTCCTGAAAAAGTCAAAAGAGGCCAAAAACTATTGGGCCAGAATTACTGAGTTTAACCTCCAATTGGGGACAGAACCCCCCATGGTTTGCATTTCATTCTTTTTTTCATTTTTTTGTTTTCTTTATTTTAATTAGTTTTAATATAATTCTTTGAATTAATATTTTCATAAAAAATATAAAAATAATATAAAAATCAGAAAGTCATAAAAAATCAAAAATATATTTTATTTTAATATTTTTGTAAATAAAGTCTCATTAATTAATTAGTTTTTTTTTATTCTAGGATTAACTTTAATATTTTCCAATAAACTTAAAATTTGTAGAATTAGGGTTTTTAATCAATTTTTATCTTTTTCTTTTCTTTTCTCATTACTAATAATTAATTATTTATTTTCGTAAATCAAATTGCATTAATTAATTAGGTTTAATTTTAGGTAATTTTCATATTTTCTTAATAAATTAAAAATAGCTAGAATTAGGTTTAAATTTCATTAAATTCACATAAAAAACCATAAATAAAAAAAAACCTCATTTTAATTTCATTAATTTAATAATATAATTTAATTTCATTAAAAAGGGTCCAACGCCCTCGCTTTCAATTTTAATTCAATTCGCACATTTATTTCTTTTCTTTATAATTATTAATGTAATTCTCCCAAGGCCATGTAAATTAAATATTTATCTTTCGTACTTTATTTCTTTATTTTTTGTCAAAATCGGGTCCTGGATTTTAATTTGGCGATGTGGACCCGCGCCTTTGTAATAGTTTAGGAACTTTTAATTCCGCACTTCTTTTTAACTGTTAATAATGGCATGCAAGAATGAATGACAAAATAAAAACAAACGCGTAGATCACCCATGACATGAATAAGACAAAAATAAATGAATCTGACACGCAAATCACACACCACCCCTAGGGTACGCCTCACTGTTGCCTTGCCTCTCGAAAGGTGATCGTCGATTAGACGATGTCTTAGTAAGTCCTCATGATCCGGGAACCTGGCATGAGGGTAGCTTCTAAGGTGTCTTCCCATTGCTCCGATGATCACCATGTCCCGAACCTCGAATTGACCCGAACACCTCCAACGGTGGTGCTACCTACCTCTCAATAGTGG
The DNA here is from genome assembly GCA_948472305.1 of Vicia faba. Lineage (NCBI taxonomy): Eukaryota > Viridiplantae > Streptophyta > Magnoliopsida > Fabales > Fabaceae > Vicia > Vicia faba. The sequence continues at coordinate 553,539,927 of OX451738.1, read as the reverse complement.
GATGGCACTACTTTAAGGACATTTACACAGACGAATTCCTTAGGGTAGGTAGACGACTCTAGATACTTGCTCTAATTTCAAAACAAATCAAAAATACTTTTCACACCGACACCTTTTCAAAAAGCTTTCGAAAGAAACTTTTCAAACACTCTTGAGGACCGATACGAGAGTCGAACTGGAATTTTCAAAGAAACTTTTTAAAACCCACAGTTGAAAAGCAAACAAACCACTTTTGAAAACACAATGAGCAAGTATCTAAGAGCCCATGGATAACCATGGATAGAAAGGGTGATAACACCTTCCCTTTCTATAATCTACCTCCCGAACCGAGAGCAATCTCTATAAGGAATTTTTCTGTGCTTTTGTCCTTTCCATTTGGAGAAAATAAAAGACGGTGGCGACTCTTGCTTCCGCGACATTTCGCGAACCAGCGTTAAACAGTCAGTTCCAGATCCACCGATCACAGAACTGGCGACTCTGCTGGGGAATCTTATAAAGTGAGGTGTACCTTAGGGTTTAGTTCATAACTGTGTTTTCAATTGTATTGATTTGATTGCTTTAAATTGTGGGTTGCATGGGAGTTACATAGATCCTAACCCGGATCTGGGGATACCTTCTTAGAAAGTAGCAACAAGGCTGTGAGGGAACTGTGCGGGGTATACCGACATGGTTGAAACAGTATGCTACGTTGATGTGGCACTTTGGTGTGTACCGGTAACCCTTGAGTTCAGTCAAGGAGAGTACGGGGCCTCCGCGTGGTGTCGTGAAGCATCAACTGACCTTAGGAACCTTAATTGGACTATCTTGGCCTCTTTAGGGTAGTGAGATAACTGACTTTGGTGCAGTCCGAGGTTGGTTGATACACGATACTACACTCAATTGAGGGTTGCTTTCCTGGAATATTTCGGTCGCCAGTTCAGTGGCTAAATCGAAACGATGAACAATGAAAGCAATCCCGTGATATTGGGACCCTTAGAACCCGGTTACTTCTAATAGGACAGGTTGAGCCCACCAACTTCAAGAGGGTACTACCCAAACCCCATGCTGGCCTTAAACTCTAAGAGCTTGTCTTGTGTGCCTTGTGTGCCTTAAATGTTTGTCTTTGTAAATATCTGTGGTGTGTTTAATCATAGCATCATGACATCATCCAGCATCATATGTATTGAATAACCATTTCAGGGGTTCGAATCTTCATCTTTGTTCTTGTTTTGTAGGACATGGAAACTGTTCGCGGAAAGACAATTCAAATCAGCCTTGTAAGGATCCCTCCTCAGCTTAAGGAACTTATATCCAGGATTCCCGAGAGCTCTTCATTCAGTGAAAGACATGGAAGACTCATTAGCTTGGTCAACACCAACATTGAGGAAGATATGATAAAGGTCCTATTCCAATTCTTTGACCCTCTGCATCACTGTTTCACCTTCTTGGATTATCAGCTGGTACCTACATTGGAGGAGTTCTCCCGGCTCCTGAAGATCCATATCCTTGATCAACTACCCTACAACGGTACGGAAAAGGAACCCAAGCTTGAAGAGATTGCTAAAGCCTTGCACCTACAATCATCTGACCTCAAGGGACATTGGGAAGTTAGAAGTGGTATCAAAGGGTTCTTAGCCAGGTTTCTGTTTGAAAAGGCCCATGAATGTTGGAACTCCCTTGACTTACAAGCTTTTGAAGAAGTTGTGGCCCTTCTTGTCTATGGTTTGGTGTTGTTCCCTAACCCAGATCAGCTTATAGATATCAGTGCTGTCCAGATCTTTATGTCCAGGAATCCTATACCTACGTTGCTGGGGGACATCCTTCACTCATGTTACACTCGAACCATGAGAAAAAGAGGTGTCCTTATGTGTTGCACTCCTCTCTTGGGAAGGTGGTTTATTTCGCACCTTCCACAATCAGTTTTGAAGAACAGGCGGGGTTTGAGATGGTCACAACGGTTGATGACTCTTACACATGCAGATATACATTGGTGCCCTAGATCCAGAGAAGATGTCACTATCATTGATCGTTGCGGGGAGTACCCTAATGTTCCTTTACTTGGAATCAGAGGAGGTATTACTTACAACCCATGCCTGGCTTGGAGACAGTTTGGTTATGCTCGGAGGGATGGCCCTCATGATATGTTAATTCCTGACATAGTTTTTGACTTCGACAACGATGCACAAGGACTTCGCCAGAGATTCATCAGAGCTTGGAGGATGCCCAGTAGGATAGACAGTAAGACACTGGGGCACAGGAATTCCATCCCATTGGAACCTTATCTCAAGTGGGTATGGGCCCGCTCCCAGAAGTTAGTAATGCCTTATCCTCATATGCTCCCAGTAATTAAGGAGCCAGTCTTGGAAGGAGAGATGTCCTACATCATTCAGCATCCTGATATGCCCACGTCTTGGGAAGAAATGCAGAAGAGCTGGATCCAGCTTAAGGAAGAACGGAATTCTCTTGAGACCAGTCTACATGCTAGTGAGAAGAAGGTCTTGGAGCTCACCCTCCTATTGCATAAGGAGAGGAATCTCAACACCTACATAGCTCCAAAGAGGATGCGTAGTGTCTTTTGGGATTGATTTGCTTTGTAATTTGTGCCCATGAGGCTTTGATGTACTGAACAATTATTTCCTTAATGATAACGTGTGTTCCTTTTTGTCTACAACAAATTTGAACTTTTGAACCCTTGAATGCATTGCATAAACACATATCATTCATCATGTGCATAGCAGGTTTTCTTCTTTTCAGGTTGCTTACCGTTCTTCGCTGTTTATTTCAGCATCATGAATCCTGACTCATCATCAACCGAGATATCCATCAAGGCTCTTCAGGCGCAGAATGCGCAATTTCAGGAACTAATCATGGGTTTGGCTCAGGGCCAAGAAGAGCTGAAGGCTCTGCTCCTGAAGAAGGAGAAGAAGAAGAAGAGGAGAACTGTCCTTTTCAACTCGGGCCGAAGGTTTGGCAACACTCTGCAAAATGAAGAGGCTGGTTCTTCTATAGGCAAGGGTACTCCCCAAGAGGGAAAAGGTCCTAGTCCGGTGGTCTCTGACAACGAGACTGATTTTGATGAGGAACAGTATCCTCCTGCAGAAGACAGATACAAGCAGTTGGAGGACAGGTTGAATGCTATGGAGATCCAACAAGTGCCTGGGCTGGATTTCGGAGACTTGGGTTTGTCTACTGGTGTGATCATTCCCCATAAGTTCAAAGCACCATCCTTTACGAAGTATGATGGGGCGTCTTGTCCCAAGCTACACCTCAGGTCTTATGTGCGGAAGATTCAACAGTACTCAGTGGATAAGAACTTGTGGATCCACTTCTTCCAGGAGAGTCTTTCAGGGACTCATATCGAATGGTTCTATCAGCTGGATGGGACCAAGGTTCGTAACTGGGAGGAGTTGGCTACTGCTTTCTATAAGCAGTATCAATATAATGCCGACCTTGCCCCTACACGTACCCAACTCCAGGGTATGTCGTTAGGGTCAAGTGAAGGTTTTAAAGAGTACGCACAGAAGTGGAGGGATCTGGCTGGCAGGGTGCAGCCTTCGTTGACTGACCGGGAGTTGGTAGACATGTTCTTGGGGACCCTATCTGGGCCATTTTTCAATCATCTTATCGGTAACTCATCTGCAGGGTTTACTGATCTTATTCTGACTGGAGAGAGAATAGAGGCTGGGATGAAGTCTGGTAAAATTCAGAAGGGTGCATCATCAAGTTCTGAAAAGAAGCCCTTTAAGAAGGAGGCTAGTGCTGTATATGGTTCTAGAAGACAAGAGAAATCTGAGCGCCGCTAGTCTGTCAACGCGGTGATGATTGTTAAGCCTGTTGCCGCTCCTCGGCAAACTAATCCACCAAGGGCTGAAAGACCTAGAAGGGAATTCACCCGTTTGAGTATGACTTTATCGCAAATCTTGCCACAATTACTATCCACCAACTTAGTGACTGTCAGAGAGGCCCCGAAAGTTGTGAACACTGCCTCCCCCAAATACAATCCAAATGCTCGTTGTGCTTATCACTCCAATAGCCCGGGGCATTCCACTGATGACTATTGTGTTAGAACAATGTTTGAATCTAGTACCCTATATTTAAGTTTTGATGATAACAAAGTGAAAAGATATAGTATTTAAATGTTTCATGATTGAATTATATGCTGCCTAAAATTACTATGCTCTGACTTGCAGATATGCTGATTAAAATAAGCAAGATCACTTATTCAGCATCAGAATATGATTTGATACACCAGCATCAGAAGTTGCTGAATCAGAACGTGAAGATCAGATGATCAACGCTCGTACATGCTGAAGCTTGATGAACAGAACTGCGCGTAAACACTCTGATACAGAAACAAATAGTTCATCAGCAGCGAAGCAGAATCAGAATGAGCCAAGCCAGAACGTGCATTGAAGAAGCAACGGTACTGTGCATTGAACGCTAATTAATTTCAACGGCATCATTCTAGACAAGATCTGCTCAAAAAGGAAAGCTTGTTATTAGCATTGAATCAAAGATATTGCATTCAACGTTCATCTTCTCAAGTGCTATATAAACAAGGCTTCGAAGATTATCATGGCTAATGCTCTCCAATTCTCTACACGCACAAAGCTGAACAATAATCTTCATCTACCAGTTTTGCTAAACCAACAAACTCTGATACTCCATTAGCGTTTAGCAACCTAGTATTCTAAGCTTAATTTGTGTATACATCACAGTTGTGATATAGTTTTGTAGAAAACATTTACACACATTTGTTTTATACCTTTGTAAGAAAGTGTTGCCTTGACAAACCGGATTGTGGTTTGAATCAAGAAGGCTTTAGCAGTTGTTAAAGCAGATTTGTATTCAGTTGAATATAGTGAATTAAGACCTCGTTGGAGAGAGGCGAAATCACCTTGACGGATGGACTGGAGTAGTTTGAGATCAAACGAACCATGATAAAAATATCTTGTCAATTGCTTTAAGTTTCCAGTTTTACAATTCAACCCCCCCTTCTTGTGTTTTTCACCCCTTCAATTGGCATCAGAGCGCCTGGTTCTGAGCTAAAACACTTAACCGTGTCAGTACAAGATCCAGCGTCAGAAAAACACAATGGCAGGAAACAACTCTCATTTCAGCAATGACACCAATGAGGACAGAGACAGATTCAGCGGCAAACCTCCAGTCTTTGATGGAGAAAACTTTGATTACTGGAAAGACAGAATTGAAAGCTTCTTTCTAGCACATGATGCTGATCTGTGGGATATGGTGACAGATGGATACACGCACCCTGTGAATGCAACTGGTCAGAAGATTGAAAGAAAATCAATGACTGATCAACAAAAGCGTGACTTCAAGAATCACCATAAGGCCAGAACCATCCTCCTCAGTGCCATCTCCTATACTGAGTATGAGAAGATCTCCAACAGAGACACAGCTAAGAACATCTTTGATTCTCTCAGAATGACGCATGAGGGCAACGTTCAAGTCAAAGAAACAATAGCTCTGGCGCTCATTCAGAAGTATGAGGCGTTTAAAATGGAAGAATATGAATCCATTGAAACTATGTTCTCTAGATTCCAGATTCTGGTAGCTGGTCTCAAAGTTCTGGACAAAGGATACTCTACTGCTGACCATGTCAAGAAGATAATCAGAAGTTTACCCAAGCAGTGGAGGCCTATGGTTACTGCTCTGAAGCTGGCGAAAGATCTCAACAAAATCACTCTGGAGGAACTCATAAGCTCCCTCAGAAGTCATGAGATAGAGCTAGAAGCTGACGAGCCTCAGAAGCAAGGTAAGCCTTTAGCTTTAAAATCTAACAGAAAATCTGAATCTAAAGTTTTGCAGGCAGTTGAAGAAACATCTGATGGATCCTCATCAGAAGAAGACGAACTTTCCCTTCTCTCCAGAAGAGTAAATCAACTGTGGAAGCAAAGACAAAGGAAGTTCAGGAATCCCAGAAGATCTGATCAGAACGAGTCTTCTTCCAGATACAGAAGGACAGATTCTTCCTCTGGATACAGAAGATCTGAAGGCTCCTCCGGTAGCAAGAAGCCAAATACAAAAGACATCATCTACTACGAGTGCAATGAGCAAGGACACTACAAGAGTGACTGCCCAAAGCTTCAGAGGGAAAAGCCCAAAAAGAAGTTTGGAAGAGAGAAGAAGAAAAGTCTCATGGCCACATGGGATGACTCTGACTCGTCTGAAGCTGACTCAGAATCAGATGATGAAAGGGCAAACATAGCGCTCATGGCTAACATTCCAGATGACAGTGAAGCTTCTGAATCAGACTCAGAATCAGACACAGAAGAGGTATTCCCTAACTTCGCTGTTAATTTTACAAAGGCTGAACTTGCTGAAAGCCTCAATGAAATTCTGGAACGCTATCAGCAGATTAGAGCTAAATTCAGAGACCTGAAAAGGACTCTTGAATCTGACTCTAATAAGTCTGAGAGTCTCAAATTGGAAAACTCTGAGCTGAGAGATAAAATTTCAAAACTAGAAAACTCTTTACAAAACTCTCAGAAGGAACCAATTTCTGAAACTCCCAGCAACGCTGATGAGATCATCAAGGAGTATGATCATAGTTTCCAGAAGTTCCTTGCTAAAAGCATAGATAGAAGCAGAATGGCTTCAATGATCTATGGAGTTAGCAGAAACGGCAGGAAAGGAATAGGATACCTAGGTAAGGTTCCTACACCTAAGAATGTCATGGATTTAACCATTAAACACACTCCTTTAAATTCACACTTTGTGTATGGTCACACACATGACATCAAATATACTAGTAGTAAGCACTCTGTGAAACCAAAATTCAACCAGAGTTTTGGTAAAACTAACAAATCAGGACCCAAGAAGATCTGGGTACCTAAGGATAAAATAATACATGTTGCAGATATCTTTAGCAGCAAGTCAGAAACACCAGTCATGGTACCTGGACTCTGGCTGCTCACGACACATGACGGGAAGAAGGCATATGTTCCAAAGCCTGGAACTTAAGCCTGGAGGCCACGTTGGCTTTGGAGGCAATCAGAGGGGAAAGATAATTGGCTCTGGAACTGTAGGTAACGGAAATCTTCCCTCTATTAATAATGTTCTGCTAGTTGATGGATTGATGCATAATCTGTTATCCATAAGTCAATTAAGTGATAACGGTTATGATATAATCTTTAATCAAAAATCATGTAAAGCTGTTAGTCAGAAAGATGGGACTATCCTGTTTAATGGAAAGAGGAAAAACAACATTTACAAAATCAAACTTTCTGAACTAAAGAGTCAGAACGTAAAATGTCTTCTGTCTGTTAACAACGAGCAGTGGATCTGGCACAGAAGATTGGGGCATGTTAGTATGAGAAGAATATCTCAGATTAACAAACTCAATCTGGTCAGAGGACTTCCAAATTTGAAGTTCAATTCAGATGCTCTGTGTGAAGCATGTCAGAAAGGCAAATTTTCAAAACCTTCTTTTAAATCCAAAAATGTTGTTTCTACCTCTAAGCCATTAGAACTTCTGCACATTGACTTATTTGGACCAGTTAAAACTGCTTCAGTCAGTGGCAAGAAGTATGGGTTAGTAATCGTAGATGACTATAGCAGATGGACATGGGTAAAGTTCTTAAGACACAAGGACGAGTCACACTCTGTGTTTGTTACCTTCTGTAACCAAGTTCAGAATGAAAAAGATCTTAGAATCGTTAAAGTCAGAAGTGATCATGGTGGAGAATTTGAAAATAAAGATTTTGAGTCATTCTTTAATGACAAAGGCATTCTGCATGATTTCTCTTGTCCTAGAACTCCCCAACAAAATGGAGTTGTAGAACGAAAGAACAGAACATTGCAAGAAATGGCCAGAACCATGATCAATGAGACAAACGTTGCTAAGACTTTCTGGGCAGAGGCAATAAACACAGCGTGCTACATTCAGAATAGAATCTCAATAAGACCTATTCTGGAAAAGACTCCATATGAATTGTGGAAGAACAGAAAGCCCAACATTTCGTATTTTCATCCATTTGGATGTACTTGCTATATATTGAATACGAAGAATTATTTGAACAAGTTTGATTCTAAGGCACAGAAGTGTATTATGTTAGGATACTCTGAACGCTCAAGAGGGTACAGAGTATACAATACAGAAACACAGATTGTGGAAGAATCAATCAGTGTTCGTTTTGATGACAAGCTTGACTCTGAAAAGTCAAAGCAGAATGAAAATCTTGCAAGTATAGAAATTGAATTTGCAGGTTCTGAAGACAAGTCATCAGAAGCTCTCAACACAGACATTCCTTCAACGTCTGAAAGAAGCAATGCTAGAAATCCTACAACTGCTGCTGATCAACCTCAGAAGAGATTACCCAGAAGCAGTTTGGATCACCCAGAAGAGACTATCCTAGGAAGAAAGGAAGATCCAATCAGAACAAGAGCAAGCTTCAGAAACTCTGAAGAAACTCTTATGGGACTTGTGTCTCTGATTGAACCTTCTTCTATTGATGAAGCACTTCTGGATAATGACTGGATTCTGGCAATGCAAGAAGAGCTGAATCAATTCACCAGAAACGACGTATGGGATCTCGTTCCAAGACCAAAAGGATTCAACGTCATTGGAACAAGATGGGTGTTCAGAAACAAGCTCAATGAACAAGGTGAAGTCGTCAGAAATAAGGCACGACTGGTTGCACAAGGTTATAGTCAGCAAGAGGGGATAGACTATACAGAAACCTTTGCCCCAGTCGCCAGGTTAGAATCTATCAGACTTTTAATCTCATTTGCTGTTAATAGAGGCATCACTCTGTATCAGATGGATGTCAAAAGTGCATTCTTAAATGGTTATATAGAAGAAGAAGTTTATGTTCACCAACCCCCAGGTTTTGAAAATACAAAACATCCAGAACATGTTTTCAAACTGAAAAAGTCACTGTATGGTCTGAAACAAGCTCCCAGAGCTTGGTATGAAAGGCTAAGTAACTTTCTGCTTGAAAATGAATTCACCAGAGGGAAAGTGGACACTACTCTATTCTGTAAAACAGTTAAGAGTGACATTTTAGTCTGTCAAATTTATGTTGATGATATTATTTTTGGTTCTACTAATCCTTCTCTTGGAAGAAAATTTGCTAAGTGTATGCAGGCAGAATTTGAGATGAGCCTCATGGGGGAACTGAAATTCTTTCTAGGAATTCAGATCAATCAAACTCCAGAGGGAACTTACATTCATCAGAGCAAATACATCAGAGATCTTCTGAAGAAATTTGACCTCTCAGAATGTAAACCATCAAAGATTCCAATGCATCCCACGTGCATTCTGGAAAGAGAAGAGGTAAGCAAAAGCGTAGAACAGAAGGTCTACAGAGGTATGATTGGTTCTCTCCTCTATCTGACTGCTTCAAGACCTGATATTTTATTCAGCGTATGTATTTGTGCTAGATTCCAATCAGATCCTAGAGAATCTCACTTAACAGCTGTTAAGCGAATTTTCAAGTATCTGAAAGGTACTACTAATCTGGGTTTGTTTTATAGAAAATCTAGTGATTACAGCTTAGTAGGCTACTGTGATGCTGATTTTGCTGGAGACAGAGTGGAACGTAAAAGTACTTCTGGAAGCTGCCAGTTTCTGGGAGAAAATCTGATCTCATGGTCCAGCAAAAGGCAATCAACAATTGCTCTGTCAACAGCAGAAGCTGAGTACATAGCAGCAGCAGGATGTAGCACACAAATGCTCTGGATGAAAAGTCAGCTTGAAGACTTCTAGATTTTTGAGAGTAACATTCCTATTCTTTGTGATAATACTTCTGCTATTTGCTTAAGTAAGAATCCTATTTTACATTCTAGAGCTAAGCATATAGAAATAAAACATCATTTCATTAGGGACTATATTCAGAAAAGTATTTTAAACTTGAAATTTATAGATACAGACCATCAATGGGCTGATATCTTTACTAAACCCCTTTCAGAAGATAGGTTTAATTTCATTCTGAAACATCTCAGCATGAAAGTATGCCCAGAATGAAAATGTTTTAATTCCATGTATTTATCTTCAGAATGTAATCATATTACTGTGAACTTCTGATCAATCTCCTTTCAGAAAGATAGAACATGCAGATTGTATCAGATGCAAGTCTAAAGATCTGAGAGTCTAATCTCAAAGACAGACGTGCTGATCACTACATCAAACAAGTGTCATCCAATCATCAGCAAATCCCTGAAGCAGAACGCGTGCACGCTTCTGAGAAGGCAAAGCGCTGATTGGGTGCATTGAGACACATGTCTGGTAACCGTTTTTAAGTATCTTTCTCAAATCCCCCAAAATCAGCAAGCATTTAATGCAAAGTAATCACGCTTGTTAATGGCAATCATTATTTTTTTTCTCTCTCTTAAAAACGTTTTATTTTTCAAAATAATTTTTGAAAAACTCTATTTAAGCACATTAATCCTTCATGTTTATTCTTTACGCTTTCTCATAATCTCTGAAACTTTTTTCTGCATAGTTCTGAGAAGCTCCCTCCTTCTGAAAGTTCTCAAGCTTCCTTGGACAGGCAGGCTCTGGAAGAATTAAGGCTGAATGACTTGCGTCTACAGCAGCGGATGGAAGAGAATGATCAGAAGATGGAAGCAAGAATGAATGTTCAGGACAGCAAAATTGACACTGTTGTCACCATGGTTCAGAAGCAGAATGAAACTTCTGAAAAGATTCAAGCGATGCTGGAAAGCCTGTTCTCACGCATGCCCCCACAACCTTAAAATTTTTTTCCATGCATGACATTCTCTATGTTTTCTTCATTTTCTGATGTACTGTTTTGAATATTTTTGTGTAATGTTCCTTTGCTCTGAACTATTTTAATATAATCTGTTTTTCTGATCTAAATTGTTTTAGCACATCACTAACACTTTTTGATTGCTGACAAAAAGGGGGAGAACAAGAATGATATTTAAAATCAATAACGGCTAACTAGACATAAACTCTCAAACATTCTAACTCTATTACTTGAAATGTTTTTCTGTTTTGTTTTTAAGTCTACAGGCACAAGAAAGCTCTTGAACACTATGAAGACTAGAAGCTAGAAGCTCTGATCAAAATGTAGAAGCTCATGTTGCTCTGATCAAATATGAAGTTCTGATATATGAAGCTCTGATCGTCCTAACACTCTGATCCGAAGTAAAGCTCTGACAGGAAAAGCTCTGAAGCTCTGCTCTCTGATAAGTCAAAGGCCTATAATCTGATGTTCAAAGATAGAAAAAGATCTGATCCTGAAGAACACGCATATCAAAGGGAAGTAACAAACTCAGGGGGAGTATCTCTTAAACTCTGATTTCTCTTTACTTCTTAACTCTGAAACATTTCCTAGATACCTTTTTCACGTTATTTTTTATTTAAAATATCTAGTTTTTGTCAACATCAAAAAGGGGGAGATTGTTAGAACAATGTTTGAATCTAGTACCCTATATTTAAGTTTTGATGATAACAAAGTGAAAAGATATAGTATTTAAATGTTTCATGATTGAATTATATGCTGCCTAAAATTACTATGCTCTGACTTGCAGATATGCTGATTAAAATAAGCAAGATCACTTATTCAGCATCAGAATATGATTTGATACACCAGCATCAGAAGTTGCTGAATCAGAACGTGAAGATCAGATGATCAACGCTCGTACATGCTGAAGCTTGATGAATAGAACTGCGCGTAAACACTCTGATACAGAAACAAATAGTTCATCAGCAGCGAAGCAGAATCAGAATGAGCCAAGCCAGAACGTGCATTGAAGAAGCAACGGTACTGTGCATTGAACGCTAATTAATTTCAACGGCATCATTCTAGACAAGATCTGCTCAAAAAGGAAAGCTTGTTATTAGCATTGAATCAAAGATATTGCATTCAACGTTCATCTTCTCAAGTGCTATATAAACAAGGCTTCGAAGATTATCATGGCTAATGCTCTCCAATTCTCTACACGCACAAAGCTGAACAATAATCTTCATCTACCAGTTTTGCTAAACCAACAAACTCTGATACTCCATTAGCGTTTAGCAACCTAGTATTCTAAGCTTAATTTGTGTATACATCATAGTTGTGATATAGTTTTGTAGAAAACATTTACACACATTTGTTTTATACCTTTGTAAGAAAGTGTTGCCTTGACAAACCGGATTGTGGTTTGAATCAAGAAGGCTTTAGCAGTTGTTAAAGCAGATTTGTATTCAGTTGAATATAGTGAATTAAGACCTCGTTGGAGAGAGGCGAAATCACCTTGACGGGTGGACTGGAGTAGTTTGAGATCAAACGAACCAGGATAAAAATATCTTGTCAATTGCTTTAAGTTTCCAGTTTTACAATTCAACCCCCCCTTCTTGTGTTTTTCACCCCTTCATATTGGGCCTTAAGGAACAAGCTACAGGACCTTATTGATGCGAAGGAGGTACAGTTTGAGGCATCTGAGAAGCCTAATGTAGTGACAGCTCCCCTGCCAGCTCATGGAGTGAATGCTATTGGGGATGAGGATGAAGTGGATGAAGCCGAGTTTGATAGCTGGATTTACCCGGCAACCGACAGTGAACCTAACAATTGGATTGCAAAGGACAACCTACTTGTTTCTCTTGTTACTGAGTAAACTTCTTTGTTTTGTTATTTGTAATAAACAATTAAAACTCTATGGCCCGGTGTCTTACCCGGGGCACCGTGGCTTCATTTGTGAGGGCATATAAATTGTCATTTCATATATCATAAATAAAGATCTTGGACGTTTTCTCGCATTTCAAATCTTATGCTCCTTTTCTGTCTTTCCTTCCTTTATATATTTCAAAACAGCTGTATTTACACACACTCACTCATACAGGTTTCAATCCACTCTGGATCTCACTGGTAACGACTCTGCTACTGCCAGTTATGACTTTGAAAATCCGATCAACTTAGCCGAAGACGAAGGTGAAGATGATTGCGAAGTGCCTGGCGAGCTTGCAAGACTGTTACTCCAGGAAGAGAGGGAAATTCAACCACATGAAGAGCCAGTGGAAACACTAAACCTGGGTACTGATACAGACAAAAAGGAGGTAAAAATTGGTGCCAACCTAGAGCTCAGCGTGAAGCAACGGTTGACTCAGATGCTACATGATTATGTGGAGATCTTCGCCTGGTCCTACAAAGACATGCCCGGGTTGGATACCGACATTGTGGTACATCATTTGCCTACCAAGGAAGACAGCCCGCCGGTCAAGCAAAAGGTTCGTCGCATGCGTCCAGAGATGTCTGAGAAGATCAAAGCTGAGGTTATGAAACAGTTTGATGTCGGGTTTCTTGCAGTGACGTCTTACCCTCAGTGGGTTGCCAATGTGGTGCCGGTACCAAAGAAGGACGGTAAGGTCAGAATGTGTGTCGATTACAGGGATCTGAACAGGGCCAGCCCCAAAGATGACTTCCCCCTACCTCACATTGATGTCCTTGTTGATAATACAGCTCAGCACAAGGTGTTCTCTTTCATGGATGGTTTTTCAGGTTACAATCAGAGCAAGATGGCACCTGAAGACATGGAAAAAACTACCTTTGTTACTCAGTGGGGCACCTTCTGCTAGAAGGTCATGCCTTTTGGACTGAAGAACGCTGGGGCAACCTACCAACGTGCCATGGTTGCCTTATTTCATGACATGATCCATCATGAGATAGAAGTGTATGTTGACGACATGATCGCAAGGTCCCAGACTGAGGAAGAACACCTAGATCATCTGCAGAAACTGTTTGACCGTCTGAAGTTGTACAAGCTGAGGTTGAACCCGAACAAGTGCACCTTCGGGGTAAGATCTGGAAAGTTGCTAGGCTTCGTTGTAAGTGATAAGGGTATTCAAGTGGACCCTGCCAAGGTTAAAGCTATTCAAGAGATGCCTGTTCCTAAGATAGAGAAAGAGTTCAGAGGCTTTTTAGGACGCCTGAATTACATTGCTCGGTTCATCTCGCACCTAACTGCTACCTGTGAGCCAATCTTCAAGCTGCTGAAGAAAGATCAGGTAGTACGTTGGAATGATGAATGTCATGCCGCTTTTGACAGAATCAAGGAGTATCTCCAAGAACCACTCATCCTTATGCCACCGGTTGAGGAGAGACCTCTAATACTATACCTGACAGTACTTGACAACTCAATGGGGTGTGTGCTGGGGCAGCATGACGAGTCTGGCCGAAAAGAGCACGCCATTTATTACCTTAGCAAAAAGTTTACCGACTGTGAGACCCGATACTCACTGCTTGAGAAAACTTGTTGTGCTTTGGTATGGGCTTCTCGCCGGCTGAGACAGTATATGCTGACTCACACTACCTTGTTAATCTCAAAGATGGATCCTATAAAGTACATATTCGAAAAGCCTGCTCTGTCTGGGAGAATAGCAAGATGGCAAATGATCTTGACGGAATACGACATTCAGTATACGACCCAGAAAGCCATCAAGGGAAGTGTATTGGCAGACCACTTAGCACATCAGGCAGTAGACGACTATCAGTCAATGAACTTCGAGTTTCCGGATGAGAGCATCATGATAGTGACTGGTTGTGAAGTACCTGGACCGGATGAAGGACCTGAGGAAGGATCCCGATGGTCTATGCACTTTGACGGAGCCTCCAATGCTTTGGGTAACGGTATCGGCGCTGTGATTATATCCCCTCAAGGCACCCATACTCCACTCACTGCCCGACTATGTTTCAACTGTACCAACAACATGGCGGAGTATGAGGCGTGCATCATGGGTCTTCAATCTGCGATCGACCTAAGGATCAAGTATTTGAGTGTCTTCGGAGATTCCTCTCTTGTGATCAATCAGATCAAAGGAGAGTGGGATACGAAACATCCGAATCTTATTCCTTACAGAGAATGTGTGTTGACGTTGATCCCCCACTTCACAGAGATAACCTTTGAACACTTCCCGAGAGAGGAGAATCAGCTGGCGGACGCGTTAGCTACAATGTCTTCTATGTTCAAGGTCAAATGGGATAATGAGGCTCCCCGGATCATCATCTGGAAACTGGACGAACCGGCATACTGTTGTGATCTCGAAACTGAATTGGTGACTGAGAAGCCTTGGTACCATGAGGTGAAGAGATATTTGGAAGCTCAGGAATACCCTGAAGGTGCGTCTATCAAAGATAAGAAGTTTCTGAGGAGGTTCGCAGCAAAGTTCTTCCTTAGCAACGGCATCCTGTACAAGCGAAACCATGATTCGACCTTACTGTGTTGTGTGGATAAAACTGAAGCAGAAAGGATCATGGAAGAGCTACATGAAGGGACCTTTGGTACACATTCCAGTGGACACACTATGGCGAAGAAGATCCTTCGGGCAAGGTATTTCTGGTCCACCATGGAAGCTGACTGCTACCAACATTCCCGGACATGCCACAAATGCCAGATTTATGCAGATAAAGTGCATGTTCCTCCAGTTCCTCTAAATGTTCTGACTGCACCTTGGTCGTTTGCAATGTGGGGCATAGACATGATCGGTGAGATTAAACCTACGGCATCTAACGGGCATCGCTTCATCCTGGTAGCGATTGATTACTTCATAAAGTGGGTCGAAGCAGCTTCCTACGCTACGGTAACCAAGACTGTTGTGGGACGGTTCATTCGGCATAATCTGATCTGTCGATACGGCGTCCCAGAAAGAATCATTACAGACAACGGTACCAATCTTAATAACAAGATGATCACTGAGCTCTGCGAGCAGTTTAAGATACAGCACCACAATTCTTCTCCTTACAGACCGAAGATGAATGGGGCTGTAGAAGCAACAAATAAGAATATCAAGAAAATCGTGCAGAAGATGACAGTGACTTATAAAGATTGGCACGAGATGTTACCGTTCGCTCTACATGGGTACCGTACCTCAGCCAGGACGTCAACCGGGGCAACTCCTTTCTCCTTGGTCTACGGCATGGAGGCAGTCTTACCGATCGAAGTGCAAATACCCTCTCTCCGGATAATGAAGGATGCAAATCTGAACGAAGATGATTGGATCCAGACACGACTTGATCAATTAAACCTCATTGATGAAAAGAGACTTGCTGCTATCTGTCATGGTCAGACGTATCAGAAACGGATGATCAAGGCATTTAACAAAAAGGTCAGACCACAAGAGTATCAAGTTGGGGATCTGGTAATCAAGCGAATCATCCTTCCTCAGAGTGATCCAAGTGGAAAATGGACCCCCACGTACGAAGGGCCATTTGTGGTTAAACATGTGTTCTCAGGAGGAGCCATGATTCTAACCAACATGGATGGTGACGACCTTCCTCACCCCGCCAATGCAGACATAGTAAAAAGATACTACGCATAAAAACGACCCGCTAGGCTGACATGCCTAGGCAAAAATTAGGGCTTCCCGGCGAACCAAAAGGGTTCGGGCAAAATGAAGGGATGAAATGAAAAAATCTGTACACCCGGCAAGTCGAAAACCTGAAAAGGCGGCTTGGGCAAAAATGGGTATCCCGGTGGACTGAAAACCCGAAAGGGCGGTCCAGGCAAAAGTTAGGGATAAAGCATAATACTATGTCTCATTGGATCACTTTGCATCTAGAATCTGGTATCTTCATCAAGTTCAGACGACATCGATCAGTCAGCTTCACCTTCAACTATGGTCATCAAGTGATGAGACGTTCAAAGACATAAAGGCGATAGCAGAGTTGAAACCCAGTGGATCATTCATTTCACACAGCTGTTTTATTTTCTCTTATACAAAATTTGTATAAACTCTTTTGTTCGGCGGCGTTCTCCTACTAGGACGTCAGCCTCTTGTACATAAACGCCTATTTTACAGGCAAATTCAAAATCAATACAAAATCACTTTTCAGTTAAAATTGCCAATTGTTTTTTCCTTTTCTGTTTTGTTTGCGAAGAACGTCCAAGGTTCAATTTGTGATATATGCATTGACAATAATTTGCTAACTCATGAATATTTGCATACGAAACAAAGGATTAATTACAGGTAACATTAGAAGCAGGGGCAATAAAGAGTTGTCTAAGCAATCTAATTGTTCTATCCTCCAAGGTACCAAGGTAGGTTCAGCTAAAGAACATAACCAGACATCTTAAACTCCCCAGAGAGTGAGCCAGCAAGTCAGTGCACTTTCCCCAAGCAAAGCTATTATCAAATCTTAAGGAAGTTGGGCATCCCTCGCAGATCTCAACATTCCCCAGCAGCACATGCATTCTTAACAAGCATCCCCGGCAGTCTTGGTCTAAAGATTGTTCCCCGGCGGTATATCAAACAATCAGTGGAGTCACTTCCCCGATACAGTTCAAAGCTTCCCTAGGAGAGTCCAATCCAGTTCCCCAGGAATTCATCTCCCCAAGCAGTAAGCTTATCCCCAGTAGATTCTGGAAGCTTATCCTCGCAGAGCACGAACGCGTCGCCTGGATTTATTCAAAGAGTTATTTCCCTAACAGGATATAACTGGGTTATCCTCAGCCAAAAAGCCACGGAAAGAGCGTCCTCGACGAAGTCTTCTTATCCCCAGCGAAGTCTATTAACACTCCCAACACAACAATGGTACCCCCAGCAAGTTATTATCAACAACTCAACAAAGTACCTCTCTCCCCACAGAGTAGTGCTTCCCAGCAAGATCGTTAGAGTACTTTTTTCCCCGCAGAATATTCCATTCGCCAAGTTTATTCCCCAACGGAGTTATCTTCTCCTACCTGTATTCTTGCAATTATCACCCCCAACGGAAGCAAAGATCTATTCTTCAACATCAGCCCAGGAGTGACTTCCCAGCACCCGTCAAGGATTTATTTTCCTAAAGACGAAAAGATACATTCATAAACATCACATCTCCATACGTTATAGCATGCATATATGCATCATATCTTACAAATCTCATTTATGTTGAGAACATCATTGCTTGATCCATATCATGCATTGCATATGACTGACCTTTACCTTTCAGGAAAGATCCAGTTAAGTTCTCAGCTATATTTCAAGACCTTGTCTGGTTCAGTTAAATCGACTCTAAGATTTTTCTATTTCTTGTCCAGTCAAAGGCCTTCTCTGGTTCAGTCAGATCGACCCTAAGATCTCCCTGTTTCTTATCCAGTCAAAGGCCTTCTCTGGTTCAGTCAGATCGACCCTAAGATCTCCCTGTTTCTTATCCAGTTGAAGATTTCAAGACCTAGACCGGTTCAGTTAAATCGACCCTAAGATTTTTCTATTTCTTATCCAGTCAAAGGCCTTCTCTGGTTCAGTCAGATCGACCCTAAGATCTCCCTGTTTCTTATCCAGTTGAAGATTTCAAGACCTAGACCAGTTCAGTTAAATCGACCCTAAGATTTTTCTGTTTCTTATCCAGTCCAAGGCCTTCTCTAGTCCAGCTAAATCGATCCCTAACAGATTTTCCTGATAAAGACTTAGTAGAAGATACCCAAGATTCTCTCAATGATTACTGTTGAGGTTGAAGTCGCCTATGGTTCTCTCCCCGTTACTGCGGAGGTAGTAATCGTCCCCAGATTCTCTCAATGATTACTGTTGAGGTTGAAGTAGTCCAAGATTTTCTCAATGATACTGTTGAGGTTGAAGTCGCCTATGGTTCTCTCCCCGTTACTGCGGAGGTAGTAATCGTCCCCAGATTCTCTCAATGATTACTGTTGAGGTTGAAGTCGTCCAAGATTCTCTCAATGATACTGTTGCGGTTGAAGTCATCCAAGATTTTCTCAGCGATACTGTTGAGGTTGAAGTCGCCCAAGATTCTCTCAGCGTTCCTGTTGAGGTGGTAATCATCCAAGGTTCTCTCAGCGTTCCTGTTGAGGTGGTAACCATCCCTGGTTCATTCATCACCTTTTGAAGATCCAGATCCAGCTCCTGTAACCAGTCAGGACACGTCTATACAAAGAATCTGAAGACCAGCTCCTGTAACGGGTCAGGTAATCCTTTTCTTTTGCAGGTACGCAAGTTCTCGCTAAGGAATCTCTTACGCGATCAACACCCAGATGGCATCTATAAGCCCATCATCCTATCCATCATTTCTTAGCATGGCATCTATAAGCCCATCATCCTATCCATCAATCTCCAAATGGCATCTATAAGCCCATTCCACCATCACACTACTATGTGAGCGCAAATTTCTGGGCACTCTAGTGTTCAATCATCTTCCACCTTCGGATTACGAAAGGCACGTCAGCCAATCTGCATCCTCAGGTCTAAGAAGATTGAACAGGGGCAACTGTTGTACCCCAAAATTTGCCCTCCCATATTCTTCAAAAATTGCAAAGAGTAAGCTTCAAAATCTCCTCAAGGGTTGCACAGTTCAAGGGCCTCCTAACAGTCAAAATTAGGGTTTTGGTTCTGACAAGGAAAATGAAGTTTCCAAGGGTCCAATCAAGTCCCACATGCCTACAAACATGGTCAAGCATCCTCATACCAAGTTTCAAGACTTACAGCACAAAATTGCACAGTCAAAAACCCTAATTGCCTTACAGTCAACTGTAGGGGCAAAATGGTCATTTGACAGTCAAAAGTTCAAATTTTTGGTCAACATCTCATTTTGAATCCACAAACATCATTTGATCAATTGTTGATCATGATTCTCAAAGCTTGGCTCAAAAAGTCTCAAGATGCAAAAGTTTCCATATTTGGACAGTTGAAAAAGTCAACTGTAACTTGACCAAGGCATAACTTCCATATGGTTTATCAGAAAAATTCCATCCAAAGCTCATTTTGAAGATAAAGACATTTCCCACAACTCCTCTTCACACTTCAAGTCCAATAAATGCTCTCACAAAAAGTTATCAATTTCAACATTATAGGTCATTTTCAAAAGTCAACAAAAAGGGACTTTAAGTCAAAGGCCATAACTTGAGATTGGTAAATCAAAATGACATGGGACCAAAGACATTGGTTAGAGGACTCAAAGACCTTTCCTAAATGTCCAAGAACATCATCAAAGCTTAAAAATTGAGCAAGATATGCCCTGTGGAAGTTGGGGAATTTTTGGATATTTTGAAAAGTCAACTTTGCTTCAAATGCCTTAAAATTGCTAATGGGCCTCTTTTTCTTCCAAGAATCATCATCCAAGGCATGTGCACGACCATTTGGCCCAAAGGGAAGTTTTTCATCATTTTTATTTATTTATTTGAATTTTTAATTGCTAATAATTCATTTAATTAAAATAAATATGTGGAAAATACAAAAACTAACTTTTTAAATCTTTTTATGCATGGAATAAGCTCAAGATTTCGTGCATGATCACATTTGGAAAGAATCAAGGTAATTGAACATGATTTGTATCAAATTTGCATGAAAAAAGATTTGAAAAGATTAGGCAAAATCACAAAATCAAAAGCATTGATTCCATGGATATTTGGCTTATTTTGTTGACCTAAAACACTCACACATATATATACATGCAAACCCTAGAGCCAATGACCTGAAAGCTGCGCAAAAAACACCAAAACAACTTTGAGTTTTTATCAAAAAAGTCAAAAACTGAAAGTGGCCTTAGAGGACGATTCAGAGGAAAAGGTTGATCCCATTAGCTTGCCAAGGCATTACTGAAGCTGCCTGAATACTTTTCCACATCCCTAACGCCCAGAATCGGTATACAGAACTCAAGATTATTCACATTTTTTTCATATTCATGTTTCAATATTCAAGCATTCTCATTGCATTTTTCTTGTGGATTCATACTAATTGATTGATTCTAAAGCTAACTGCATACTTTAATTGAGTTTTCGTGCCAAATTAGAGGATTCACCATTGAAACAGGCTAGGGTTCTTCAAGCTTCGAATTGGGTATTTTTGAATACTGTAAAATTAGAACACCTTAATACCATGATCAAAATCAGGAGGCTTGGACGATTCTAATACACCCCTCGCGCCCAATTTATGAAGCGCCATAGCCTAATCGCTATTTTGGAAAAAGGTGTATTTTGGGGGGGTTCAAAACCCCCGTTAAATCTTTTTTTTTTATTTCAGGAACAATGAAGAAGACGACCTTGTGGCAAGCTGTGATTGGCTAATTTGAAATCAACGCGCGCTTTTTTGTTATTTTTGCATCACTGACCACTTTTATCTTATATTATTCATTGGCCATATAATAAACAAAGCGCGCTAAAAGCTCCAGTGGCAGGCATGTGTACTGGTAATCCATGGGACCTGGGTTCGATTCCCAGGTCCCCCTTTCTATTCCATATTATTTTTCTAATAATGATCCTATGCAGTTCAAGCTTCAGCGTCCACCATGCAACTCACTATCCAGGCATGCCACGCATCTCATAATCCCAATCTAAAGGTGGAGATTTGAAGAACATCCTAGGCGTCAGTCAACGCGTGCACACGCTTCCTGAAAAAGTCAAAAGAGGCCAAAAACTATTGGGCCAGAATTACTGAGTTTAACCTCCAATTGGGGACAGAACCCCCCATGGTTTGCATTTCATTCTTTTTTTCATTTTTTTGTTTTCTTTATTTTAATTAGTTTTAATATAATTCTTTGAATTAATATTTTCATAAAAAATATAAAAATAATATAAAAATCAGAAAGTCATAAAAAATCAAAAATATATTTTATTTTAATATTTTTGTAAATAAAGTCTCATTAATTAATTAGTTTTTTTTTATTCTAGGATTAACTTTAATATTTTCCAATAAACTTAAAATTTGTAGAATTAGGGTTTTTAATCAATTTTTATCTTTTTCTTTTCTTTTCTCATTACTAATAATTAATTAATTATTTTCGTAAATCAAATTGCATTAATTAATTAGGTTTAATTTTAGGTAATTTTCATATTTTCTTAATAAATTAAAAATAGCTAGAATTAGGTTTAAATTTCATTAAATTCACATAAAAAACCATAAATAAATAAAAACCTCATTTTAATTTCATTAATTTAATAATTTAATTTAATTTCATTAAAAAGGGTCCAACGCCCTCGCTTTCAATTTTAATTCAATTCGCGCATTTATTTCTTTCCTTTATAATTATTAATGTAATTCTCCCAAGGCCATGTAAATTAAATATTTATCTTTCGTACTTTATTTCTTTATTTTTTGTCAAAATCGGGTCCTGGATTTTAATTTGGCGATGTGGACCCGCGCCTTTGTAATAGTTTAGGAACTTTTAATTCCGCACTTCTTTTTAACTGTTAATAATGGCATGCAAGAATGAATGACAAAATAAAAACAAACGCGTAGATCACCCATGACATGAATAAGACAAAAATAAATGAATCTGACACGCAAATCACACACCACCCCTAGGGTACGCCTCACTGTTGCCTTGCCTCTCGAAAGGTGATCGTCGAGTAGAGGATGTCTTAGTAAGTCCTCATGATCCGGGAACCTGGCATGAGGGTAGCTTCTAAGGTGTCTTCCCATTGCTCCGGTGATCACCATGTCCCGAACCTCGAATTGACCCGAACACCTCCAACGGTGGTGCTACCTACCTCTCAATGGTGGGATGGCACTACTTTAAGGACATTTACACAGACGAATTCCTTAGGGTAGGTAGACGACTCTAGATACTTGCTTTAATTTCAAAACAAATCAAAAATACTTTTCACACCGACACCTTTTCAAAAAGCTTTCGAAAGCAACTTTTCAAACACTCTTGAGGACCGATACAAGAGTCGAACTGGAATTTTTAAAGAAACTTTTTAAAACCCACAGTTGAAAAGCAAACAAACCACTTTTGAAAACACAATGAGCAAGTATCTAAGAGCCCATGGATAACCATGGATAGAAAGGGTGCTAACACCTTCCCTTTCTATAATCTACCTCCCGAACCGAGAGCAATCTCTATAAGGAATTTTTCTGTGCTTTTGTCCTTTCCATTTGGAGAAAATAAAAGACGGTGGCGACTCTTGCTTCCGCGACATTTCGCGAACCAGTGTTAAACAGTCAGTTCCAGATCCACCGATCACAGTGCCCATGCACTAAATCGAGACGTGCAGAGCATCATTGTGATTCCTTCCTTTAGCGGTTAGATCCGCATATGAAAATCCTAGCCCATTGTCAGCAGTCAGGCTACCCATGCAATCTTTGAACTGATCTGCAAAAGTTTCCTACGGCACATGCGCAGTCTTGAGAAATGCAATCAAAGCCTTCGCATGGGCTTCAGAACATAATAGTAGAAACAACATGGTGATATTTTACGGGGTCTTCCCCAACTGTTCGACCACACTGTAGTCGCTTTTCTTGATAATTTTCAATATTTCCTCTATTTCTTGTTTAGAGGCTTCCACCACAAGTTTTCTAGGCACCTCCGTACGGGAAGGCTCACCTATGATTTCTTTGCCCCGAGTTTCAGATGGCTCGGCGACAGGGGTGATAACTGGAGTAGTTACTGGAACAATGGTTGATGTACTAGAAGATGGAATAACAACAGGTTTATGGAGAGTCAGAGGGGAAATCTCGGGAGAAAAGAGTCTTCCACTTCTGGTGACTTTGATAGCCCTGAAAATATTACTGACACCAATATCATCTTCTTCATTCTTCAACTCTTGCTTAATTCCATGATAATACACATCAACACCATAGCGCCACGGGACAGCCTTGTCTGAAGTGTATGGGATGGGACCAGGAACGGTGATTATTAGCGGAGCAATTCTTGGAATAGGCGTAATCCTAACAGGTTTTCTCGAGGGAACCTTGGAAGGATTGGCAGAAATGGTTATGATGGCAACATCTTCATAGGGAACAACAGGAATCATAGTCTTCTCGAACAGAATCTCTTTATTATCCATCAGACGCTGAACACCTGACTTCAACAAATGGCAACTAGTAGGTAGAATCGAGCACACGTGGCAACCTTCACCACAACCCGGGAATACACCGACCAACAACAGACTCCTCTTAACAGTCATAAGAGGAGTATAAATTTCTTCAACAAAGGTCACAAACAAATTATTGTCAACAACATTAACCTGACGACCATGCTTGGGCATTGGAGCAATTATTACATTCGACTTTTCTAGAAAATCAAACTCTTTCTCCTTAGCTTCCAACAAATCTTGTACTTTGTTTCTCAAAGTCGAACAGTCATTGGTATCATGGTCAGGGCTTTCATAATGGTAGGCACACCGCGCGTTGGGATTGTATCTAGGAGAGGTAGTGTTGGGATTTTTGGTAGCCTCCCTTAATGTGGTCAAGTTAGATTTCACCAGGTGAGGTAACACTTCAGACAATGTCATACTAATGTGGGTAAACTACCGTTATGGTCTTTCCACCCTCTGTTGATTGTTGCGTTGTGGAGCAACAGTGGGTCTTAGTATCATTACAACACTTATCATTGCACGGTGTTCAGATCTGTTTTGGCCCCTCGGGCTATAAAGTGCACTGGCTTCCTTCTTACCAGTAAAAGGTTTCTTTACCGAACTCGAAGAAGCATCCTTCTGTATTTTGCCACTTCGAATCCCTTCCTCCACTCTTTCTCCAGTTAAAATCAACTCAGTGAAACCAGACGATGAACTGTCGATCAAGTGATTGAAATATGGACCAGACAACGTCCCCAGGAACATATCAACCAACTCTTGATCAGATAAAGGGGGTTGAACCCTGCCAGCCAAATCTCCATTTTTTAGCGTAATCTTTGAAACCTTCGCCTGCACCCATGGACATACTCTAGAGTTGAGTACGAGTGGGAGCAAAGTCGGCATTATACTGGTACTGCTTGTAGAAAGCAGCAACAAGATTTTCCCAGCTTCGAACATTGGCCCCTTCCAAATGGTAGAACCATTCAAGTTGAGTCCCTGACAGACTATCTTGAATGAAGTGCACCCACAAATTTCTATCAGCTGTGTGGGGTTGAATTTTTCTGACATAAGAGCGGAGATGGAGTTTTGGGCAAGACACTCCATCATACTTAGCTAAAACTGGAGCCTTGAATTTCTGAGGGATGACTACTCCAGATACCAGTTCTAGTTCTCCGAAATCCAAAGCAGGTATCTTCTGAACTTCCATAGCACTCAGACGGTCTTCTAGATGCTTATACCTATCCTCTGCAGAAGGATATTGCTCATCATCAAAATCAGTATCATTATCAGAGACCGCAGGACTAGGGCCTTTTTCTTCTTCTTGGTTCTCCCCTTCTTTGGATGAAGAGGTCAGATCAGCTTGATGCTTCAACCTTTCTCCAAAACTTCTGCCCATGTTCAGAATCCCGACCTTCTTCTTCTTCTTCTTCTTCTTCTTCTTCTTCTTCTTTTCTTTCAGAATGAGAGTTTTCAGATCCTCTTGCCCCTTAGCCAGACTTATGAACATCTGTTGGAACTGGGCGTTCTGTGCCTGAAGCTCTTTGATGGCTTGATCAGAAGACATTTCTGCTGAAATAAACAGCGAAGAAGATAAGAAACCTATAGTGGTACCTGTGATGATGTGCATGATAATGGGATGCGTATGTAATGATTTCAAAGACTTTGGGAGATTTAAATTTGCAAACCAAAAATAAACAAACTTTATTAGCTTAACTTTGACATGTTCAACAATGCCCTTAAGGCGTTTCAAAGAAGTAAATAAAAACAAATCTAAAACTAGAAAAGCATAATCAAAAATCCCATGGACGCTTTCTCTTTGTGTTGATGTAGTCATTGAGCACTCTTTCCTCCTCGAGCTGTCTGGTGAGCTTTAAAACCTTCCTCTCTTGCTTATGGAACTGCTCCTTGTAAGTATCTCGCTCATTCTTCAGTTGAATCCAAGACCTTTGTAGCTCCCCAAGATCAGTAGGCATGTAAGGATAGAGAACTTGTAATGAATATCGTCTTCAGTAGTGGGTTCCACAATCAATGGTAACACTGCTGCATATGGCATCACAAGCTTCTGTGCACGAGCTCAGACCCATTGGAGATAAGGCTGCATAGGAAGGGAAGTCTTTGGTCCCAACTCATGGGGGTCTGATCTATTTACCATGCCCCAAGCTCGTATGAATCTCCAGCGGTGCCCTTTAACATCCTCTTCATAGTTGAATGCAATATCCTCGAGAAGTAACCTATGGGGACCATCTTTCCGAGCACGACCAAACTATCGTAAAGCTAGACAAGGATTGTAAGTTGTACCTCCTCTGATACCAAGTAATGGAACATTAGGGTACCCCCCATAGCGGTCAATAACAACAATGTCTTCCATAGCTCGGGAAAACCAAATAATATCTGTATGGGTAAGTGAGATTATTCTGTGCGACCAACCCAGACCCTCTTTGTTCTTCAGCACAGACTTAGGGAGGTGAGAAATAAACCACCTGGAAAACAATGGCATGCATCACATAAGAGTTCCTCTTCTCTTTATGGTACGATTATAGAGGGCGTGCAAGATATCCCCAAGCAAGGTAGGCACAGGATTGCAAGAGAGGAAAATCTTGATAGCATTCACATCTATAAAGAAATCCGGATTAGGGAAGAGAACCAAACCCTAGATAAGAACAGCTAAGACATCTTCAAAATCCTGAAAATCCAAATTATCCCAGAATAGCCGAGCTTGGTCTATCAGAAATTTGGCTAAAAAACCTTCGACTTCGCTTCAAGTTTCCCAATTGTATACCACATCAACCCGTTTCAAATGCAAAGCTAAGGTAATGACTTCTGGCTTAGGAACTTCTTCTATACCTGTGAAAGGTACCTGTTCAAGAATGGATATGCCTAATAGATGAGAGAATTCCTCCAAGGTGGGTACCAACTGGAAATCTGGGAATTTGAAACAGTGATGCTCGGGGTCGAAGAACTGAAAAAGTACACTCATCATCTATTCATCGGGGTTTGAAGTAACCAAGCTGAGAAGTTGACCATATCTCTTGATGAACCTATAGATTTCAGAAATCTTTGACACTAGCTCTTTGAGTTGGAATGGTATCTCCACAAAGTTGACTCGGATAGTCTTTCTACGTGTGGAAGCCATGATCTGCAAAATAGAACGAAGATAAATTCCCTTGGTCTTTGAAATGGTTAGTGTAATGAAGCATGTATGTTATGGTATTATGCATGATGTCATGATAAAAACAACAGGTATAGAAGATAACAGGAATGGAAAAGGAAAACAAGTCACACAAAGCCCTTAGGTTTAAGGCTTGCATGAGGTCAAAGGTAATACCCTCTTGAAGTTAAGTTGGTTTCAACCTATCATAAAAAAAGTAACTGGGTTCTAGAGGATCTCAATATCACTGACCATCCTCCATCAGTCATGGTTTCAGCTCACACAATCTTTTCTTGCGGCCGACACTATCTCGAGAGTATGGTCTCAATGAGTGTAGCATCGAGTATCAACCAGTTCTCAGCTTTAGACTGAGGTCGGCTATCTCACTACTTTCTAATAGCCAAGTTGGGCGATTAAAGGTTCTAAGGTCAGTTGATGCTTAATGACACCACATGGCAGACCCGTATTCTCCTTGTTTCTCCATAAGGGATACCGATACCAACCAAAGTGCCACACCAACGTAGCCACTGCTTCAACCGTATTGGTCTACGCCGTACATTTTCCTCACAATCTATTGCTACTTACCTAAAAGGTGTTCCCCAGATCCGGGTGTAGGATCTATAGTAACCCCAAACAAAACCCTCAAAAATAAAACAAACAAAGCAATCAAGAGAAGCAATTTAAATGACCTAGATCCTAAGTTATACCCCACTTATAATTCCCCAACAGAGTCGCCAGTTCTGTGATACGGTGGCAGAACCGACTGTTTTGAAATGCTGGTTTTCATTTTGCGCTTTTTATTCTCAAAATTTCGCGGTAAGAAAGAGTCGCCACCGACTTTTATTTCATCCAATCGGAAAGGAAAAAAGTACAGAAAAAATCCTTTTTCGAGATATTCTGAGTATGAGGGGTATATTATAGAAAGGGAAGGTGTTAGCACCCTTTCTATCCATGGTTTTCCATGGGCTCTTAGGTACTTGCTCATCTTTTAAAATTGCTTGTGTATGTGTTTTGTTTTGAAAAAGTTTGACTTCGTGATAACCCTTGTATCAGTCCTCAAAGGTGTGATGAAGTTGTTTTTGAAAATTGTTTTGAAATGTGTAAGTGTGAAAAGTTTGGATTTTTTTAGCAAGTACCTACTAGCATCTACCTACTCGAAAAAAGATTGTTTCTATTCTCGTTCCTCTATACAACACTATCCTACTATTGAGAAATTTGTAGCACCATCATTGGAGTTATAAGGGTCAATTCGAAAGGGACGTACGATCACTAAAGCAATGTTAGGATACCTTAGTAATATGCCTAAAGTCTTAAGATCATATTCGAGGCAACATTTCTGAGGCAACATTTCTAAACGGGACATTTGATCTCTGTTAGACAGGAGGGAAACCACTAAGACACCCTATACCTAATGATCATTTACCGAAAGCAACCGAAGTGAGAGAATACCCTAAGAGTGATATGTGCGAGTGATTAGTTTCAGTTATTTATCTTTTCACATTAGGGTTTTTCTAACTGTATTAAATTACCATGCAATCTTATCATAAAATCATATTAACACACATCTAGACGGTTAAATACTTGCATAAATTAAGATGCGAGAAAATAAACCTACGTTATTACGAGGCTTCGGGGTAAGGATTAATTACATAGCAAAAAAAAAACCTGCAAAAGACGATAAATAAAAGAAAGTCCTAGATTAAACTATTACATACCGTGAACAGTTACATCAATATTGTAAAAATAATAAACATGTGTGAGGAATCGAATACAAGATAATTAGGGTTTTGACCCTAATTTAAACCTAATTGCAATTAGTTCAAAAAAAGGTTTTCATTTTGTTAATTTAAGAAAAATAGAGAAATTATTATATTAAATTAAAAATAAAAGCCTAATTCTAATTAATTTTAATTTTAAGAAAGAATTGAATTAATTTATTCTAAAACTATTTTTTGTATTTTTATTTATTTGAGAAAGAAAGAAAAATTAAATCAAGAGTTTAAACCTAATTTGCTAATTAGTTTCAATTAAAACAAGTTAAAATTTCCCTAAATTAAATTATACTAAATTAAATTAAATTTGATAAAATACTAATTCTAATTTTTTGTGAACTCTTCATTTTATGATTTTGTAAAAAAAAAGATTAATTTTGTTAAAAATAATTAAGCAAAATAATTAAAAGAATTAAAAAAAAAACAAAGAAATAAAAAAGTGAAGAGATGGGCCTGCATTAGCAAATGTGGGGGGTTTAAATATGATTTTCTTGGCCCAACAAACTCTTGGCCTTCTTGACTTTGCCCAATCCCATGTGCATGTTTGACTGGGGTGCATGGTGGTCCTCCAAGGGGAAGGCGTTAGATCTGAAGCATTTGTGGATTGGATGATCAGATCCTGGTAGCACATGGTGGATGCTGGGGTGTGAGGCGTACCTGATCCTTCATTGAAAAATAATATGAAGCAAATATGGGAACTGGGGATCGAACCCAGGTCCTTATGCGTTCTTCCCTTGCACGCTTGCCAATTGAGCTGGCTGATTTAGTTGTATATATAATAAAAACTAATTATAATATAATAAAAAAAACATTGAAACTCAAAACGCACGAATATTCAAATCACCCAACCAGGGGGTGCCACACATCTGTCTCCTTCCTCCCAACCGTCGTGTTAGCCCTAGAGGTTTTTACCTATGGACATGGTGTTATGGCTATAACCTGCGTGCTTCAAACATCAAAAATATGCATGATAAATAGATTTAAAGACAAGGGATCGATTGGTCTTGATGCCATGATCGTCCTAGTATCCAATTCTTGGCTTGATTTTGCCTGTATCAAGAAACCCCAAAATACAAACTCGAACCCTAGCAATTGCAACTATCAATATGTGCACTCAAACATCAATTAAACCAGATCAATATGTTGCAAACATGATAACCAATACATACATACCATTAAAACATGTTTATAATGCAAGAATCATGATAATCGAATTTTGAAAGAGAAGCAAAACGCGACAGTCGTGTAGCGTATTTCTGGAGTTGTGGAGGCTTGATGATGCTTGCAATCGCTTCAGAGGATGTCCAAGAGTTGATTGGTGGCTTTCAATCTCCTTGAATCGTCCTCTAAGTTGAAAACTGATCCACAATTTTTCTTCAAAAGTATGAGTTTGCTTGGTGACTTTCACAACCTCCAATCCTCTCCTTTTTAGTCTGCCTTTGTCCACTATCTATAATAGAATGCATTAGGGTTAGAATTTGCATCAAATCTTTGTCATTTATGAAGATTGATCATTGATTCATTCGTTGCACCAAATCTTTCCAAAACAAGCATTTTCAATCTTTTTCTGTCCATATGAAGCCTTGCACGATTTGATCTTATCTCCAGTTGTATAATGACTCTAATCAAACACAAAATCTCAAGGTTTAATTGATTTTTGATATTTTCATTATTTTATATTGATTTTATTTGATTTAAATGAAATAAAATCAAAATAAATAACAAAAATAAAAGAATTCCAAGTGGAAGGGCTCATGGGTCATGGATCACATTACCAATTCAGTGCAAGCATAAAAAGTTGGGCCCATTTAGCAAAAAATGCAATTTTGGACACATTTGACTTTTGGCAATTTTGCAAAAAGGGTCAAGTTGGCCAATGCATATCTCTCTCAATTTTGACCCTAGAAATGTTTTCTTGGACTTTTTAGAAATCTTAGGATGTCCTCTAAGCAACCCTTTTAGTCTCATCTAAATTGAGTATACCATGTTCATTTAGGAAGCTTTGACCCAAAAGGTGTTTTTTGTTGACTTTTCAAAATGACCTATAATGTCAAAATTCAAATCTTTTTGTGACTGCATAATCTAAACTTGGGATCTGAATATGAATTGTAGGGAATTGCATCGTGTTCAAAATATGATTTGGATGGGTCATTTTTGATGAAGTATGAGAAAGTTATGCTTGGTCAAAGTTGAGTTGACTTTTCCTGCACAAACCCTAATTTAACAACTTTTGGGTTTTGATGAATTGTGAGAAATCCTTGATGAATCATGACCCACCCTTGATAAAATGATGAATGATACTTAAAAATGAGGATTTTAACCAAAAATCTTGAGGTTTGACTGTATGTGGGCCACAATTGACTTTTGACCTAGCACAATCGATTTCTAGGTATTTGAGCAATTGACTGAGCAAACTTCCTCTGCAAGGCTTGAAACTATACTTGGATGATCTTGAGAACATATTAGGACAATGGTGAGCATTTATGATCCTTTGGAATTAAGCATCTTGATGCAAAATGAAACCCTAATTTGAGGTAGACTGTCTTAGGAGAGAGTTTGTTTGGTCATCTCTTGGACCTCCTTGAGCAATTTGAGGACCTCACTTGACATGTGTTGAGACATATGGGAGGGAAAATTTTGGGGTACAACAGATTCTATGTCCGACTGTATTCAAAAACGTGTTAGAATGAACTTTCATCTGGTTGTATCTGACTGATGCTTTTCTGAATGAATATATCCGATTTTATCATAGGGAAATGCTTTTCAGAATAAATCTCTGAAGGAAATGCTCATCAAAATTTAGTCTCTTAGGGAAATGCTCGTTTGAATTTAGTATCTGAGGGAAATGCTCGTCAAAATTTATTCTCCTGAGGGAAGAGCTGATCATGTAGCTAGTCACCCCATCCTGTTTCGAGAATTGATCTATAACCTGTCTATAAATTGCTGATAATATTCGTCCATTTGGGAACTTAACCTGAAAAGGTAAAGTTAGTTTTATGCAATGTCATGATGTATGCAATGCATTGCATAATGATGCTCTCAAAATAAATGAGAATAATATATGCATTTCGTATGCATATGTTATGATATTTTGTAAATGATATATGGATGTAATATGTCCTTGGAACGTATCAGTAGCTTCTTGTAACAACTCTGGCTGGGGAAAATAAATCCTTGACTATTGCTGGGAATGAAGAAAGTAATTCTTCAATTTTTTTAAGAATGACCTTACTGGGGATTTCCACTTTCTACTGGGGATGTTTAACTTCTGCTTGGGGATAGAAGCATTCGAGGAAAGTCGGTCGTTCGTTGTTCTTTTTATTAAAGGATTTAATTCTAATATACCTTGAGTGGGGATAAAAGAGATGGATAATCCTTTGATGTGCCGTCTGACCAGGTTTCAGATATGAATGTTAACTCTTCTAGGGAGAGCAACATTGAATGAAATCTGGCTGGAGAAGATAATTCTGTCGGGGAATTCGCAGTATTGGAGAAAGAAACTCGGTTAGGGAAATAAATCCTCTAGACTTCTTTGAAGAAATAATCTCTGATGGGGTTTGTAAATTCATATGTTGCACCGAGGAAGTTTCCATTGTATGTTGGGGAAATGATCAAACTTCTTTACCTGCTAGGGACCTATCAAGGAAGCTAATCATGTCAAGCTATCCCTCAGGGATATGAAGTTGTACTGCTGGAAGATGCCCCAATTTCTATCTGAAGGTATATTAGATTTGCTGGGGGAATATATCCCTATTGGGGATAAGCTTTTGAAGATAGCTCTATAGAGATATTTCCATGGAGATCGCTTTGTGGGGATTTGTGGATAACTTTTGAACATTATCCCAACTCCTTGAGTCTTTAGTACTTGCTAATCATGTTTTCATGCATTTATTTTGTTAACAGTGTTGTACCCCAAAATTTTCCCTCTCATTTTATCAAGATTTCCCCTCACAAGACTCTTTGAACTCAAGACCAGATTAGGGTTTGCTCAGCTTAAGACATCTCCTTGCACTGTTGACTTGAAATTAGGGTTTGAGTTTGCACAAGGATTTTTGGACTTTCAATGCTCAATGTGACTTTCATGCTTCATGTTGGACCTCTAAGATTTCTCATACCAAATTTCAAGCCTTGAATCACATTTTTGCCCAGTCAATTGGACAGTTGACCTAAAAATCAGCTGTATTGGGGAAAAAGTCAACTGTGGCCAATTTACAGTAAAACCTCATAATTTTTTATCCACACCAACATTATAGACTCATATGAACCATTTTATCAAGTTTGGACCACAACTCCTCAAGAAATTTGATCAGATCATCAAAAGGGCAAATGGTCATTTTTAGGGTTTTGAATATAGAAGGGCAATTTCTGATTTTTGACCTAGCCAATGGAAATTTGGGTTCAAGCATGGTTTCAAGGACTCAATGGCATCATCTTGACCTAATCACATGGTTCAAAAGATCTCAAAAGCATTGGATTGACAGATGAATTTTTCAATCAACTGATCAAAAATCAACTGTACACTGAAAAGTCAAACTTTGACATTTTGGTCAAAATCAAGTGCCATGGGTCATTTTTTATCAAGATGTGTCAAAACATGAAACTTGTTCACCAAGAAACCTAATTTTGAAAATTAGTGTTTAAAATGGAAAATTTTCATAACTTGAAATTTTCTAAGTTATGAAAATTTCTTATTTTTTCCCAACTTTTTCACCATGATGCAATTGGATTCAAGGAAAACTTCAAACATGAAAGTTGTAGTCCTCCACAAAATATACAACTTTTATTCACAAAGTTTTCCCAAAAAATTCTTGTATCTCAAGTTATGCTTTTGTGAACAAGGGTCCATGAAACTTTTAACTTAGTGAAATTTTGCCATAGTTTAGGCAGGATTTTGACCTGTCTTCATGGAAATTTTTCACATAGTTCCAAGTGGAATCTCAAAATTCATTTCAAATATGGATTGTAGAGCATGTTACAAGATTTCCAAAATGTCCAAGAACTCTCCAAAATCATTTGTGGTTAGGGAGAATCGAAGGATTGAAAATGGCAAAATATCACTTTTGGCCAAGGCATTTTGCACATTGATACAAGTTGCAAATTATGTCCAACCTTGCTTATACTTTCTTACAGGTCCTTAAACCCTTACACACTCATGAATTAAATGCAGACACATTGGTTAGAGGCATTGTTCTGATCTATGGAAGATTACACAAAGGTTTAATCCATTTTTGGCAAAAAGTTAACAATGCCATTTACATAAAGCATGCTTTATGTCAAATTGATTATCTTGAGCCATACACCAACCCTGCCTTTTGCTGCAAACAAAGCTCCCTAATATCAGGCAAAGTTCACCAACTTTGTGCAGCTAGAGTACAGGCCTGTACAAGCCTTGCCATGGTCACTTCTCACTTTTACTTCAAAACCAAGTCAACTTGCAAAATCACCCCAACTCTTTAATCTGATATAACCAACTCTTGTAAAAATTTCAAACAAGTTTTGCATATCACACTAAGCCAGAAACACGAGATAGCAACCTCAAAAACACCCTTGTACACAAAAATCACAAGTTCTTGCAAGAACAGGGCAGGCCCTGCAGAATCACTTCCATCTTCACATTGCCTCGTGCGTTTTGCCCCAAACCAGTTCCAATACACTCCATACAACATACCTAAACTATCCCAACCACTCCCAAGTCACTGTAACTCCATTTACACACTTCACCATTTTCAAATTATGAGCTTGTAGGTTGAGTTCTATAGAGAGATTCAAGCAAGTTCAAAGCTATCTAAGCATTGGGAAAGCTCAAAGGAACTTCAAGCAAGCTCACAAGTATCTCAGGCCTCACTCACAACCCCTACATTGCTATACTCGAGCTTGACTGAAACAGGTAAAATTCAAACTTCTATCTCTCTATTCAGGAATCATTAGGCTTAGGTTTGTGAATAAAAAATGTAGTCCTCATTACCCTTGAGCTGTACATATGCATAGAATTCATTTATGTTAACTGAGTTAGGAGAATTTGGATGTTGAACTTTCTGAAAAAACTAGGTTAGAAATTAGGGCCAAAGAAATTCTCTCTGGTCTTTGAGAGTTAGATTAAGTTTTTTACATGGTTAGAATCGTGTGATCATGCTCTATAACTTTCATGTTGCAAGTTTTTGTTTTTAAGCACAAATGCAGGATTTCCAGTATTGAACAGGGCGCGCGTTTTTTTGTTTGTTCAGAGGTTAGAGATGAAGTGGAAATGGGCTGGGCCTGGCCTTGGCTGACTATTGGCACCCTCTAGCTTGCTGTTCACACCCCTTGACCCATTGTTTTATTTTTTTATATTTTTCATTTCTATTTTCATTTCTAACTTTTATCATTTTTTCTAAATATAAAAATCACTAAAAATATTTTCTTAAATTTTCACATTTTATTTTATTATTTTTATTATTTTTTTGGACATAGAAATAATTACTATAATAATATACTTTTATTCTCTTAAATAAAAACTTGTAAATATTATAAAAATATTATATTTTTTTATTTTTTTATTATTTATAAACTTAAATAATATTTTCCCACATATTTTATTTTTTTTAACATTTGTACATATTATTTTTATTTATTTTTTTGTACATAAATGAATAAATAGTATAATATACATATATTTTCTTAAAACAAAATTAGGGTTTTATACCCTTTTCAAAAATAATCATTAAATATTTTTTCTTATTTTTTAGACATTAAATAATTTATTTTTACCTACATAAAAATAATACAAAAACATTTTTGCATATTTATATTTAA
Organism: Vicia faba; assembly: GCA_948472305.1. Classification (NCBI taxonomy): domain Eukaryota; kingdom Viridiplantae; phylum Streptophyta; class Magnoliopsida; order Fabales; family Fabaceae; genus Vicia; species Vicia faba. The sequence continues at coordinate 553,504,548 of OX451738.1, read as the reverse complement.
TTGTCCATTTAAATATTTGCTTATTTTATTTATCTTGTACAATGAATTCAATTTGGTTGTAATAGTTGAATTAGGGCTTTATTTCTTGCAAATACCCCCCTATTCAAACTTGTATCCCCCTCCCCATATCAATGTTGTAATAGTTGTAGATTTACTTTTACGCATTTTATTGCTTTCAAATGCATGCTTAGTTAATTAGTGTTTGTATGATAACAAAAATCAAAACAAATAGCATGACTAAACACAAGACAAAAATGCATGAAAAAAAGACAAAACAATGCACACAAGCACCCCTAGGGTTTCATCCACTTATTGCCTTTAAAATGGCCATGGTATGCATGCTAGGTATCTTGGTGAAACAAAAACAAAAAAAAAGATCATAGTCCCTCGATGACGCTATCTTGGTTGCCTATACAAAAATGATCTAGTCCCTAAAACAAAAAACATGCTAAGATACTTGGCAACATTTTTATCATGGCCATATGATGACCCACACCCGTCTCGTTTAACATCCAAACACAAGGTTATTTACCAAATACAATGGTAAAACAACAACGTGAAAGGGTTAAAAATGTGTAGGAAAGATCTTTGAGTAGGGTAGACAACTTCTAGTTACTTGATCAAACTTGCAAACAACCTTGCTATTTTCAAAAACACACAAAACAATTTCAAAACATTTCTCAAAACAACTTTCAAACATTGAAACATTTTTTTAAAAGACAAACACCTTTGTATATATTCAAAAAAAAAATCATTGCAAAGGTTGCCTAAACAAAGTCCTCTTTTCAAAACATTTTCAAAACCACACAAAGCACCATTTCAAACAATTGAAAAGCAAAAGCAAGTGATCTAAACAAGTAACTAAGAGCCAATGGAAAACCATGGATGAAAAGGGTGCTAGCACCTTCCCTTTTCATAATCTACCCCCCGAACCCAAGAAAACATCTCAAAGGTCTTTCTTGTGCTTTTTGACCTTTCCTTTGGATAAAAGAAAAAGTCTGTGGCGACTCTTGCTAACCGCGACATTTGCGAACACAAATGCAAAAGCTCAAGTCAGTTCTCCCACCGTATCACAGAACTGGCGACTCTGCTGGGGAATTTTCTAAAAGTGGGGTTACCTTAGGGTTTAGATCACCTTTACATGCTTACCTTGTTTGCTTTGATTGCTTTTACATTTGATTCTATTTTTTGGGTTTGAATCCTGTACCCGGACTTGGGAAACATTCATAGGTAAATAGCAATACATTATGGAAACTGTGTGGGGTATACCGACACGGTCTAAGCAATAGCTATATTAGTGCGACATATTTGTGGGTACCGGTAGCCTTTGAGTCAATCAAAGAGAATACGGGGCCGCTGAGTGATGTCATGAAGCACTAATGGACTTTTAGAACCTTTACTTGACCATCTTGGCCTTTTAGGGGTAGTGAGATGACCGGCTTTGGTGCAGTCCGAAGTTGGTAGATACTTGATACTACACTCATTGAGGGTTGTTTTCTTGGAATATTTCGGTTGCCAGTAAAGTGGCTAAACTGAAACAATGAACACAGAAAATAATCCAGTGATATTGAGTTCCTTAGAACCCGATTACTATTTATAGGACAGGTTGAGCCAACTAAACTTCAAGAGGGTACTTACCTATGAAACCCCATGCAAGCCTGAAACTAGGAACTTGTGTGATTTGCTTGTACATATACTTGTGCATACATCATGAACATCATGAAGCGTCATTTGCATCCACTAACCATTTCAAGGATTTTGGATCTTCATCTTTGATCCTATTTTGTAGGTAATGGATTCGCTCCGTAGGAAAACAATCCAAGTCAACCTTGTGAGAATTCCTCCTCTACTCAAGGAGCTCGCTTCTAAGTATTCTCCATTCAGTGAAAGACATGGTCGACTTCTCAACTTGGTCAACTCCAACTCTGAAGAAGACATGGTGAAAGTTCTCTTCCAGTTCTTTGACCCCCTACACCATTTCTTCACATTTCCTGATTACCAGTTAGTGCCTACTTTGGAGGAATTTTCTCAACTCCTGAGGATTCATATTCTCCATCAACTACCCTACAACAGTACGAAAAGAGATCCAAAGCCTAAAGATGTTTCTCAAGCTCTACACTTGCAACATTCTGATATCATAGGTCATTGGGAAACCAGAAGTGGTGTCAAGGGTTTCTTGGCAAAGTTTCTGTTTGAGAAGGCACAAGACTGCTGGAATTCTCTAGATCTGCAATCTTTTGAGGAGATTGTAGCACTTCTCATCTATGGGTTGGTCTTGTTCCCAAACCCTGATCAGCTTATAGATGTGAATGCTGTCAAGATTTTCATATCTCGGAGTCCTATGCCTACATTGCTAGGGGACATCCTACACTCATTTCACACACGAACAATAAGGAAAAGAGGTGTTCTCATGTGCTGTACTCCTCTTCTAGCAAGGTGGTTTATTTCTCACCTTCCACAGTCAGTCTTGAAGAATGAGCAAGGCTTAAGGTGGTCACAACGATTGATGACTTTTACACATTCTGATGTTCATTGGTGTTCTCGGTCCAGAGAAAATGTCATCATCATTGATCGTTATGGGGAATTCCCTAATGTCCCACTACTTGTCATTAGGGGAGTCATTACCTACAACCCCTGCTTGGCTCTGAGACAGTTTGGGTATGCCCGAAGGGATGGCCCACATGACATGCTGATTCCAGATTTGGTTTTTGACTTCGACAACGATGCTCAAGGACTTCGACAAAGGTTCATCCGAGCCTGGAGGATGCCTAACAAGGTGGACAGTAAGACCTTGGGACACAAGAATTCCATCCCCCTTGAGCCTTACCTCAAGTGAGTACGAACCCGCGCCCAAAGTCTTATGAAGTCGTACCCCTACATTCTCCCTGTGATCAAAGAGCCTGTTATGGAAGGAGAGGTTCCATACACCCTCCTACATCCTGACATGCCAACATCATTGGAATATTTACAAAGGAGTTGGATACAGCTCAAGGGAGAACGTAATACTTTTGAAGCCCAATTCTACGCCAGTGAGAAGAAGGTTTTAGAACTTACTCGTCGACTCCATGAAGAGCAGACTCTCAACACCTACATTGCACCAAAGAGGATGCGCAATGTTTTTTTACCTTAGAATTTTGTATTATTTTGCCCATGGGGCATTTATGTACTAACAAATTCTATCTTATTAATATGACGTGCGTTTCTTTTTTGTTTAAAACAAATTTGAATTTCTGAATCCTTGAATGCATTACATGAATACGTATCATTCACCATATGCATAAACATGTCTTCACACCAGGTTTCCTTATCTCTCTGCTGTTTATTTCAGCAAGATAGATATAGAGCATACGGTCAAAGACTTACAAGCACAAAATTCATAGTTCCAACAACTACTCATGACCTTGGCAAAGGGTCACGAGGATCTTAAAGCTCTGTTAGAGAAGGAAAAAGAGAAAAACAAAAAGAAAAGAGTTGGTGTGGCTACTTTGGGTAGAATATTTGAAGGTCAAGCTAGAAGGGTCCTGTATTTCCCCTTAATATCTGAAGAAAGGGTAGGAAAAGGAAAGGGAGTTGCAGTACCATCTGAGTCTGAGGAAGAAGAAGAGGAGGAGGATGAAGACTATTCTGAATAGCAGTATCCTCCTTCAGACGACAAGTACAAGAATCTGGAAGAACGTATGGAAGATGTTGTACCCCAAAATTTGCCCTCTCATTTTTTCAACATTTCTCATCACAAGGCTCTTGGAATTCAAGATCAAGCTAGGGTTTGCTCTGCTCAAGGCACCTCCTTGCACTATTGACCTAAACTAGGGTTTGAGTTTGCATAGGGATTTTTGGACCTTCAATGCCCAAATTGACTTTCATACTTCATTTTTGACTCACAAGTTTGTCCATACCAAGTTTCAAGCCTTGAATCACATTTTTGCCCAGTCAATTGGACAGTTGACCTAAAAATCAGCTGTATTGGGGAAAACATCAACTGTGGCCAATTTACAGTTAAACCTCATGAATTCGGACCCACATCAACATTATGAACTAATATGAACCATTTGATCATGTTTGGACCACAATTCCATAAGAAATTTGATCAGATCACCAAAAGGGCAAAATGGTCATTTTTAGGGTTTTGACTGTACAAAGGCAATTTTTGACTGTTTGACCTAGCCAATGGCAAATCAAGTTCAACCATAGACTCAAGGGCTCAAAGGCATGATCTTGACTTATTCAACAAGTTCAAAAGATCTCAAATGCATGGGATTGACAGATAAATTTTTCAGTCAACTAATCAAAATTTGGCTGTACACTGAAAAGTCAAACTTTGACTTTTTGGTCAAAATCAAGTGGCAAGGGTCATTTTTCATCAAGATGTGTCAAATTATGAAACTTGTTCATCAAGAAACCCAAAATTGCAAATTAGGGTTTGAAATTGAAAAAATTTCATAACTTAGAATTTTTCTAAGTTATGAAATTTTCTTAATTTTTCCTAACTTTGCCCCACAGTTTCACCATGATGCAAATGGATTCAAACAAAACTTACAACATGAAAGTCGTAGTCCTCCACAAAGTCTACAAATTTGATTCACAAAGTTTTCTCAATAGAAGCTTGGATATCAAGTTATGATTTTTGGAACAAGGGTCCCTAAAACTTTTAACTTAGAGAAATTTTGCCCTAGTTTAGGCAGGATTTTGACCCATCTTCTTGGCCATTTTTCACATAGTTCCACTTAGAGTCTCAAGTTTCATTTCAAAGATGGATTATATTACATGTTGTAATATTTCCAAATTGTCCAAGAACTCCTCAAACATATTTGTGGTTAGGGAGAATCAAATGCTTGAAGTTGGCAAAAACTCATTTTGTATCCATGGCCAATACATGTTGACACAAGTTGCAAAATCTGTCCAAACTAGCTTAGTACTTTATTAAAGGTATCTAAACCCTTTAACACTCAAAAATTGAATGCAAACTCATTGTACATTGGTGTTATTCTGATCATTAGAGCTTGACACAATGAATAAATCCATTTATGGCATAAAGGTTGCAATACCATTTCCATAAAGCATACTTTTTGCAATTTTGTATTTCATGAGCCTTGGACCTCTTTCTTTGCTGCAAACAAGTTCCACAAACTCAGGCAAAGGTACAATAAGCTTGTGCATGCTTGGAGATAGCCTGTACAGGCCTACCTCATATCACTTCACACTTTTCTTTCAAAACAAGTCAACTTTCCAAAATGACATAACTTGCATATCTGATATATTCAACTCTTGCCAACATTCCAAACTAGTTTTTTGCATTGCCTTGAGTCAGAAACACAAATTGTTGAACCCTCAAGCCTTCCAAAATACCAAAACACCAAGAACTTGCAAAAACAGGGCACTCCCTGCAGGTTCACATTCATCACACAAACCACTCGTGCGTTTGGCCTCAAACTTGTTCCAATACCTTCCATTCAACTCACTCAAGCTATCCCAAACGTCCGTTGCCAACTGTAACTCCATTTACAGTGTTCACCATTTCTGTTTTGAAGCTTTGCAGGTTGAGTTCTATAGAGAGATTCAGACCATTTCAAAACAAACTAAGCATTGGGAAAGGTCCAGGGAACATTAAGCAAGCTCAAAAGAACCTCAGGCCTCACTGAAAGTTGTTGCATTGCCATACTCGAGCTTGACTGAGACAGGCATTTCTCAAACTTCTATCTCTCTATTTAGGAACATTTAGCCTTAGGTTTGTGAATGAAAAATGTAGTACTCATTGCCATGAAGCTGTACATATGCTCAGTTTTCATTTATATTAAGCGTGATAAGAGAATTTCATCCATGAACATGCTGAAAAAACTAGGTCAGATTTTAGGGCCAGAGAAATTCTCTCTGGTCTTTGAGAGTTAGATTAAGTTTTTTATATGGTTAGAATCGTGGTTTGATGCTCTACAAGTTTCATGTTTTGAGTTTTGGCAAAAGATCACAAATACAGGAGTTAGCATTTGAATAGGGCAATCACACGTGTTTCAGTCACAAGGACAGGGAGGAAGCTGGACTTTGGGCTGGGCTGGCTTGTTCTTGCTTTTGACACCCCCTTCTTTCCTTTTTGCACCCCCTGGTCCATTTTCTTTATATTTTGTTATTTTTGTATTTTAATTTCATTTCTATCTTTGTTTATTTATTTCCAAATATGAAAAATGCTTTAAAATATTTTCACATTTGTTTTACATTTATTTGGAATTTTATTCTATTATTTCTAACATTAAAACATTATTAATACTTTTTTTATTATTTGTTTAAATTTAAAAACAATGTAAATAATACTTTTACTTTTATTTCTTTGTTTTTATTCATAGTGAAAATATTTTCTTGATTATATTTTATTTTTGTAAATATTTTATTTTATTTTATACATACTTAATATATTTAATATTATATATATATATATATATATATATATATATATATATATATATATATATATATATATATATATATATATATATATATATATATATATATATATATATATATATATATATATATATATATATATATATACTTTTATTTTATTAAAAAACATAAGATAAAAATACAAAAATATTACATTTTTATTTTTATTATTATTTATACTAAAAAACACTTTTTTTAAATATATTTCATTTTTGTACATATTAATATATTTTTGTATATAAATAATATATAATATTTATCTTCTTGAAAGAAATTAGGGTTTACCCTAAAATAAATAAAATTAATCCTTATTTATTTATTTATTTCTTTATATTTCTTTACATTGAAAATATTTTTACATACATAAAAACTTCTTTTTTGCATAATACATTTTATTCTATATTTATTTATTTTGTTTATTTAAATATTGTACATTTAAATATTGATGCATTTGAGATTCAATTTGGTTGTAATAACTTAGGGTTTAAATTCCTTGCAAAATAATCCCCTATCCAAAATTATACCCCTATCCCCATAAATCATGTTGTAATAGTTTAGAATTTAAATTCTCGCACTTAACGCTTTCAATTATGCCATGATTAGAGAATTAGGGTTTGTATGCAAAATCAAAACCAACAAATAATTTGACCCAATCAAAGACAAAAATGCATGAAAAACAAACACAATGCACACTTACACCCCTAGGGTTACAATACACTTGTTGCCTTCAAAAATGGGCCATGGTATGCATGTTAAGTACTTTGACAAAACAAAAACAAAACAAAAGATCATAGTCCCTCGATGACGCTATCTTGGTTGCCTAAACAAAAATGATCGAGTCCCTCAAGAAAATTGCCAAAGATACTCGACACAATTGCTATCATGGTTCATATGATGATTCGTGCTTGTCCCGTTTAACATTCAAACACAAGGTTGTTCACCAAATACAATGATGAAACAACACTGTTAAAGGGGTTAAAAACATAAGAAATATCTTTGAGTAAAATAGGGTAGATAGCTCCTAGTTACTTGATCAAAAGCTTGCAAAAACATCCTTGCTATTTTCAAACACACTTCGCAACACAATTTCAAAATCCAACTTTCAAACATTGAAAACTTTTCAAAAGACAAAAAACACCTTTGTATACATTCAAACAAGAATCATTACAAAGGTTGCCACAACGATGGCTTCTTTTCAAAACATCTTTCAAAACCACACACAAAGCACCATTTCAAACAATTAAAGAGCACCATTTCAAACAATTGAAAAGCAAAGCAAGTGATCTAAACAAGTAACTAAGAGCCCATGGATAACCATGGATGAAAAGGGTGTTTGTACCTTCCCTTTTCATAATCTACTCCCCGAACCCAAGAAAACATCTCAAAGGTATTTCCTGTGCTTTTTGACCATTCCTTAGGATAAAATAAAAAGTCGGTGGCGACTCTTGCTAAACCGAAACATTTGCGAACACAAACGCAAAACCTCAAGTCAGTTCTCCCACCGTATCACAGAACTGGCGACTCTGCTGGGGAATATTCTAAAAGTGAAGTAACCTTAGGGTTTAGATCACCTTTGCATGCTTATCTTGTTTGCTTTGACTGCTTTACATTTGGTTCTTTTGTTTGGGCTTGAAATCCTCTACCCGGATTTGGGAAACATTCATAGGTAAATAGCAATACGTTGTGGAAACTGTGCGGGGTATACAGACATGGTTGAAGCAATAGCTATATTAGTGCGACATATTTGTGAGTACCGATAGCCTTTGAGTCAATCAAAGAGAATACGAGGCCGTTGAGTGATGTCATGAAGCACTAATGAACTCTTAGAACCTTACTTGACCATCTTGGCCTTTTTAGGGGTAGTGAGATGACCGGCTTTGGTACAGTCCGAAGTTGGTAGATACTCGATACTACACTCATTAAGGGTTGTTTTCTTGGAATATTTTGGTTGCCAGTTAAGTGGCTAAACCAAAACAATGAACACAGAAAATAATCCAGTGATATTGAGCTCCTTAGAACCCGGTTACTATTTATAGGACAGGTTTGAGCCAACTAACTTCAAGAGGGTACTTACCTATGAAACCTCATGCAAGCCTGAAACTAGGATCTTGTGTGACTTGTTTGTACATGTGCTTGTGCATACATCATGAACATCATAAAGCATCATATGCATCCACTAACCATTTCAAGGGTTTGGATCTTCATCTTTGTTCTTGTTTTGTAGGTCATGGAATCTCTTCGCAGGAAAACAATACAAGTCAACCTTATGAGAATCCCTCCTTAACTCAAGGAGCTTACTTCCAAGATTCCAGAGAATTCTCCTTTCAGTGAAAGAAATGGTAGACTTCTCAGCTTGGTCAACTCCAACATTGAAGAAGACATGGTGAAAGTTCTCTTCTAGTTCTTTGACCCCCTACACCACTGTTTCACATTCCCTGATTACCAACTAGTACCTACTTTGGAGGAATTTTCTCAACTCCTTAGAATTTCTATTCTTCATCAACTACCCCACAATGGTACAGAAAAATAACTAAAGCCTGAAGATGTTGCTCAAGCCTTACACTTGCAACCATCTGATATCAAAGGACATTGGGAAACTAGAAGTGGTGTCAAGGGTTTCTTGGCAAAGTTTATGTTTGAGAAGGCACAAGACTGTTGGAATTATCTAGATCTACAAGGTTTTGAAGAGATTGTGGCACTCCTCATCTATGGTTGGTCTTGTTCCCAAACCCTGATCAGCTTATAGATGTGAATGCTGTCAAGATTTTCATGTCTCAGAATCCTGTGCCTACATTGCTTGGGGACATCCTACACTCATTTTACACACGAACAATGAGGAAAAGAGGTGTTCTCATGTGCTGTACTCATCTTCTAGAAAGGTTGTTTATTTCTCACCTTCCACAATCAGTTTTGAAGAATGAGCAGGGTTTATGGTGGTCACAACGATTGATGATGCTCACACATTCTGATGTACATTGGTGTTCTCGGTCCAGAGAAAATGTCATCATCATTGATCGTTGTGGGGAATTCCCTAATGTCCCACTACTTGGCATTAGGGGAGGCATTACCTACAACCCCTGTTTAGCTCTGAGACTATTTGGATATGCCCGGAGGGATGGCCCTCATGATATGTTGATTCTTGACCTAGTTTTTGACTTCGACAATGATGCGCAAGGACTTCGACAAAGGTTCATCAGAGCTTGGAGGATGCCCAACAAAGTGGATAGTAAGACACTGGAGCACACGAATTCCATCCCCCTTGAGCCTTACCTCAAGTGGGTACGAACCCGCGCCCAGAGTCTTATGATGCCATATCCTCACAATCTCTTCGTGATCAAAGAACCTGTTATGGAAGGAGAGGTTCCATAAACCCTCCTACATCCAGATATGTCAACATCATTGGAAGAATTGCAAAAGAGTTGGATATAACTAAAAGAAGAACGGAATACTTTTGAAGCCAACTTCTATGCCAGTGAGAAGAAGGTTTTGGAGCTTACCCGTCGACTTCATGAAGAGGAAACTCTCAACACTTACATCGCACCAAAGAGGATGTGCAATGTCTTTTTACATTACGAATTTTGTAATATTTTGCCCATGGGGCATTTATGTACTAATAAATTTCTTCTTAAGATGATGTGTGTTCTTTTTGTTTGCAACAAATTTGAATTTCTGAATCCTTGAGTGCATTACATGAATAACATATCATTCATCATATGCATAAACAGGTCTTCACACTAGGTTTCCTTATCTTTCTGCTGTTTTTTTCAGCAAGATGGATTTGGAGCAGACGGTTAAGGATCTGCAAGCACATAATTCGCAATTCCAGCAACTCCTCGTTACCTTAGCAAAGGGTCAAGAGGACCTTAAAGCACTGTTGGAGAAAGAGAAAAAGAAGAAAAGGACAGGTGTGGTTACTATAGGAAGAAGGTTTGAAATCCAGGCTAGAAAGGCCCTCGAGTTCCCCTCGACGTTTGATGAAGGGGCTGGTAAAGGAAAAGGAGCTTCAATGCCTTCCGAATCTGAAGTTGAAGAAGAAGAAGAGGAAGAGGATGAAGATTACTCCGAACAGCAATATCCCCCAACGGATGAGAAGTTTAAAAATCTTGAGGATCGGTTGGTAGCCATGGAGTTGTAAAGGGTACCTGGTTTAGATTTCGAAGAACTAGGGTTGGTCGTTGGAATCGTCATTCCTCCCAAGTTCAAAGTACCTACATTTTCTAAGTATGACAGTTTTTCCTATCCAAAGATGCATCTGAGATCCTACGTCAGAAAGATCCAACCCCACTCTTCTGATAAGGATCTTTGGGTCCACTTTTTTCAAGACAGTTTGTCAGGCACACAATTAGACTGGTTCTATCAACTTGAGAGATCGGATGTTCATAACTGGGAAGACTTAGCTGCTGCGTTCTACCGATAATACCAATACAATTCTGATTTAGCGCCTACTCGTACTCAACTACAGAGTATGGGTATGGCTTCTAATGAAGGATTTAAAGAGTATGCCCAGAAGTGGCGTGATCTGGCTGGAAGGGTGCAACAACCATTGTCGGATAGAGAGTTGGTTGACATGTTTTTAGGGACCCTGTCTGGCCCATTCTTCAATCATTTAATTGGGAGTTCATCTGCAGTGTTGTACCCCAAAATTTGCCCTCCCATTTCTCATTGATTTCTCACCACAAAGCCTTTGAAGCTCAAGATCCAGTTAGGGTTTCATCTGCTCAAGACCTATCCTTGCACTGTGGACTCAAAATTAGGGTTTGTGTTTGCACAAAGAGATTTTGACCTAAAATGCCTAAGATGACTTTCATGCCTCATATTGGACTCCCAAGTTTACTCATATCAAGTTTCAAGTCCTGATTCCAAGTTTTGCCCAGTCAATTGGACAGTTGACCTAAAAATCAACTGTATTGGGGAAAAAGTCAACTGTGGCCAATTGACAGTCAAACCTCATGAAAATTGACCCACATCAACATATTGGACTCACATGAACCATTTGATCAAGTTTGGATCACAATTCCACAAGAAATTTGATCAGATCACCAAAAGGGCAAAATGGTCATTTTTAGGGTTTTGACTGTACAAAGGCAATTTTTGATTGTTTGACCTAGCCAATGGAAAACCAAGCTCACACATGGACTCAAGGACCCCATGGAATTATCTTGACATGATCAACAAGCTCAAAAGATCCCAAGTACACAAGATTGACAGTTGAATTTCCCAGTCAATTGATCAATTTTGACTGTATACAGAAAAGTCAAACTTTGACTTTTTGGTCAAAATCAAGAGTCAAGATTCATTTTTCATCAAAACATGCCAAATCATGAAACTTGTTCACCAAGAAATCATAAAATGCAAATTAGGGTTAGAAATGGAATTTTTCATAACTTAGAATTTTTCTAAGTTATGAAAAACCCTAATTTTTTCCCAACTTTGCCCCACTTTTTCACCATGATCCATTTGGATTCAAACAAAAGTCCAAACATGAAAGTTGTAGCTTGTTGCATAATCTACAACTTTGATGCACAAAGTTTTCTAATTTGAAGCTTATATCTCAAGTTACAATTTTTTGAATAAGGGCACTAAACCATTTTTAACTTAGTGAAATTTTAACCTATTTTGACAAGGTTTTCTACCCCACTTCAAGGCCATTTTCCATACACTTCCACTTGGAATTTCAATTTGCATTTCAAAGATGGATTGTAGTACACATTCCAAGCTTTCCACAATGTCCAAGAACTTCTCAAACAACCTCATGGTTAGAGAGAATCGAATTTCACAATATAGCAAAAAATCACTTTGTTCATGACCAAGTTCCATGCCCATAACTTTGCAATTTGAACTCAGCATGCTTTAGGTTAGATTACAGGTCCTTAAACCAAGTTACACTCCATAATTTAATGCATATTCATTGTGTTAAGGTGTTGTTCTATGATTTTGGACATTGTATGCAAGATTAATCCCAAATTAGATAAAGTGAACTATCCATTTTTGCTAAAATTCACTTTATGTCAATTTAGAAATCCAACAAGTACATTGCAAATCTGAATGGCACAAGTTTATGAGCATAACACACTGATCAAGGAGGGATTATGCAGCACATTAGGAGCCCTCTACATGCCTAGAAACTCAAGTTGCATTTTGTTGCTTAAGTGTGAAGAAAAGTTCCATAACTCACAACAACTCTCATCTCAGCATTAGAACACAAGAACAAACTTATCAAACATACTCAGCATCTCCCAACTAAGCTAACACACGAGCCCTTAGCCTCTCAAACACTCCCATTGCCATAATCACCTTGAAACTGCTCAAACAGAGCAACCCCTGCAGTTTGAGTGCTATCTCTCAATCCCTTCAAGCATTCTTGCCCAAACCTGTTCCTCTACCTTCCTTACAACCTATACAAACTATCCAGAAGCTAAGACACAACCTGTAACACCTCTAAGCCACTTCACCATTTTTGTTTTTCTGTTTTGCAGTTGAAGTTCTCTAGCTTGATTCAGAAGCTCTCAAGACAAAGTAAGCATTGAAACAGCATCCCTGGACCTCAAGGAAGCTTTTCCAATCATCACCTTGCACTGAAGGTTCCTACATCTCCAGATAGAAGTTCAACTGAATAGGTAAAATTTTGAATTCGTATCTCTCTTATTATGCATCATTAGTCTTAAGTTTGTGAAGAAATAATGTCATACTCATGCCACTGAACATGTCCATGTCTTTACTTTTCATTTCTTTTGCCTGAGTAGAGAGAATTTGGAGTTTGAAAATGACAGAAAAACTAGGTTAGGATTTGGGGGAGGAGAAATTCTCCTTCATCTTAGAGAGCTAGGTCAAGTTCTATACATGGTTAGAATCGTCTCTTCATGCTGAACATTTTTTATGTTATGAGTTTTTGTTAAAAAGCCAGGAATCAGGAGTTAGCAGCTGGAGTACAGGGCGCGCGTTTTTGAATGTTGTTGAACAAAGGTTGAAGATGAAGCCACATGGGCTGGGCCTGTGTGGTCTTTTCTTTTTACACCCTATTTCCATTTTCTTACCCCCCAAGCCCATTTGCTTCATTTTTCATGATTTTTGACTTTTTCTTTTCTTATTTGACTCATTTATTTTTTCTCAGCATATTAAAATTTTGAAAATGTTTTTCTCATCATTTTTTGATTTTTATTTGATTTTTATTTGATTTTCTTTTGTTTATACATAAATAAATACATATTATTATTTAGGATAAATAGAAAAATATGTAAAAACACTTCTATTTTTATTTTTATTTTATATTACCCTCTGAAAATATTTTATATAAAAAATACTATTTTCTAAAAAATTAATTATTATTATTATTTATATATATAGTACATATTTAAAATAATATAAATATACATATATATATATATATATATATATATATATATATATATATATATATATATATATATATATATATATATATATATATATATATATATATATATATATATATATATATATATATATATATATATATATATATATATATATATATATATATATATATATATATATATATATATATATATATATATATATATATATATATATATATATATATATATATATATATATATATATATATATATATATATATATATATATATATATATATATATATATATATATATATATATATATATATATATATATATATATATATATATATATTAATGCATTTAGAGTAAAAACACCAAAAAATGTACATATTTTATTTTTTAATATTTAATACTAAAAATGCCTTTTTTACAAATATATCATATTTTATTTTATTTTTGTATGTAAATAATGAATATTATATGAATTAATTAATTAATATACATTTTGATTAAAATTAGGGTTTTTGCCCTAAATTTGAAAATACTCCAAAAATAATACCTTTTTATTTTTCTTTTATTTATATATATAATACTTTTTTTTATATAAAAACCTTTCTTTTTGCATTTTGCATATTTATTTCAATTTCTATCTATTTATACAATTAAATTACCTTGCAAATATTCAATATTGATGTAATAGTCTTAGGTTTAAATTCTTGTCCAAATAAACCCCATTTGAAACATTGTACCCCCCTCCCCATATTATTGTGATGTAATAGCGTAGGAATTTAAATTTCGCACTTTTAATGCTTTCTAAACATACTATGCTAGAATTAGGGTTTTGTATGCGAATAAAAATGAACAAAAATAGTTGGACCTAATACAAGATAAATGAGCATGAAAAATGGACAACACATTTCACACTTGCACCCCTAGGGTATTTCACTTTGTTGCCTTCAAGTAATTGGGCCATATTGCATGTTGAACTTCCTTGGGCAAAACAAAATAATCAAATGATCATTGTCCCTCAAAATGTTGCTTAAATGAATGATCAAGCCCCTTTCAAAGAAAATTGCCCAAAGACATTTAACACTATTGCAACTATGGTCTAAACGATGACCCGCGCCCGTCCCTTCCACATCCTAAGACAAGATTGTCCACCAAATGCAATGGTGGAACAAAATTGTCAAAAGGTTTGAAGCATAACAAAAATCTTTGAGAAAACTTTAGGGTAGATAAGCTCTTAAGTACTTGTCAACTTTCCAAGAAAACACTTGCCTAATTTCAAAATCCACTTCACAAACACTTTCAAAACAAACTTTCGAAAAACCTTGAAACATCTTTTCAAAAAGACAAACACCTTTTGTAAAACATTCGAGTAAAGAATTGTTACAAGGGTAGCCTATGCAAGGCATCTTTTTCAAAACCTTTTCAAAGCCACACACAAAGCACCATTTCAAACAAATGAGAACTAAGGCAAGTTGATCTAAGCAAGTACCTAAGAGCCCGTGTATAACCATGGATAGAAGGGGTGCTAATACCTTCCCCTTCTATAATCTACTCCCCGAACCCAAGAAAAATCTCAAAGGTTTTTGCTGTGCTTTTTTAAAACCTTTCCTTAGGATAAAATAAAAAGTCGGTGGCGACTCTTGCTCAACCGAAACATTTGCGAAAACAAACGCAAAACCCTAGTCAGTTCTCCCACCGTATCACAGAACTGGCGACTTCACTGGGGAAAATTTTAAAGTGGAGTAACCTTAGGGCTTAGATCACCCTCTTGCATGACTAATTGTTTGATTTGATTGCTTTATACTTTGGCTATTGTTTGGGTTTACAATCCTCCACCCGGATTTTGGGAAACATTCATAGATAGCAATACGTTGTGGAAACTGTGCGGGGTATACCGACACGGTCTAAGCAATAGCTATATTAGTGCGACATATTTGTGAGTACCGGTAACCCTTGAGTTCAATCAAGGAGAGTACGGGGCCGCTGAGTGATGTCACTAAGCACTAATGACCTAGAACCTTACTTGACCATCTTGGCCTTTTATTAGGGGTAGTGAGATGACCGGCTTTGGTGCAGTCCGAAGTTGGTAGATACTCGATACTACACTCATTGAGGATTGTTTTCTTGGAATATTTTGGTCGCTAGTTAAGTGGCTAAACCAAAACAATGAACAATGAAAACAATCCAGTGATATTGAGCTCCTTAGAACCCGGTTACTATTTATAGGACAGGTTTTTAAGCCAACTACACTTAAGAGGGTAATTACCTATGAAACCCCATGCAAGCCTGAAATTAGGGTTTGGTGTGATTTGCTTGTACATATGTTTTGTGCATACATCATAAACATCATAAAACATCATATGCATTCACTAACCATTTCATGGGTTTTGGATCTTCAGCTTTGTTCTTGTTTTGTAGGACATGGAAATTCCTCGCAGAAACACCATTCAAGTCAACCTTGTGAGAATCTCTCCTCAACTCAAGGAGATCACTTCAAGAATTCCGGAAAATTCATCCTTCAGTGAAAGACATGGTAGACTGCTCAGCCTAGTCAACACCAACATTGAAGAAGACATGATGAAAGTGCTATTCCAGTTCTTTGACCCTCTTCACCACTGCTTCACTTTCCCTGATTATCAGTTGGTTCCCACTTTGGAGGAGTTTTTTCAACTCCTAAGAATCCCTATCCTTAATCAACTACCCTTCAACGGTACGGAGAAGGAACCAAAGCCTGAAGATGTTGCTCGAGCACTACATCTACAACCATCTGAAATCAAGGGGCATTGGGAAACCAGAAGCGGCGTCAAAGGATTCTTAGCAAAATTCTTGTTTGAGAAGGCACAAGAATGTTGGAACTCATTGGACCTACAAGCCTTTGAAGAGATGGTGGCACTCCTTATCTATGGGTTGGTCTTGTTCCCAAATCCTGACCAATTGGTAGATGTCAACGCCGTCAAAATCTTCTTGTCCAGAAATCCAATACCAACATTGCTTGGGGACATCCTTCACTCATTTTACACACGAACAATGAGAAAGAGAGGGTGTTCTCATGTGCTGTACTCCTATCCTTGCAAGGTGGTTTATTTCGCACCTTCCACAATCTGTCTTGAAGAATGACCAAGGTACAAGGTGGTCCCAACGATTGATGACTCTCACTCATTCTGATGTGCATTGGTGTTCTCGGTCCAGAGAAAATGTCATCATCGTCGATCGTTGCGGAGAATTTCCTAATGTTCCTTTACTTGGAATTAGAGGAGGTATCACCTACAACCCTTGCCTAGCTTTGAGGCAATTTGGATATGCACGGAGGGATGGCCCTCATGACATGTTGATTCCTAGCCTAGTTTTCGACTTCGACAACGATGCGCAAGGACTTCTCCAAAGATTCATCAGAGCTTGGGGAAAACTCAACAAGGTTGATAGCAAGACTCTGGGACACAAGAACTTCATCCCTCTTGAGCCCTATCTCAAGTGGGTACGAGCCCGAGCCCAAAGTCTAATGATGCCTTATCCTCACGTACTCCCAGTGATTAAAGAGCCCGTCAATGAAGGAGAGGTTCCCTACACCATCCTGCATCCAGACATGCCTACATCGTGGGAGGAAATGCAGAAAAGTTGGATTCAGCTCAAGGAGGAACGGAACACTTTTGAAGCTAGCTACTACGCCAGTGAAAAGAAGGTTCTAGAGCTTACCCGCCGACTCCACGAGCAAGAGGCCCTCAACACCTACATCGCACCGAAGAGGATGCGCAATGTCTTTCTGCCTTGAGAAGTTTATTTTGTAACATTTGGCCCATGGGGCATTTATGTACTAACAAATTTCTTCTTATTAATATGACGTGCGTTCTTCTTTGTCTGAAACAACTTTGAATGTCCTAAATCCTTGAATGCATTGCATACATCAGCATACCATTCATCATGTGCATAAGCAGGTCTCACTCCAGGTTTCCTTATCTATCTGCTGTTTATTTCAGTAGGATGGATCTCGAGCAAACAGTCAAAGACCTACAAGCCCAGAATGCACAGTTCCAGCAACTCTTGATGACCTTGGTCAAGAGTCAAGAGGATATCAAGGCTCATCTGGAGAATAAGGACCCAGTGAAGAAGAAAAAGAGGGTCGGAGTGGCTACTTTGGGGAGAAGATTTGACAGAGAAGCTCAGAGGGTGCTTGAATTTCCTCCTACTTCTGATGAAGGGACTAGTAAAAGAGATCGAGTTGCGGTGCCTTCCGAGTCTGATGCAGAGGAGGAAGAGGTTGAAGAGGATGAAGATTATTCTGACCAGCAGTATCCTCCAGCTGATGACAAATATAAGGGTTTAGAAGACAGATTGGCTGCCATGGAATTGCAAAGGGTATCGGGTTTGGATTTTGAAGACATGGGCTTGGTCGCCGGAATTGTGGTTCCCCCAAAGTTCAAAGTGCCAGTGTTTGTGAGGTACGACGGGCTATCCTGTCCCAAAATGCATCTCAGGTCCTATGTGAGAAAGATTCAACCCTATACGGCAGATAAAAATCTCTGGATTCATTTCTTTCAAGACAGCCTGTCGGGAGCCCAGTTGGAATGGTTTTATCAGTTAGAAGGAACCAGTGTCAGAAATTGGGAAGATTTGGCCACCGCTTTCTATAAACAATACCAGTATAATTCTAATCTTGCTCCTACCCGTACCCAACTTCAGGGTATGTCACTAGGAACAAGTGAGGGATTCAAGGAATATGCACAAAAATGGAGGGATTTGGCTGGCAGGGTGCAGTCTCCTTTAACCGATCGTGAGCTTGTTGATATGTTTCTTGGGACCCTATCTGGGCCATTTTTCAATCATCTAATTGGTAACTCTTCCGCGGGGTTTACCGATTTGATCTTAACAGGCGAAAGAATAGAAGCTGGCATCAAGTCAGGAAAGATTCAGAAGGGTGTTGCTGCAAGTGTTGAGAAGAAGCCTTTTAAGAAGGAGACAGCTATGGTATATTCTCAAAGAAGAGCAGGGAAGATGGAGCGTCGGCCAACTGTGGGGGCCGTAATGATTCAAAACACTCCAAGTGAGCAGCCTCGCTACAACCAATCCAGACCAAATCAGCAACGGGTGGAAAGGCCACAACGGCAGTTCACCCGTATTAATATGACTCCAGCGCAGGTGCTTCCCCATCTGTTGAAATTGAATCTTGCCACTATCAAGGAGGCGCCAAAGAATGTAAATACATCCTCTCCGCATTATCATGCCAATGCTAAGTGCGCCTATCATTCAGACAGTGTTGGACACGACACCAATGATTGTTGGGCACTCAAGCATAAGATCCAGGACCTGATAGAGGCTAAGGAGGTAGAGTTTGACGCTCCAGAAAAACCCAATGTGATATCTGCACCTATGCCGAAGCACGGTCGGAATGTCAATGCCATTGAAGATGATCTGTATGTTGCTGACGTTAGTGATCTGACTACTCCGCTGCTAACCATTAAGTTGAATTTGTTAAGGGCCGGGATCTTCCCGGGATGTAAAGAAGACTGCTACTGTTGCCACTCTCTGCCGTTTGATTGTCCGCTTTTAAAGAAAGGCATCCAAGGCCTCATGGATAGCCGACAAATTTTGTTCGAAAAAGTTCCTGCTGTTCCAGTTCATGTTGAAAATGTCTCAATCATAACCATTCACGCCAATCTTTCCAAGGCCGTCAAAAAGCCTGTTAAGATTACACCAGCTGCAAAGTCTATACCTTTGAAGATAACAATGCCGGGGCCTATTCCCTATGTTTCTGAGAAGTCGATACCTTGGAACTATGGTGGTGACATCTATTACCATGGTATCAAGCAAGTTGAAATAATTGAAGAAAATTCAGATGATGAAGAAGCCAGCATTAGTAACATTGCGGGCACCAGCAAAATCACCAGGAGCGGGAGAATATTTTCTCCAGAGATTGCTCCTCCAAGAGCAGTCTTTGGACCCTCATCAGCTAAAGAAGTCATCCCTGCACCAGTAAAACGCTCCGCTAGAACTCCTTTGATTGAGGAAATCGTCGTTCCTAGTGCTGCCTCTCCTACCATTGCTGATAAAGGAAAAGGAATACAAGATGAGCCCGTCAGGACGAGGGCTCAACCCTTGGTAATCCCGGAAGCCTCCAAGAAAGAAATGGACGAGATTTTAAGGATAATCAAGAGAAGTGATTACGATGTGGTGGAACAGTTGGGGCAAACCCCCTCCAAGATCTCCATGCTGGCACTGTTGCTTTGCTCAGAAGCGCACGCTCAAGCTTTGATTAAGTTTCTAAAGGCAGCTCATGTGCCCCAGGAAACCTCTGCAGATCAATTTCAACATTGCGTGGCTAGCCTGACTGCGGACAATGGATTAGGCTTTTCTGATGCCGACCTAACCCCTAAAGGCCGAAATCACAATGATGCTTTGCATATTTCAATCGAATGCCGCGGAACCACCCTTGCACATGTTTTGGTTGATACCGGGTCGTCGCTGAATGTTTTGCCTAAGAAGGCCTTGGACCGGCTAGATTGCGAAGGTTTGGAGTTGAAGCCTAGTGATATTGTCGTCAGAGCTTTCGATGGGTCGAAAAGAATGGTCCATGGAGAAGTTGAAATTCCTGTCAAGATAGGTACTGAGGTGTTTAAATCCACTTTCTATGTAATGGACATCCGTCCATCATACTCCTGCCTGCTGGGTAGACCTTGGATACACCATGCTGGGGCAGTCACCTCCTCCTTGCATCAGATGCTGAAGTATCCTGTAAAGGGAAAGATCATTACTGTCCACGGCGAAGAAGAGTACATGATTAGCCATTTAAATTCTTTCCGGTATGTGGAGGTTGAAGGAGAGTTCATTGAGACACCGTTTCAACATTTCGAAGAAGTGCTTCCTGAGATAGCAGTGGCGAAGTTGGCAGCTGAGATACCAAGACAGATGGCCAGGATGGCATCTCTGGAGGATGCAAGGGCTGCAGTTAAAGAAGGGAAGAATTCAGCGTGGGGGCAGTTACCCGATTTTCCGCATAAAACTGATAAGTTTGGATTAGGTTTCACCGCCGCTGGCCAGAAGGCCATGCGCCAGTCAAAGATTGAAAGAGCGCCGATCAAAATTTCTCCTTACCGAATCAACGCCCTGGAAGATGAAGACAAGGAAAGCAACTTTGAAGAATGGATTCATCCAACGGTCAAAGGAGGATTGAGCAATTGGGAGGCTAAAGACTTTGTCCCCATCACTTTTATTCATCAGTAATTTATCTGTTAAACATTTCCTATTTGGTCTGTAATATTTTATTTTCAAACAATCCGTACACTGTCTTTTCACCTCCTGCCTTGCCCGGGGCATGTAGGTCCACTTGTAAGGGTTTTGACTATTTTTCATATTCATATGCCATGTTTAATGATTCATTGGACGTTTTTCATTTGATAAACTGCTTATGTTCATTTTCTTTCCTTTTGCATTTTTTAAGGATGGCTATCCCTTACACACACCCACACTCACCAATGCAGATACCCATCCACTCCGGATTCCATGGGTGACTTTTCTGCTGTATCTTTCAATAACTCTGAAGATCTGGTCAATCTAGCCGAGTATGAAGATGACGAAGGTTGTGAAGTACCCGGGGAACTAGCCAGACTCCTGCAACAAGAGGAAAGGGTCATCTTACCGCATGAAGAGCCATTGGAAACTGTTAACCTGGGAACCGAGGAGGATCGGAAGGAGGTGCAAGTAGGTGCCAATCTGGAACCAAAAGTCAAGGAGCGCCTAGTACAGTTGTTGAATGAGTATGTTGAGATCTTCGCTTGGTCCTATGAAGACATGCCGGGTCTAGACACAGACATCGTGGTTCACCGTCTCCCTACAAGAGAGGATTGTCCACCTATCAAACAAAAAGTTCGCCGAATGAGGCCTGACATGTCCGAAAAAATCAAAGCAGAAGTAATGAAGCAGTTCGACACTGGCTTTCTGGCTGTTACGTCCTATCCTCAATGGGTCGCTAACATTGTGCCAGTGCCTAAGAAAGATGGCAAAGTCAGAATGTGTGTGGACTACCGGGATTTGAATAGGGCCAGCCCTAAAGATGATTTCCCGCTACCTCATATTGACATCTTGATCGACAATACAGCTCAGCATAAGGTGTTTTCCTTCATGGACGGATTCTCGGGCTACAATCAAATCAAAATGGCCCCCGAGGATATGGAGAAAACGACTTTTGTCACACAATGGGGCACTTTCTGTTATAAAGTGATGCCGTTCGGGCTGAAGAACGCAGGGGCAACTTATCAACGCGCCATGGTAGCTTTATTTCATGACATGATACATCATGAGATTGAAGTTTACGTAGACGATATGATAGCTCGGTCACAAACAGAGGAAGAGCACCTTGAACATCTGGAAAAGCTGTTTGCCAGATTAAAAGAGTACAAGCTCAGGCTGAATCCAAGTAAATGCACTTTTGGAGTTAGGTCTGGTAAGCTCCTGGGATTTATTGTAAGCAACAAAGGCATTGAAGTCGATCCGGAAAAAGTAAAAGCAATACAAGAGATGCCTGCTCCCCGTACTGAAAAGGAGGTCAGAGGATTCTTGGGGCGCTTAAACTATATTGCCAGATTCATCTCACATCTGACTTCTACCTGTGAGCCAATTTTCAAACTCTTGAAGAAAGATCAGGTAGTTGAATGGAACGATGATTGTCAAGCTGCTTTTGATAGAATCAAGGAGTATTTGTTAGAACCTCCTATTCTGATGCCACCTGTCGAAGGAAGGCCATTGATCATGTACTTAACCGTCTTGGATAACTCAATGGGGTGTGTTTTGGGCCAGCATGACGAGTCTGGTCGAAAAGAGCACGCTATTTATTACCTTAGCAAAAAGTTTACCGACTGTGAGACTCGCTACTCACTGCTCGAGAAAACTTGCTGCGCTTTGGTATGGGCTGCTCGCCGACTAAGACAGTATATGTTGACCCATACTACTTTGTTAATTTCCAAGATGGACCCTATCAAGTATATCTTCGAGAAGCCCGCCTTATCTGGAAGGATAGCTAGATGGAAAATGATCTTAACTGAGTATGACATCCAGTACACCACCCAAAAAGCTACAAAAGGGAGTGTACTAGCTGACCATCTGGCTCATCAGGCTATTGAAGACTATCAACCCATGAGGTTTGACTTCCCAGACGAGGACATCATGAATTTGGACAACGCTGAAAGTGACGGACCATATGACGGACCCGAAAAGGGATCCCGATGGACCCTGTACTTTGATGGTGCTTCAAATGCACTTGGAAATGGTATTGGCGCAGTACTCATTTCCCCGGAAGGTTGTCACACTCCTTTCACGGCCCGACTTTATTTCAGCTGCACAAACAACATGGCTGAGTATGAAGCTTGCATCTTTGGTCTCGAAGCTGCTATAGACTTGGGGATCAAATCTTTGATCGTATTCGGGGACTCGGCTTTGGTCATCAGCCAAATCAAAGGAGACTGGGATACCAAGCATCCTAATCTTATCCCATACAAAGAACATGTCCTGACATTGTTGCCTCATTTCGAGCAAATTACCTTCGAGCATTTCCCGCGAGAAGAGAATCAACTAGCCGATGCTCTGGCCACAATGTCCTCCATGTTTAAACTCAACTGGGATAACGAGGCTCCCCAAATCACCATCAAGCGAATGGATGAACCGGCACATTGCCACGAGATTAATACCGAAGAAGTAGTGGAACAGCCTTGGTTCCATGAAATCAAAAGGTATCTCGAGACTAGGGATTACCCTGAAGGAGCTTCTGTGAATGACAAGAAGTTCTTAAGGAAATTCGCTGCTAGGTTCTTCCTGAGCAACGGCATCCTTTACAAACGAAGCCATGATTGTGTACTACTCCGATGTGTGGATAAAGTTGAAGCAGAGTTGATCATGACTGATATACACAGCGGCACATTTGGCACTCACTTGAGCGGGCATACAATGGCTAAGAAGATCCTAAGGGCAGGCTATTATTGGTCTACCATGGAGGCTGACTGCCATCAACATTCCCGTACTTGTCACAAGTGTCAAGTCTATGCTGACAAAGTTCATATCCCTCCGGTTCCCCTCAACGTCCTGACTGCTCCATGGCCCTTCGCAATGTGGGGCATTGATATGATTGGAGAGATCAAGCCCACGGCTTCCAACGGACATCGCTTCATCCTGGTTGCCATTGACTACTTCACTAAATGGGTCGAAGCAGCTTCCTTCGCCTCTGTTACTAAAAATGTGGTTGCCCGCTTTATCAAGCAAAATCTCATATGTCGGTATGGTGTTCCAGACAGAATCATCACGGACAACGGTACAAATCTGAATAACACAATGATCACTGCATTATGCGAACAATTCAAGATTTATCATCACAATTCATCTCCCTATCGGCCGAAGATGAACGGTGCTGTTGAAGCTGCGAACAAAAACATTAAGAAGATCATTCAGAAAATGACAGTCACTTACAAAGACTGGCATGAGATGTTACCGTTTGCTCTGCATGGATACCGTACGACGACACGTACTTCAACTGGGGCAACCCCATTTTCTTTGGTTTATGGCATGGAAGCTGTTTTGCCTATGGACGTCCAAATCCCGTCTCTGAGGATTATGAAGGATGCAGGTTTGAATGAAGATGATTGGATGCAGACCCGACTGGATCAACTCAATCTGATCGACGAGAAACGACTTGCTGCTATATGACATGGTCAGACGTATCAAAAGCGGATGATCAAGGCCTTCAATAAGAAAGTCAGACTTCAAGTGTATCAAGTCGGGGATCTCGTAATCAAGCGGATTATCTTGCCGCAAAGTGATCCCAGGGGCAAATGGACTCCTACATATGAAGGACCATTTGTGATCTAGAGCATATTTTCTGGTGGTGCAATGATTCTGACCACCATGGACGGCGACGATTTGCCGCACCCTGCGAACGCAGACATAGTCAAAAGATACTACGCATAAAATAACCCGGCAAGTCGAAAACCCGAAAGGGCGGCTTGGGCAAAAATGTGCATCCCGGTGAACCGAAAACCCGAAAGGGCGGTTCAGGCAAAAATTAGGGATAAAAACAAAAAAATCTGTACACCCGGCAAGTCGAAAACCCGAAAGGGCGGCTTGGGCAAAAAGGGGTTTCCCGGTGGATCGAAAACCCGAAAGGGCGATTCAGGCAAAAGTTAGGGAATTAAAGCGTATGACTATGTCTCGTCGGATCACTTCAAAGACAATCTCTTCATCAACCAGTTCCAGACTTCTGATCAATCCAGTCATCGTCAAACGAAGCACTGAACGGGCAGATATTCAGAGTTGTGAAAGCTGTAGCAGAATGGAATCCCATGGAATTATTTCACATAGCCATCCTTTATTTTGTATAAAATCTTTCAATATTTACGGCAAAATCCTCTTACTAGGATGATTGTCTCCTTTGTACAAATATACTCAAAGAAAATCAATACAAATACTCTTCCCAAAAATTTGTGTCATTTCCCTTTTTCTTTTTTGCACTATTTGTTTTATTTTGAGAAACGTCCAATGTTTTGTTAAATAGGCATATGCATTTGAAACATAATCACTTCCTAAAGTGAACCTAAGAAAAAGGATTACTGATAGGATGAAGGTACAAATGAATACCTTGGCACCCTCTCGAAGGAAACCACCAAGAGATTTGAAATCCACATCCCTAGCAAACCCTGAGACATACCTCCAGCAGACCCTCGAAGCTTATCCCCAGTAAGATTCTGGAAGGTACTCCCCCGCAGAGCACGAACGTCTCCCCCGTTTTTTATTCAAATTTATTCCTCACAAAGGCTTATAACTGGGTTATCCTCAGCTAACAGCCACAGAAGATCGCACTCGCCAGAATTCTTCCTATCCCCGGCGGAGTTCATCGAAATTCCCCAGCCTAACTTATCAATATGATCCCCGGAGAAGCTTATCTTTGTTATCCCCAGCCGAGTTAAAATTTCGAATTATCAACCCCCAGCGGAGCCAGACTAATGAGCCTTCTCTCCACAGAGTCTTAGAAAGAGAAATCTTGAGTTCCCCAGTGAGATCGCCAGAGTTACTTCCCATCAAATTGAAGGTTCTCAGTCTTACCTCCTCAGCATGAGTCTACTAGTTTGATACTCCCCAGTAGAGGTCATCAGGAATTTTCTTCCCCAGTAGTAGCCAAGGATTTATTTTCCCCAGCAACAGTCAAGATGCTTTTATCTTCAGCCACCTCGAATTCATTTATCCTCAGCAAGTTAGCTCGTCAGCTTACATGCGCATTCATCACATTCATGTCATAAAACATTGATGTCACGTATATCGCATCATGCATCATAACATTGCATGCAACTAACTCTTTACCTTTTCAGGAAAGATCAGTCGACAGACTAAAAATCATTCAACTTCAAGATTTCTGAAAACAGTTCACGGGTTCTCCAAGTAAACGGATGTTAACCTGTCACTTGTTCAGATTCTTCTTCAAGACCTTCTGAAAACAGTTTATGGATTCTTCCCAACAACGGATGTTAATCTATCAACTTGTTCAGATACAACTTTTTGAAAACAGTTTACGGACGCTTCCCAACAACGGATGCTGCTCTATTGCTTATTCAACTTCAAGATTTCTGAAAACAGTTCACGGGTTCTCCAAGTAAACGGATGTTAACCTGTCACTTGTTCAGATTCTTCTTCAAGACCTTCTGAAAACAGTTTATGGATTCTTCCCAACAACGGATGTTAATCTATCAACTTGTTCAGATACAACTTTTTGAAAACAGTTTACGGACGCTTCCCAACAACGGATGCTGCTCTATTGCTTATTCAACTTCAAGATTTCTGAAAACAGTTCACGGGTTCTCCAAGTAAACGGATGTTAACCTGTCACTTGTTCAGATTCTTCTTCAAGACCTTCTGAAAACAGTTTATGGATTCTTCCCAACAACGAATGTTAATGTATCAACTTGTTCAGATACAACTTTTTGAAAACAGTTTACGGACGCTTCCCAACAACGGATGTTGCTCTATTGCTTATTCAACTTCAAGATTTCTGAAAACAGTTCACGGGTTCTCCAAGTAAACGGATGTTAACCTATCGCTTGTTCAGTTTCTTCTCCAAACCACTGAAAACAGTTTACAGATTCCTCCCAACAACGGATGTCAATCTATTGCTTGTTCAGACCCCCCAGTTCAGAGATGGTCCCAAGCCTGGACACCTTCCTGATATTCCCTTCCAGATGGCATCTCTAAGCCCATCCCCGACAAGATTTAAGCCCATCTTCAAATGGCATCTCTAAGCCCATTCCCATATCCATTGCTTTGACGAGTGCAAATTTCCGGGCACTCTAGTGTCCAATCTCCTTTTACCCTCGAGTCACGAAAGGCAAGCTTGCCCATCTAACTCTTCGGATTCAAGGAGATTGAACAGGGGCAACTGTTGTACCCCAAAATTTTCCCTCCCATTTCTCATTGATTTCTCACCACAAAGCCTTTGAAGCTCAAGATCCAGTTAGGGTTTCATCTGCTCAAGACCTATCCTTGCACTGTGGACTCAAAATTAGGGTTTGTGTTTGCACAAAGAGATTTTGACATAAAATGCCTAAGATGACTTGCATGCCTCATATTGGACTCCCAAGTTTACTCATATCAAGTTTCAAGTCCTGATTCCAAGTTTTGCCCAGTCAATTGGACAGTTGACCTAAAAATCAACTGTATTGGGGAAAAAGTCAACTGTGGCCAATTGACAGTCAAACCTCATGAAAATTGACCCACATCAACATATTGGACTCACATGAACCATTTGATAAAGTTTGGATCACAATTCCACAAGAAATTTGATCAGATCACCAAAAGGGCAAAATGGTCATTTTTAGGGTTTTGACTGTACAAAGGCAATTTTTGACTGTTTGACCTAGCCAATGGCAAACCAAGCTCACACATGGACTCAAGGACCCCATGGAATTATCTTGACATGATCAACAAGCTCAAAAGATCCCAAGTACACAAGATTGACAGTTGAATTTCCCAGTCAATTGATCAATTTTGACTGTATACTGAAAAGTCAAACTTTGACTTTTTGGTCAAAATCAAGAGTCAAGATTCATTTTTCATCAAAAAATGCCAAATCATGAAACTTGTTCACCAAGAAATCACAAAATGCAAATTAGGGTTAGAAATGGAATTTTTCATAACTTAGAATTTTTCTAAGTTATGAAAAACCCTAATTTTTTCCCAACTTTGCCCCACTTTTTCACCATGATCCATTTGGATTCAAACAAAAGTCCAAACATGAAAGTTGTAGCTTGTTGCATAATCTACAACTTTGATTCACAAAGTTTTCTCATTTGAAGCTTGTATCTCAAGTTACAATTTTTTGAATAAGGGCACTAAACCATTTTTAACTTAGTGAAATTTTAACCTATTTTGACAAGGTTTTCTACCCCACTTCAAGGCCATTTTCCATACACTTCCACTTGGAATTTCAATTTGCATTTCAAAGATGGATTGTAGTACACATTCCAAGCTTTCCACAATGTCCAAGAACTTCTCAAACAACCTCATGGTTAGAGAGAATCGAATTTCACAATATAGCAAAAAATCACTTTGTTCATGACCAAGTTCCATGCCCATAACTTTGCAATTTGAACTCAGCATGCTTTAGGTTAGATTACAGGTCCTTAAACCAA
Source organism: Vicia faba (assembly GCA_948472305.1). NCBI lineage: Eukaryota > Viridiplantae > Streptophyta > Magnoliopsida > Fabales > Fabaceae > Vicia > Vicia faba. The sequence goes on along the minus strand of OX451738.1, from coordinate 553,476,119 downwards.
GTTACACTCCATAATTTAATGCATATTCATTGTGTTAAGGTGTTGTTCTATGATTTTGGACATTGTATGCAAGATTAATCCCAAATTAGATAAAGTGAACTATCCATTTTTGCTAAAATTCACTTTATGTCAATTTAGAAATCCAACAAGTACATTGCAAATCTGAATGGCACAAGTTTATGAGCATAACACACTGATCAAGGAGGGATTATGCAGCACATTAGGGGCCCTCTACATGCCTAGAAACTCAAGTTGCATTTTGTTGCTTAAGTGTGAAGAAAAGTTCCATAACTCACAACAACTCTCATCTCAGCATTAGAACACAAGAACAAACTTATCAAACATACTCAGCATCTCCCAACTAAGCTAACACACGAGCCCTTAGCCTCTCAAACACTCCCATTGCCATAATCACCTTGAAACTGCTCAAACAGAGCAACCCCTGCAGTTTGAGTGCTATCTCTCAATCCCTTCAAGCATTCTTGCCCAAACCTGTTCCTCTACCTTCCTTACAACCTATACAAACTATCCAGAAGCTAAGACACAACCTGTAACACCTCTAAGCCACTTCACCATTTTTGTTTTTCTGTTTTGTAGTTGAAGTTCTCTAGCTTGATTCAGAAGCTCTCAAGACAAAGTAAGCATTGAAACAACATCCCTGGACCTCAAGGAAGCTTTTCCAATCATCACCTTGCACTGAAGGTTCCTACATCTCCAGATAGAAGTTCAACTGAATAGGTAAAATTTTGAATTCGTATCTCTCTTATTATGCATCATTAGTCTTAAGTTTGTGAAGAAATAATGTCATACTCATGCCACTGAACATGTCCATGTCTTTACTTTTCATTTCTTTTGCCTGAGTAGAGAGAATTTGGAGTTTGAAAATGACAGAAAAACTAGGTTAGGATTTGGGGGAGGAGAAATTCTCCTTCATCTTAGAGAGTTAGGTCAAGTTCTATACATGGTTAGAATCGTCTCTTCATGCTGAACATTTTTTATGTTATGAGTTTTTGTTAAAAAGCCAGGAATCAGGAGTTAGCAGCTGGAGTACAGAGCGCGCGTTTTTGAATGTTGTTGAACAAAGGTTGAAGATGAAGCCACATGGGCTGGGCCTGTGTGGTCTTTTCTTTTTACACCCTATTTCCATTTTCTTACCCCCCAAGCCCATTTGCTTCATTTTTCATGATTTTTGACTTTTTCTTTTCTTATTTGACTCATTTATTTTTTCACAGCATATTAAAATTTTGAAAATGTTTTTCTCATCATTTTTTGATTTTTATTTGATTTTTATTTGATTTTCTTTTGTTTATACATAAATAAATACATATTATTATTTAGGATAAATAGAAAAATATGTAAAAACACTTCTATTTTTATTTTTATTTTATATTACCCTCTGAAAATATTTTATATAAAAAATACTATTTTCTAAAAAATTAATTATTATTATTATTTATATATATAGTACATATTTAAAATAATATAAATATATATATATATATATATATATATATATATATATATATATATATATATATATATATATATATATATATATATATATATATATATATATATATATATATATATATATATATATATATATATATATATATATATATATATATATATATATATATATATATATATATATATATATATATATATATATATATATATATATATATATATATATATATATATATATTAATGCATTTAGAGTAAAAACACCAAAAAATGTACATATTTTATTTTTTAATATTTAATACTAAAAATGCCTTTTTTACAAATATATCATATTTTATTTTATTTTTGTATGTAAATAATGAATATTATATGAATTAATTAATTAATATACATTTTGATTAAAATTAGGGTTTTTGCCCTAAATTTGAAAATACTCCAAAAATAATACCTTTTTATTTTTCTTTTATTTATATATATAATACTTTTTTTTATATAAAAACCTTTCTTTTTGCATTTTGCATATTTATTTCAATTTCTATCTATTTATACAATTAAATTACCTTGCAAATATTCAATATTGATGTAATAGTCTTAGGTTTAAATTCTTGTCCAAATAAACCCCATTTGAAACATTGTACCCCCCTCCCCATATTATTGTGATGTAATAGCGTAGGAATTTAAATTTCGCACTTTTAATGCTTTCTAAACATACTATGCTAGAATTAGGGTTTTGTATGCGAATAAAAATGAACAAAAATAGTTGGACCTAATACAAGATAAATGAGCATGAAAAATGGACAACACATTTCACACTTGCACCCCTAGGGTATTTCACTTTGTTGCCTTCAAGTAATTGGGCCATATTGCATGTTGAACTTCCTTGGGCAAAACAAAATAATCAAATGATCATTGTCCCTCAAAATGTTGCTTAAATGAATGATCAAGCCCCTTTCAAAGAAAATTGCCCAAAGACATTTAACACTATTGCAACTATGGTCTAAACGATGACCCGCGCCCGTCCCTTCCACATCCTAAGACAAGATTGTCCACCAAATGCAATGGTGGAACAAAATTGTCAAAAGGTTTGAAGCATAACAAAAATCTTTGAGAAAACTTTAGGGTAGATAAGCTCTTAAGTACTTGTCAACTTTCCAAGAAAACACTTGCCTAATTTCAAAATCCACTTCACAAACACTTTCAAAACAAACTTTCGAAAAACCTTGAAACATCTTTTCAAAAAGACAAACACCTTTTGTAAAACATTCGAGTAAAGAATTGTTACAAGGGTAGCCTATGCAAGGCATCTTTTTCAAAACCTTTTCAAAGCCACACACAAAGCACCATTTCAAACAAATGAGAACTAAGGCAAGTTGATCTAAGCAAGTACCTAAGAGCCCGTGGATAACCATGGATAGAAGGGGTGCTAATACCTTCCCCTTCTATAATCTACTCCCCGAACCCAAGAAAAATCTCAAAGGTTTTTGCTGTGCTTTTTTAAAACCTTTCCTTAGGATAAAATAAAAAGTCGGTGGCGACTCTTGCTCAACCGAAACATTTGCGAAAACAAACGCAAAACCCTAGTCAGTTCTCCCACCGTATCACATGCAGGATTCACCGAATTAATTCTAATCGGTGAAAGGGTCGAGGCTGGCATTAAAAGTGGTAAAATTCAGAAGGATACGTCTGCTTCCACTTCTGTTAAGAAGACCTTCCCAGCCAAGAAAGAAGCTTCCGCTGTGTATTCCTAGAGAAATCAAGGAAGAATCGAGCGCCGACCAACGGTGGGGGTTGTGATGATCTAAAACTCTTCAACTGATCAACCTCGCAGCAATCAGCCAAGATCTAACCAGCAAAGGGTAGAAAGGCCACAACGGCAATTCACCTGAATCAACATGACACTGGTACAAGTCCTCCCTCATTTGTTAAAGCTGAATCTCACCAATTTGAAAGAAGCGCCAAAAAACCCTAATACCTCTTCTCCTTATTATCACTCCAATGCAAAATGTGCGTACCACTCTGACAGTGTAGGGTATGATACTAATAAATGTTGGGCGCTTAAAAACAAGATCCAAGACCTGATAGATGCCAAGGAGGTAGAGTTTGATGCTCCTGAAAAACCCAACGTGATATCCGCTCCAATGCCCAAGCACGGTCATAATGTTCATGCCGTTATGGAAGACCTTCATGTTACCAATGTTGCTGACCTTATGACTCCCTTACCAGTGATTAAAATGAATTTGATGAGAGCCGGGATATTCCCAGGCTGTGGAATAGAATGTTACTTTTGTTTAAACATACGAGCTGACTGTCCAATGTTGAAATCAGGCATCCAACACCTGATGGATACCCAAGAGATACTCTTTCAAAAGACTCATGTTGATACCACCATGCCTGTTACTCCTGCTACCGTTGTTACTCCTACCAATGACATTGAAATAATAACCATCTCCGACAATATTCCTAAGACCTGCAAAAGGCCTGTCAAGATTACGCCTGATCCTAAGTTTATGCCGTTGAAAATCACCATGCCGGGGCATGTCCCGTATAAATCTAACAAGACAATACCATGTAATTACGGAGGAGAAATCTTCTACCATGGTGTCAAGAAAATTGAATCAGTCCAAGAGAATTCCGATGATGAAACCCCTGATATAGGGAATATTGCAGGAACGAGCAAGATAACTCGCAGCGGAAGGATCTTCTCTCTAGAGATTGCTCCTCCACGAGCAGTCTTCGGACCCTCGAAAGCTTCTGTGCCTGTCAAGCCATCTGTGCGAAGCCCGGTAATTGAAGAATTGGATATTCCTGAAGTTAGACCCTCTGTTGATACTACCGATAAGGGTAAGGGGATACTAGAAGTGCATGTCAGGATGAAGGCTCAGACTGTGGTAATCCCCGAAACCACCCAGAAAGAAATGGAAGAAATCTTAAAGATAATCAAGAAGAGCAACTACGATGACGTGGAGCAGCTAGGGCAGACCCCTTCCAAAATCTCCATGTTGGCTCTCCTACTCTGCTCTGAGGCTCATGCTAAGGCCTTAATCAAATTTCTAAAGACGGCACACGTGCCTCAAGAAACTTTTGGTGACCAGTTTCAAGAGTGCGTGGCTAGCCTTACTGCCGATAACGGTCTTGGTTTTTCTGATGCTGATTTGACCCCTAAAGGAAGGAAGCACAATGATGCGCTGCACGTCTCGGTAGAGTGCAGAGGGACTACGTTGGCCCTTGTCCTAGTTGTTACCAGTTCATCTTTGAATGTCCTACCGAAGAAGGCGTTGGACATGCTAGACTGCGAAGGTTTGACTTTAAAACCCAGTAACATCATTGTTAGAGCCTTCGACAGTTCTAAGCGGATGGTTCACGGAGAGGTGGACATCCCGATCAAAGTGGGTAACGAGACCTTCAACTCTACCTTTTATGTGATGGACATTCGTCCTTCATATTCATGTTTATTGGGAAGGCCATGGATCCACTATGCCGGGGCAGTTACCTCCTCTTTACACCAAATGCTAAAGTATCCTGTTCAGGGTAAGATTATAACGGTGTACGGTGAGGAAGAGTACATGATAAGTCACCTCAACTCCTTCCGCTATGTGGAGTTGGATGGAGAATTCATAGAAACTCCTTTCCAACATTTTGAAGAAGTTTCTCTCGAAGTCGCAGTTGCGATGACAATGATTGATGTGCCTATAGTTTCCAAGCCTGTGTCTAGGATGCCATCCCTCAAAGATGCATAAGCCATAATCAAAGAAGGAAAGAGTAAGTGTGGGGGAAACTTCCTTACTTTTCTCACAAGACGGACAAGTTCGGACTAGGTTTTACTGCTGCTGGCTAGAAAGTTGTGCGTCGCTCCCGGGCTGGAGGACCACCCTTTAAAATCACTCACCATGGAATTAATGCCTTAAAAGATGATGATGAAGAAGACAACTTTGAAGATTGGATCTTTCCAACCGTTGAAGGAGGATTAAGTAACTGGGAAGCGAAAGACTTCGTTCCCATCACTTTCATCAACCAGTAATTTATCTTTGAACAATTTCCTATTTTGGTCTGTAATAATTAAACGATTCGTACACACTCTTTTCGCCTTATGCCTTACCCGGGGCATATAGGTCCATTTGTAAGGGTTTGATTTGTTCATTATCATATGCCATGTTTAAATGAATCATTGGACGTTTTCATCTATAAACGGTTGTGTTCATTTTCTTTCCTTTTACATTTTGTTTAGTTTAAGGATGGATATCCCTTACACACACCCACACTCACAAAATGCAGGTGCCCATCCACTCCGGATTCCATGGGTGACTATTCAGCTTTAGCCTTCGGTGACTCTGAAGATTTGGTCAATCATGCCGAGTACGAAGGTGATGAAGACTGTAAAGTTCCTGGAGAGTTAGCCAGACTTCTGCAACAAGAGGAAATGGCTATTCTGCCCCCATGAAGAGTTGTTAGAGACCATCAACTTGGGAACAGAGGAAGATAAGAAAGAGGTAAAAGTGGGTGCCAACCTGGAACCAAGTGCCAAAGAGCGCTTAGTGCAGTTGTTGAACGAATATGTTGAGATCTTTTCCTGGTCCTATGAAGATATGCCGGGATTAGATACAGATATCATGGTTCACCGTCTCCCTACAAGAGAAGACTGTCCACCGATCAAGCAAAAAGTCCGCCGAATGAGGCCCGACATGTCTGAGAAGATCAAAGCTGAGGTAATGAAGCAATTCGACGTTGGCTTTCTGGCTGTTACTTCCTATCCATAATGGGTTGCTAACATTGTACCCGTGCCTAAAAACGACGGCAAAGTCAGAATGTGTGTAGACTACAAGGATTTGAACAGGGCTAGCCCTAAAGACGATTTTCCACTGCCACACATTGACATCTTGGTTGACAACACAACTCAACACAAGGTATTTTCCTTCATGGATGGATTCTCGGGATACAACCAGATCAAAATACCCCCCGAAGACATGGAGAAGACTACTTTTGTTACGCAGTGGGGTACCTTCTACTACAAAGTGATGCCATTCGGACTGAAGAATGTCCGGGCAACCTATCAACGCGCCATGGTAGCTTTATTTCATGACATGATACATCATGAGATTGAAGTCTACGTAGACGACACGATAGCCCGTTCACAGACAGAAGAAGAACACCTCGACCATCTGCAAAAGCTGTTTGTCAGATTGAAGGAGTATAAGCTCAGACTGAATCCTAGCAAGTGCACTTTTGGAGTCAGGTCTGGTAAACTTTTGGGATTTATTGTCAGCAACAAAGGCATTAAGGTTGATCTAGCTAAAGTAAAAGTTATACAAGAAATGCCCTCCCCCACACTGAAAAGGAGGTTAGAGGTTTCTTGGGACGCTTAAACTATATTGCGAGGTTCATATCTCACCTAACATCTACCTGTGAGCCAATCTTCAAGCTGTTGAAGAAAGATCAGGTGGTTGAATGGAACAGTGATTGTCAAGTTGCTTTTGATAAGATCAAGGAGTATTTGATGGAACCTACTATCTTGATGCCACCCGTTGAACGAAGGCCGTTAATCATGTATCTGACTGTTTTGGATAATTCAATGGGGTGCATACTGGGCCAACATGACGAGTCTGGCCGAAAATAGCATGTCATTTATTACCTTAGCAAAAAGTTTACCGACTGTAAGACTCGCTACTCACTGCTCGAGAAAACTTGTTGCGCTTTGGTATGGGCTGCTCGTTGGCTAAGGCAGTATATGTTGACTCATACCACTTTGCTAATTTCCAAAATGGATCCGATCAAGTATATCTTCGAGAAGCCTGCTTTATCTGGAAGAATCGCTAGATGGGAAATGATCCTGACTGAGTATGATATCCAGTATACTACCCAAAAATCTATAAAGGGGAGTGTACTCGTTGACCATCTAGATCATCAAGCCGTCGAAGATTACCAATCTATGAGATTTGACTTCCCTGACGAGCACATCATGACATTGGACAACATTGAAGGTAACGGACCGTATGACAGACCTGAACAAGGATCTCGATGGACCCTGTACTTTGATGGTGCTTCAAATGCACTTGGCAACAGTATCAGTGCGGTACTCATTTCTCTGGAAGGTTGCCATACACCCTTCACAGCCCGACTTTGCTTCAGCTGTACCAACAACATGGCTGAATATGAAGCTTGTATCTTTGTTCTCAAGGCTGCTATAGACTTGGGAATCAAATCTTTGGTCGTATTTGGGGACTCGACTTTGGTTATAAGTCAAGTCAAAGGAGAATGGGATACTAAACATCCTAATCTTATCCCATACAAAGAACAAGTCCTGACATTGCTGCCTCATTTCGAGCAGATTACCTTCGAGCATTTTCCACGAGAAGAAAGTCAGCTAGCAGATGCTCTAGCTACAATGTCTTCTATGTTTAAACTCAACTGAGATAACGAGGCTCCCCAAATCACCATCGAGCGAATAGACGAACCTGCACACTGTCATGAGATTAATATCGAAGAAGTAGTGGAACAACCCTGGTTTCATGAAATCAAAAGGTATCTCCAGACTCAAGAATACCCTGAAGGAGCTTTAATCAATGACAAAAAGTTCTTAAGGAGATTTGCTGCCAAGTTCTTCCTGAGCAATGGTATCCTTTATAAGCGCAACCATGATTGTGTTCTACTTCGTTGTGTGGACAAGGTTGAAGAAGAGTTGATCATGACTGAAATACATAGTGGCACCTTTGGCACCCACTTAAGCGGACATACGATGGCTAAGAAGATTCTAAGGGCAGGCTACTACTAGTCTACCATGGAAGCTGATTGTCATCAACATTCCCGTACTTGTCACAAATGCCAAGTTTATGCTGACAAGGTACATATTCCTCCTGTTCCTCTCAATGTTCTAATAGCTCCTTGGCCATTCGCAATGTGGGGAATCGACATGATTGGAGAGATTAAGCCTTCAACATCCAAAGGACATCGCTTCATCCTAGTGGCTATTGATTACTTCACTAAGTGGGTCGAAGCAGCTTCCTACGCCTCTGTTACAAATAATGTGGTTGCCCGCTTCATTAAGCAGAACCTCATATGTCGGTATGGTATCCCTGACAGGATTATTACGGATAATGGTACAAATCTGAATAACACTGTGATCACCGCTCTGTGTGAGCAGTTCAAGATTTATCATCATAATTCATCTCCCTATCGGCCAAAGATGAACGGTGCTGTTGAAGTCGCGAACAAAAATATCAAGAAGATCATTCAAAAGATGATAGTCACCTACAAGGACTGGCATGAGATGTTACCGTTTGCTCTACATGGATATCGTACCATGGCACGTACTTCAACAGGGGAAACCCCCTTTTCTTTGGTATATGGCATGAAAACTGTTTTACCTATAGAAGTTCAGATTCCTTCCTTAAGGTTCATGAAAGATACTGGTTTGAGTGAAGACGATTGGATTCAGACCCGGCTTGACCAACTTAATTTGATCGAAGAGAAGCGACTTACTGCTGTTTGTCATGGTCAGACATATCAAAAACGGATGATCAAGGCTTTCAACAAGTAAGTCAGACGTCAAGTATATCAAGTCGGAGATCTTGTAATCAAGCGGATCATCTTTCCGCAAAGTGATCCCAGGGGCAAGTGTACTCCTACTTACGAAGGACCATTTGTGATCAAGAACATCTTTTCTGGTGGGGCAATGATTCTGACCACCATGGACGGTGAAGACTTGCCGCACCCTGCGAACACATACATAGTCAAAATATACTACGCATAAAATGACCCGACAAGCTGAAAACCCGAAAGGGCGACTTGGGCAAAAATGGGCATCCCGGTGAATTGAAAACCCGAAAGGGAGGTTCACGAAAAAAATAGGGATAAACAAACAAAAATCTATACACCCGGCAATTTGAAAACCCGAAAGGGCGACTTGGGCAAAAAAGGGTTTCCCGGTGGACTAAAAACTCGAAAGGGCGGTCCAGGCAAAAATTAGGGAATTAAAGCGTATGACTATGCCTCGTCGGATCACTTTAAGGACAATCTTTTCACCAACAAGTTCTAGGCTTCTGATCAATCCAATCATCGGCGGACGAAGCAACGAATGGACAGAATACTCAGAGTTGTGAAGGCTATAGCAGAATGGGAACCCCATGGAATTGTTACACATAGCCATCTTTCTTTTGTATAAATTTTTTCTCAATTTTACGACAACATTCTCTTACTAGGATGTTTGTCTCCTTTGTACAAAGATACTTACAAAAGTTAATAGAAAAATACTTCAAAGGGCAAAAATTTGCTTGCCTTTCCTTTCTTTTTACACTTATGTTTTATTTGAAAACATCCAATGGTTTGTTAAATAGGCATATGCATTTGAATATAATCATTGATTATAAATAAAACGAAATTGAGAAAGGATAATTATTGATAGGTTAAAGGTGTAGGAATATGTCTTTGTGCTATTCCAGAGGAAACCCCCTACAGTATGTCATTCAGATCCTCAACAAAGCTAAAACCTTAGAGTATACACCCCTAGCGGAGTTAAATTTCAAGATCCCCAGCGGAGCCAGTGTTTTCTAACTTTATTCCCTGGCGGAGTTAAGTTTCAAAGTTCTCATCAGAATTAAGTCTCCAAACTTTCTTCCCCAGTGGAGCCCGAAAACTTTGAAATACACATACCCAGTGGAGTTCATATCCCCAGCGGAGCTAGAATATTCTAAACCTTCTTCCACAGCGGAGTCAAATCTCCAACTATCAATCTCCAGCGGGAACTATTCAGTTTCCCCAACTTCCCCGGCAGGTTATCTTAAAAGTCTGAGAATCAATCAGATAACAGTTAACTTCTTGTCTTATCCCCGACCATGATGATTCCCCGGTAGATTGGCATACAACCCAAGCTCCTGATTCCCCAAGCAGAGTAAACACTCTGCCCACAGAGTTATTTCCCAACAGAACGAAGATTCTAGTTCATGTTTCTCCATTAGAAGCCTCCCAGGTTCTAATTCCTCAATAGAGGTCTTCAGAGTTTTCCTTATTTCCCAGGAATGTCATTCCCCGCAGAAGTTGTCAAAGCTCTTGTTAAATCCCCACAAATCACTAAGGATTTTCAATCCCCAGTAGTGGTCCCGGGATTTCTCTTTCTCCACAATCAAAGATATTTAATCCCTAAGCAGTCAGCAAGGATCTCTCATCTTCATTGATCAAATATTTTTGGAATCCCCAGCATCGGTTAAGGGTTTATTTTCCCCAGCAGCAGTCAAGGATTTCATTATCTCCAGCCATCAAGGATTTATTTTCCTCAGCAAGACAGCTACTCAGCTTACATGCACATCCATTACATTCATATATCATAAACATTGATGAAACATAGTTCATTGCATCATACATATCATGCAACATAACTTTATGTTTTAGATAACATTTTACCCTTTTTCAGGATAAGATTAAAAAGCTATCATTAACAACTATTTAGAGATTTCAGATACAGTATGGATACACCCCAGACACGGCGGTCATTCTATTTACTCATTCAGAATTTCAAGTCAAAATACAGTGTGGATACACCTCCGACACGGCGGTCATTCTACTACTCATTCAGACTTTAGCAATCAGATACATACTAGATACGCTCCAGACACGACGGCCATTCTATCTCTCATTCAGATTCAACTATCAACTTCGAGTTCAGATACGCTCCAAACACGGATGCCATTCTGGCCCTTACACCAAAAGTTTGATTCTCCCCAGTGCAGTTGCCACGGAAGTCATTTTATCACTTATTCAGATACCAGTTACAGTTTCAGATACACTCCAGACACGGAAGTCATTATGCTACTCATATAAATCTCAACTTCAGATACAGTCCAGATACGCTCCAGACACAGTTGCCATTCTGCCACTCATTCAGAACTTATCCCCAGCACCTAGATGCTCCATACACAGATGTTTCTCTGTCCTCCATTCAAATACAGTTACATCTCGGATATGCTCTAGACACAGACACCATTCCCTTACTCATACAAACCCAATCTCCAGATACAACTCAGATACGTTCCAAATACGAATACCATTCTGATGTTCATTCTACTATTTTTTAACAAACAAGTCTTGGATGGCATCTTTAAGCCCATATCCAGCAAGATTCTATCATCTCCAAATTGCATCTTTAAGCCCATTCCCTCAACAATATTTGGACGAGTGCAAATTTATGGGCACTCTAGTGTCCAATCCTCTTTTACCTTCAAGTCACGAAAGGCAAACTTTCCAATCTAACTCTTTAGGTTCAAGAAGATTAAACAGGGGCAACTGCTGTACCCCAAAATTTTCCCTCTCATTTTATCAACATTTCTCATCACAAGGCTCTTGGAATTCAAGATCAAGCTAGGGTTTGCTCTGCTCAAGGCACCTCCTTGCACTGTTGACCTAAACTAGGTTTTGAGTTTGAACATGAATTTTTGGACCTTCAATTCCCAAATTGACTTTCATACTTCATGTTGGGTTCACAAGTTTGTCCATAACAAGTTTCAAGCCTTAAATCACATTTTTGCCCGGTCAATTGGACAGTTGACCTAGAAATCAATTGTATTGGGGAAAAAGTCAATTATGGCCAATTTACAGTCAAACCTCATGAATTTTGACCCACATCAACATTATGAACTCATATGAACCATTTGATCAAGTTTGTACCATAATTCCACAAGAAATTTGATCAGATCACCAAAAGGGAAAAATGGTCATTTTTAGGGTTTTGACTGTACAAAGGCAATTTTTGATTGTTTGTCCTAGCCAATGGCAAATCAAGTTCAACCATAGACTCAAGGGCTCAAAGGCATCATCTTGACTTATTCAACAAGTTCAAAAGGTCTCAAATGCATGGGATTGACAAATGATTTTTTCAGTCAACTGATCAAAATTTGATTGTACACTAAAAAGTCAAACTTTGACTTTTTGGTCAAAATCAAGTGCCAATGGTCATTTTTCATAAAGATGTGTCAAATTATGAAACTTGTTCATAAAGAAACCCAAAATTTCAAATTAGGGTTTGAAATTGAAAATTTTCATAACTTAGAATTTTTCTAAGTTATGAAATTTTCTTAATTTTTCCTAACTTTGCCCCACATTTTCACCATGATGCAAATGGATTCAAACAAAACTTACAACATGAAAGTTGTAGTCCTCCACAAAGTCTAAAACTTTGTTTCACAAAGTTTTATCAAAAGAAGCTTGGATCTCAGGTTATGATTTTTGGAACAAGGGTCCCTAAAACTTTTAACTTAGAGAAATTTTGCCCTAGTTTAGGCAGGATTTTGACTCATCTTATTGGCCATTTTTCACATAGTTCCACTTGGATTATCAAGTTGCATTTCAAATATGGATTATAGTACATGTTGTAAGCTTTCCAAATTGTCCAAGAAATCCTCAAACACGTTTGTGGTTAGGGAGAATCGAATGCTTGAAGTTGGCAAAAACTCACTTTGTATCCATGGCCAATACATGTTGACAGAAGTTGCAAAATATGTCCAAAATAGCTTAGTACTTGATTACAGGTATCTAAACCCTTCGACACTCAAAAATTGAATGCAAACTCATTGGACATTGGTGTTATTCTGATCATTAGAGCTTGGCACAATGAATAAATCCATTTATGGCATAAAGGTTGCAATACCATTTCCATAAAGCATACTTTTTGCAATTTTGTATTTCTTGAGCCTTGGACCTCTTTCTTTGCAGCAAACAAGTTCCACAAACTCAGGCAAAGGTACAAGAAGCTTGTGCATGCTTGGAGATAGCCTGTACAGGTATACCTCATATCACTTCACACTTTTCTTTCAAAACAAGTCAACTTGCCAAAAGAACATAACTTGCATATCTGATATATTCAACTCTTGCCAACATTCCAAATAAGTTTTTTGCATTGCCTTGAGTCAGAAACACGAATTATTGAACCCTTAAGCCTTCCAAAACACCAAAACACCAAGAACTTGCGAAAACAGGGCACTCCCTGCAGGTTCACATCCATCACACAAACCACTCGTGCGTTTGGCCTCAAACTTGTTCCAATACCTTCCATTAAACTCACTCAAGCTATCCCAAACCTCCATTGCCAACTGTAACTCCATTTACAGTGTTCACCATTTCTATTTTGAAGCTTTGCAGGTTATGTTCTATAGAGAGATTCAGACCATTTCAAAACAAACTAAGCATTGGGAAATGTCCAGGGAACATCAAGCAAGCTCAAAATAACCTCAGGCCTCACTGAAAGTTGCTGCATTTCCATACTCGAGCTTGACTGAAACAGGTATTTCTCAAACTTCTATCTCTCTATTTAGGAACATTTAGCCTTAGGTTTGTGAATGAAAGATGTAGTACTCATTACCATGAAGATGTACATATGCTCAGTTTTCATCTATATTAAGCGTGCTAAGAGAATTTCATCCATGAACATGCTGAAAAAACTAGGTCAGATTTTAGGGCCAGAGAAATTCTCTCTGGTATTTGAGAGTTAGATTATGTTTTTTATATGGTTAGAGTCGTGGTTTGATGCTCTACAAGTTTCATGTTTTGAGTTTTGGCAAAAGATCACAAATACAGGAGTTAGCATTTGAACAGGGTAAGTGCGCGTGTTTCAGTCACAAGGACATGGACGAAGCTGGACTTTGGGTTGGGTTGGCTTGTTCTTGCTTTTGACACCCCCCTCTTTCCTTTTTGCACCCCCTGGCCCATTTTCTTTATATTTTGTTATTTTTGTATTTTAATTTTATTTCTGACTTTGTTTATTTATTTCCAAATATGAAAAATGCTTAAAAATATTTTCACATTTTTTTTACATTTATTTGGCATTTTATTCTATTATTTCTAACATTAAAACATTATTAATACTTTTTTTTATTATTTGTTTAAATTTAAAAACAATGTAAATAATACTTTTACTTTTATTTTTTATTTTTATTCATACTGAAAATATTTTCTTAATTATATTTTATTTTTGTAAATATTTTATTTTATTTTATACATACTTAATATACTTATATACATACTTAATATATACTTATACATACTTATTTTATTATATATACTTATATACATACTTAATATATACTTATACATACTTATATACTTATTTTATTTTATACATACTTAATATACTTATACATACTTAATATATATATATATATACATATATACATATATACTTTTATTTTATTAAAAAACATAAGATAAAAATACAAAAAAATTACATTTTTCTTTTTATTATTATTTATAATAAAAAACACTTTTTTTAAATATATTTCATTTTTGTACATATTAATATATTTTTGTATATAAATAATATATAATATTTATCTTCTTGAAAGAAATTAGGGTTTACCCTAAAATAAATAAAATTAATCCTTTTTTATTTATTTATATTTCTTTACATTGAAAATATTTTTACATACATAAAAACTTCTTTTTTGCATAATACATTTTATTCTATATTTATTTATTTTGTTTATTTAAATATTGTACATTTAAATATTGATGCATTTGAGATTCAATTTGGTTGTAATAACTTAGGGTTTAAATTCCTTGCAAAATAATCCCCTATCCAAAATTGTACCCCTATCCCCATAAATCATGTTGTAATAGTTTAGAATTTAAATTCTCGCACTTAACGCTTTCAATTATGCCATGATTAGAGAATTAGGGTTTGTATGCAAAATCAAAACCAACAAATAATTTGACCTAATCAAAGACAAAAATGCATGAAAAACAAACACAATGCACACTTACACCCCTAGGGTTACAATACACTTGTTGCCTTCAAAAATGGGCCATGGTATGCATGTTAAGTACTTTGGCAAAACAAAAACAAAACAAAAGATCACAGTCCCTCGATGACGCTATCTTGGTTTCCTAAACAAAAATGATCAAGTCCCTCAAGAAAATTGCCAAAGATACTCGACACAATTGCTATTATGGTTCATATGATGTCTCGCGCCTGTCCCGTTTAACATCCTAACACAAGGTTGTTCACCAAATACAATGATTAAACAACACTATTAAAGGGGTTAAAAACATAAGAAATATCTTTGAGTAAAATAGGGTAGATAGCTCCTAGTTACTTGATCAAAAGCTTGCAAAAACATCCTTGCTATTTTCAAACACACTTCACAACACAATTTCAAAATCCAACTTTCAAACATTGAAAACTTTTCAAAAGACAAAAAACCCCTTTGTATACATTCAAACAAGAATCATTACAAAGGTTGCCACAATGATGACTTCTTTTCAAAACATCTTTCAAAACCACACACAAAGCACCATTTCAAACAATTAAAGAGCACCATTTCAAACAATTGAAAAGCAAAGCAAGTGATCTAAACAAGTAACTAAGAGCCCATGGATAAGCATGGATGAAAAGGGTGCTTGTACCTTCCCTTTTCATAATCTACTCCCCGAACCCAAGAAAACATCTCAAAGGTCTTTCCTGTGCTTTTTGACATTTCCTTAGGATAAAATAAAAAGTCGGTGGCGACTCTTGCTAAACAGAAACATTTGCGAACACAAACGCAAAACCTCAAGTCAGTTCTCCCACCGTATCACAGCAGCCATGGAGGTGCAGAGGGTGCCTGGGCTGGATTTCGAAGAGTCAGGGTTTGTTTCTGGGATTGTCATTCCCCCCAAGTTTAAAGTGCCTCTTTTTGCTAAATATGACGGGGTGTCTTGCCCAAAGATGCACCTACGGTCTTACGTCAGAAAAATTCAACCTCATTCTTCTGACAAGGACCTGTGAGTCCACTTTTTTAAGGATACTTTGTCGAGGACGCAATTGGATTGGTTCTACCAGCTTGAGAGGTCTGATGTGCACAATCGGGAGGATTTCGCTGCTTCCTACTACAAGCAATATCAATATAATGCGGACTTAGCACCTACTCGCACTCAATTACAGAGTATGGGTATGGTCTCCAATGAAGGCTTTAAGGAGTATGCCCAGAAATGGAGAGACTTTAAGGGACGAGTTCAACCACCTCTATCTGAGAGGGAGCTAGTTGATATGTTCTTAGGGACTCTGCCAGGTCCATTCTTTAATCACCTGATAGGAAGTTCGTCTACGGGGTTCACCGAGTTGATTCTAACTAGTGAAAGAGTTGAAGCCGAAATCAAGAGCGGTAAAATTCAGAAAGATGCATCTGCTTCCGCTGCCATCAAAAAGACTTTTCCAGCAAAGAAATAAGTCTCAACTCTCTACTCTCAAAGAGGTCAAGGAAGAGTTGAGCGTTGGCCCGCGGTGGGGGCCGTAATGATTCAGAAGTCTGCAGCCGATCAACCCAGAAACAATTAACCCAGAACCAACCAGCAAAGGGTGGAAAGACCACAACGACAATATACCCGGATAAACATGACACCCACTCAGGTTCTACCCCATCTCTTGAAGTTAAACCTTGCCAGTTTGAGGGAGGCCCCTAAAACCCCTAACACTTCGTCACCACATTACCATCCCAATGCCAAATGTGCTTATCATTCAGACAGTTTGGGGCACGACACCAACAATTGTTGGGCCATCAGGAATAAGATTAAGGATTTAATAGACGCCAAGGAAGTGGAATTCGACGCCCTTGAAAAGATGAATGTGATCTCTGCTCCAATGCCAAAGCATGGCCACAATGCCCAAGCTATTGAAGAAGATCTTTTTGTTACTACTATTGATGATTTGATGACTCTGTTACCGATAATCAAGCTAAATTTGTTGAAGGCTGGGATTTTCCCAGGATGTGAAAAAGATTTCTACCTTTGTTCATCCCTACCAACCGACTGCCCGTTGTTGAAGTTAGGCATCCAGCGCCTAATGGATAATCAAGAAATCCTTTTTGAAAAGACTTCTGAAGATAACTATGTCGGGGCCTATCCCGTACAAGTCCAACAAATCAATACCGTGGAACTATGGGGGAGAGATCTTCTACCACGGTATTAAACAGATTGAATCAGCTGAAGAAAGTTCTGATGAAGAGACTCCTGATATTGGAAATATTGCTGGGACGAGTAAAATCACCCGCAACGGAAGAATTTTCTCTCCGGAGATTGCTCCTCCAAAGGAAATATTCGGACCCTCAAATGCTCCTAAGGTTACTCCTGTGCCAGTCAACATATCTGTGAGAACTCCAGTTATTGAAGAAGTTATAACTCTTGTGGTTGTACCCTCTGCTATTGCTGCTAATAAAGGGAAGGGGATTCAAGAAGCGCCCGTCAGGACGAGGGCTCAGCCTTTGGTCATCCCCGAGACCACTCAAAAAGAAATGGAGGAGATTTTGAAAATAATTAAGAAAAGTGACTATGATGTTGTGGAACAACTGGGGCAAACCCCCTCAAAAATCTCTATGCTAGCCCTGTTGCTCTGTTCCGAAGCTCATGCTAAAGCCCTGATCAGATTCTTGAAGACGGCCCATGTGCCACAGGAAACCTCCGCGGATCAGTTCCAGGAGTATGTAGCTAGCCTAACAATTGACAATGGTCTTGGCTTCTCCGATGCCGATCTAACATCTAAGGGGAGAAAGCATAATAATTCTCTGCATGTTTCGGTGGAATGCAGAGGGACTACTCTAGCTCACGTTTTGGTTGATATTGGGTCGTCTTTAAATGTCTTGCCGAAGAAAGCATTGGACAAATTTGACTGTGAAGGTTTGACCCTGAAGCCCAGCAATATCATTGTCAAAGCCTTTGATGGTTCTAAAAGGATGGTCTACGGGGAGGTGGACATCCCGATTAAAGTGGGAACGAAAACTTTAAACTCCATATTTTATGTGATGGACATCCGTCCCTCCTATTCTTGATTGTTGGGAAGACCCTGGATCCACAATGCTGGGGCCGTCACTTCTTCTCTGCACCAAATGCTCAAATACTCTGTCCAGGGGAAAATTATAACAGTTCACGGTGAAGAGGAGTATATGATAAGCCATCTAAATTCATTCTGCTATGTTGAATTGGATGGTGAATTCATCGAGACCCCCTTTCAGCACTTTGAAGAGGTTCCTCCTGAAGTTGCGGAAACCAAGACAGTGTCTTCTGTACCTTTGATTACCAAACCTGTGTCTCAGATGTCATCCCTCAAAGATGCAAAGGATGTGATTGAAGAAGGAGGAAACACAATATGTGGTCAGCTACCAGACTTTCCTTTTAAGATAGATAAATTCTGCTTGGGTTTCACTGCTTCTGCTCAAAAGGTTGTACGCTGCTCCCGGGCTGGAGGGCCACCGTTGAAGATCACCCATCATGGAGTCAATGCTTTAGAGGACGATGAAGAGGAGAGCAAATTTGAAGACTGGATCTTTCCAACTGTTGACGGAGGGCTGAACAACTGGGAGGCAAAGGATTTTGTTCCCATTACTTTCATAAATCAGTAATTTATCTTTCAAACATTTATGTTGGTCTGTAATAATTCTTAAACAATTCGTACACTTTTTGCTTTGTGCCTTACCCGAGGTACATAGGTCCATTTGTAAGGGTTTGATTTTTCATCTTCATATGCCATTTTAATGAATCATGGACGTTTTCATATATAAACTTCTGTGTTCATTTTCTTTCCTTTTACATTTTATTTGTTTAAAGGTGGCTATCCCTTACACACACCCACACTCACAAAATGCAGGTACCCTTCCATTTCGGATTCCATGGGTAACAATTCTGCTATGGCCTTCAGTGACCTTGAAGACCTGGTCAATCATGCCGAGTACGAAGGTGATGAAGACTGTGAGGTGCCGGGAGAGTTGGCTAGACTTATACAACAGGAAGAAAGGGCTATTATTCCCCATGAAGAGCTGTTAGAGACAATCAACTTGGGTAATGTTGAAGACAGAAAAGAAGTCAAAGTGGGTGCCAACCTAGAGCCAGGTGTCAAAGAGCGCTTAGTTCAGCTGTTGAATGAATATGTTGAGATCTTCTCCTGGTCTTATGAAGACATGCCAGGACTCGATACAGATATTGTGGTTCACCGTTTCCCTACAAGAGAAGATTGTCCACCAATAAAGCAGAAAGTCCTCTGAATGAGGCTCGATATGTCTAAAAAGATCAAAGCTGAAGTGATGAAGCAGTTCAATGTTGGGTTCCTTGTTGTTACTTCCTATCCATAATGGGTTGCTAACATTGTGCCCGTGCCTAAGAAGGACGACAAAGTGAGAATGTGCGTGGACTACAGAGACTTAAATAGGGCTAGCCCTAAAGATGAATTTCCACTACCGCACATTAACATCTTGGTTGACAATACAGCTCAGCATAAGGTATTTTCTTTCATGGATGGATTTTCAGGATACAACCAGATTAAAATGGCTCCTGAAGACATGGAGAAAACTACCTTTGTTACACAGTGGGGTACCTTCTGCTATAAAGTGATGCCATTCGGATTGAAGAATTTCGGGGCAACTTATCAGCGCGCCATGGTAGCTTTGCTTCATGACATGATACATCATGAGATTGAAGTCTATGTAGACGACATGATAGCTCGTTCACAAACAGAAGAAGAACACCTCGACCATCTGCAAAAGTTGTTCGTCAGGTTGAAGGAGTACAAGCTCAGGTTGAACCCTAACAAGTGCACTTTCGGAGTTAGGTCCGGTAAACTCTTGGGATTCATCGTCAGCAACAAAGGCATCGAGGTTGATCCTGCCAAAGTCAAAGCTATACAAGAGATGCCTACCCCTCGCACTGAGAAGGAGGTCAGAGGTTTCTTGGGACGCCTAAACTACATTGCAAGGTTCATTTCTCACCTAACATCTACCTGTGAGCCAATCTTCAAGCTGTTGAAGAAGGATCAAGTGGTTAAATGGAATGATGACTGTCTAGTTGCTTTCGATAAAATCAAGGAATATTTGCTAGAACCTCCTATCTTGATGCCTCCCATCGAAGGAAGACCTCTAATCATGTACCTGACTGTTTTGGATAATTCAATGGGGTGCGTATTGGGCCAACATGACGAGTCTGGCTGAAAAGAGCATGCCATTTATTACCTTAGCAAAAAGTTTACCGACTGTGAGACCCGATACTCACTGCTCGAGAAAACTTGTTGCGCTTTGGTATGGGTTGCTCGCCGGCTAAGGCAGTATATGTTGACTCATACCACTCTAATGATTTCTAAGATGGATCCGATCAAGTACATCTTTAAGAAGCCTGCTTTATCTGGAAGAATAGCTAGATGGAAAATGATCCTCACCGAGTATGATATCCAGTACACGACCTAAAAAGCTATAAAAGGGAGTGTACTAGTTGACCATCTAGCTCATCAAGCTGTCGAAGATTACCAATCCATGAAGTTTGAATTCCCTGACGAGGACATTAGGACATTGGACAACATTGAAGATAATGGACCGTATGACGCACCTGAACAAGGATCCCGATGGACCCTATACTTTGATGGTGCCTCTAATGCACTTGACAATGGTATCGGTGTTTTGCTCATCTCACCACAAGGTTTCCATACACCTTTCACTGCTAGACTCTGCTTTAACTGCACCAACAACATGGTTGAGTATGAAGTTTGTATCTTTGGTCTCAAGGCTGCAATAGACCTGGGAATAAAATATTTGGTTGTGTTTGGAGACTCAGCTTTGGTCATCAGTCAGATCAAAGGAGAGTGGGACACTAAACATCCTAACCTCATCCCTTACAAAGAACATGTCCTGACATTGCTACCTCACTTCGAGCAGATTACCTTCGAGCACTTCCCGCAAGAAGAAAATCATCTAGCAGATGCTCTAGCTACAATTTCATCCATGTTTAAACTTAACTGGGATAATGAGGCTCCTCAAATCACCATTGAGCGAATGGACGAGCCTGCACATTGTCACGAGATTAATACCGAAGAAGTAGTGGACCGACCTTGGTTTCATGAAGTCAAAAGGTATCTCGAGGCACAAGAATACCCTGAAGGATCTTCAGTCAACGACAAAAACTTCTTAAGGAGGTTCTCGGCAAAGTTCTTCTTGAGCAATGGTATCCTGTACAAGCGCAATCACGATTGCATTCTGCTCCATTGTGTGGACAAGGTTGAAGCTGAACAGATCATGGCTGAACTGCATAATGGTACCTTCGGCACCCACTCAAGCGAGAATACGATGGCTAAGAAGATTCTAAGGGAATGGCTATTACTGGTCTACCATGGAAGCTGATTGCCACCAACATTCCCGTACTTGTCACAAATTTCAAATCTATGCGGACAAGGTACACATTCCTCCAGTTCCTCTCAATGTCCTAACAGCTCCTTGGCCATTCGCGATGTGGGGAATCAACATGATTGGAGAGATCAAGCCTACATCATCCAATGGACACCGCTTCATCCTGGTGGCCATTGATTACTTTACCAAGTGGGTCGAAGCAGCTTCCTTCGCCTCCGTTACAAAGAATGTGGTTACCCGCTTCATCAAGCAGAACCTCATTTGTCGGTATGGTATCCCCGACAAGATCATCACTGACAACGGTACAAACCTGAACAACACTATGATCACCGCCTTGTGCGAGCAGTTCCAGATTCAACATCATAATTCATCTCCATATCGGCCAAAGATGAACGGTGTTGTCGAAGCTGTGAACAAAAATATCAAGAAGATCATTCAAAAGATGACAGTCACCTACAAGGACTGGCATGAGATGTTACCGTTTTCTCTACACGGGTACCTAACCACGGCACATACATCAACTGGGGCAACGCCCTATTCTTTAGTATACGGCATGGAAACTGTTTTGCCTATCGAGGTTCAGATTCCCTCCTTGAAAATCATGAAAGATGATGGTTTGAGTGAAGACGATTGGATTCAGACCCGGCTTGATCAACTCAACTTGATTGATGAAAGGAGACTTACTGCTGTTTGCCATGGTCAAACGTATCAAAAACGGATGATCAAGGCTTTCAATAAGAAAGTCAGGTGCTAGGTATATCAAGTCAGGGGTCTTGTAATCAAGCGGATCATCTTGCCGCAAAGTGATCCCAGGGACAAATGGACTCCTGCTTATGAAGGACCATTTGTGATCAAAAACATCTTTTCTGGTGGGGCAATGATTCTAACCACCATGGACGGCGATGACTTGCCGCACCCTGCAAACGCAGACATAGTCAAAAGATACTACACATAAACTACCCGGTAAGTTGAAAACCCGAAAGGGCGACTTGGGCAAAAAAAGGGCATCCCGATGAATCGAAAACCCGAAAGGGAGGTCCAGGCAAAAGTTAGGGAATTAAAGCGTATGACTATGTCTCATCGGATCACTTTAAGTAAAATCTCTTCACGAACAAGCTCCTGGCTTCGGATCAATCCAATCATCTTCGGATGAAGCAACAAATAGACAAGATATTCAGAGTTACGAAGGCTATAGGAGAATGGGAACCCCATGGAATTGTTAGACATAGCCATCTTTCTTTGTATAAAGTTTTCTCATTTTTTATGACAACATTCTCTTACTAGGATGTCTGTTTCCTTTGTAC
This sequence comes from Vicia faba, assembly GCA_948472305.1. Lineage (NCBI taxonomy): Eukaryota > Viridiplantae > Streptophyta > Magnoliopsida > Fabales > Fabaceae > Vicia > Vicia faba. Next base: position 553,453,240 of record OX451738.1, on the reverse strand, counting down.
AAAATACTTATACAAAGTTAATACAAAGATACTTCAAAGTACAGAAAACTATTTGTCTTTTCCTTTTTACACTTGTGTTTTATTTGAAAACGTCCAATGATTTATTAAATGATCATATGCATTTGAATATAATCACTGTTTACAAATAAACGAAATGGGAAAGAATAATTACTGATAGGTTGAAAGTATAGGAAGACGTGCTTAGGCTATTCCAAGAGAAATCCCATGCAGTATATCATCTAGGTCCCCAACGGAGCTAAAACATTGAAATACATATCCCCATCGGAGTTAAATTTCAAAATCCCCATTAGAGTTGAGTCTTCAAACTCCCAATCCCAGTGGAGCCAAAACCTTGAACTACAGATCCTCTGCGAAGATGAAACTTTCTTCCCCAACAGAGTCAAATTTCCAACTATCAATCTACAGCAGAAACCATTCAGTTTCTCCAGATTCCCCCAACAAGTTATCTTAACAGTTAACTCCTGTCCCATCCCCAAGCTAGGATAACTCCCCAGTAGATTGACATACAACCCAAACTCCTGAATTTCTTCCAAACAGGAATAAGCTTTTCCCCCAGAGTCTTGAACTTACTCTCCAGCAGTATAGCTACTCCCCACAGAGTTTTTCACTCCCCAACAAGATTGAAGATTCTTATTCTTGATTCCCCAGTGAAGTTTTCAGAGTCTTCATTACTCCCTAGCATGAATTTGTTAGAATGTTTAATCCCCTACAGATCGAAGATTCTCATTCCTGGCTTCCCAGCATGAAGTCCCCAAGGATTCAAATTACCCTAGCAGATTGAAGATTCTCATTCTCAATTCCCCGCAGAAGCCATCAGAGTCTTCCTTATTCTCCAGCAGATCAAGGTTTTCCTTTGTTTGATCCCCAGTAGAGATCTCCAGAGTTTTTACCTATTCCCCAGCCGAGTAAGGATTCCCTTTGTGTAATCTCCAACCATAGTCATCAAAGTTCTCAGATTCCCCAAGCAGGTTTCTCAAAACAACACTTGGCATTTTACTCACAACAGATTTTGTCAGTATACCAAAGACTTGAAGGATCTCTATATCCCCAGGAAAGCCGTGAAGGATTCTCGCATCCCCACAGAAGTTGTGAAAGTTTTTGATAATCCCCGCGAGTTATCAAAGATTTTGAATCTCCAGCAATGGCCAAGGATTTATTTTCCCCGACAGCAGTCAAGGATTTTATTATCTCCAGCTATCAAGGATTTATTTTCCTCAGCAAGACAGCTAATCAGCTTACATGCGCATACATTACATTCATATATCATAAAACATTGATAAAGCACATATATTGCATCATACATTTCATGCAACATAATTTTGTGTTTTAGCTAATATTTTACCCTTTTCAGGATAAGATTAACAAGCTACCAATATGCAATCAGAAAACATCTTAGGGATGCTCCAAACACATATGCTTTTCTATTGCTTATTCAAATTCAGATTCAGAAAACAGCTTAGGGATGCTCCAACAACGGATGCTATTATATTGCTTATTCAGATTCAAAGCTCAGAAAACAGCTTAGGGATGCTCCAGACACATATGCTATTATATTGCTTGTTCAAATTTAGATTCAAAAAACATCTTAGGGATGCTCCAGACACAGATGCTATTCCATTGCTTATTAAGATTCAAAGCTCAAAAAACAGCTAAGAGACGCTCCAGACACGAATGTTATTCTATCCCTTATTCAAATACAAGATTCAAAAAATAGCTCAGAGACGCTCCAAACACGGATTATATTCTATTTCTTATTCAAATCCCCAACTCAGAGATGCTCCAGACACGGATACCATTCTGGCGTTCATTCTCCTGATTTTCAACGAACTGTCATACCCCAAATTTGTCCTACCCTAATCTAGGGTTTTCTTCAAATAAATTTTATTATTTAGTTTTCACTTTTATAGGGGTGTTTAAAGTCAAAGGGGGTGTGTTAATATAAAATGGACCATCAATATCTGATGGCCCATTAGGTTTCTAAAAAAGTATGTTTCAAAGCTAAGGGAGTTGTATTTGTTTTAAAGGGGTGTGGACAAATCCTCTTTTCACAAAACCCATTTAAATTTTCCTTATTAAAGCAATCTGTTTTAAGTCTTGTTTTAGCAAAAAGGTTTGGTACATTAATAAAAGCCCATTCAACTTTCTAAAGAGTTTTTGTTCAAGGCCCAAAAGCAGAAATAGTTAGCCCGTTTCAGTTTTTTTGGGTTTATTTTGAAAAAAAGATTGATCATAACATTTACTATTATTTTATTAGAATAAATATTAATATTTATATTAATGTAGTTTTTTATCGAGGAATTATATTAAAAACTTAATTAGAAATTATTTTCTATTTATTTGATTCAAAGGGAGGTGCGTTGGGTTTAAAAGATTGTTGGATTAGGAATAAAGGCTCAATAGGTTAAGTGTGGCCTGTTAAGTTTTTTGGTTTTGTGCAAGACATTGTTTGTTTTATTATTGAAGTCAACCTTTTGTGAACAAGAATCTTTTTTTCTACAGCCCAAATCCATTACAAAAACGCAGGCCCAATCTAACCTTGAAACAAAAAATACTCAACCCAAAGAATAGTAAGCCTTGTTACGTTTGTTTTTTTCACAAACACCTACTATTTGAATTATAGGCAATAATATACAGATCAGTACATTCTTTTATTTCCAAAAATGGAATGAACTAAATCGGAAACAAAGTCATGGTCTGTATAGATTAAATCAGACTAATTGCATAAACTTTTTTAGAATTCAAAGGCACTAATTACAGATATTACGCATCAATGCTAATTACAAACATAATATTTTTTTCCTAAATCGTAATCCTGTTTATATCTAATAATTTTGTTTCTTTTTTTGAAATCTGAGAAATTGCTATAAAAGAGGAAATAAAGAAACACAGAAGGGGGGACAGAATTACTGTAGGGAGAAAGAAGAAGGATAACAATACAAAAAAGGAGTAAGAGATAAAACAGAAAAAATATAGGAGGGGTTTTTGGTTAAGCATACTTCCCTTCCTCGCAAACCCAGTTTCCTCCACCGCGACTCGAGCTCCAATCTGGAAACACCGTCTTTGTCTCCTCCGCCATGAACCTTCGCTCACCACCACACAACAACTCCGATTGTGCTGCCTTCAACAGTGGCCCCACTCGCGAAACTCGGCACAAAGCCCACCTGACCCTGGTTCCCTCGGATTCACCGCCACCAACAGATCGAGCCAACACGCCATATTCCCGTTTCGGACTGTGAAAAGATCCGCCGCTTCCATTGGGTAACCATGCTTTCCCTTTAATTTCTTGCACTTGCGAACTAGAAATGCGACTGTAATAAATTTTCTTGTTTGAGAACTTGTAAAAAATGGGTTGTTAAATTATGTTTATTGTGGAGAAGAAAAGTTTTTTCATTCACTGCAGAAGAAAAGGGAATAGCGAGAATGAGAAGTGAGGAAAACAAGAATTTGTTATTTGGCTTTAGTTAACATATTGTTCATGCATATTAAAACCTCACGTTTAGAAATAATATTCGCAATATGATTTAGTTTGATGTCCTATATCAAAATATTAGAACCCTCTTTTTTTATTAAGCTACAATATTCATAAGCGACACGTGGCCAATATCTGGCCACGTGATAAATGGGGCTATATCAGACTCCTCTGCTATACATCTAAAATATCCAAACAATCGCCAAACTACTTTTTTTATAATAAATTAAATCTAACAATTAATTTTCAAAAAAGGAATACAAAGTGCGTGGAAAATTAAAATATCTGCGTAATCCATAAAAAAACACAAACCAACCGCGAACTACGAAAATGAGACTCTGATTCCTCCTAAGGAGGATACGTAGGCATACGATCAAAAATCGTTGCGAGTCCCCCTAACTAAAATTCAAACCCTTTTCCCTTATTAATAATAATTACCCTATTTCTTAAAAATATTGCTTCTAAACCTAGTATCCTTGTGAACAAGGTAGATAAGTGGTGCCTAACACCTTCCCCTCGTCTAGAACCGAGTCAAACTTAGAATATCTGAATTTCTTTTAGGGTTATTCCTTTATACTCCCTTCCTTTAGGATAAAAATTAAGGGTGGCGACTCTAATTTAAAAACCAGTTGCAACAGCTGGTGACTCTGCTGGGGAATAAACCTTAGGTTTAGGAGTCTTGTCCATTAGTTTTAGGGTCTTAAGGGGTTTTTTATTTTTGGGTTTTTTACATTTGTTTAATTATTATTTATTTATTTGTTTATTTTCTTGTCCATTATTGTTTTTTACATCCCTATGAGTTTATGTGACGACTTCGCCTAGAGTCGGTGGAATTCCGTAAAAGAAATACGTCTCAAGAGACATCCTCTTGGGAAGTAAGACTTTGGAATGACGCCTATGACTCTTTGTATAACCTTAAACTAAAATCTCATGATGAGACCTTTCACGACCTAGAGACGAAAGTTTTGGTCTGCAAAGAGACTTCACTTAAGGGAGGCCCTTGTGCCTTTCTCTCTAGTGTTATTTATGATACCCTTAAGGAAATCACCTTATAGGGAGGGTAGAATATCCATAAAACCAAGCTAGAGCCTACCTTTTAAGGGTTACTGTTCACTGAATCCCGTCATTTAACATTTTATTCATATGTTCGTGCATATCTACATTTCGCATGTTCATCATACATTGGTTGCTCGTCTTATTCACAGGGTATAAAGAGTAAAGGTTTTTGTGTGAGTATCTGAAAATGAATGCCAAAGGAAAACAGCTCATTTGTATCAATGTTACCAAGCTGGATGTAACTCGAATCAAAGCTGTAAAAGAAAGATTGTCTGAAAGGGCCATGAAAACATTTACTCGTCGTTATGGGGATATCTTGGAATTAATTAAAATTGAAGTACAGTTGGACGCCATTTCTGCTCTAGTACAGTTCTATGATCCTCCACTGAGATGCTTCACATTTCAAGATTTCCAGTTAGCCCCGACCTTAGAGGAACTGGATAGAATTCTGAACTTCTCCAAAGATAAGACTTATACAGGTATTGGGCAAACCATTGATATTAAGATACTGGCTGAAGGTCTGAGAATCCCCTACCCTGAGTTTGCTCTGAATTATAAGAAAGAAGGAGAAGTGCGAGGGATTAAAAGGTGTTATTTGGAGAGTAAAGCTCTTGATTTGGCAAATAACAAGGAATGGGAATCTTGTGTCGACTGTCTTGGGTTTCTCATATTTGGTGTTGTCTTATTTCCGCGCACTGTAGATTATATCGACCCTTCCGCCATCAGCGTGTTTTGGGGAGCAAAAAATTTTAATACAGACCCCACTCCAGCTCTACTTGCTGATATCTATTACGCCATTCACACACGGTATGAAAAGAAGAGAGGTACTTTGAATTGTTGTATTCCATTACTATACTCCTGGTTTATGACTCACCTTTACAAGGAGGATTACTTAATCCCAAGTCTGACAAGGTATGAATGGCCTCAGAAGTTAAGATCTCTTACTGCTAGCTCTGTATTATGGTATGCCAGGAAGTTAGACATCAGTGATATTATCTATAGTTGTGGGGATTTTCCTAATGTCCCACTAATCGAGTCACAAGGCTGCATCAATTACAATCCCACCTTGGCCTTACGACAACTAGGGTTTCCTTTGGAAGAAAAACCTTCAGATGAACAACTTCAGTAATTGATTGTTCACGACATGGGCATAAATGACAGAGTATTACTCAACAAAATCATCCGGGCTTCGAGTAGGGTTAAAAAAATAAAAGCAGAGAAGAAGAATGCAGTGGCAAAAGAACCTTACACTCATTGGGTTCTAAACAGGGTACAAATTATCAAACTTCCTTTTGATGTAGACCGTGAATATAAGCAAGAGGCCCCAATTACTCCTCCTATGTCTTTAGAAGAGGTAGATGATCTAAAAAGGGCACTAAAGCAGGCTCAGAGAGAGAAGGAAGAACTAGAGCTCAATCTCTTTAATTTGACCAAGGAGAAAAGACAAATGCAACGCATACTCGAATCGAAAGATCAACAGATCCAAAAAGAGCGTGACGTATTTGAAAAGGAAAGTTTGAAAAGGAAGTAGTCAACCGAAGGGCTTTTATATGCTACCTTTAATCTGGATTCCCATAACCAGAGACTGGAAGATGCTGCCAATGAAATTGGAAGGTTGAATAGATGGTATGAAAAGGCTGTGCATGAAAAAAAGTGCTAGAGGAAGAGTTAAGGGCTCAGATCCAAAGCTTGGCCCAGACATCCTTAGACCAAGAAGAACAATTGAAGTACCTGACTACTAGACTTCAGGATAGCCAAGAGTCAGAAGTCAAAGAGAGCCTGATGAAAATGAGGGTAGAGAGACATCTGACCCAGAAGACTGATGAGTATGAGCAATTATGCCTTGGACTAGAGGGGCTCTGGGTGAACTTCCTGATACAACGAAGACTCTACACCGAGCTGAGAGCTGAAAAGATGTATTGGGAAGAACAATATACGAAAATTTCCCAAGCAAGAAGGGATAACCACAAGATAATTCACCACCTCTACCAAGAGTACCAATACTACAAAGATAAGCACAAGAAGCTCGCATTCTTGGCCAACAACCTTATCGAAGACATTCCCAGAAGCTTAAAAGACGCAGAAAGTATAATGGCCCCTCTCCCAGAGGATGTTGACAACTTTCTCAAGCTGTGTAGGACAATGGTTAATCGTTTTAGAGAAGATATTCGCAAACGGGCTTAGAATATTGTTTTCCTTTGGTGTATTTTCCTTCCAGCAAATTTACTGTTTAGAATTGTAATATTTTTCAGTATCTGAGATGTATTATCCTTTAAAGGCAGTTGATGTTTCAATAAAAGCTTTGTGTTTCCTATCTTGCTTGTGTATTCATTTTTCAGATACTTACTAAATAAAAATGAAAAAAAAAAAGCAAAAACCTATATATATGTATACCCAGGTGAATAAGACACGCAAGGCTTAAAACTTAAGCATCACACATACATAATCATGCATTCAGAAAACATTACATCTCATGTATTTTCCATTCATAAACTCATCGTTTTTCAAAAAATGTTCACAAGTTGAACCATTGGTAGAAGGAAACCACCACCTCCTTGGCCTCCGTATAAAACAAGAGCCCACCAACTAAGAGCCATGGAACAAATAGAAGGGAATCAAGCAGCTTTTAAGTTTGATTTGGAACAAGTTAAAAGCAACATCGACTCGATGAGGGGAGACATGAGTCGGGTTCTTCTAGCTTTGAAGAACATCATTGATAGACAAGAACAGATTCCTAGGGTAGCTTTCGAAGGAATAACCCAAGCCATTGGTGCATCAGGCGATCACCAACTAAGAAAAGGACTGGAAACATGGCCACAGAAATCGGTCACGGCTCAACACGAGACAAGACAAGAATCTGAGGGATTTATCCCACCTCCACCAAAGGCGGGGGCATCTCCCACCTTGCAAATCCCAGTTAATCATGTTGACGATTACTTGGATTTACAATACGGAGAAAACAATCTAGAGGATGTTAATCAGGCACCACAGAAAGTGATCAACACCCCTGCTGTTTAAAACCCGTTGGCACTAGGTCAATACAAGGCTCTAGAAGAAAGGTTGAAAGTTGTGGAAGGATATGATGCTTTTGATGTCGACGCCCTCGAAATGGGTCTCGTTCCGGATGTAATAATCCCACCAAAGTTCAAAGTACCGAACTTTGGAAGATATAAAGGGATCACTTGTCCCAGAAACCACTTACGCATGTATTGTAGGAAAATGCATGCATACGCTCAGAACCAGAAGCTAATGATTGATTGCTTTCAGGACAGTTTAAGTAGGGCATCACTGTATTGGTATATGCAATTGGAAAGGATGCATATAAAGACGTGGGCAGATCTTGCCAATGCATTCTTGAAGCAGTACAAATATAACATGGATATGGCACCTACCCGCACACAACTCCAGAACCTATCCCAGAAGAAGGAAGATTTCTTGAAAGAGTATGCTCAAAGGTGGAGGGAGATGGCATCTCGAGTACAACCACCACTTATGGAAAAAGAATTAGTCGACATGTTCATGGCGACCCTACAAGGGGTATACTATGAAAAGATGGTAGGAAGCATTTCTTCAGGATTTTCCGACTTAGTGACCATTGGAGAGAGAATTGAGATAGGGATACAGAACAGAAAGATTCAAGGGGGTTACCAAATGCTCCTTTCAATACAAAAAGGTCGGTTCCTAATTTTACAAAGAGGAAGGAGGGTGAAGTTAATGTTGTGTCCTCACAACCAAGAGCACAACAACCACTGATGATTCCGCGAGCACAGTAACAGCAAAACATGTTTGAGAAACCTCTGAGGAAGTTTGACCCGCTCCCTATGCCACCTAGCCAGTTATTATAGCATTTGATCAAAGCGTCTTTGGTAGAACTCAAAACTTTAGCTCCACCACCTGGGGCACTCCCACCAAGATACGACGCCAATGCTAGGTGTGAATATCATGCAAATTCTCCGGGCCATACCCTAGAGAAATGTTGGGCCTTTAAGCATAAGGTTCAAGACCTATTAGAGGCTCAAGATATTACCTTTGAAAAGCCGAACGTCAAGTCAAATCCTATGCATCCACATGGTGGTCCGACAATAAATGCAATTGAAGTAGTCACCGACTTTGGGGATGGCAGACAAGCAAAGTCTCCAATAAGACTGTTGAAAGAATACTTGTTAGAATGTGGTTTCCTGTTGGAACACAATGAAGCTTTTGAAAAGACCTTACAATAATTGGTGGATTAGGGGATAGTCCAAGTCGGACCATACCCTGAGGCTAAATATATAGCAGCAATTGAAGGAAGTACAAAGAAACCATTGGTGATTCCTTATCATGACAAAAAAACTCTCTTGATTCCATGGAGAGATACGACAGAAAAACCTGTAAAGCAAACTTTGAAAATACCAGTAGCATCGAAGGCTACCATGGTAATCAAAGGGCCATCTCCTATCCCTTACAAAAGCGACAAGGAAGTACCATGGAGTTATTACTCGACCGTGTATGTCAATGGCTCGAAACAAGAATGTGAGCCATAATCAAGCCAAGAACCTGCAATTTCAAATATAGCAGGGACAGGGGGCATAACCCGTAGTGGTCGGGTTTTCAAAAATAAACCATTGGAGAAGAATACCAATGTTCCGAAAAACAAAAGCGACCTGGTGACAAAAGAAAGAGGAAAAGCAGTAGAAGAGGTGAATCAAGAGCCCGTAAACAAAAGTTTCACCGACCAAGAGGCCAACGAATTCTTAAAGATAATTAAAAGGAGTGTTTATAGGGTGGTGGACCAACTTCATCAAACTCCAGCCAAGATTTCCATACTCTTGTTGCTCATCAATTCAGAAGCACATCGGGATTCTTTGATGAAATTCTTAAGTTCGGCTTATGTTGCAGAAGAAATCACTGTGAATCAATTTGATAATGTGGTAGCAAATCTGACGTCGGGGTCCTATTTGGGTTTCAACAACCGTGAGTTACCTCCGCAAGGACGAGCTCACAATCAAGCACTACCCATTTCAATACAGATAGGTACTACGAGTTTATCCAGAGTACTTAGTGATACTGGTTTTGCCCTTAATGTGTTACCTAAATCTAGCCTGATGAAGTTAACACTAGATGGTGTCGTGATAAGACCAAGTTCCAAGATAGTCAAAGCTTTTCTTTCCAAAGTTGTGGAGATTCCTGAAATTTTCTTTCCAAAGTAATTTTATTTGTTTTTGAAAGAACCTATGCCAAGCCCGAGGCATAGGGGTTGTTTGTAAGGGTCCCCGCATGTATCGAACAATATTTATGAATGATAAAAGTGTGTTTTGTACTCAATTAAGATCCTTGTTTTTCTTCTTGCATTTATCTTATATATTTCAAATGGCAATATTTTCTCGCATATGCATTTTCCAAATTCACGTACTAAAAACTACACCAAAACATGATAAATGTCCAGATCCATGCCCAATATCACCGATGATGGTACTGCTACTATCCAATATGATTTTGATAATCCCGTCAACCAAGCTAAAGAGGGGGATGTTGAGGATTTTGAACTTTCTGAAGAACTGGCAAGAAGCATAGAACAGAAGGCTGACAGTATACAACCGTATCAAGAGCCTATCGAGACCATTAATCTCGGTACGGTAGAGGATCCAAAAGAGGTCAAGTTAGGGGAAGCTTTAGAAGAAAGCGTCAAAGAAAGGTTGATTAAGTTATTACACAAGTATGTAAATATTTTCGCCTGGTCCTACAAAGACATGCCAGGATTGGATACAGACATTGTGGTACACAGATTACCTCTCAAAGAAGGTTGCCCTCCGGTCCAGTAAAAGCTCAGAAGAACTCGTCCAGATTTGTCCAACAAAATTCGGGAAGAGGTCCTTAAACAATTCGACGTGGGGTTCTTGGCAGTGGTAGATTATCCACCGTGGATAGCTAATATTGTACCAGTACCTAAAAAAGACGGCAAAGTACGCATGTATGTGGACTATCGGGATCTAAACAAAGCAAGTCCTAAACATAACTTCCCGCTACTGCACATAGATGTTCTGGTAGACAACAAAGCTCAAGCTTCAGTATTTTCATTCATGGACGGCTTCTCAGGTTATAATCAAATAAAAATGACGCCCGATGATATCGAGAAGAATACCTTCATGACACCTTGGGGAACTTTTTGTTACAAAGTAATGCCACTCGGTTTGAAAAATGCAGGGGCAACCTATCAGCGAGCGATGGTGACATTGTTCCATGATATGATTCACAAAGAGGTCGAGGTGTACGTAGATGATATGATCGCCAAATATCATACAGAGGAGGACCACATCATACATTTACAGAAGTTATTTGACCGACTGCGAAGGTTTAAATTAAGGTTGAACCAAAATAAGTGTACTTTTGGCATCAGGTCAGGCAAGTTATTAGGTTTTATAGTAAGCCAGCATGGTATTGAAGTGGACCCTTCCAAAGTAAAATCTATACAAGAGATTCCAGCATCAAAGACAGAAAAAGAGGTCTGTGGTTTCTTAGGACGTTTGAACTACATCTCGAGGTTCATATCTCACCTAACCGCCACATGCGGGCCTATATTCAAATTATTGTGAAAACATCAAACAACAACATGGAATAAGGATTGCCAGACGACTTTTGAGACGATAAAACAATATTTTCAAGAGCCACCAATATTGATGCCACCAGTTCCAGGAAGACCTCTCATTATGTACCTAACCGTACTTGAAGGATCGATGGGGTGTGTATTGGGCCAACAAGATAAAATAGGTAGAAAAGAGCATGCCATCTATTACCTCAGTAAGAAATTCACTGACTGCGAAAACAGGTACTCGCTCCTTGAGAAAACCTGTTGTGCTTTGGATTGGGCCACTAAAAGATTGAGGCAATACATGTTAACAGATACCACGTGGCTAATAGAAAGGATGGATCCTTTAAAGTATGTGTTCGAGAAACCAGCTCTTACAGGAAGGATTGCTCGATGGCAGATGTTATTGTCAGAATACGACATACTATATGTTACCCAAAAGGCCATAAAAGGTAGTATACTGGCTGATCATCTAGCCCATCAACCATTTCCAGAGTATCAACCCATGAAATTTGACTTCCCAGACGAGGATGTTATGGCTATTGATGACTTTGAAATACCAAGACACGACGAAGGGCCCGAACTAGGGGCACGTTGGACACTCATGTACGATGGAGCTTCAAATGCCTTAGAACATGGTATCGGGGCAGTTTTAACTTCTCCAAATAACTATCAAAAACCTTATACCGCAAGGTTATGTTTCGACTGCATCAATAATATCGCTGAATGTGAAGCTTGCATCTTGGGTCTGGAAGCTGCCATTGATCTAAGAATAAAATACCTTGAAGTATTCGGAGAATCCGCATTGGTCATATGCCAAGTAAAAGGTGAATGGGACACCAAACACCCAAACATGATTCCATATCGGGATCACGTCTTAAAGTTGGTTGTGGAATTTACCGAAATTACTTTCAACCACATCCCGCGAGAAGAAAATCAAATGGCAGATGCTCTAGCAACCTTGTCAGCTATGTTTAAGGTAACCTGGCCCAACCATGAGCCACACATCACTATCGTACATTTTGAAGAGCCATCACATTGTCTCGCTATTGAAGAAGGACCGGATGACAAGCCCTGGTTCTACGACATCAAGAGATATCTTGAAAAGCAGGAATATCCTGAAAATGCCTCCATCACCGACAAGCGAACTCTACGAAGGATAGCATCAAAATTCTTTCTGAGCGGTAACGTATTGTATAAAATAAATTATGATATGGTGCTACTCAGGTGTGTGGAAAAACAAGAAGCATACATGCTTATGAGGGAAATCCACGAGGGCACTTTGGAAACACATACAAACAGGCATGCTATGGCAAGAAAAATTCTACGGGCAGGGTATTACTGGTTAACAATGGAAGCAGACTGCTATCATTATACAGAAACAAGTCACAAATGCCAAATCTACGCTGATAAAATGAATGTACCACCTACTCCTTTGAATGTCATGAGCTCTCCTTGGTCGTTCTCAATATGGGGAATCAATATGATAGGTATGATCGAACCGAAGGCATCTAACAGACACCAATTTATACTGGTCGCCATCGATTACTTCACCAAATGGGTAGAAGCGACATCATACACAAATGTAACAAGCCAAGTGGTCACTCGTTTCATCAAGCAAAATCTCATATGCAGATATGGAATTCCAAACAAGATCATAACTGATAACGTGTCTAATTTAAACAAAAAATGATGAAAGAATTATGCGACAATTTCAAGATCGAGCATCATAATTCCTCACCATATCGACCTAAGATGAACGGGGCCGTCGAAGCTGCGAACAAGAATATCAAGAAAATCATTCAGAAGGTGGTCAAGACATACAGAGATTGGCACGAAATGCTTCCTTTTGCTTTACATGGATATCGTACTTCTGTACGCACATCAACAGGGGCAACTCATTTTACACTAGTATACGACATGGAAGCAGTACTCCCAGTCGAGATAGAAATTTCTTCGCTCCGAGAGATAATGGAAACTAAGCTCGAAGAAGCCGAATGGGTTCAAACACGACTCGATCAACTCAACCTCATTAAAGAAAAACGCTTGACAGCTGTATGCCATGGTCAATTATATCAGAGACGAATGAAGAAATCCTTTGACTAGAAAGTTCGTCCTTGCATATTCAAAGAAGGGGACTTAGTACTCAAAAAAGATTCTGCTACCCCGCCTCGATTCACGTGGTAAATGGACACTCAATTACGAGGGTGCATTTATGGTAAAAACGGAATTCTCTGGTGGTGGTCTTATCCTCACAACAATGGACGGGAAAGAATTACCGCATCCAGAAAATACACACGCGGTTAAAAAATACTATGTATAAGAAAGTTCGCTAAGCTCGACCCCTAAAAAGGCGACTTATGCAAAAAGGAGCGTCCCGGTGGATTGAAAACCCTAAAAGGGCGATCCAGGAAAAAATTAGGGACATACACAAAAAAAAAAATTTAGCCCGCTGGATTGAAAGCCCTAAAAGGGCGATCCAGGCAAAAATTAGGGACATACACACAAAAAAATTATCCCAGCGGATTGAGAACCTGAAAGGGAGATCTAGGCGAAATTACAGATTTCATTCAAAGAAATAAAGAACAAAAAGACTATGATCTAAGAACCACGACTATGAACCACGAAGGAAGGGATTGGTCTAAATCATTCAACTCAAAAGCAAAGAAGATCGGGGCTATCAAGAGAATATTGGGGAAAACGGCAATAGCAATCATCATTTTCATTGCCATTTACAGTTTCTTATCAAAAAATTCTTGTAATTACCTCTTTCTAGGGATTGCATCTTGTACACTCGCCTGTTCAGAGGCATATTTATCAATAAAAAACGTTGAAGTTTCTTTCAAACATTTTGATTGCATTTTTTTTTCTTTTTTTTAAACTTGTTTGCAAAGTACTATAATTATTTTTGTGAATATTGTTTGAAATCATTTTTAGGGAATCTACATACCAATAAAAGCGTTTGATAAAACATCGAAAAAAGCTTTGGTTAGAAAAACACTGAAGGCATATCCATGCCTACATCCATGTCTACGCCTACGATACAGACATTAAGATCTCGATAACATCTCTCACCAAATCCAAATCCACTTGGAGATACAATAAGGGCAGACAACATTGTCGAGGAGTTGGTGACTATGAAAACCCAATTGGTTTACCAAAAAAATATCGATCAAAAGCATACACATACAAACATTTTGGGTATACATCACACTCGAATAACATATCAGTTTAGGACATTATGCATACACGGCATCTTTCAAAGCTACTCTAGTTAAGATTGCAATTTCTTTTGGGGTTCATTTTCTTCATGTTGATAATGGTTGAGACGACACGACCAATATCATCATGAATTTGGGGTTCATTTTCTTCATGTTGATAATGGTTGAGACGACAGGATATGTATATGCAAGAAAAAGATTTTTGTTTAGGTTTTTTTATGTGAAAAAGAGTTTTGAACTAAACCTAATAATTTAAGAAAAGGAAAATATTTCTTAGAAATTGGTTAACCCTAATTCTAATTTGTTAAAAGAAAATAAAGTTCTTTAAGTATTATTTTATTTTTGTATTTTTGTCTTGAAGATAATAAATAGTATTTATGATATATTTTAGTCCTTTTATATGTCAAAATAAATATTTATAAGTGTGAGAGAAAAGAAATAAATATTAACCTAATTCTATTTTTATTTTACAAGTTTATTAAGAAAAATTGTTAATATATAATTAAATAAAAATATTTTTTATGAGAAAATAAAATAAACAAAATATAATATTTATCATTTTTATGTTTTTATATGATTTTATAATATTTAAAAATATATTTAATGAAGTAAAACAAAATAAAATAAATAAATGAAAATAATTGGTCCAGGGGTGCCTTGAGTAATCAGGAGGTGGATGTTAGAAAAAAAAAACATAGGGCCGAATTGCTGAAGCCCACGCTGCAAACAACCAAAAAAGGGATGAAAAATGTGAAAAATTCAAAAAGGCAGCGCCAAGGCTCGAACATGTGACCTTAAGCATTTTTGCGCGCTGCCTTACCACTAGGGTTGTTGTACATCCGTTAGTTCAAATGAAAACAAAAATACATAACATGAATCACTTCCTTGCCCTGTACTTCGTCTTCTTCCTCTAGCTAGCCGGACCACCTGTATCTCTCTCATTTCTCCATGAAAATGGAAACTCCAAACATGAAAATAATAGTATTTCTTCCCATGATTTCAACCATGTAACTCATGTAAACTAAAAGTCAAAGATCAAAACTAATTTTACTGGCCCTAATTTAAATACTAATTTTTACAGAAATTTCAAATCCAAAATTCTCTATACACAATGAATATAAATGAAATCTATGAACATGGTTGGCTTTAGTGCAAGGATATCTACATTTTATTTTCACAAATCGAGACCAAGGGATGCCTGTATGAAGAGATAGAAGTTAGAGTTTTTACCTCTTTCAGTTGAGATCGTGAATGGAGTTTGAGCAAGTTTTGAGAAGGCTTGAGAATCTGTTTAGCTTTCCTGGACCTCCCTGAGTGTGTTCCAATCCTTACTTTACCTTGAAAGTTCCTGAGTCTCCCTACTTAAGTCAACCTGCAAGCTTGAAACGCAAAAATGGCAGATGGGGAAGGAGGAGTTACAATGAGGGGATAATGATCTGGAACACTTAGATATGATGTAGGTTAAGTGTTTTGGTGGTTAGAACTTAAAACGCACAAGTGGTTTTTGAGATTGCTGTGCAAGGTGCAAAACTGCAAGTTATGGCAGGTTTTTAGTGGTATAGAGTTTGGGAGAGTTTATGAGCTTTAGCAATCGTGTTCTAAGTCACAATACATTTTTGTATAAGTATAGAAAAGGTTAGACCTCAAGCTTCCTCAATATTTCTGAGTTATAGACTTTTTGCTCTATTGCTTGCTTTTGAAGAAAAATGAGGAGACAACTCTCTCTATATGCTTGTACAAGCCTGATCTGAGTTGGTACGGGTCTTAGACACATTGCTTTTAGTTTATAGGGTTTGTGTGTGCAGAAAGAACAAGTGCAAAGCTCAAGGAGTTGACAATTGCAAAAGTTGTGCCTTTCTAAAATGGAAATGGCAACTTTGTGCCATTTATGGAATTGTAGCTTGGACAAAGACTCTCATGCTCGGATTAAAGCTTTATCATCTATGTAAACATTTAATTATGGAGTGAGAAATAAGTTTGAGACCTGCAAAGCAAGGATTATGCAGCCTAGGTTTGGATTTGAATTTTGGTTCATCATGAAATGGCTTGAAATCAAAGTGAGAAATTGCCAACTTCATCTCTTCGATTCTCCCTACTCAAGAATGATCTCAAGGAGTTCTTGGACATTTTGGAAAGTTTGCAATGTTATCTACAACTTATCTTTGAATTTCTTTCCAAGATTCCTCTTGGAACTAGGTGAAAAGCTGCCATGAAGTTAGGTCAAAAAACCTGCCTAAATTAGGGCAAAATTTCACTAAGTTATTTTAGTTCATGAGCATATATTCACAAAATTAAATCTTGAGAACTCTGATCGGTGGATCTGGAACTGACTGTTTAAAGTTGGTTCACGAAATATCGCGGAAGCAAGAGTCGCCACCGTCTTTTATTTTCTCCAACATGGACAGGACAAAAGCACAGCAAAATTCCTTATGAGATTGTCTCTCGGTTCGGGAGGTTGATTTATAGAAAGGGAAGGTGTTAGTACCCTTTCTATCCATGGTTATCCATGGGCTCTTAGATACTTGCTCATTGTGTTTTCAAAAGTGTTTGCTTTTCAATTGTGAGTGGGTTTGAAAAAAGTTTCTTTGAAAGTTTCTGAATAACTCTTGCATCTGTCCTCAAGAGTGTTTGAATAATTGTTTTTGAAAGCTTTTTTTTGAAAGTGTCGGTGTGAAAAGAGTTTTGATTGTTTTTGAATAGAGCAAGTATCTACGAGTCATCCACCTACCCTAAGGAATTAGGCTGTGTAAATGTCCTTAAGGTAGTGCCATCCCACCATTGAGAGGTATGTAGCACCACCGTTGGAGGTATTCAGATCAATTCGTTTGTAGGGACAGTGTGGTCACCAGAGCAACAGTAGGACACCTTAGAAGCTACCCTTATGCCATTGATCCTTTTTTAATTCGAGGCAACTTTTCCGAGGCAACTTGTTTTGAGGCATATGGATCAACGGACATAAGGACTTACTAAAACGTCCTATACTCGACGACCACGTTTCGAAGGTAAGGCAACAGTGAGGCGTACCCTAAGAGTGGTGTGTGAATTTGTGTGTTGTTTTCATGTTATATTTTATCTTGTACATGTATCATGGTGATCTACGCATTGTTTTTAATTTAGGCCATACATTCTTTTATGCAATTATAATTTAAAAGTGCGGAAATTTAAATGCGGAAAGATAAATCCTATGCTATTACAAGGCGCGGGTCTATACATCGCCAAATTAACAAAGATCCGTTTGGTAAAAAATGCGGAAAATAAGTAAATTCCTAATTACTATTACATGGCTTGAGCAATTACATAATATTCACAATAAAATAACGTGCGAAAAGAATAAAAATAGAACGTTCGAGGGCGTTGGACCCTTTTGATCATGGAGATCAAATCAATCTTACCCTTACTGGAAAATTAGTGACCTGAATGCTTTTATGCCCTTTGGATCATGGAGACCAAGCCAGCCTTATCCTTACTGAAGAAGTAGTGAGGTGTTGGTTTGTAACTGTGATGGCTTGTTTGTAGTGAGAGAGGGATTTGTAATAAGGATTTCAAGGTTTTAGGGTTCTTGAAAGAATTTGATATTCTAACAGTGTTGTGGCAAGGTTTTTTCTCTCTTTTCCTCCTCTCTGGTTTGTGTGAAAAGAAGGTGATTATATAATGGAAATTAGGGTAAAGAAAATGGGCTTTGAATGTGCAATTGGGCCTCCAATGTTCACTTGAGTTCGTCACTTTTCAGGCTAAATCGCAGGGACTTAAGTGCAATTTTTGAAGTTGAAATGTGAAAACAAAATGTAGCCGACATCGATAACTAACTCCTGTCCGAAAATCGGCTCAATCGGATAAACGGTGAATTAGTTATGAATTTTTGAAGTTTCAGCTCAGACAAACTTATTTTGGGCTCCAGTGTCGACTCTGACACGTTCTTCAATAAAAAACTGGTATTGATCGGAGTATAATCCGGTCTCGACTTTTGAAGCAAAGTTGTAGATCTATGAGTCAGGGACCTTGTGTAAAAATATGAGCCCAGTCCGATAAAAATTGACCGAGTTATGAATTTTCGAAGTTTCGGCCCAGATGAAATAATATTCAGCATTCAGGATTTTCAGCGTGTCACGCACTCTGAGCAAAAAACGAAGGCCTTTTGAATACCGTTTGAACTCAATACCTTCTGTGAAAATGTAGCCAACTCAATTTTTGAAATTTTGGCGCCGGAACCAGCTCGATACGATGAAAATCGACCAAGTTATGATTTTCTGAACATGACGCAAATAAACTTCTGTCACAAATTTTCTGTATGAAAATACTTGATAAATCCACATTTTTGAAGACCTTCTGATCGAAATTGGTTTCCATCCGTGAGAGATGAAAACGTAGATAATGTCAAGACGGAATTTTGGCCACCGGAACAGGTTCAAAACAAGTCACGATCTTCAAGTTATAAATTTTTTAGCGCGTAAAAACTGCACTTTCAGCACACATTTTCACTATATTTCTTTAAGAAAACTCGCACATTTGGATACCTTCTTTAAAGAATTAACTCTTGAGCCGAACCTGAATTTGAGAATACGTTATCAGAGATATCTTGGTGAAAGAACACCTGAATATGACGCGCCGGGTTGGACTTGTGAATTTTTCTTGAAATGTTTTGAGAAATATGGGAGGGCAAATTTTGGGGTACAACAAGAACCAAGCATCTTTAGGAGAAATTGTGTGAAGCAAAGTTGTAGATTTCATGGAGATCTACGACTTTCATGTTGGGAACTAGCTTTGAATCATCTTGTATCATGGTGAGAATTTGGCTTAAAGTTGAGAAAAAATAAGAAATTTTCTACACTTAGAAAAATTTCTAAGTAAAGAAAATTTCAAATTTCAAAACCAAATCTTCAATCTTTGATTTCTTGATGAACAAGTTTCACATTTTTACATGTTTTGATGAATTGTGATCCTTGGTATTTGATTTTGACCAAAAAGTCAAAGTTTGACTTTTCAGTATACAGTTGAATTTTGATCAATTGACTGAAAAATTCATCTGCCAATCTAATGGATTTGCAATGTTTTGAACCATGGCTTTAGGTCAAGATGATTAAATTGAACTCTTGAAATCATGCTTCTAACCAATTGGTCATTTGCTAGGTAAAAAATCAGAAATTGCCCTTTCTCACCCAAAACCCTAATTTTAACCATTTTGCCCTTTTGATGATTTGATCAAATTTCTTGAGGAATTGTGGTCCAAACTCGATCAAATGATACATATGACTCTAAAATGTTTATGTGGCCATTGTTGACTTTTTCCCCAATACAGCTGATTTTTAGGTCAACTATCCAATTGACTGATAAAAAATGTGATTTAGGGCTTGAAAATTGACATGAGTAATCTTGGGGGTCCATAATGATCCTTGGAAGTCATATAAAGCATTGAAAGTTCAAATATCCTTGTGCAATCTCAAACCCTAATTTTCGGTTATCAATGCATGATGAGATGTCTTGAGGTTGTCAAACCCTAATCCAGTCTTGAGTCAAAGAGGTCTTATGAGAAAAAATCTTGATAAATGAGAGGGAAACTTTTAGGGTACAACAGCTGCCCCTGTTCAATCTTCTTAAACCTGAAGAGTTAGATTGGCGAGTTTTGCCCTTCGTGACTCGAAGGTGAAAGATGATTGGACACTAGAGTGCCCAGAAATTTGCATTCAATGATGTGTGGTTGAGGGAATGGGCTTAAAGATTCCATTTGGAGAGGTGATAGAATCTTGTTGGAGATGGGTTTGTAGATGCTATCCAATAATGCTTATTGAATTGTAATTTGTAAGCTGAAAATAATGAGTATAGAATGGCGTCCGCGTTTGGAGCGTACCTGAACTGTATCTAGGAGCTGATTTTGACTAAGTATCAGGATGGCATCCGTGTTTGGAGCGTATCTGAACTGTATCTGAAAGTTGAATCTGAATAAGTATCAGAATGGCATCCGAGTCTGGAGCGTATCTGAATTATATCTAAAAGTTGTATCTGAATGAGTATTAGAATGGCATCTGTGTCTAGAGTGTATCTGAACTGTATTTGAAAGTTGCATCTGAATGAATATTAGAATGGCATCCGTGTTTTGAGCGTATCTGAACTGTATTTGAAAGTTACATTTGAATGAGTATCAGAATGGCATTCGTGTCTGGAGCGTATCTGAACTGTATTTGAAATTTGCATCTGAATGAGTATTAGAATGGCATTCGTGTCTAGAGCGTATTTGAACTGTATCTGAAAGTTGCATCTGAATGAGTATTAGAATGGCATCTGTGTCTGGAGCGTGTCTGAACTGTATCTGAATTGCATATTTAATGGTAGCTGTTAATCTTATCCTGAAAAGGGTAAAATGTTAGCTAAAATACAAGGTTATGTTTGCATGAAATGTATGATGGAATGTATTTGCTTTATCAATGTTTATGATATATGGATGCAATGTATGCGCACGTGAGCTGATTTGCTGCATTACTGTTTGATTGAGGAAAATAAATCCTTGAATACCGCTGAGGATATGTGAATTTTCGTGTCTTGAAGTTGAAGTACTGATGAACTTTTGTTGAGAGAAGTAAAATCTGTGGTGAGGGCAATGCCATGTACTGCTTGCAAGATCTGTCGGGGAGTTCCGAGAAATTTGATGACTTTTGCTGAGGATTGATAACTGGGAGTTTTGTTCGGATGGGGATTTAAATGACGTACCGTAGGGGATTACTTATGGAATAGCCTAGAGACATTTTCCTATTCTTTCAACCTATCAGTAATTGTCTTTCTCATTTTGTTTATTTGTAAACAGTAATCATGTTCAAATGCATATATTCAACAATGAACATTAGACGTTTTTGTAAAAAAAACACAAGCGTAAAGAAAAAAGACAAATAGTGTTTGCACTTTCAAAGGGATATCTTTGTATTGACTTTGAATAAATATTTTGTACAAAGGGGACAAGCATTCTAGTAAGAGAATGCTGTCGTAAAACAAGAAAAATTTGATACAAAGAAAAGATAGCTATGTGTATATATAAAAAAAATCCCATGGGGTTTCCATTCTGCTATAGCCTTCGTATCTCCAAGTATCTTGTCTATTTGTTCCTTGTCCGAAGATGACTAGATTGATCAGAAATGCTGAATCTGTCAGTTGAAGCCAAAGGTTGTCCCTAAAGTGATCCGACGGGACATAGTCATATGCTTTAATTCCCTAACTTTTTCCTGGACCACCCTTTCGGGTTTTCAGTCCACTGGGAAACCCTTTTTTTCCCAAGTCTTCCTTTCGAGTTTTCAACTTGCCGGGTGTACAGATTTTTTTTCATTTTATCGTTAATTTTTGCCCGAACCTTTTGGTTCGCCGGGACGCCCTTGTTTTTCCTAGGTGTGTCAACCTAGCGGGTCTCTTATGCGTTGTATCTTTTGAATATGTCCACGTTCACAGGGTGTGGCAGGTCGTCGCCATCCATGGTGGTCAAGATCATTGCCCCACCGGAGAATATGTTTTTGATTACAAATGGTCCTTCGTAGCTAGGAGTCCATTTGCCCCTGGGATCACTTTATGGAAAGATGATATGTTTGATCACTAGATCCCTAACTTGATATACTTGGCGTCTGAATTTCTTGTTGAAAGCCTTGATCATTCTTTTTTGATACATTTGACCATGTCAAACAACAGTAAGTCTCTTTTCATCAACCAAGTTCAGTTGATTAAGTCGAGTATGGATCCAATCGTCTTCGTTCAACCTCCATGTCGTAAAGAAAAGAATAGGGTGTTGCCCCGGTTGATGTGTGAGCCGTGGTACGATAACCGTGGAGAGTGAATGGTAACATCTCATGCCAGTGTTTGTATGTGACTGTCATTTTATGTATGATCTTCTTAATGTTTTTATTTGCAGCTTCGACAACACCATTCATCTTTGGTCGATAGGGAGAAGAATTATGATGTTGGGTCTTGAATTGCTCCCATAATACGGTGATCATAGTGTTATTGAGATTTGTACCATTGTCAGTGATGATCCTTTTCGGGATACCATACCAGAAAATAAGGTTTTGCTTGATGAAGCGGGCAATAACATTCTTGGTAACGGAAGCGAAGGAAGCTGCCTCCACCCATTTTGTAAAATAATCAATGGCCACTAGGATGAAGAGATGTCCATTGGAGGTTTTTGGCTTGATTTCTCCAATCATATCAATTCCCCACATAGCAAAGGGCCAAGGAGCTGTCAAGACATTCAGAGGAACCGAAGGTACGTGCACCTTGTCAACATAAATTTGACACTTATGACAGGTTCGAGAGTGTTGATAGCAGTCTGCTTCCATGGTAGACTAATAATAGCCTGGCCGTAAGATTTTCTTCGCCATCGTATGCCCACTGGAGTGGGTGCCAAAAGTACCTTGATGTAATTCATCCATGATCTTTTCAGCTTCAACCATATCCATGCACCGAAGCAAAATGGAGTCACGATTGCGTTTGTACAAGATGCCATTACTAAGGAAGAATTTATCAGAGAAACTCCTTAAGAACTTCTTATCATTGATTGAAGCTCCTTCTGGATATTCTTGAGCTTCGAGATACCTCTTGACTTCATGAAACCAAGGCTGGTCCACTACCTCTTCAGTATTAATCTCGTGACAGTGCGCTGGTTCATCCATTCGCTCGATGGTGATCCATGGAGCCTCGTTATCCCAATTAAGTTTAAACATAGATGACATTGTGGCTAGAGCGTTTGCTAGCTTATTTTCTTCTCGCGGGAAATGCTCGAAGGTAATCTTCTCAAAATGTGGTAGCAATGTCAAAACATGTTCTTTGTAAGGGATAAGGTTTGGGTGCTTGGTGTCCCATTCCCCTTTGATCTGACTGATGACCAAAACTGAATCTCCAAATACATCCAATGATTTGATCCCTAAATCTATGGCAGCTTTGAGACCGAAGATGCACACTTCTTATTCTGCCATGTTGTTTGTACAATTAAAGCAAAGTCTGGTAGTAAAGGGATTATTACACCCCTCTGGAGATATGAGTACAACACCGATACCATTTTCGAGTGCATTGGAGGCTCCATCAAAGAACAGGGTCCATCGGGATCCTTGTTCAGGTCTGTCATGTGGCCTGAATTCTTCATAGTTGTCTAATGTCATGATGTCTTCATCCCGGAATTCAAACTTCATGGACTGATAGTCTTCTACAGCTTGGTGGGAAAGGTGATCAGCTAACACACTTCCCTTTAGAGCTTTCTGGGTAGTATACTGTATGTCATACTCTCTTAGGATCATCTTCCATCTAGCTATTCTTCCAGAAAGAGAAGGCTTCTCGAAGATGTATTTTATCGGATCCATCTTAGATATAAATAAGGTAGTATGAGTTAGCATATACTGTCTTAGCCGGCGAGCACCCCATGCCAGAGCACAACAAGTTTTCTCGAGCAGTGAATATCTGGTTTCACAGTTGGTAAACTTTTTGCTCAGGTTATAAATAGCGTGCTCTTTTCGGCCAGACTCGTCATGTTTCCCCAATACATACCCCATCGAGTTTTCTAAAACAGTCAGATACATGATCAATGGTCTTCCCTCGACTGGTGACATCAATACAAGAGGTTCTTGTAAGTATTCTTTTATTTTGTCAAAAGCAACTTGATATTCACCACTCCATTTGACTACGTGATCTTTCTTCAATAGTTTGAAGATTGGCTCACAAGTAGCTGTTAGGTGAGAAATGAATCTGGCAATATAGTTCAAGCGTCCCAAGAATCCTCTGACTTCCTTATCAATACGAGGAGCATGCATCTCTTGTATTTCTTTATCTTTGGCAGGATCGACTTCAATACCTTTGTTACTGACGACAAAGCCTAGGAGTTTACCGGACCGTACTCCAAATGTGCACTTGTTTGGATTCAACCTCAGCTTGTACTTCTTCAGTCTCTCAAACAACTTTTTTAAGTGATCAATATGCTCTTCTTCTGTTTGCGATCTGGATATCATATCGTCTATGTAGACCTCTATTTCATGATGTATCATGTCGTGAAATAAAGCTACCATGGCACGCTGATAGGTTGCCCCAGCATTCTTCAATCCGAGTGGCATTACCTTGTAGCAGAATGTGCCCCACTGTGTAAAAAATGTTGTTTTCTCCATGTCCTCTGGTGCCATTTTTATTTGGTTATAACCTAAGAATCCGTCCATGAAGGAAAACACTTTGTGTTGTGCCGTATTGTCCACCAGGATATTAATGTGGGGGAGTGGAAAATAATCTTTTGGACTCGCCCTATTCAAATCTCTGTAGTCCACACACATTCTCACTTTGCCGTCTTTTTTAGGTACGGGAACAATGATAGCAACCCATTGAGGGTAGGAGGTGACAACCAAGAATCCAACATTGAATTTCTTCATGACCTCCGCTTTAATATTTTCTGACATAGCAGTTCTCATGCGGAGAACCTTTTGCTTTACTGGAGGACAATCTTCTCTTGTAGGCAGATGATGTACCATGATGTCTGTATTAAGTCCTAGCATGTCTTCATATGACCAAGCAAAGACTTCAACATAGTCGTGTAGCAACTAAATCATACGCTCCTTGACACTGGGTTCCAGATTGGCACCCACCTTGACCTCTTTTTTATCCTCCTCGGTACCCTGGTTGATCATATCCATAGGTTCCTCGTGAGGGTGAATGGTTCTTTCCTCTTGTTGTAGTAGTCTGGCCAGTTCCCCTGGTACTTCACAATCTTCCTCACCTTCGTCTTCGGTTTGGTAGATTAGATCCTCTGAGTCATGAAAGGCCATAGCTGTATCGTTACCCATGGGATCCAGAATGGATGGATACCTGCATTTGTGAGTGTGGGTGTGTGTAAGGGTATATCTATCTTTAAAAGAAAGTAAAATGTAAAAGAAAAACAACGAGCACAAAAGTTTATATGTAGAAAACGTCCATGATTCATTGATGTCATATGAAGATGACATAATAACCCTTACAAATGGACCATTGTGCCTCGGGCAAGACACAAGGTTTTAAGAGTGCGAATTGTTTTTGAATATTACAGATCCAACAAAATGTAAAGATAAATTACTGTGGGATGAAAGTTATTGGGACGAAGTCTCTAGCCTCCCAATTCCTGAGTCCTCCATTGACAGTTGGAAAGATCCAATCCTCCAGGTTTCAATTATCTTCACCGTCTTCTACCGTGTTGACCTCACAGTTGCTAATCTTCAAGGGTGGCCCTCCAGCACAGGCACGACGTACAACCTTCTGAGCACTTGAAGTGAAACCTAGGCCAAACTTGTCAGACTTATACGGGATATCTGGAAGTTTCCCCCAGATGGTGCATCTACCTTCCTCTACTACTGCTTTTGCGTCCTTCAGAGATGACATCCAGAGTGGAGGCCTTGTAATCTTGGGAATCTGGGACACCGTCTTGGTCACTGCTAACTCTTGGGGGACCTCTTTGAAGTGTTGAAAAGGAGTTTCAATGAACTCTCCATCCAATTCCACATACCTGAAGGAATTGAGATGGTTGGTCATGTATTCTTCCTCTTCGTGGACAGTGATAATATTTCCTTAAACCGAATACTTCAGCATCTAGTGCAATGTAGAGGTAATAACGCCAACATTATGGATCCATGGCCGTCCTAGCAGACAGGAATAAGAAGGGCAGATATCCATTACATAAAAGGTTGAATTGAAAGTTTGAGTCCCAACCTTTGTGGGGATATCCACCTCCCCGTGTACCATCCTCTTCGAGCCATCAAATGCCCTTACTACTATGTTACTTGGCTTTAACGTCAGTCCTTCGCAATCAAGTCTGTAAAGAGATTTTTTCGGTAAAATATTCGAAGATGAGCCAGTGTCCACCAAGACATGGGCCAGAGTTGTGCCTCTACATTCTACAGATACATGTAATGACTCGTTGTGCTTTCTTCCCCTTGGTGTCAAATCAGCATCCGAGAAGCCTAGGCCGTTATCCGCTGTCAAGCTGGCCACGCAGTCTTGAAATTGATCAGCAGACGTCTCTTGAGGCACATGGGCTGTTTTTAGGAACTTCACCAAGGCTTTCGCATGTGCCTCGAAACACAGTAGTAATGCCAGCATGGAGATTTTGGAGGGAGTTTACCTCAACTGTTCAACTACATCTCATTATAATTTTTAGGATCTCCTCCTTTTCTTTCTTGGATGTCTCAGGAATAGTCAGTGATTGAGCCTTCGCCCGGACATGCTCCACTTGAATATTCTTTCCTCGAGTTTCAGTAACAGGAGTGTTAGTAGGAATGACAACAGGGGTTGTAACGGCTTCGTCAATAGGACCACTTACAGAGATGATTACAGGTACGGAAGTAACCTTTGGAGCAGCCATATGGATGATCACGGGTCCAGAAACTGCTTTTGGGGGAGCAATTTCTGGAGAAAAGATCCTACCGCTTCGGGTTATTTTACTAGTTCCAGAAATATTGTTGATGTCGGAATCTTATTCTTTGGAGTTTATCTCTTCAGAAGCCGGCCCATCTTGTTTGATCCCATGGTAGTAAATGTCCCCTCTGTAATTCCACGACACAGTTTTGTCTGATTCATATGGGACTGGCCCAGGCATTGTGATTATTAGAGGAGTTACTTTCGGAACCGATGTAATTCTAACGGGTCTTTTGGTGGAGACCCTGGAAGAATTGGCGGAGATGGTAATGATTGAAACATCTTTAACATGAGCAGGTGAGACAAGAGTACTTTCAAACAGAATCTCTTTGTTATCTATCAAGCGTTAAATGCCTATTTTTAAGAAAGGGCAATCAGTTGGTGAGGATAACAAGAGATGGAAGTCTTTATTACAGCCCGGGAACACACCGGATTTCAACAAGTTTATCTTAATGGTTGGAAGTGTAGTCACAAGTTCATCAACTGTGGTAACAAATAAATCTTCTTCAATAGCATTGGTATTGTGACCATGACTGGGCATAGGAGCAGAAATGACATTTGGCTTCTCGGGCACATAAAACTCAATTTCTTTTGCTTCAATGAGGTCTTTTATTTTGTTCTTCAAAGCCCAAAAGTTATTAGTATCGTGACCAGGACTTTCAGAGTGATATGTGCAACGGGCATTGGGGTGATAATGAAGGGATGCTTTATTGGGGTTTTTCGGAGCTTCTTTCAAGGTTGCCAAATTATATCTCAGAAGATGCGGTAATACTTGAGACAGAGTCATGTTGATTCTGGTGAATTTCCTGACTGGCCTTTCCACCCTTGGATGATTACTCCTTTGTTGATCAGACCTAGGCTTTGGAATCATAACAACCCCTACCATTGGTCGGTGTTCGACTCTATCTTGGTTTCTTTGTGGATATACAATAACTATCTCTTTCTTCCCAATAAAAGGCTTCCTCACAGCTGTAGAAGAAGATGAATCCTTCTGAATATTTCCACCTTTTATGCCAGCTTCCACCCTCTCTCTGATTAATATTAGTTCAGTAAAGCCTGCAGATGAGCTTCCAATTAAATGGTTGAAGAAACGGCCAGATAAAGTTCCTAAGAACATGTCCACCAATTCCATTTCAGATAGAGGGGGTTGAACTCTCCCATCGAAATCTCTCCACTTTTGTGCGTAATCCTTGAAACTCTCATTGGAAACCATAACCATACTCTGAAGTTGAGTACGGGTAGGCGCCAAATCAGCATTGTATTGATATTGCTTGTAGAAAGCTGCGGCAAGATCTTCCCAAATATTGACGTTGGCTCTTTCTAGTTGGTAAAACCAGTCGAGTTGTGTTCCAGACAAACTATCTTGGAAAAACTGCACCCATAAGTTTTTATCTGCAGAGTGTGGTTGGATCTTTCTTACATATGATCGGAGAAGCATCTTAGGGCATGACACCCCGTCATATTTTGCGAACATAGGCACTTTGAATTTTGGAGGAATCACAATCCCCGACACTAGTCCAAATTTTTCAAAGTCTAAGCCAGGCACCTTTTGTATTTCCATCGCGTTCAAACGTTCTTCGAGATGTCTGTACTTGTCATCAACTGGAGGATACTGTTCCTTAGAGTAGTCTTCCTCTTCCTCCTCCTCTTCAGATTCTGACGGGACCTCGGTTTCCTTGCCTTTCCCATCTCCTTCACTAGATGTTGTTGAAAATTCAAAGTCCTTCTCGTCTACTCTTGAAATATTCTCCCCATGTTCAAGACTCCATTTACCTTCCTTGTTTTCTTTTTCTTCTCTTCAGCTAGCAGAGTCTTCAATTCTTCTTGCCCCTTGGCTAGGGTCATGAGCAGCTGTTGAAACTGTGTGTTCTGAGCTTGGAGATCTTTCACTATTTGTTCGAGATCCATCTTACTGAAATAAACAGTAGAGAGATGAGGAAACTTGTTGCAAAAGACCTGTTTATGTTATGATGAATGATATGTGCATATGCAATGTTTTCAAGGATTTCAAAGATTCAAGTTCGTTTTAGATAAAAAGAAACACACATTATATTAATAAGATAAAGTTTGATTACATCAATGCCTTTTGGACAAAATAATACAAAAACTCTAAGATAAAAAAGTAGTGCGCATCCTCTTTGGTGCAATGTAGGCATTTAGATTCCGCTCCTCATGAAGTAGCCTAGTCAGTTCCAAAACCTTCTTCTCGCTTCCGTAGAATTGGGCTTCGAAAGTATCTCGCTCTCCTTTGAGTTGTATCCAATCCCTTTGCAAGTCTTCAAGAGATGTGGGCATGTCAGGATGTAGGATAGTGTATGGAACATCTCCTTCCTTGACAGGCTCAATGATTATTGGGAGGATGGAAGGATAAGGAATCATAAAACTTTGAGCATGGGTTTGTACCCATTTTAGGTAGGGCTTAAGAGGGATGGAGTTCTTGTACCCCAAAGTCTTTCTATCCACCTTGTTTAGCATCCTCCAAGCTCGGATGAATCTCTGGCGAAGACCTTTATTGTCGTTGTCGTAGTCGAATACCAAACCTTGAATTAGCATCTAATGCAGGCCATTCCTTCGGGCATAACCAAACTGTCTTAAAGCTAAGCATGGGTTGTAGGTGATGCCTCCCCTAATGCCAAGTAGAGGAACATTAGGGAATTCTCCATAACGGTCAACAATGATAATATTCTCTTTGGATCGGGAGCACCAATGAATGTCTGAATGTTTGAGCGTCATTAACCTTTGTGACCACCTTGAACCTTTCTCATTCTTTAAGACTGATTGGGGAAGATGAGAAATAAACCATCTTGCCAGGAGAGGGGTGCAACACATAAGGACACCTCTTTTCCTCATTGTGCGAGTGTGAAAAGAGTGTAGGATATCTCCTAGCAATGTAGGCACCGGGTTGCATGACATGAAGATTTTGATGGCGCTCACATCTACGTGTTGGTCAGGATTGGGAAACAAGACCATCCCATAGATAAGAAGAGGCACAATTTCCTCAAAGGCTTGTAAGTCTAAGGAATTCCAACAGCTTTGGGCTTTCTCAAACAGGAACTTTGCTAAGAAGCCTTTAACACCACTCCTAGTTTCCCAATGAGTTGTGACATCAGATGAGTGCAAGTGAAGAGCTTGAGCAATCTCTTCTGGCTTTGGGTCTCTTTCCGTACCGTTGAAAGGTAGTTGATTAAGAATGGGAATCCTAAAGAGTTGGGAGAATTCCTCTAAAGTAGGCACAAGTTGATGGTCGGGAAATGTGAAGCAATGGTGCAAAGGGTCAAAGAACTGAAAGAGCACCTTCATCATATCCTCATCAGTGTTGGAGGTGACTAAGTTGAGTAGACGACCATGTCTTTTAGTGAATGGAGAGTTCTCAGGGATCCTTGAAGCTATCTCCTTAAGTTGTGGAGGAATTCTTACAAGGTTGACTTGAATAGTTTTCCTGCGAAGTGAATCCATATCCTACAAAAACAAGAACAAAGATGAATCTCAAAAATCTTTGAAATGGTTAGTGGATGTATGTGATGTTCATGATGTCCATGATGTTATGTACAAATAAGCATATAGAAGCAAAGCAAACAAGTTCTTAGTTTAGGCTTGCATGAGGTTTTATAGGTAAGTACCCTCTTGAAGTTTAGTTGGCTTACACCTGTCCTAGTAATAGTAACCGGGTTCTAAGGAGCTCAATATCATTGGATTGTTTCCTTGGTCATTGTTTCAGCTCAAGCCTCTTTAATGGTGAACGAAATATCCCAAGAAACCAAACCTCAATGAGTGTACTATCGAGTATCTACCAACTTTAGACTGCACCAAAGCCGGTCATCTCACTACATCCTAAAGGCCAAGTTCGTCAACTAAAGGTTCTAGAAGTTCACTAGTGCTTCATGACATCACTCAACGGCCCAATATTCTCTTTGATTAACTCAAAGGCTACCGACACCCACAAATATGTCACACTAACATAGCTATTGCTTAGACCATGTTGGTATACCCCGCACAGTTTCTACAATGTATTGCTATTTACCTATAATGTGTCCCAAATCCGGGTAGAGGATTTCAAACCCAAACAAAGAACTATAATGTAAAGTATACATGTAAAACAATGTAAGCAAATAAATATGATCTAGCCCTAAGGTAACCCCACATTTAAAATATTCCCCAGCAGAGTCACCAGTTCTGAGATACGGTGGGAGAACTGACTTCGGTGTTTTACATTTGATCGCAAATGTTGCGGTTAGCAAGAGTCGCCACCGACTTTTCTTTTATCCAAAAAGAAAGGTGAAAAATCACATAAAGACCTTTGAGATTGCTTCTTGAGTTCAGGGGGTAGATTATGAAAAGGGAAGGTATTAACACCCTTTTCATCCATGGTTTTCCGTGGGCTCTTAGTTACTTTCTAGATCACTTGATTTTGTTTAGAAATTGTGCTTTGTGTGGTTTTGAAACTATTTTATAAAAGAGGCCATTGTTTAGGCAATCTTTGTAATGATTCTCGTTCGTAAGAATGTATACAAAGATGTTTGTCTTTTTGAAAATGTTTTCGATGTTTGTAAGATGTTTGGAAATGTGTGTGTTTACTTTTGAAAATAGCAAGGATGGTTGATTTGAGATGGATCAAGTAACTATAAGTAACCTACCTACTCAAATGTCTTTCTTGTTCATTTTTTTCTTTTGATATTGTTGTCTTACCAATAATTTGGTAAGCAAACCTATCTTTGGATGTAGACGGGACGGGCGTGGGTCATCGTATAACCATGATTAGAAATATTTCAAAATATCTTAGCATTTTTGAGGGACTAAGATCATTTTTGCAAGGCAACTCTAAATAGCGTCATCGAGGGACTATGATCTTATATTTGTTTGTTTTGATAAGATACCTCACATGCGTAATATGGCCATTTTTGTATAAGGCAACCAAGTGGAGTAACCCTAGGGGTGCTTGTGTGCAAGTGTGTTATTTTCATGCTTGATTTTGTCTTGGATTAGGGTTTTCTATTTGATTGTTTTTATCTTGTCATACAAACCCTAATTACTAACATGTTATGTAAAAGCGATAAATTGCGTAATTTAAAGATTACTACGCTATTACAACATTTCATGGGAGGGGTATACAAATTATGAATGGGGATTGCAATAATATAAACCTAATTAATCTATTACAACCAAATCGAATTTGTACAAATATTTGAATAAATAATATACAATATAAATTAAATATGCAAAGATATGTATATGCAAGAAAAAGATTTTTGTTTTGTTTTTTTATGTAAAAAAAAGTTTTGAACTAAACCTAATAATTTAAGAAAATGAAAATATTTCTTAGAAATTGGTTAACCCTAATTCTAATTTGTTAAAAGAAAATAAAGTTCTTTAAGTATTAATTTTTTTTTGTATTTTTGTCTTGAAGATAATAAATAGTATTTATGAAATATTTTAGTCCTTTTATATGTCAAAATAAATATTTATAAGTGTGAGAGAAAAGAAATAAATATTAACCTAATTCTATTTTTATTTTACAAGTTTATTAAGAAAAATAGTTAATATATAATTAAATAAAAATATTTTTTATGAGAAAATAAAATAAAATAAACAAAATATAATATTTATCATTTTTATGTTTTTTATATGATTTTATAATATTTAAAAATATATTTAATGAAGTAAAACAAAATAAAATAAATAAATGAAAATAATTGGGCCAGGGGTGCCCTGAGTAATCAGGAGGTGGATGTTAGAAAAAAAACATAGGGCCCAATTGCTGAAGCCCTTGCTGCAAACAACCAAAAAGGGATGAAAAATGTGAAAAATACAAAAAGGCAGCGCCAAGGATCGAACCTGTGACCTTAAGCATTTTTGTGTGCTGCCTTACCACTGGGGTTGCTGTACATCCGTTAGTTCAAATGAAAACAAAAATACATAACATGAATCACTTCCTTGCCCTGTACTTCGTCTTCTTCCTCTAGCTAGTTGGACCACCTGTATCTCTCTCATTTCTCCATGAAAATGGAAACTCCAAACATGAAAATGATAGTAATTCTTCCCACGATTTCAACCCTGTAACTCATGTAAACTAAAAGTCAAAGATCAAAGCTAATTTTACTGGCCCTAATTTAAAACCTAATTTAAAAGATAATTTTTACAGAAATTTCAAATCCAAAATTCTCTATACACAATGAATATAAATGAAATCTATGAACATGGTTTGCTTTAGTGCAAGGATATCTACATTTTATTTTCACAAATCGAGACCAAAGGATGTCTGTATAAAGAGATAGAAGTTAGAGTTTTTACCTCTTTTAGTTGAGATCGTGAATGGGGTTTGAGCATGTTTTTAGAAGGCCTAAGAATCTGTTTAGCTTGCTTGGACCTCCCTGAGTGTGTTCCAATCCTTACTTTGCCTTGAAAGTTCCTGAGTCTCCCTACTCAAGTCAACCTACAAGCTTGAAATGCAAAAATGGAAGATGGAGAAGGAGGAGTTACAGTGAGGGGATAATGATCTGGAACACTTAGATATGATGTAGGTTAAGTGTTTTGGTAGTTAGAACTTAATACGCACGAGTGGTTTTTGAGATTGCTATGCAAGGTGCAAAACTCCAAGTTATGGCAGGTTTTCAGTGGTAGAGAGTTTGGGAGAGTTTCTGAGCTTTAGCAATCGTTTTCTAAGTCACAATACATTTTGAAGGGGTAAGAAAACACTTAGAAAGGGGGGTTGAATAAGTGACTCTTTTTGTTTCCAAAACAAAGCTCAAACAATAATGGAAGGACAAGGTTATTTTTATCCTGGTTCGTTTGAACTCAAACTACTCCAGTCCGCCCGCCAAGGTGATTTTGCCTTTCTCAACAAGGACTTAATCCACTATAATCAATTGATTACAAACACACAACAACTGTTGTGACTAACAATGCACAAGTAATCTTACAAGTGACTAACACCATTAAGACTTAAATCTAGTCCTAGTCTGCTTGAGAAATCTGACCAAACTTGGTCTCTCAAGGAACAAATAGAGGAGTTTAATCTTTACAGATAGTGAAATAAAGTTTGCTTCTAATCAAGTTATATCACAACTGTGAGTTTTCACTTAGAATATAATGCACAAATTGTATGAACAATGAGTTTGTGAGCTTAGAGTCTTTCACGTAGTTTCTTGCTTCTATTTTGAAAATTTATTGGTTCACTTGGTTGTTGGCTTGCAATAAATGTCCTTATATTTATAGTAGGAACAATAAGACCGTTGTTGCCTTCAGAAAAGTTGGAGAGCATTAAATGCTTGCGTGTTTCCTTGCAATATTCCATTTTCCAAGAAACTAGTTATAGACACTTGAGTGCTTTCAGCCGTCTTTGCATTTATGAGTAAACGACAGAATGTAAGAACATGTTTCCTATGCTTTGACAAGACAAGTTGGTTTTAACGTTCTTTCAGAATTTGCTCCAATGTCTTTAAATCAGAACATGCTTCACTCATCTTCTAGGCAGTGCTTTGCTTGATAAGAACTTGATCAGCGCTTGCTTTCAAGTAATCTTCTGAGCAAGGAACCTACTAAATGTTAGAAGATATATTTAAAAAATAAAGTGTCTTACCAGAGTCAGCAGATGCGCTTGAAGAAAAGTTTCTTTCATCAAAGAACTTCTTCATAATTTTTGCTTAGCACTTCAGAATGTTTTCTGTCAGAACATTAACTGAAATATTCAAACACATTCATCAGAGTATAAATTATCTTAAATATAATTTATTGTTATCATCAAAACTCTGAGATATGTCAGAACTAATCTTGTTCTTACAATCTCCCCCTTTTTGTTGATGACAAAAATTATTTTTAATAAAGAAAAAAAAGATAAGAGATAAGAATCTCCCCCTGAAATGAATATTTCTGTATAAAACATCCTGAGATTATTTTATCAGAGCAATACAAAGTCTTCTTGGATTTCTTCAGAACTTCTTCAAGAAGATAATGTTCAGCTGAAATATTCTTTCATAGTTAAAGCGATACCTGCAAAAAAAATTCTTTTGCATAGAAAGGAATCGTGCAATTTGTTAGAATGTCTGAGACTTAGTCCCATAACTGTTAAACAGTGATTAGATCAAGAATGCACATTTTCTCCCCCTTTTTGGCATAATTAAAAAGTGTAAAAATAAATAACAAATTGAGAAATTTTAAAAGATTTCATAAAAAAATAAAAGAAATATCCAGAAGTACAAACAAAACACCCAAACAAAAGACAAGAGACAAAAAGAAACTAGGATTTCTTAGTAAGAAGAGCCATCAGAAGATTCTTAATTTCAGAGGCAGATTCTTCTTGTTTCACCATCCAGTTCTGGATTTCTTGATTTGTTTGGTCTTGCTTATCCAAGCGTTCATTTATGACTTCATTGTCCCTCTTGAGCTCTTTCAGAGTGTCCATGATGAGTGACGTAGGAGCAGAGGATGACGAAGCTTCAGTAGAAACAGGCTTAGAAGCAGCAACCGTTGAGTCAGAATTCACGAAGGTGGAAAGCAGAGTGCCCAGATCAATTGCAAGAGTTGGCACTGGTTCAGGTCCAGCCTTAACAGAAGGTTGATTCAATAGAACAATAGCCAGAGGATTTGAATCTTCATAGGATTCTTCAGATTCATCTTCTGATATGTCCATCGTATCAGCTCGTGTATCAACAATCATTAACGAAGACTTCTTATCCTAAATGTCAGCAGCTTCTGTCTTGAAAGCATGCAAAAGTTTGGAAAAGTTGTCCAGCACCTGAAAGTGGCATAAGTCCTGTAACTTCAGTGATTCAGCATCCAAAGTTCTTCTGAAGGTTTCCCATAGAAGATCTGTTGAAGTTGTGTTCACGCTTCTGGAGCAATCTTCTTTCAGCAGTTTTAACCATGCTTTAACATCTGTTATAAAATTCTGAAACAAAGTATTTACATCTGGCTGAACAGGTTTAGGGACAGCCTTCTTTAAAGTTTTGTTTTTCAAGAATTGTAGAGATTTAAAATCCACTACAGTTCTTAAAAAGCTATTAGGTTCAGGATTTTTGGTAGGTTCAGGTTGGTCAACAAAGATAGGAGGTACTGATAGATCATGAGGTTCGGATGGTTCAGCAATTTCAGTATGTTCAAAAGGTTGTTGTTCTGGAATATGAGGGGGTGAGGGTGTAGGTGAGATTTGTGTTGTATATTATGGTGAAGTAGGTGGAGTGACATCAGGCGAAATTATTGTTGTATAATCAGGAGTGGGAATGGGGTTCTGAGGTTGTGGTTGATTCATAGCAAAAATGTTTTCAGATGGTAAGTTGAAAGGAGGTTTTATAGTGGCCAGAGGTTCATTTATCCCTGGAATTCTCCAAGAGCTAGCATCATACCATCCAGTGGGTCTGGGTGATAGAGGTCTGGGTGGAGGTCTTGAAAAACGTTCAGCAGAAATGGGTTGAAAAATAGATGGTTCAGGGGGTTCTGATTGAGAGGGTTCTGATTTGGTGTCAGAGTGTTCATCAGAGTCAAAATCACTCAAATTTGATAAAACCTTATTTTTATGAGGGTTGTCAACAAGGGAGTCATATGGTAAGGTCAGGTCAATATCAACAACTATATCTCCTAAGGTTTAGGAGGGTTCAGCAGATTTAGATACATTTACAGAATCATAAACAAAGGTAGTTTCAGCGGGTTTACCTGTCTTCTTTTTCTTCTTCTGAGGAGTGTCAGAAGGTCCTTCTACAACTTTTCTCTTTAAAGATTCTTGGAGAACAACATCAGGAGCAGCTTGATTTCTTCCTTGAAGCCAAGCTGGATCAATGGGCGATCCAGTTTCTTTGCAAATTTCAAGATAGTGCAAGATGATACGAGGATGTTCTCCTGAGTTGAACATAGGAATGTTAGCAATAGGTATCCTTCTCCTCTTCACAATAGCTGACACATAAGAATTTGGTTCCACCAACCGCTTGTCAATTATTTTCCTTTTCAGTAAGTTCTTCCCAATCATAGTCTTACCACAAGTAGGTTCTAGCTCCCCCAGAAGATTGGCTTCTTTTAGGTGAGCAATCAGACCATTCTCAGTCAGAATGTCTGATATTAATCTCCCCATAGGAATCCAATTCCTCTTGGATTTGGGGTTTTGCATCCTTTCAGCTTCCCTAGTATCTTTTACATGGTTTCAGAGATGTTCAAATAGCAATTAAGGAAAATCAATTTTAACATTAGTTCCAAGGCAGAACAACAAATATTGTTGATCAGCGTTGATGTAATCAAGAGAGCTGGTGTCTTTCCTATGGTGAATACATCCATGAATAATCCTTTACCAAATCTTGTATTTGTCTTTCAAGTCCCTGACTTTAGACGAACGTTGACCATTTGTGAAAATCTCTAAATATACCCTTAACATCTTCATTCTTCCACTTGGAATTCCTGTAACTCCAAGTCCTTTCAACCCTAGCAACTTTCTGATTTGATTTTTTGTAATGGATATTTCCTTGCCCATTACGAAAGAGAGAATAACCTTAGGGGTTGCAATAGCATGTATCCAGAATTCCTTCACGAGATGTGGAAATACTGGACCAATGAGACGATCAAAAAAGATTTCCCAACCTTGAAACTTCACAGCAGGGAACAAGTCAAAACCATTCTCTCTAAGATTCTCAAAATCTACCATTAACTCACTCAAAACTTCCAAATTGTCTACCGAAATGAGAGTTGTTCTTTCAGGCACTATGTATTGCTCAGAGTGGGTAGAAGAAGAAGAAGCCATTGAAGCTCTTTAGAAATGAGAATTTGAAGAAAGGGGTTTTAAGAGAAAAAGTACAGAAAACGCTTGAGTTTGAAAGAGACGGTAAAGAATGAAAAAAAGGGTTTTTCAAAAAGTATTTATAGGCAAAAATTTCAGAAAATAGGTTTAGAAAAAAATTAAAAATATTTAAGACAAATTTAAAATAAATTTTAAACGGATTTAAAAACAAATCTCATAATTACGTGCATTTAATGATTTTGCTAAAAATAAGGAGAAAACGTGAGATTATGGCTAATCATTAACAGTTACCTAGAACGTCATCAATAGCTTTTGCACGCGTGACCTTTCAGAAACACACCACGTGTTCATCTCCTGAAGGATGCATGTAACAACTGTTTGTTCTAATGAATTTTTGAACTACACTTGGACATGAAGTGTGATAACATTTCATAACTTTTCATATAGCTTCTGTTACAACTTCTCTTCTAACTTCTGAAGAGTTGTTAATCAGAGCATTCATTTCAAAATATTCTGAAGTCAATCACAGAAGATAAATATTATTTTATTCAGGACATAATTCCATACAAATATTTTTCAGAATGAAATTAAATCTATCTTCTGAAATGGGTTTGGTAAAAATGTCAACCCATTGATAGTCTGTTTTTACAAAAATTAAGTTTAAATTTACCTTCTGAATATAGTCCCTTATGAAATGATATTTAATTTCAATATGTTTGGCTTTAGAATGTAAGATTGGATTCTTAGAAAGACAAATAGCAGAAGTATTGTCATAGAAGATAGGAATCTTACTTTCATAAAGGTTGAAATCTTCTAGTTGACTTTTCATCCAAATCATTTGAGAACTACATCCAAAAGCAGATATATATTCATCTTCTGTGGTTTACAATGCAATTGTTTCTTGCTTCTTGTTGTACCACGAGATAAGATTGTCACCCAGAAACTGATAGCTTCCAGAGGTGCTCTTTCTTTCAATTCTATCTCCAGCAAAGTCAGCATCACAATAACCTACTAGTCTGTAATCTTGTGATCTTCTATAACACAGACCCAGATTAGTAGTACATTTCAGATACCTAAGAATTCTCTTAACATCTGTTAAGTGAGATTCTCTAGGATCTGATTGGAATCTAGCACACAGGCACACGCTAAATAGTATATCAGGTCTAGATGCAGTTAGATAGAGAAGGGATCCAATCATACCTATATAGAGCTTCTGATCTACTTTCATACTTACCTCATCTTTACCCAAAATGCAGGTTGGATGCATAGGTGTCTTGGCATCTTTGCTTTTTGACATTTGAAATTTCTTTAGAAGTTCTTTAACATACTTCGTATGATGTATGAATGTACCTTCTGGAGTCTGGTTGATTTGAATTCCCCGAAAGAATTTCAATTCTCCCATCATGCACATTTCAAATTCTGCCTACATGGTCTCAAAATTCTTTTCCAAAGGAGATATTAGAGGTTCCAAAAATTATATCATCAACATAAAATTGACAAATTAAAATATCATTTTTAAATGTCTTTCTGAAAAGAGTTGTGTCGACTTTCCCTCTGGTAAAATCATTTTCTAATAGAAAATTACTCAGACGATCATACCAGGCTCTGGGAGCTTATTTTAAACCGTACAAAAACTTTTTAAATTTAAAAACATGTTCTGGATGTTTTGAATCATTAAATCCAGGAGGTTGATGGACATATACTTCTTATTCAATATATCCATTTAGAAATGCACTTTTAACATCCATTTGATATAATGAAATGTTATTTTGTACAACAAAAGAAATTAATAATCTTATAGATTCTAACCTGGCGACTGGGGCAAAGGTTTCATTATAATCAATTCCTTCTGGTTGACTATAACCATGTGAAACCAGTCGTGCTTTATTTCTGATTACTTCTCCTTGCTCGTTCAATTTGTTTCTGAAAACCCATTTGGTTCCTATAACATTGAATCCTTTGGGTCATGGAACTAGATTCCATGCATCATTTTTGGAGAATTGATTGAGTTCTTCTTGCATTTCTAATATCCCATCATTATCTTTCAGAGCTTCATCAATGGTAGTTGGCTCAATCAGAGAGACCAAACTAAACAAAGATTCTTCATTGATTCTTGTTCTGATGGGATCTTCTTTTGTGAGTGGGTTGGTCAGAGATTCTGAGATTGTTCAAAGCATTGTCAAGAGGATGATCAACTGAGTCTTCTTTTGCTTCTGAGTCTTCTTTTGTTTCTGAAGTTTTAGAGTTTGAGGGATGATCTTCTATACCTATAGAAAAATCAATTTGCTTTGGCTGTTGCTGGCCAAGCTTATCATCAAACCTGACATTGATTGATTCATCAACGATCAGAGTTTCTGTGTTGTATACTCTATAGCCTTTTAAGCGTTCTGAATATCCAAGAAGGAAACACTTTTGTGCTTTGGAATCAAACTTGTTCATAGTTTCTTTGGTGTTCAGAATAAAACAAGTACATCCAAAAGGATGGAAATAAGAAATGTTGGGCTTTCTGTTTTTCCACAATTCATAGAGAGTCTTTTCAAGAATATGTCTTATAGAGATTCTATTTTGAATGTAACACGTTGTGTTCACAGCTTCTGCCCAAAAGTGCTTAGCCATATTTGTTTCATTGATCATGGTTCTGGCCATTTCTTGTAATGTTCTATTCTTTATTTCTACAACTCCATTTTTCTGGGGAGTTCTAGGACAAGAAAAATTATGAACAATACCATTTTCTTTAAAATACTTTTCAAAATAATGATTTTCAAATTCACCACCATGATCACTTCTGACTTTTGTGATTTTAAAATCTTTTTCATTTTGCACTTGAGTACAGAAGTCAATGAATACAAAATGTGACTCATCCTTGTGTTTTAAAAACTTTACCCATGTCCATCTGCTGAAGTCATCAACAATGACCAATCCATACTTCTTGCCTCTGATGGATGCAGTTTTAACTGGCCCAAACAGATCAATATGAAGTAACTCTAATGGCTTAGAGGAAGAGACAACATTTTTAGATTTAAAGGAAGGTTTTGAAAATTTTCCCTTTTGGCATGCTTCGCACAGAGCTTCTGAGTTGTACTTCAGATTGGGAAGTCCTCTGACTAAATTTAATTTATTTAGTTGAGATATTTTTCTAAGACTGGCATGTCCCAATCTTCTGTGCCATACCCATTGCTCATTGCTAACAGACAAAAGGCATTTGACGTTTTAAGATTTAAGATCTGATAAATCAATTTTTATAAATGTTGTTCTTTCTCTTGCAATAAAAGAGGATTGATCCATCTTTTTTACTTACAACTTTACATGAGTTTTGATTAAAGATAATATCATAGCCATTGTCACTTAATTGACTTATGGACAATAGATTATGAGCTAATCCTTCTACTAATAAAACATTGGAGATAGAAGGAAGGTTACCATTTCCAATGGTTCTAGAACCAATAATCTTCCCTTTCTGATTACCTCCAAACTCCACATCTCCTCCAACTTTAAGTTCCAGGATTTGGAACATAGACCTTTTTCCCGTCATGTGTCGTGAGCACCCAGAGTCCAGGTACCATGACTGGTGTTTCAATTGAGCTGTTAAGGACATCTGCAACAAATATTATTTTATCCTTAGGTACCCATATCTTTTTGGGTCCTTTTGGGTTAGCATAAGAGTTTCCAGAATGTGATGTATATTTTATATCATGTGAGTGTCCAAACTTGAATTGTTTATTCAGAGGTTTGTAAGTGAAGGTCATTTTAGCAACATGTTTTGGAATGTATGTCTCCTTCCCTTTGGGAGGTTCACATCCAATTCCTCTTCTGTTTTTCCCACTAACTCCATAGATCATTGAAGCCATTTTGCTTCTGTCAATGCCTTTAGCAAGAAAAGATTGAAAGCTATAGTCATATTCTTTCAGAATATCTTTTGAACTAGACACAGACTCTGAACTAAAATTATTTTGAACATTTTGAATTTCCTTTTTAAGTTTAAAATTGTTTTCTAAAAGTTCAGATTTTTCTATTTCAAGTTTCTCAAGATCAGATGCAAGACTCTTCTTGAGTTTCTTGTATTTGATTTTGAGCTGACTATAGTTTTCCAGAAGTTCTGATAAACTATCAGCAAGTTCTTCTCTAGAAAATTCAGAAAATACCTCTCTTTGTTTTGACTCATAGTCGGAGTCATCTTCTGTGATAGCCATCAGAGCTAGGTTGGCATTTTCATCTTCAGAACCAGATTTATATTCAAAAGAATCTGAGTCATCCCTGGTTTCCATCATTCCTTTCTTCTTACCAAATATCTTCTTTGGTTTTTCTTTTTGAAGCTTTGGACAATCACTTTTGTAGTGACCAGGTTCTTTGCATTCATAACAGATGATCTCTCTTCTGTTTGACTTTTAGTGTCCATAAGATTCTGCTTTATCTTCTGACTTCTTGAAGTTCCTGAATTTCTTTTATCTGTGCTTCCACAGATGATTGATCCTTCTGGAGAGCAAGGATAGTTCGTCTTCTTCTGACGCTGATTCTTCAGAGTTTTCCTTGTCAGCCTGAAAAGCGTTAGTATCAAATTTCTTAATTGATTTAAGGGCTAGAGACTTACCTTTATTCTGAGGCTCGTGCTCATCCAGTTCAATCTCATGACTTTTGAGAGCGCTGATGAGTTCCTCCAGAGACACATTGTTCAGATCTTTTGACACATTGAAAGCAGTGACCATTGGTGCCCATCTTCTGGGTAAGCTTCTGAAGATCTTTTTCACATGATCTGCATAGGTATATCCTTTGTTCAAAACTCTCAGACCAGCGATCAGAGTTTGAAACCTAGAGAACATTGCTTGTATAGACTCACTCTCTTCAAATTTGAAGGCTTCATACTTCTGAACTAAAGCCAGAGCTTTATACAACT
Source organism: Vicia faba (assembly GCA_948472305.1). NCBI lineage: Eukaryota > Viridiplantae > Streptophyta > Magnoliopsida > Fabales > Fabaceae > Vicia > Vicia faba. The sequence continues at coordinate 553,410,919 of OX451738.1, read as the reverse complement.
TAACTTGAGAGTTTCCTTCATAAGTCATTTAAAGAGACTCAAACATATCATACGATGTATCTCTGTTGGTTATTTTTTCATATTCTACTATAGAGATAGCATTTAGAAAAATATTTCTAGCTCTATGATGACTTTTAAAATCAGCTTTTTGTTGTCTATCCATATTATTTCTATCCACTTTGTTTCCTTCTGAATCTATAGGATGTTTGTAACCATCCAAGACTATATCCCAAAGATCACTATCATGACCTAGAAAGAAACTTTCTAGTCTATCTTTCCAGTACTCAAAATCTTCTCCATCAAACACTGGAGGTTTGTTGTAACTATTATTGTTTTGTTCAACAACCATTGTGTTTTCTTCTAGATCTTTTCCTGACACGGTTAAGTGTTGTGCTCAGATTCAAGCTCTGATACCAATTGAAGGGGTAAGAAAACACTTAGAAGGGGGGTTGAATAAGTGACTCTTTTCGTTTCCAAAATAAAGCTCAAACAATAATGGAAGGACAGGGTTATTTTTATCCTGGTTCGTTTAAACTCAAACTACTACAGTCCACCCGCCAAGGTGATTTCTAATTTCTCAACAAGGACTTAATCCACTATAATCAATTGATTACAAACACACAACAACTGTTGTGACTAACAATGCACAAGTAATCTTACAAGTGACTAACACCACTAAGACTTAAATCTAGTCCTAGTCTGCTTGAGAAATATGACCAAACTTGGTCTCTCAAGGAACAAATACAAGATTTTAATCTTTACAGATAGTGAAATAAATTTTGCTTCTAATCAAGCTATATCACAACTGTGATTTTTCACTTAGAATATAATGCACAAATTGTATAAACAATGAGTTTGTGAGCTTAGAATCTTTCACGTAGTTTCTTGCTTCTATTTTCAAAATTGATTGGTTCACTTGGTTGTTGGCTTGCAATAAATGTCCTTCTATTTATAGTACAAACAATAAGACCGTTGCTGCCTTCAGAAAAGTTGGAGAGCATTAAATGCTTGTGTGTTTCCTTGCAATATTCCATTTTCCAAGAAACTAGTTGTAGACACTTGAGTGCTTTCAGCCGTCTTTGCATTAATGAGTAAACGACAGAATGTAAGAACATTTTTCCTACGCTTTGACAAGACAAGTTGGTTTTAACGTTCTTTCATAATTTGCTCCAATGTCTTTAAATCAGAACATGCTTCACTAATCTTCTAGGCAGTGCTTCGCTTGCTAAGAACTTGATCAGCGCTTGCTTTCAAGTAATCTTCTGAGCAAGGAACCTGCTAAATGTTAGAAGATATATTTAACAAATAAAGTGTCTTACCAGAGTCAGCAGATGCGCTTGAAGAAAAGGTTCTTTCATCAAATAACTTCTTCATAATTTTTGCTTAGCACTTTAAAATGTTTTCTATCAGAACATTAACTGAAACATTCAAACACATTCATCAGAGTATAAATTATCTTAAATATAATTTATTGTTATCATTAAAACTATGAGATAGATCAGAACTAATCTTGTTCTTACACATTTGAGTATAAGTATAGAAAAGGTTAGACCTCAAGCTTCCTCAAGATTTCTGAGTTATAGACTTTTTGCTCTATTGCTTGCTTTTGAATAAAAGTGAGGAGACAACTCTCTATGTGCTTGTACAAGCCTTATCTGAGTTGGTACAGGTCTTAGACACATTGCTTTTGGTTTATAGGGTTTGTGTGTGCATAAAGAACAAGTACAAAGCTCAAGGAGTTGACAATTGCAAAAGTTTTGCTTTTCTAAAATGGAAATGGCAACTTTGTGCCATTTATGGAATTGTAGCTTGGACAAAGGCTCTCATGCTTGGATTAAAGATTTATCAGCTGTGTAAACATTTAATTATGGAGTGAGAAACAAGTTTGAGACCTGCAAAGCAAGGATTATGCAGCCTAGGTTTGGATTTTAATTTTGGTTCATCATGAAATGGCTTCAAATCAAAGTGAGAAATTGCCAACTTCATCTCTTGGATTCTCCCTACTCAAGAATGATCTCAAGGAGTTCTTGGACATTTTGGAAAGCTTGAAAAGTTATCCATAACTTATCTTTAAATTTCTTTCCAAGATTCCTCTTGGAACTAGGTGAAAAGTTGCCATGAAGTTAGGTCAAAAAACCTGCCTAAATAAGGGCAAAATTTCACTAAGTTATTTTAGTTCATGAGCATGTATTCACAAAATTATATCTTGAGATCCAAGCATATTTAGGAGAAATTGTGTGAAGAAAAGTTTTAGATTTCATGGAGATCTACAACTTTCATGTTGGGAACTTTCTTTGAATCATCTTGTATCATGGAGATAATTTGGCTTAAAGTTGAGAAAAAATAAGAAATTTTCTACACTTAGAAAAATTTCTAAGTTAAGAAAATTTCAAATTTCAAAACCAAATCTTAAATCTTTGATTTCTTGATGAAAAAGTTTCACATTTTGACATTTTTTGATGAATTTGGATCCTTGGTATTTGATTTTTACCAAAAAATCAAAGTTTGACTTTTCAATATACAATTGACTTTTGATCAATTGACTGAAAAATTCATCTGTCAATCCAATGGATTTGCAATGTTTTGAACCATGTCTTTAGGTCAAGATGATGCAATTGAACTATTGAAATCATGCTTCAAACCAATTGGTCATTTTCTAGGTCAAAAATCATAAATTGCCCTTTCTCTGCCAAAACCCTAATTTTGACCATTTTGCCCTTTTGATGATTTGATCAAATTTCTTGAGGAATTATGGTCCAAACTTGATAGAATGATACATATGAGTCTAAAATGTTGATGTGGATCAAAAATTATGAAGTTTGACTATAGATTGGCCATGGTTGACTTTTTCTCCAATACAACTGATTTTTAGGTCAACTGTCCAATTGATTGATCAAAAATGTGATTCAAGGCTTGAAAATTGACATGAGTAATCTTGGGGGTCCATAATGATCCATGGAATTCATATAAAGCATTGAAAGTTCAAATATCCTTGTGCAATATCAAACACTAATTTTGGGTTATCAGTGCATGATGAGATGTCTTGAGTTGGTCAAACCCTAATCTAGTTTTGAGTCAAAGAGATCTTGTGAGAAAAATATTGATAAATGAGAGGGAAAATGTTGGGGTACAACACTTACCGTAAATTCTTATTCGTTGCAAACAGTAACGATCTTCCCTTAGACTGGATATTTTAAATGTTGATGAAGGGTGGATGTTACTGCCCCTGCTCCATGGATCCAAGGGCGCCCAAGAAAATAAGAGTAGGCGGGACGTATGTCTATTATATATAAGGTAGAGTTGAAAATTTGTGATCCTACTTTAATTGGGAGATCCACCTCTCCATGAACCATCATTTTAGACCCATCTAAATCCCTTACAAAAATATCGGTTGGCTTCAATACCAGTCCTTCACAATCTAGCCGGTCCAAAGCACCTATGGGTAGCACATTTAGAGATGGACCAGTATCAATTAAGACATATGCATGGTGGTTCCCTTGCATTCAATATAGACATTCAAGGCTTTGTTGTGGTTCCTTCCCATATGAGTCAAATCAGCGTCGGAGAACCCTAATCCATTGTCAGTCGTTAAACTTGCTACACAGTTCTCGTATTTGTTAGTTGTGGTTTCTTGGGGAACATGGGCTTTCTTCAAGAAATTGATTAGAGCTTGGGCAATGAGCGTATGAATAAATTAACAATGATAGCATGGAGATTTTCAGGGTTTGTCCCAGTTGCTCAACTATTTTGAAGTCACTCTTCTTTATTATTTTCAAGATTTCCTCCATCTCTCGAGTGGAGGGTTCTTCAGCATTAGTATCTTTGGTAGGTGCCTCTATCCCAACAGGCTCACCTTATTTCTCTTTGCCTCTAGTGTTGGCACTAAACTTGTCATTGGTTATGCAGACGGGAGTTGTTATAGTAGTGGGTGGTGAAATATCAGGGGGAAATATCCTCCTTGTTCTTGGTACTTTACTAGAACCTGCAATATTAGTAACATCAGCTTCATTTTCGTTCATCCAAGATTCTTGTTTTATCCCATGATAATAAACCTCAGCACCATTGTTCCATGGAACCGCTTTGTCAGTGGAGTAGGGAATAGGCCCAGTAGCAGTGATTATTAAAGGAGCAATGGTTGGTTCATTGGAAATACTAATAGGACCCTTTGAGGGGATCCTTAGAGGCTTGTTGGAGATGATCATTATGGACAAGTCTTCAGCTTTGTTGGTTAAACTTTTGATGGTAGGAATCTTCTCAAACAGAATCTTGCGGCTATTTATCAGGCGTTGCACACCTTCCTTCAGCCTTTTGCACCCATTTATTTATTGATCATAGCAAACATAATCTTTAGAAGAGCCAGGGAACACCCCGACTCTTATCAAATTATCCTTCACAGTAGTCAAGGGAGTTGTTAAATCTTCAATGGAGGAAACAAAAGTAGTGTCATCAATTGCATTAACACCTTTGACATGGTTCGACATTGGTGCGATTATCACATTTGGAGTAGCAGGTGGATCAAACTTAATTTTTTTATTGTCTATCAGATATTGAATCTTATTCATCAGATCCCAGCATTGATCAATTTCATACCCAGGGTTGTTGGAATGATAAGCACACTTCGCATTTGGATTGTACTTTGGTGATGAAATGTCTAGATTGGATGGTGGATTACGCAATGTCACTAAGTTGGCCTTCAACAGATGTTGTAAGGCTTGGGACTGTGACATGCTTAGTCTCGTGAACTATCTTCGACGAACTTCGGATCGTTGATTGTTGGTGATTATCTTTAATCAAATGGAGGGTTTGAGATTAACACAATATTAATAGAGGATTAGGGATGCTTCTTGGTACGGGCCCTTTCCCCATACACAACATTTGTTTCCTTCTTTGCAGCGAAGGGCTTCTTTACTGTGTTGGATGCGGAAGTAGATGTCATGGGAATTTTCCCACTCTTAATGCCACTTTCTACCCTTTCACCAGTTAAAATCAACTCGGTGAAACCAAATGAAGAACTCCTAATCAATAGGTTTAAAAATAGGCCAGTTAATTCACCCATGAACATGTCAACTAGTTCTCTGTCAGTTAGTCGTGGTTGGACCTTACCAGCAAGATCCCTCCATTTTTGTGCGTACTCTTCAAACCCCTCATTAGTACCCATTGTCATACCTTGAAGTTGGACTCTAGTTGCTGCCAAATCGACATTGTATTGATACTGAGGATAAAAATTAGTGGCTAGATCTTTCCATGTGTGGATGCGGGAACCCTCCAATTGATAGAACCATTCTAGTTGAGTCCCAACCAGACTCTCTTGGAAGAAATGAACCTAGAGCTTTTTGTTGGTAGTGTGCGGCTGTATCTTGCGCACGTAAGACCTTAGATGAAGTTTCAAGCAGGAAACACCGTCATACTTGGTGAAGACCTATATTTTGAACTTATGGGGAATGACAACCCCAGGTAATAAACCCAACTCACCAAACTCCAAGCCAGTCACGACTTGAATTTCAACAGCCTTTAGTCTATCCTCCAACTGCTTGTATTTATCCTCAGCCGGAGGATATTGCTCATCAAAGTAATCTTCTTCCTCGGAAGCTTGATCATTTGCACCCCTAGAACGTGTGCTCTTTGCCTCTTCAACCTGGTTCTCGTCTTCCTTGGATGACTCTTCAACTATCTACACTTGATGGATTGGGCCTTTAAACCTTTTCCCCATGTTGATGAGGGCCTTCTTCTTAGTCTTATTTTTGGATGCCAGCAGTGTCACCAGCTCTTGTTGTCCCTTAGCTAGGGTCAGCAAGGTTGCTTGGAACCGGGAATTCTGCGCTTGCAAGTCCTTCATTGTTTGTTCAATATCCATCTTAATGAAATAAACAGTAGAAAGATAAGGAAACCTGTTGTGGAAAACTTGTTTATGTTATGATGCATGAAAATGCATATGCAAATGATTTTAAGGTCTTAGAAGATTTAAATTTGTTTAGACAAAAGGGAACAAACATTAATTGTATTAATAATTTCAAATTGATTACAACATGCCTCTTGGGCTTACATTGAAACAAAAGAAGAAAAATGAACTAAAATACAATAAAAATAGCTTAAGTTTCCTATGTATGCTTCTTCTTTGGAGAAATATAGGAATTCAGGCTCCTCTCCTCATGAAGTTGTCTCGTGAGCTCCAAAGTCTTCTTCTCGCTTGTATAAAATTGGGATTCAAAGGTGTCTCGCTCTCTCTTTAGCTGAATCCAAGGTCTTTTCAAATCTTCAATAGAAGTAGGCATATCAGGATAAAGGACAACATATGGAACACCTCCTTCGACAACAGGTTCCATGATTATAGAGGATGGCTTCATAAGGCATCATGAGGTTTTGGGTGCGAGTTCGCACCCACTTGAGATAAGGCTCCAAAGGAATGGATTTCTTATGCCCCAAGCTCGTATGAATCTCTGACGATAACCTTAGACATCATTCTCGTAGTCGAATGCAATTCCTTGGACAAGTGCATCATGAGGGCCATCCCTCCTAGCATACCCAAATTATTGCAAAGCCAAACAAGGATTGTAGGTAATACCTCCCTTAATTCCAAGTAGAGGGACATCAGGGATATCCCCATAATAGTCAATAATAGTAATGTCCTCCATAGATCGAGAACACCAATAAATATCAGAATGTGTGAGTGACATCAACCTACTAGACCATTTTAAGCCTTGCTCGTTCTTCACAACATGTCGGGGTAGGTGCAAAATAAACCACCTAGCCAACAGAGGAGTGCAACACATAAGAAGTCCTCTTATCTTCATGGTACGAGTGCGAAGAGAATGCATGATATCTCCAAGTAAGGTAGGCACCAAGTTACGAGATATAAATTTTTGGATTGTGTTCACATCTTCATGGTACGCATTCTCATAGAGGCGAGAATCATTACAAAGACGTTTTCAAAATATTTTCAAACCCACACCACAAGCACTTTTCAAATAAAAGCAAGTGATCTAGCAAGCAACTAAGAGCTTGTAAATAACTACGGATGAAAAGGGTGTTAACACCTTCCCTTTTCATAACCTACCCCCCAAACTCAAGAAAACATCTCTAAAGGTATTTCCTAATCTTTTCACCCTTTCCATATTGGATAAAAGAAAAGTCGGTGCCGACTCTTTCTATCTGTAACAATTGCGATCAAACACAAAACATCAAGTCAGTTCTCCCACCGTATTACAGAACTGGAAACTCCGTTGGAGAATCTATTGCTTAAAAGTTGGGTTACCTTAGGGATAGATCACATTTACTTGCTTTCCTTGTCTGACTTGCTTGCTTTACATTTTGGGTCCTTGTTTGGTTTATTGTTAAAGATCCTACACCTGGATCCGGGGCACATTTTAGGTAAGTAGCAATAGATTATGGAAAGTGTACAGCGTAGACCGATATGGTTAAAGCAATGGCTATTGTTGTACCCCAAAATTTTCCCTCCCATATTTCTCAACACATGGCAAGTGAGGTCCTCAAATTTCTCAAGGAAGTTCAAGAGTTGACCAGACAAACTCTCTCCTAAGGCAGCCTGCCTCAAATTAGGGTTTCTATTTTCACCCAGATGTGTGAACAAAAAAGGACTAAAATGCTCACCATTGTCCTAATATGTTCTCAATATCATCCATGTCAAGTTTCAAGCCTTGTAGAAGAAGTTTGGTCAGTCAATTGCTCAAATGCCTGAAAATCAATTGTACTAGGTCAAAAATCAACTGTGGCCCACATACAGTCAAACTTCAAGATTTTTGGTCAACATCCTCATTTTGAATTATTATTCATCATTTTATCAAGGGTTGATCATGATTCCTCAAGGATTGCTCACAATTCATCAAAACCCAAAAGTTGCTAAATTAGGGTTTTGTAGGAAAAGTCAACTCAACTTTGACCAAGCATAACTTTATCATACTTTATTATAAATGACCCATCCAAAGCTCATTTTTAATAGGATGCAATTACCTACAATTCATCTTCACCTCCCAAGTTCAGATTATGCACTCACAAAAAGATATGAATTTTAACATTATAGGTCCTTTTGAAAAGTCAACAAAAACACCTTTTGGGTCAAAGCTTCATACGTGAACATGGAAGACACAATTGATATGAAACCAAACGGGTTGCTTATAGGACATCCTAAGCTTTCTAAAAAGTCCAAGAACACCTCTCTAGGGACAAAATTGAGAGAGTTATGCATTGCACAAGTTGACCATTTTTGCAAAATTGCCAAAAGTCAAATGTGCTCAAATTTTCATTTTTTTGCTAAATGGGCCCAACGTTTTATGCTTGCACCTCAATTATAATGTGGTCCGCGACTCAAATACTTATCCACACATTATTTTCTTCAGTTTCCAATTCATTTTAATTTTTCATTAATTAAAAAGTGAATTAAATCAAATAAATGATGAAAATTATCAAAGATATGATTTGATTTGTTTTTTTTTATAGATTGGCAATCAAAAATATGCTGAGCTTGGATGATCAATTCGAATCAATGGCAATTGGTACAAGAAAGGAATGATTGGCATGAAAATAGAAAGATATCATACAAATTTAAAATCAAATCAAATCTCATCAAAGCTTCAAGATTAAATCTGTTTTGCAACCCTAATTCATTGAGGGATATATAATAAACAAGAACAAAGCAAAAAAGAAGGGTTAGAGGTCGTGGATAAACAGGAAGAAAACTGAAAAATTCAAGAAAAACTGGGAATCGGTTTTCAATCTACAATGCGTTTCAAAGCATTTCAAGATCACCAATCCCTTCCTAGACAACCCATGAAGCTATTCCAATCATTCCCAGGGCCTGAAACACTCAGAAACATGTTCTACAACTCACGCAGTTTGGTATATTTTTCAAATTTGATTATTGCTATTTGCGCATGATTAGCACTTTTTATTTATATATTCTTGTCCATCATTGTGTTTGCAAGCTATTGGTATTATTTAATTGCATTTGCAGTGTAGGAACCACGATATGCCATTGTTAGGGTTCTTTAGCTCGTTTTAGGGGTTTTCAATATAGGCAAAATTAGACCTTGTTTCTGGTACCATGATGCTCATGAGGATGATACGAGTTGATTGGTACCCTTACCTTTCATTTATATTGCTTGTATAGGATTTTTGAATGTCACGGTTCTGTAGTTACAGCAAGATGTCCGTAGGTAAAAGTCTTGTTGCCTAAAACGACAGTCTGGGGAAGAAGATGAGGCGTGGCAATCATTGGTTGGCTGGTTTGAATTTTTGTGCATTTTTCTAAATATATTGTTTGATTTGCTTATATTATTTAGCTTCTATTATATGAACAAATAAACAACGCAACACAATTGGCAACCAGGCACTGGAAGCGAGCATAACGACCTGGGTTCGATCCCCAGGTCCCAATCTTTGTTTGTATTATTTTGCTTCATGAGATCAGGTACACTACAATCTCAAGGGCCCACCATATGCCATCAATATCCAACCATAAGATTCATTAGCAAGCTAGATCTAACGTACCAACATTGAAGGACCATGATATGCACTCAAGTCAACACCCCACCAAACCAAGCGTGGTCAAACAGGCTGGGGTTATTTGGGCCAAAAAAATCAGATCTACACCCCTCTTTTGCTAACAATCAGGCCCATTTTTTTCTTTTCTCCATTTATTTCTTTTATTTAATTAATTTTCTTAATTATTTTAATTCACAAAATTAATTACTTTTTTTCATAAAATCATAAAATCAAGAAATCATAAAAATTAGAATTAGATTTTTTTATCAAATTTAATTTTGTTAATTTAATTTAATTTAATTTAACTTAGGGAAATTCTAACTTATTTTTATAACTAAAACCAATTAGAGAATTAGGTTTAAATTCTTGATTTAGTTATTTTCCTTTTTCAAACCAAAACACAAAAATAGGTTTTTTAGAATGAATTAATTTATTTTTCTTAATTTAAAATTAATTAGAACTTATGATTTTCTTTTTAATTCAATTATTTCATTATTTTCTTAAATAACAAAAAAGACAAAAAAAAAACATTTTCTTTAGTCAATTGTAAATAGGATTAGTCAAAGGGTCAAAACCCTAGTCGCCTCATATTTAATTCGCCGCGCGCTTGTTATCTATTTTTCCAATATTTTATAACTATTCATGGTTTGTAATAGCTAATTTACGGTTTTTATTTACTGTTTAAATCCCCGGGTTTTTGGCTATGTAATTAATCCCCCGCTCCAAATCCTTGTAATAACGTAGATTTATTTTCTCGCATTTTTAATTCCTGCAAATATTTAACTGTCTAGATGTATGCTAATAGGATTGTATGGCAAGAATGCATGACAAATTAATACAGTTAGAAAACCCTAATGTGCAAAGATAAATAACTGAAACAAATCACTCGCACATATCACTCTTAGGGTATACTCTCACTTCGGTTACCTTTAGTAAATGATCATTAAGCATAGGTTGTCTTAGTGGTTTCCCTCCAGTCTAAAAAGATCAAAATGTCCCATTCGAATGTTGCCATGGAAATGTTGCCTCGAAAATGTTGCCTCAGAAATGTTGCCTCGGAAATATTACCTCGGAAATGTTGCCTCAAATAAGATCTTAAGATTCTAGGGTTATTACTGAGGTATCCTAATATTGCTTTAGTGATCGTACGTCCCTTTTGAATTGACCCTTATAACTCCAACGACGGTGCTACCTATTTCTCAATAGTAGGATAGCGCTGTCTAAAGGAAATAAGAATATAAATGATCTTTTTTCGAGTAGGTAGATGCTAGTAGGTACTTGCTCAAATCAAAACTTTTCACACTTACACATTTCAAACAAATTTTCAAAACAACTTCGTCACACCTTTGAGGACTGATACAAGGGTTATCACGAAGTAAAACATTTTCAAAACAAAGCACACACACAAGCAATTTAAAAATGAGCAAGTACCTAAGAGTCCATGGAAAACCATGGATAAAAAGGGTGCTAACACCTTCCCTTTCTATAATCTACCCCCGGTACTCAGAATATCTCGAAAAAGGATTTTTTTTCTGTACTTTTTTCCTTTCTGATTGGTTGAAATAATAGTCGGTGGCGACTCTTGCTTACCGCGACATTTTTCAAACACAAAACACAAAACGCAAACCAGTATTAAACAGTCGGTTCTGCCACCGTATCACAGAACTGGCGACTCTGCTGGGGACTTATAAGTGGGGTATACCTTAGTATCTAGGTCATCATAATTGCTTCTCTTGATTGCTTTGTTTGCAACACTTTTAAGGGTTTTGTTTGGGGTTACTATAGATCCTACACCCGGATCTGGGGAATACCTTTTAGGTAAGTAACAATAGACTGTGAGGGAACTGTACGGCGTAGACCGATACAGTTGAAGCAGTAGCTATGTTGGTGTGGCACTATGGTTGGTATCGGTATCCCTTGTGGAGAAACGAGGAGAATACGGGGCCGCTGCGTGGTGTCGTTAAGCATCAACTGACCTTAGAACCTTTAATCGCCCAACTTGGCCATTAGAAAGTAGTGAGATAGCCGGCCTCGGTGTAGAGCTGAGAACTGGTTGATACTTGATGCTACACTCATTGAGATCTTACTCTCGGAATAATTTCGGCCGCAAGAAAAGATTGCGTGAGCTGAAACCATGACCGATGGAGGATGGTCAGTGATATTGAGATCCTCTAGAACCCGGTTACTTTTCTAGGACAGGTTTGAAACCAACTTAACTTTAAGAGGGTATTACCTTTGACCTCATGCAAGCCTTAAACCTAAGGGCTTTATGTGATTTGTTTGTGTTTGCAATACCTGTGTTTTCTATACCCGTGTTTTATCATGACATCATGCATCATAACATGGCATTCATGCTTCATTATACTACCCATTTCAAAGACCAAAGGAATTTATCTTTGTTCTGTTTTACAGATCATGGCTTTTGTGCGTAGAAATACTATATGAATCAGATTTGTGGAGATACCTTCCCAACTCAAAGAGCTAGTATCAAGAATTTCTGAAACTTCTATGTTCATTAAGAGACACAGTCAACTTCCTAGACTGGTTACTTCAAACCCTGATGAACAGATGATGAGCGTACTTTTTCAGTTCTTCAATCTCAAGCATCACTGCTTGACCTTTCCAGATTATCAGTTGGTACCCACCCTGGAAGAATTATGTCGTCTATTGGGCATATCCATTCTTGAATAGGTACCCTTCACAGGTATGAAAGAAGTTCCTAAGCCAGAAATCATTGCCTCAGCTTTGCATTTGAAATGGGCCGATATGGTATCCAATTGGGAAACTCAAAGCGGAGTCGAGGGTTTTCTAGCCAAATTTCTGATAGACCAGGCTCAACTTTTTTGGGATGATATAGAGTTTCAGGCTTTTGAGGATGTCTTGGCTCTTATTATCTATGGTTTAGTTCTCTTCCCTAATCTGGACTCTTTCGTAGATGTGAATGCTATCAAGATTTTCCTTTCTTGCAACCCTGTGCCTACCTTGCTTGGAGATATTTTGCGCGCTTTCCATACTCGTACCACGAGGAGAAGAGGGACTCTTATGTGCTGCATGCCGTTGTTGTCGAGGTGGTTTATTTCTCACCTCCTTAGGTCTATGCTGAAGAATGAAGAAGGTTTGGGTTGGTCGCACAGAATAATGTCACTCGCTCATACGGATATTCTTTGGTGTTCCCGAGCTATGGAAGACATTGCTATTATTGACCGCTGTGAGGAGTACCCTAATGTCCTATTACTTGGTATCAGAGGGGGTATAACTTACAATCCTTGTCTAGCATTGCGACAATTTGGTCATGCTCGAAGGGATGGTCCCCATGAGTTACTTATTGAGGGCATTGTATTCAACTGTGAGGATGAGTTTAATGAGTATCACCGGAGGTTCATACGAGCTTGGGGCATGATAAACAGATCTGACCCTAAAGATTTGGGACCAAAGACTTCCATTCTTGTGCAGCCTTACCTCCAATGGGTCCGTGCTCGTGCCCAGAAGCTTATGATGCCTCATGTGGCCGTATTACCAGTGATTATGGAGCCCACTACTGAAGAATGGTTCTACCAGTTATAGAGTGTCAGTGTCTGAAACTGGGAAGATCTTGTTGTTGCTTTCTACAAGCTGTATCAGTATAATGCCGACCTTGCTCCCACTCGTACTCAGCTCCAGAGTATGTTCATGGGTGTAGGTGAAGGTTTTAAAGATTATGCTATAAATGGAGAGACTTGGCTGGAAGAGTCCAGCCCCCGTTGTCTGATAGGGAGTTGGTTGATATGTTTCTAGGGACGCTGTCTGGTCCATTTTTCAATCACTTAATCGGCAACTCGTCATCTGGTTTCACCGAGTTAATTTTAACTGGGGAACGAGTAGAAGCTAGAATTTAGAGTGGTAAAATACAGAAGGATGCCTCCTTGTGTTCAGCAAAGAAGCCTTTCATTGGTAAGAAGGAAGCCAGTGCAGTTTATAGCCCGAGGGGCCAAAGTAGATTTGAACACCGTCAAAAAGTAAATGTTGCAGTGATACCAAGACCCACAATTTCTCCACAACGCAACAATCAACAAAGGATGGAAAGACTACAGCGGCAGTTTACCCGCATTAGCATGACATTGGATGAAGTGTTACCTCACCTGCTGAGATCCAACTTGGCAACCTTGAGGGAGGCTCCCAAAAATTCAAACACTACTTCTCCCAGATACAATCCCAATGCGCGGTGCGCCTACCATTCTGAGAGTCCTGGCCACGATACCAATGACTGTTGGGCTTTGAGAAACAAAGTGAAAGACCTTCTCGAAGCCAAGGAGATAGAGTTCAATGCTCCAGAAAAGCCAAATGTTATAACTGCTCCCATGCCCAAACATGGTCATGGAGTTAATGCTGTTGACACTGATTTGTTTATGACCTCTATTGAAGAAATTTTTACTCCTCTTATGACTGTTAAGAAGAATCAGCTGGCCACCGGTTTATTTCCGGGTTGTGGTGAAGGTTGCCATATGTGTTTGATTCTACCTTTTAGTTGTCGTTTGTTGAAGTCAGGTGTCTAGCGCCTGATGGATAATAAAGAAATTTTGTTTGAGAACACTATGATTCCTGTTGTTCCAAATGAAGACGTTGCCATTATAACCATTTCTGCCAATCCTTCCAAGGTTTCCTCGAGAAGACCTGTTAGGATTATACATGTTCAAAGAATTGTCCCACTAATAATCACTGTTCCTGGTCCCATCCTGAACACCTCAGACTAGGCTGTCCCATGGCATTATGGTGCTGACGTGTACTATCATGGCATTAAGCAAGATATAAGGAATGAAGAAGCTGATGTTGATGTCATATTGTCGGGGCTAGTAAGGTTACCCGAAGCGGGAGGATCTTCTCTCCCGAGATTTCCCCTCTGACTATCAACAAACCTATTGTCATACCATTTGTTGTTCCCGCTAGTACATTAACTACTATTCATGTGCTTACTCTAGTTATCACCCCTGTTGCTGAGCCATCTAGGACTCGGGGCAAAGAAATTATAGGTGAACCTTCCCAGACGGAGGCGCCTATAAAAATCTTCGTGGAAGCCTCTAAACAAGAAATTGAGGAAATATTGAAAATTATCAAGAAAAGCGACTACAATGTAGTCGAGCAGCTGGGGCAGACCCCATCAAAGATATCCATGTTGTCTTTGTCGTTGTGTTCTGAAGCCCATGCGAAGGCTTTTATTGCATTTCTCAAGATTGTGCATGTGCCGCAAAAAATTTCAGCAGACCAGTTCAAAGATTGTGTGGCCAGCCCGACTGCTGACAATGGGCTGGGTTTTTCAGATGCTGATCTGACACCGAAAGGAAGGAATCATAATGATTCTCTGCATGTCTCGATTGAGTGCAGGGGAACCATTATGGCTCATGTGCTGGTAGATATCGGGTCTTCACTGAATGTTCTGCCGAAGAAAGCGTTGGACCGTTTGGATTGTAAAGGTTTGACTCTAAAGCCTAGTAACATTGTGGTAAGGGCTTTTGATGGATAGAAGAGAATGGTGTACGGGGAGGTGGACATCCCTATCAAAGTGGGTTCTCTGCCTTTTGGGTCCACCTTCTACGTGATGGATATCAGGCCATCGTATTCTTGCTTGTTGGGTCGTCCTTGGATCCATGAGGCTGGGGCAGTTACTTTCACCCTCCATCAAATGCTGAAGTATCCGGTGAAGGGAAAGATTGTCACGGTACGAGGTAAAGAAGAATATATGGTGAGTCATCTCAATTCCTTCCGCTACGTAGATATGGATGGGGAATTCATATAAACTCCTTGTCAGAACTTCGAAGAGGTCCCTCAGACTTTGGCATCAACTGAAGTTACTATCAACAAACCTCTGTTGAAGATGGCTTCTCTCAAGGATGCCAGGGTTGTGGTTGAAGAAGGTGGGTGTACCAATTGGGGTCAGCTCCCTGATTTCATTCACAAAACTGAAAAATTTGGTTTGGGCTTTACTACAGGGGCTCAAAGGGCTGTTAGGCGCGCTCGAATTGGAAGACCTCCTCTACACATCAACAATCACGGAATTAATGCAATTGAAGACAGTGAAGAAGATTTAGATAACGATAGCTGGATCTACCCAACAACCAATGGTGGACCGAATAACTGGACGGCTAGGGACTTTATACCTGTTTCTTTTATTCCGCAGTAATTGACTCATTTGTTTTAAGATTTGTAATAAACAATTTAAAACTTTACGACCTGAGGCACCTTGGCTTTGCTTGTGAGGGCTTATTATTTGTCATTTCATATATCATTAGTAAAGCATTGGACGTTTCTTGCATATAAATTTTACGCTCCTTGTTTTTCTTTTCTGTCAAAACAACTATTCTCTTACACACACTCACGTATCATACTGCAGATCCATATCCACTATGGATCCCATTGATAACAGCTTTGCTACTGCCAGTTATAACTTCAAAAATCCGATCAACCAAGCCAAGGATGAAGGTGAGGATGATTGTGAGGTGCCTGGAGAACTTGCTAGACTATTACAGCAGGAAGAAAGTGCCATACAGCCTCATGAAGAGCCAGTTGAATCAATGAATTTGGGTATAGAGGAAGACAGGAAATAGGTTAAAATAGGTGCAAATCTGGAGCCTAGTGTCAAACAACGGTTAATACAGATGCTACATGACTGTGTTGAGATCTTCACCTGGTCCTATGAAGACATGCCTGGTCTGGACATTGATATTGAGGTACATCGTCTGCCGACTAAGGAAGACTTCCCTCCGGTAAAACAGAAGTTCCGCCATATGCGCCCTGAAATTTCAGAGAAAATCAAGGCAGAG
The DNA here is from genome assembly GCA_948472305.1 of Vicia faba. NCBI lineage: Eukaryota > Viridiplantae > Streptophyta > Magnoliopsida > Fabales > Fabaceae > Vicia > Vicia faba. The sequence goes on along the minus strand of OX451738.1, from coordinate 553,394,627 downwards.
GTCATGAAACAGTTCGACGCAGGATTCTTATTTGTCACTTCTTATCCGCAGTAGGTTGCCAATGTTGTTATGGTGCCTAAGAAGGACGATAAGGTATAGATGTGTGTGGACTACAAGAATCTAAATAGTGCAAGCCCCAAGGATAACTTCCCTCTTTCTCACATTGATGTTCTAGTCGACAACAACGCGCAGCACAAGATCTTCTCCTTCATGGATGGTTTTTCTGGCTACAACCAGATCAAGATGGCTCCTGAGGACATGGAGAAGACAACCTTCGTTACACGGTGGGGCACCTTCTGTTACAAGGTAATGCCTTTTGGGTTGAAGAATGCTGGGGCAACTTATCAGTGCACCATGGTTGCTCTGTTCCATGATATGATACACCGCGAGATCAAGGTTTATGTTGATGACATGATAGCCAGGACCCAAACTGAGGAAGAAGACCTTGATCATCTCTAGAAACTGTTTGACAGATTGAAGACATACAAGCTGAGGTTGAATCCGAACAAGTGTACCTTCGGGGTAAGGTCTGGAAAGCTTCTGGGTTTTATTGTCAGTGACAGAGGTATTCAGGTGGACCCTGCAAAGGTAAAGGCCATACAATAGATTTCGGCTCCACGCATAAAAAAGGAAGTTAGAGGTTTCTTGGGACGTCTGAATTACATCTCCAGGTTCATTTCACATCTGAATGCTACTTGTGAGCCAATCTTCAAACTGCTGAAGAAAGATCAAGTGGTAAGGTGGAATGATGAATGCCAGATTGCTTTTGAAAGAATCAAGGAATACCTTCAAGAACCACCAATTTTGATGCCTCCAGTTGAAGGAAGACCTTTGATATTATACTTGACAGTGATAGACAATTCAATGGGGTGTGTGCTGGGGCAGCATGACGAGTCAGGTCGAAAAGAGCATGCAATTTACTACCTTAGCAAAAAGTTTACCAACTGTGAGACCCGATACTCATTGCTCGAGAAAACTTGTTGCACTTTGGCATGGGCTCCTCTCCGATTGAGACGGTATATGCTGACTCACACTACCTTGTTGATATCAAAGATGGATCCAATCAAGTATATTTTCGAGAAGCCCGCTCTCTCCAGAAGGATAGCAAGGTGGCAAATGATCTTAACCGAGTACAACATCCAATACACAACCCAAAATCAATCAAGGGGAGTGTATTGGCGGATCATTTAGCGCATCAGGCCGTGGATGACTACCAGTCCAAGAATTTCGAGTTCCCGGATGAGAACATCATATTGGTAACCGACTGCGAAGAACCTGGACCGGATGAAGGACCCGAGGAGGGATCCCGATGGTCTATGTATTTTGATGGAGCCTCGAACGCATTGGGTAATGGCATTGGTGCTGTAATTATATCTCCTCAGGGCTGTCATACTCCATTCACCGCCCGATTATGTTTTAACTGCACCAACAATATGGCGGAGTATGAAGCGTGTATCATGGGTCTTCGAGCTGCTATTGACCTGAGGATTAAGTTCTTGAGTGTATTCGGGGATTTCGCTCTGGTGATAAGTCAGATCAAAGGCGAGTGGGATAAGAAGCACCCGAATCTCATTCCTTACTAGGAATATGTACTGACATTGCTCCCACACTTTGAGGAGATAACCTTTGAACATTTCCCACGAGAAGAGAACCAGTTGGCAGACGCGCTAGCTACCATGTCTTCTATGTTCAAAGTTAGGTGGGACAATGAAGCTCCCCATATTACCATTAAGAGGTTGGATGAACCCGCACATTGCTGTGACATTGAGACTGAAGAGGTAGCAGATAAGCCCTGGTTTCACGAGGTAAAGAGGTATCTTGAGGCTCAAGAATACCCCGAGGGGGAATCTATTAATGATAAGAAATTTCTGAGAAGATTTGCTGCGAAGTTCTTTCTTAGCAATGGGATCCTTTATAAGTATAACCATGATTCAACCTTACTGCAGTGTGTAGACAAGAGCGAGGCAGAAAGAATCATGGCAGAGTTACATGAAGGTACCTTCGGAACTCATTCCAGTAGACATACCATGGCGAAGAAAATCATATGGGCGGGATATTACTGGTCCACTATGGAAGCCGATTGTTATCAGCACTCTCGAACCTGCCATAAGTGCCAGGTCTATGCTGATAAGGTGCATGTACCTCCAGTTTCCCTGAATGTTTTGACAGCTCCCTGGCCCTTTGCAATGTGGGGCATCGACATGATCAGCGAGATCAGACCTACTGCTTCTAACGGGCATCACTTCATCTGGTAGAAATTGATTACTTTACGAAGTGGGTTGAGACAACCTCTTTTGCTAATGTAACCAAGAATGTCATGGCGCGGTTCATCCGACACAATCTGATCTGCCAATATGGTGTACCCGAGAGGATTATTACTGACAATGGTACAAATCTCAACAATACAATGATCACCGAGATCTGTAAATAGTTCAAGATACAACACCATAACTCTTCTCCCTACCGGCCAAAGATGAATGGGGTTGTTGAAGCAGCTAACAAGAACATTAAAAAGATTGTACAGAAGATGACAGTGACATACAAAGACTGGCATGAGATGTTACCATTCGCTCTTCATGGGTACCGTACCTCAGCACGAACGTCAACATGGGTAACACCCTACTCTCTGGTATATGGCATGGAGGCAGTCCTACCCATCGAAGTCCAAATACCCTCTCTCAGGATTATGAAGGATGCGGGTTTGAACAAAGACGAACGAATCCAAACCCGACTTGATCAGTTGAATCTAATCGATGAAAAGAGACTTACTACAATCAGTCATGGTCAGACATACCAAAAGCGAATGATCAAGGCTTTTAACAAGAAAGTCAGACATCAAGAATATCAAGTCGGGGATCTAGTGATCAAACGCATCATACTACCTCAAGGTGATCCCATGGGAAAATGGACCCCCACATACGAAGGGCCATTTGTGGTTAAGAACATTTTCTCGGGAGGAGCTATGATTCTAACCACCATGGATGGTGATGACCTTCCTCACCCTGTCAATGCAGACATAATGAAAAGATACTATGCATAATCAAAGACCCGCTAGGTTGACTGGCCTAGGAAAAAATAAGGGCTTCTCGGCGAACCAAAAGGGTTCGGGAAAAAGTAAGGGATGAAAATAAAAAAAAATTTACATCCGGCAAGTCGAAAACCTGAAAAGGTGACTTGGGAAAAAAAGGGTATCCCGGTGGACTGAAAACCCGAAAGGGCGGTCCAGGAAAAAGTTAGGGATCAAAGCGTAACACTATGTCTCATTCGGTCATCTAGAGACCAGACTTCAGTATCGACTATCAAGCTCAGACGGCGCCAATCAATCTGATCCACCTTCAACCAAGCAGCAAAGTGATGAGACGTTTGAAGATATGAAGGCAATAGCAGAGTTGGAACTCGATGGGATTGTTTCACATACCTGTTTTTCTTTCTTTAACACAAATTATAATTTCAATCATTCGGCGGTGTTCTCTTACTAGGACGTCAGCCTCCTTGTACAAAACGCCTATTACGGGCGAACTTCAAAAATCAATACAATTCATTTTCACAAGAAATTTCCATTTTTTTCTGTTTTGTTTTACAAGAACGTCCAATGATTCATTTTTTATATATGCATTTGAAAATAATTGCTGCTCATAAATACTAACATGAAAAACAAAAGACGATTACTCGTAATTACAAGAACAGGGAAAAACAAGAAGTGCCCAAACCTTACAGTTACTCTGCCCATCAAGTACCGGGATAGACCCAGCTTGAGAACATGATTAGTGGTACATACACCCCCCCACAGGGCAAAATAGTATCCAAAGACAACGATGTTAGCTTTCCCAAACAGGACATAACTCTCCCCAGCTGAGGTTCACAATCGCGAGGGAGTCAGTAAATTTTTCCCCAAGCAGAGTTTATTTCTCTCACAAGCATAAATTCAGTCTCCAACAGAATTCATTATCACCAGCAACAGAAATTCATCCCCGGTGGAGTTTACTTCTCTAAATCAGCAAATCTATCAACAGATTATCTCCTCTCCAACAGAGTTACTCTCCCGCAGAGCTGTTCTCAAATAGAGTCTCTCCTCGGCAGAATATCCATAAACAAGGGGCAAATCCCCAGCATAGTCATCTTTGTTCACCATCCCCAACAGACATAGAGGAACTATGGTTTTTTACAGCAGTCAAGAATACCACTTCTCATACTCTCCGAACAGTGGCCAGGGATTTATTTTCCCGGTCTCAGATTATTACGTCAGCATTTCATGTTCATACATCATGACATGCACATACATTACATATAACATAGTCTCATTTATTCTGAGAACGTCATCATACAATGCATCTCATGCATCGCACATAACTAACCCTGTATTTCTGTCAGGAAAGACAATTATTATCAACATTTTCCAGCAAGTCCATGATCAACACTCGAAGCTAAACAGAGTAATCGTCAGTGCAACAAATGTAACCTATCCAGGTTCCTTCTCACATCCCTACTATCCGGGCTCTCATCTCGAAGTAACCCTACTATCCAGGTTCCTTCTCACAGCCCTACTATCCAGGCTTTTATCTCGAAGTAACCCTACTATCCAGGTTCCTTCTCACAACCCTACTATCCAGGATCTCATATCGAAGTAACCCTACTATCCAGGTTTCTTCTCACTGCCCTACTATCCAGGCTTTCATCTCGAGGTTACCCTACTATCCAGGTTCCTTCTCACAGCCCTACTATCCGGGCTTTTATCTCGAAGTAACCCTAATATCCAGGTTCCTTCTCACAGCCCTACTATCCGGGCTTTTATCTCGAAGTAACCCTACTATCCAGGTTCCTTCTCACAGCCCTACTATCCAGGCTTTCATCTCGAAGTAACCCTACTATCCAGGTTCCTTCTCACAGCCCTACTATCCAGGCTTTCATCTCGAAGTAACCCTACTATCCAGGTTCCTTCTCACAGCCCTACTATCCAGGTTTTCATCTCGAAGTAACCCCACTATCCAGGTTCCTTTTCACAGCCCTACTATCCAGGCTCTCATATCGAAGTAACCCTATTATCCAGGTTCCTTCTCACAGCCCTACTATCCAGGCTTTCATCTCGAAGTAACCCTACTATCCAGGTTCCTTCTCACAGCCCTACTATCCAGGCTTTCATCTCGAAGTAACCCTACTATCCAGGTTCCTTCTCACAGCCCTACTATCCAGGCTTTCATCTCGAAGTAACCCTACTATCCAGGTTCCTTCTCACAGCCCTACTATCCAGGCTTTCATCTCGAAGTAACCCTACTATCCAGGTTCCTTCTCACAGCCCTACTATCCAGGTTTTCATCTCGAAGTAACCCCACTATCCAGGTTCCTTTTCACAGCCCTACTATCCAGGCTCTCATATCGAAGTAACCCTATTATCCAGGTTCCTTCTCACAGCCCTACTATCCAGGCTTTCATCTCGAAGTAACCCTACTATCCAGGTTCCTTCTCACAGCCCTACTATCCAGGCTTTCATCTCGAAGTAACCCTACTATCCAGGTTCCTTCTCACATCTCTACTATCCAGGCTTTCATCTCGAAGTAACCCTACTATCCAGGTTCCTTCTCACAGCCCTACTATCCAGGCTTTCATCTCGAAGTAACCCTACTATCCAGGTTCCTTCTCATAGCCCTACTATCCAGGCTTTTATATCAAGGTAACCCTCCTATCCAGGTTCCTTCTTATAACCTTACTATCCAGGTTCTTCCTCTCTTATCCCTAGACAACAGTCCATAACACTGTAAGACCAAGACCCGATCAAACACAATTGATTTCACATTTCCCTAAAAAGTTGCGGTGCAGCAAATACCCCGATCAGATATGCAGTTCACTTCCACTCCCTAAACCAGAGTTATTCCCCAGTAGAGTAATGGACAAGTGAAGCTCCTAAAATTCTATTTCTCTCAAGACAGAGACCAACATTCCCCAACATAGTCCTCCTCAACAACAGGTATACGGGTTCTCGCAAAGTAATCTCTTATGCGATCGACACCTCTTCGGATGGAATCTTTAAGCCCATCTCCGATAACTCTCTAGCAACTTCCGAATGATATTTATAAGCCCATTCCCAATATCACAAATCAAGTCACTTCATGCGAGTGCAAATTTTTGGGCACTCTATTGTTCAATCATTTTCCACCTTCAGATCACGAAGAGGAGACGAGCCAATCTACATCCTCAGGTTTAAGAAGATTAAACAGGGGCAGCTGTTGTACCCCAAAATTTTCCCTACCATATTTCTCAACACATGGCAAGTGAGGTCCTCAAATTTCTCAAGGAAGTTCAAGAGTTGACCAGACAAACTCTCTCCTAAGGTAGCCTGCCTCAAATTAGGGTTTCTATTTTCACCCAGATGTGTGAACCACAAAGGAATAAAATTCTCACCATTGTCCTAATATGTTCTCAAGATCATCCATGTCATGTTTCAAGCCTTGCAGAAGAAGTTTGCTCATTCAATTGCTCAAATGCCTAAAAATTCGTTGTACTAGGTCAAAAGTCAACAGTGGCCCACATATAGTCAAACTTCAATATTTTTGGTCAACATTCTCATTTTGAAGTATTATTCATCATTTGATCAAGGGTTGATCATGATTCCTCAAGTATTACTCATAATTCATCAAAACCCAAAAGTTGCTAAATTAGGGTTTTGAAGGAAAAGTCAACTCAACTTTGACCAAGCATAACTTTCTTATACTTTATCAAAAATGACACATCCAAAGCTCATTTTGAAGAGGATGTAATTACCTATAATTCATCTTTAGATTGAAAGTTCAGATTATGCACTCACAAAAAGATATTAATTTTGACATTATAGATCCTTTTGAAAAGTCAACAAAAACACCTTTTGGGTCAAAGCTTCATACATGAACATGGGAGACTCAATTGATATGAGACCAAAAGGGTTGCTTAGAGGATATCCTAAGATTTCTAAAAAGTCCAAGAAAACCTCTCTAGGGTCCAAATTGAGAGAGTTATGCATTAGACAAGTTGACCATTTTTGCAAAATTGCCAAAAGTCAAATGTGCTCAAATTTGCATTTTTTGCTAAATGGGCACAACCTTTTATGCTTGCACCTCAATTATAATGTGGTCCACGACTCAAATACTTATCCACACATTATTTGATTCATTCTTCAATTTATTTTGATTTTTCATTAATTAAAAAGTGAATTAAATCAAATAAATGATGAAAATTATCAAAGATATGATTTGATTTGTTTTTTTACAGATTGGTTATCAAAATATGCTGAGCTTGGATGATCAATTCGAATCAATGGAAATTGGTACAAGAAAGGAATGATTGACATGAAAATAGAAATATATCATACAAATTGAAAATCAAATCAAATCTCATCAAAGCTTCAAGATTAAATCTGTTTTGCAACCCTAATTCATTAAGGGGTATATAATGAACAAGAACAAAGCAAAAAAGGAGGGTTAGAGGTCGTGAATAGCCAGGAAGAAAACTGAAAAATTCAAGAAAAGTGGGAATCGATTTTCAATCTACAATGCGTTTCAAAGCATTTCAAGATCTCCAATCCCGTCCTAGACATCCTAGGAAGCTATTCCAATCATTCCCAGGGCCTGAAACACTCAGAAACTCGTTCTACAACTAACGCGGTTTGGTATATTTTTCAAATTTGATTATTGTAATTTACGCATCACTAGCACTTTTGATTTATATATTCTTGTTCATCATTGTGTTTACAAGCTATTGGTATCATTTAATTGCATTTGCACTGCAGGAATCACGATATGCCATTGTTAGGGTTCTTTGGCTCGTTTTAGGGGTTTTCAGTATATGCAAAATTAGACCTTGTTTCTGGTACCATGATGCTCGTGAGGATGAGACGAGTTGATTGGTACTCTTACCTTTCATTTATATTGCTTCTATAGGATTTTTGAATGTCACAAGTTTGCAGTTACAGCAAGATGTCCGTAGGTAAAAGTCCTGTTGCTTAAAACGATAGTCTGGGGAAGAATATGAGGCGTGGCAATCATTGGTTGGCTGGTTTGAATTTTCATGCATTTTTCTGAATATATTATTTGATTTGCTTATATTATTTAGCTTCTATTATATGAACAAATAAACAACGCAGCACAACTGGCAAGCAGGCACCAGAAGCGAGCATAAGGACATGGGTTCGATCCTCAGGTCCCAATCTTTGTTTGTATTATTTTTCTTCATGAGATCAGGTACACTACAATCTCAAGCGCCCACCATATTCCATCAATATCCAACCATCAGATTCATCAGCATGCTAGATCTAACGTACCGACATTGAAGGACCATGATATGCACTCAAGTCAACACCCCACCAAACCAAGTGTGGTCAAACAGGCTGGGGTTATTTGGGCCACAAAAATTAGATCTGCGCCCCCGTTTTGCTAACAATCAGGCCCATTTTTTTTCTTTTCTCCATTTATTTCTTTTATTTAATTAACTTGCTTAATTATTTTAATTCACAAAATTAATTACTTTTTTTCATAAAATCATAAAATCAAGAAATCATAAAAATTAGAATTAGATTTTTTTTATCAAATTTAATTTTGTTAAATTTAATTTAATTTAACTTCGGGCAATTCTAACTTGTTTTTATAATTAAAACCAATTAGAGAATTAGGTTTAAATTCTTGATTTAATTATTTTCCTTTTTCAAACCAAAACACAAAAATAGGTTTTTTAGAATGAATTAATTTATTTTTCTTAATTTAAAATTTATTAGAACTTATGATTTTCTTTTTAATTCAATTATTTCATTATTTTCTTAAATAACAAAAACGACAAAAAAAAACATTTTCTTTAGTCAATTGCAAATAGGATTAGTCAAAGGGTCAAAACCCTAATCGCCTCGTATTTAATTCGTTGCGCGCTTGTTATTTATTTTGCGAATATTTTGTAACTTTTCATGGTTTGTAATAGTTAATTTAGGGTTTTTATTTACTGTTTAAATCCTCGGGTTTTTGGCTATGTAATTAATCCCCCGCCCCGAAGCCTTCTAATAACGTAGATTTATTTTCTCACATTTTTAATTCCTGCAAATATTTAACTGTCTAGATGTATGCTAATAGGATTGTATGGCAAGAATGCATGACAAATTAATACAGTTAGAAAACCCTAATGTGCAAAGATAAATAACTGAAACAAATCACTCGCACATATCACTCTTAGGGTATACTCTCACTTCGGTTGCCTTTGGTAAACGATCATTAAGCATAGGTTGTCTTAGTGGTTGCCCTCCAGTCTAAAAAGATCAAAATGTCCCATTCGAATGTTGCCTCGGAAATGTTGCCTCGAATAAGATCTTAAGACTCTAGGGTTATTACTGAGGTATCCTAATATTGATTTAGTGATCGTATGTCCCTTTCGAATTGACCCTTATAACTCCAACGACAGCACTACCTATTTCTCAATAGTAGGATAGTGTTGTCTAAAGGAAAGAAGAATAGAAACGATCTTTTTTCGAGTAGGTAGATGCTAGTAGGTACTTTCTCAAATCAAAACTTTTCACACTTACACATTTCAAACAAAAAATTTTCAAAACAACTTCGTCACACCTTTGAGGATTGATACAAGGGTTATCACGAAGTAAAACATTTCCAAAACAAATCACACACACACAGGCAATTTAAAAATGAGAAAGTACCTAAGAGCCCATGGAAAACCATGGATAGAAAGGGTGCTAACACCTTCCCTTTCTATAATATACCCCCCGTACTCAGAATATCTCGAAAAAGGATTTTTTTTCTGTAATTTTTTCCTTTCCGATTGGACGAAATAAAAGTCGGTGGCGACTCTTGCTTACCGCGACATTTTGCAAACACAAAATGCAAAACGCAAACCAGTATTAAACAGTCGGTTCTTCCACCGTATCACATCTATGTTAGTGTGACATATTTGTTAGTACCGGTATCCCTTGTGTTGAATCAAGGAGAATACGGGTCCGTTGACCGGCATCATGAAGCACTTACTGACCATAGAACCTTAATTGAACAACTTGGCCATTAGGAAGTAGTGAGATAGTCGACTTTGGTGCAAAGTTAAAGATTGTTGATACTCGATGCTACACTCATTGAGATCAGACTTTTGGGATATCTCGGCCGCAAGAAAAGATTGATTATGCTGAGATAATGCCTAAAAGAAAGGTCGGTGATATTTAGATCCCCTAGAACCTTATTACTTTCTAGGATAGGTTAAGCAAACTAAACTTCAAGAGGGTACTTACCTACAAACCCCATGCAAGCCTAAACCTAAAGACTTGTCTATTTTGTGTGTATATGATTATTTGTACACAAAGACTTGTTTTCTTTGTTCACATGTACATAACATCATAAACATCATAACATCATAAGACTTCTCACTAATCATTTCAAGGATTTAGGAATTTATCTTTGTTCTGTTTTGTAGGCCATGATTCCCATTCGTAGGAATACCATCTGAGTCAGCTTCGTGAAAGCGCATCCTCAACTTCAAGAATTAGAATCAAGGGTTCCTGGAGATTCTCCCTTCACCAAGAAATATGGTCGAATTCTGAACTTGGAAACTTCAAACTTCTAAGAAGAAATGATGTGTGTGCTCTTTCAATTCTTTGATCCCATGCATCATTGCTTTACTTTTCCTGACTACCAATTGGTGCCTACATTAGAATAATTCACTCAACTATTAAGAGTGCATGTGCTTGATCAAATACCGTTCACCGATTTAGTGGAGACTCCAAAGCCTGAAGTCATTGTCGAAGCCTTGCATTTGAAGAGAGCTGACATTATAACGAATTGGGAGACAAGAAGTGGAGTTAAGGGTTTCCTAGCCAAGTTTCTATTGAAGAAGGCTCGTTCATTCTGGGAGGATATGGATTTTCAAGCTTTTGAAGATATTTTGGCCCTTCTAATCTATGTTTTGGTTCTATTCCCCAATATGGACCAACTCATAGATGTGAATGCCATCAAGGTCTTTCTCTCTTGCAATCATATACCTACCCTACTTAGAGACATTCTACATTATCTCCACACTCGCACCATGAAGAAAAGAGGTACTCTTTTGTGTTGCATTCCCTTACTCTCTAGGTGGTTTATCTGGCATCTACCTTGATCAACATTGAAGAATGAGCAAGGCTTGACATGGTTTCAAAGGATGATGTCACTCACACATTCTGATATTCATTGGTGTTCTTGATCCTTGGAGGACATTACTATCACCGATCGTTATGGGGAATTCCCTAATGTCCCTCTGCTTGGCATTAGGGGAGGTATTACCTACAACCCTTGCTTGGCTTTACAACAGTTTGAGTATGCATGAAGAGATGGTCCCCATGATACACTCATCCAAGGATTGGTATTCAATTACGAGGGCGACGAACAAGGCTATCGTCAAAGGTTCATATGAGCTTGGAGAATGGTAAACAAGGTGGATAGAAAGACATTGGATCATAAGAACTCCATTCCTTTGGAGACTTATCTTAAGTGGGTACAAACTCGTGCTCAAAGTCTCATAATACCTTACCCCTCTATCCTACCTATCATCATGGAGCCTGTTGTCGAAAGAGATATTCCATATACTGTCCTTCATCCTGATATGCCCACTTCTCTTGAAGACTTGCAAAGAGCTTGGATTCAGCTAAAGGAAGAGCGAGACACCTTCGAAGCCCAGTTCTATGCAAGTGAAAAGAAGGATTTGGAGCTTACAAGACAACTTCATGAAGAGCGAAATTTGAACGCTTCCATTGTGCCAAAAAGAATGCGCTCGACCTTTTTGTCTTAGGAGTTTATTTTGTGTTTATTTCCTCCATTATAAGCCCAAGGGGTATGGTTGTCATCAATTTAAACTTATTAATACAATTGATGTTTGCTCCTTTTTGTGTAAACAAATTTAAATCTTTTAAGTCCTTGAAAACATTTCATCCACATATAATGCATGTCATCATAACAGGTTTTCCACACGCGAGTTTCACATCTTTTCACTGTTTATTTCAGCAAGAGATGGCTCAAGAACAGACTATCAAGGATGTTCAGACTCAAACTGCTCAACTTCAAGAAATGTTCTTGAACATATCCAAGGGGCAAGAAGAAGTGAAAGCACTCCTTACTAGGGGCATGCCCATGGAGAATCCCGAGGATAAAAAGTTGGAACCGCTACAAACTTAGATAGCCACAATGAAGATCTAGATGATGGGACAGATGGTGGACCAGATGGCTCTTATCTAAAACTTGGCTCAGGGACAAGAAGAGTTGAGAGCCATCGTCAGCAAGCTTTATCGAGACGGATGCAACCGTATGAAACAAACAGTCGAGGCTGGGGATCAAGTCTTTAATCACCCCCTAATGAGACAAGAAGTTGGCTTGGTGGAGAATAGATCTTCCCAAATTGCTGCTATGTTACGAGCTCAACAACAACCTCGCCAACAACGACCGGAGAATCAGCGTAAGGAGGTTGCACCTAAGAGATAATTCACCAGGATCAACATGTCGTTGGCTCAAGCGTTACAACACATATTGAAGGCAGATCTAATTACGTTAAAGGCTACTCTCTAGAATCCTAATATTGCTTCTCCTAGTTACCACCTCAATGAGAGGTGTGAATACCATCCCGATAGTCCTGAACATGATACGAATGGTTGCTGGGCTCTGAGGAATAAAATTCAAGACCTAATCGATGAAGGAGTGTTAGAGTTTACATAAGACGGTCAACTGGAGCTCTTCTGTCATCCCTCAAAGGCACACCATCTAAAGTGACGAAGTTCAGGCAGAGAAACTTTTGTTTAATCGAATTTTCAGTTGTAATTTCTTGTTTGCTTAAACAGTTATATTTATGTCATACTTTGGTTACTTTCATTAATTAATTACATATGCTTGTTTTTAATTAATCCATTTGTTTTCATTATACTTCAAATTGTGTGTTTAACTCCCTTTATGATATTCAACCCTTGTTTTAAAAGTTGCAAGCCTTTAGAGGGAGGATGACCAAAACACTGCCATAATCTCATACAATATGCTTTTGGACAGACCTTGCTGATGATGTATAGCTGTTTTAATTCCTAAACACTGGAGTTATAAGGAAGATAATCCCTAGTCAACCCCTTTGAGCCAAAGAAGTAGGATTTTTCTTTTTCACACAAATTGAAACTTTTAATCAAGACCTGGGGCAGGGTAGTTTCTCAGTTAATTCAAATGCGCGTCATTCGCCAGCTTTCACTTCCTAAACAATGAATGACATCAAGAACGTCCTTCTGAATCAAAAGATGATGATGGTTCCCTATCAAATTGGCAGCCATTATCTCTCAAAAGAAAATCCCACTAAGTCAAAACCTACGAAGGAGACTTAAGAATAATTGAGGCATCCCGTTGGCTGTAATCTCAAAACAAGAATAGTCAGGAAAAAATCAGGGATAATAAATCAAAAAAAGGGGGCACTACAAATCCTCGACAACATGAAAAATGTTTCAAAAATGACTGCCTTCCATCAAACTTAACTTGTCTGAACCATCACCAAAATGTCATTTAAGACACAATTGGAATTCAAACGTACAATAAACTGAGTTTAAGACTGAAGAACATCACGAAGAACGGGCGGGTACAAATACACTTTGAGCCTTATCCTTTGTTTCTTAAACCGTGAACCAGACCACACTACAACCTTTCAAAAGTCCTAATTGAAGCATGGGTTAGTTCGAAAGCATACTGTTACAAAAGGTATTTTGACTCCTGTAAGGCTTACTGTAAAATCCTTAATGGAATTTATGTTCTTACAAAGCTCTTTATTTGTTAAAAATTCATTTTTAAAACTTCAAGACAAGCATAAACTTTGCATTGTTTGAATATCGCTATTTGCATATGGCTATTTGTTTGACAGCAGAGAAATTCACACGGCAAATATCCAATGAATGGAAATTCTCTCAAGAATAACAATTACTTCAAATGGGAAGACACTTCCAATGACAAACTCTCCCATAAACAAGGGGGCATGACATGACACTGTCCAGCTCATCTAGGGCAGTCAAGATTCCAAGAAATCTCTCAAGAAGTGTTGAATAACCAGTGGCAGGTCTGTATATGAATCACTTGGTACATTGAACATGAATTCCAGCAAAGGGTTACGTACGGCCAAGCAAACATTTCTTGGCAGTACTAAGACACTTATTACTATGGGCAGTGACAAATTCCCACAAGGTCCTTTTCATAGGGTGTTCCCCAATCAAGTCCTCACAAAGTCATCTCTATAAGGTTATCCCCACAGAATAACCTTCACGGATAAGGGTATGAACTCCTCAAGGCCAAATTCATGGATATCCCCACAAGGTTGGATCCAGACAATCTCCATCTAGAGTTTCAATCTCCGGAAAACCCTATTCCCAATCGAGTTATTATCAAGAAGAATCCTTGAGGATTTTTTCCAAAAGAAAATGCCTCCCCAGTAGTTTGTCAAATATTCTCTTTAAACAGGGCTTCTTTCCCCAACAAACTATAGATTCCCCAGCTTGAGATTTCCTCTCAGAATTTTACAAATTGAGGGACCACAACCCCTAATCCCTAGTGAATTCATCAACAAAGCTCCTCTTCCACTATCACCAGTGAGTTGCTGCAAAGCCTGGAAGCCGATTAGATAACAATTTACTCCTTTATACCTAACAAGTTGTTAATCAAGAGATAACTACCCAGTAGAGCAACAGGCAACTGAAACTCCTTATTTTTTTCCCCAAGCGGAAATCAATACTCTCCACAGAGTTTTCCCTCAAACAAAGTCAATATTCCCTAACAGAGTTCTCCTCAAACAACAAAACAGGAATCCCCAGTTGAAACATTCCAAAACAAGGTCTGAAGGTGTGTATACTCTTCATCCCCAACGGCAGTCCGGGATTTAACTTCCCAAAACTCCCCAACATTTATCAAGGATTTATTTTCCAAGAAAAAGATACATTCCAACAACATTTCACATTTCATGCATCATATTACATACATGATAAATGCATACAGCATAATCTTATTTATTTTTAGAACATCATCAAGCCATGCATACATCTGCATGCAACTAACCCTCTTCCTTGCAGGGAAAATTCAATCAAAAAAAGTCCTCTTTGGAAAATACCACAACCATTTCTCAATAGGTCAGAGATTAATTCCTGAAATAAGCTAGGGTAACTATCTCTATGACCAACAAAAACAAGTTCCAGATTAATACTTGAAACAAGACATGACAGCTATCTGTGAGCGACTGATTGTAGATTAATACCTGAAACTAGACAGGACAACTATCTACATGAGAAGAATAAATATTAATACTCAAAACCAGACGGGAAAATTATCTTTCTTTCGCTTAGGTCAGAGATTAATACTTGAAACCAAACAGGACAACTATCTTAATGACTAACAAAAACAAGTTCCAGATTAATACCTGAAACCAGACAGGACAACTATCTACATGAGCAGAATAAAGATTAATACCCGAAACTAGACGGGAAAACTATCTTTCTTTCGCTTAGGTCAAATATTAATACTCGAAACCAAACAGGACAACTATCTCAACGACCAACAAAAGCAAGTTCCAGATTAATACCTGGAAATAAGACAGGACAACTATCTGTGAGCGATTGATTGTAGATTAACACCTTAAACCAGACAGGGCAACTATCTACATGAGAAGAATAAAGATTAATACCTGAAATCAAACGAGAAAACTATCTTTCTTTTGCTTAGGCTGAAACAAGACAGGATAATTATCTGTGAACAAATTGATTGTAGATCAATTCCCGAAACAAGACGGGGCGACTATCTACATGACGAGCATTTCCTTAAAAGGAGTTCTGAAACGCATTTCCCTTCAGCACTTCATCCTGAAAATCATTTTCCCCAGAGACTGAGTTTTGGAGAGCATTTACTTCAGAGGAGTTCTGAAACGCATTTCCCCTTCAGTACTTCATTCTAAAAAGCACCTCCTTCAGTGTTTCATTCTGAAAAGAATTTCCCCTTCAGATATGGAATCCTGAAACGTATTTTCCCCTTCATCACTTCATTCTGAAAAGCATCTCTTTCAGCGCTTCATTCTTAAAAGCATTTCCCCTTCAGATACAGAATCCTGAAAAGCATTTTACCCAAAGACTGAGTTCTGGTGAGCATTTCCTTCTGAGGAGTTCTGAAATGCATTTCCCCTTCAGCACTTCATTCTGAAAAGCATTCTTAAAGATACAGTCAAGTTTAGACTTGATCTAATTTCTATCAACAATCACCTTTGGATGGCATCTGTAAGCCCATCTCCGACAACTCTCCATCCTATCTCCAAATGGCATATTTAAGCACATTCCCTACACAATCAACTGACACATAATCGAGTGCAAATTTTGGGGCACTCTAGTGTTCAACCATCTTCTACCTTCAAGTCACGAATGGCAGACTCGCCAATATAACTCTTCAGGTTTAAGAAGATTGAACAAGGGCATCTGTTGTATCCCAAAATTTGCCCTCTCATTTCTCAAGATTTTTCTCACAAATTTTCTACTAGGTCAAAGACTGCACAAGTACAATTGGGTCATATTGGATTTTCAAGCATCAAGTCAAAGAGGAAACTATTGAAAGAGCAAAGCAGATAAATTTTATTTTTTGACAAAATTGAAGAAAAGCAAGCTTGCTTCGATTCATACTATCTTCGACTGGGCGTTGCTTCGATTCATGCTAGCTTCGACTAAATTTTTTCCTTCATGCTAGCTTCGACTGAACTCCTTCCTTCATGATAGCTTCGATTGGGCAATGTTTCCCTATGAAACAACTTTCTTGGATCCAGAGGTTTCGATTGGACATTTGGCCTCCTGCATGCAAGCTTCATTTAGACAATGGATATCTTGACACCAAGCTTTGATCAGACAAAGGGAAACCTTCAACACAAAGCTTCGATTGGAGTATTGGTTTCCTTCGAAGTAACATACTTCAAATCCAACTCTGGTCCCCTTCATGCATCCTTTGGTCCACAAGCTTCATTCAAGTAGTGGCCTTCTACATGCGTCCTTCGATTCACAAGCAGTAGCCTCCTATATACATCCTTAGATTCACAAGCATTAGCCTCTTGCATGCTTGTTTCGATTCACATGCAGTACATCCTTCATGCATGCTTTTGATCCACAAGGCAAGTGCCTCCTCTATGCTTGCTTTTGACCCACAAGGAAATGTTTTCCTCTGTGCTCTCCTTTAATGCACAAGGCAATAGGCTTCCTTTCATGCTAGCGTCCATAAAGTAAGTGGCCTTTACATGCTTGCTTTTATTCACAAAGAAATGGCCCCTTACAGTGTTTATTTCGATTCAGGAAGCAAGGGCATCTTTCCTGCTTGCTTCAATTCACAAGGCAAGAACTTCCCTCATGCTAGAACCACAGGGCATTGGATATTTTAATACTAGCTTTGAATGGACAATATATCCCTTTGAAATAGTTTGCTTTGATTCCACCCTTGAAAACCTTCAACACACATAGTTCCTACACTATGACGCACAACTGGCGCATTCAAAGGACATGCATATGGTCGATTCGAAGGACATACATTGGCCCCCTTTGAAGGACATATATTGGTAGATTGAAGGACATACCTGGGTGTCCCATTTCAAAGATAAACAACCGGAACATTCAAAGAATTATAAATAGCCCATTCGAAGGATACATATTGGTTGGGAACAAATATTGTCATCTGAAGAGGAGTTTGGTCGAAGGTTGAACCTATGTGGTCAAAACGAAAAGTTGAAGTAGTCAAGATGCTTGTGCTGCCAAGTACAAGCCTGCTGCAATGGACACAACACGCCAAAATTTCTGTAAAGCAGTCCTGCTATGCTGCTCCCATATTTGCACCAAATTGACATACAAAGACTGCACCTCGAAAGCTACAAAAACAGCATACCTAATTTTTTCAAATCTCATTTGTTTTCTCTCTCAAACCTCAGCCAATTTCATCTATAAATAAGATGTTCCACAACACATCTTAGGGGGGCTTTTTGGTATCTGGAGAAACTTTGGTTGTATGAAAAAATCATCAAACACTTAACACACTCTCAAACCCATAATTAAAACACCACACCCTTGTTTCTGTTCCTTTGAATCCAAAACTAAAGAAACACAACACTTGTTTCTTTTTCATTTGAATCCAGAAACAAACAAACACAACTCCACTCTTCTTGACTTTCGAATCCAATCAAAGAAACACAATGTTTGTTTCTCCCCCTTCGAATCTAGGATCACCCAGGGCAGCAACTCAAGTCCAACACCCACATTCTAGCTTCAAGCAAGGTAAGTCTTCATGACCTTGACCCTTTCGTTTCAAGCATGTAAATAACCTCTTTTACTTATTTTTCATTTCTTCCCTTTTTGTTTGTTTTCTTTTCTTGTCCAAATATATGTTAGAACTAACCTGTACAAACCGAAATGAAAGGAAATGTTTGTGTGAATTGAAGCGTTAGGCTTCGCCCCTTACTGTTTTATAGTTGTAAACAGAAAAGAAGGTGGTGTGAATCGAAGGTTACAGACTTCGAGACACATTGATTAGCAGGCCCAAATGAAAGGACGAGGAGTGTGAATCGAAGGACGCAACACTGGTTACAGATCCAATCGAAAGAAGGACAAATGTGTGAATCGAAAGACACATCCTTTGATCCAGGATGTCTTTCCTTTCTCTCGTTTACACTATTTTGTCCTTATATTTTCTACATATTTACATTTTCTTGCAATTCAATATAGTTATAATAATTAGAAATTTTTTTACTTTTCAAACCCCATTTGTAAATATGTATACCCCATCCCCCAAAACATGTAATAGCGTAGGTGTGATACGGTGGCAGAACCGACTGTTATACTGGTTTGTGTTTTTTGTTCGCAAAATGTCGCGGTAAGCAAGAGTTTCCATCGACTTTTATTTTATCCAATCAGGAAAAGGAAAAAGAACAGAAAAAACTTTTTTCGAGATGTTTCTGAGTACGGGGGTTAGATTATAGAATGGGAAGATGTTAGCACCCTTTCTATCCGTGGTTTTCCACGGGCTCTTAGGTACTTGCTCGTTTTTCAAATTGCTTGTGTGTGCTTGTTTTGAAAAGTTTTGTTTTACTTCGTGATAACCCTTGTTTCCGTCCTCAAGAGTGTTACGAAGTTGTTTTTGAAAACTTTGTTTGAAAAGTGTTGGTATGAAAAAGTTTTTGTTTGTTTGAGCAAGTACCTAGGAACTAATCTACCTACTCGAAAAAAATTCTGTTCATTTTATTTTAGACAATGCTATCCCATTATTGAGAAATAGGTAGCATCGTCGTTGGAGTTTTTTAGGGACATTTGAAGGGACGAAATGGTCTCTAAAGGCAATAAGTAAGGATACCTTAGCATTTCAAAGGGACTATCGTCATAAGATCAATTCGTAGGTAACTCGAGGGACAAGTAGGGACTATGATCTTTATGAGGACTTTGAATCACGGGTCATGGCTAAGGTATCCCTACGTTCGAGGGACACGACCATTATTTCTGAGGAACCCAAGTGAGGCAAACCCTAGGAGTGAGCATGTGCATGTGTTTGATTTCATTTATTTAATCTTTGCAGAATTAAGGTGATCTACTGTTTTAATTTTATTTGTCTTTTGCATGCAAGCCTATTATCCATACATCTAGACAGTTCATAGTTGTGGAAATTAAAATCGGGAAAGTAAATCTACGTTATTACAAGGCTTCGGGGAGGGGGTTACATGACCAAAAACCGGGGATTAAACAGTAAATAATATGCGGTAAACCCTAATTAAAAACTATTACAAACCCGAACCAAATACAATAATTGGAAAATAAAATATTGCGCGCGAGAATTAAGTACGGGAATCAAAGTTTAAATTCTAAAAATCTAATCAATTAAAGAGAAAATATTTTTATGTATTTTATTATTCACAAAAATATTTGAAATCTTAACCTAAATCTAATTATTAAAAGAAAAATATTTTTTAGTATTTTATTGAGAAAATTAAATATTTGTGAACTAAACCTAATTTGTCTAATTAATTTTAATTATGAAAACAATCAAGTCAATATCATTAAATTAATTATTTTCCAAAAAAAAAACTAATTTTAATAAAAAAAACCTAATTCTACATTTTTGTGGTTTTCTTGATTTTGTGATTAAATAAAAAATGATTTTTTTTTTGTTTTGTAAAAAAGAAATTAATCAAATAAAACAAAAGAAAATAAAGAAAGAAGGTAATTGGGGATTCAGTGCAGCTGGCCTTCAGGAGGTCCACCACGCGCCTGCATGCTTGAGGCGTTAGATCTGGGACAAAGAAATTGGAAAATATGAAAATGTGAGATTCTGAGATCGAACTCAGAACCCTTTGCTTCACCGCCTGCACCTTTGCCATCTGTGCTGGGATGGTTAGTTGTAAATATAATAACATAAATATAATATAAAGGAAATAAAGTGGTATTTCTCAAACGCGCGCGTGATTTAAATCAACCAATGGGATTCTGCCACCTAATTGGCTTCTTCCCCATAACTGTTGTTTTTGGCCACACTTTTACCTACAGTCGTTTCCATCACTAAAAGTTATAGTGACGGATTTTGTTCGTAGCCATAAACCTGTAAAATTCAAAATCGCAGCACAAGCAGAATAAATTCAAACCAAAGACATGGATCAATTGCAAATCATCTTCTAAGCATGATAGTACCCCTGATTTTGTCCAATTTTGCCTCTATATGGAATTCCCAATTTGGGACCTCAAAACCCTAACAATGGCATCATGTCATTCCTGCACTTAAACTTCAATCAAACAAATCAAAAACATTGCAAATATGATAGCAAGCATGGATATATGATCAAAACATGTTTATGATGGATAAATTATTGAAAATGAATCTTGAAAAAAGATGCAAACCGTGGCACTCTAAGGCGTAATTTCTGAAGGTTTTAAGGCTTGAGGATGATCGGAATGGCTTCAGAAAATGTCCAGGAATGGATTGTTGGCCTTGGAATTGCTTGAATCAGTCTATGGAGAAATATATGATCAGCACTTTTTTTTACAAAAAATTGAAGTTGACCTCCTTGTTTTCATGACCCAAAAACCTCCCTTATGCTTTGGAAATGTTGTGTATATATCATTAAATGATTTAGGTCAACAAAAACTGATCATATCTTTACAAATTATGGATATTTGATTTCATTCTTTGCCTTGTATGATTTGTTTCCAAAATAGACCAAATTAAGATCTTTTCCAATCAATTATCTCTTTCACGAATTTTTTGATTTGCTAGCTGTTCATGGACTCATAATATGCTCATAAAATCAAATCTTTGATTTTATTTGATTTTTCTATTATTTAAATTGATTTATTTTGATTTAAATGGATAAAAAATCAAAATAAATAATAAAAATAATAAAATAATAGGTGGATAAGCTCATGGGTCGTGGCCCATCTTAGGAACAAGTTTCAAACAATAAAACATGGGCCCATTTGAAAAAAAAGTCATTTTGATCAATGTTGACTTCATGCGCATTTCCAAAAATTGGTCAATTTTGACAATACATATCTCCCTCAATATTAACCATAAGAGGGTGTTCTGGGACTTTTTAGAAATCTTAGGATGTCCCCTAAACAACCTTTTTGGTTTCATCTCAATTGCGTCATCCATGTTCATATAAGAAGCTTTGACCCAAAAGGTGTTTTTGTTGACTTTTTAAAAGGACCTATAATGTAGAAATTCATATATTTTTATGAGTGCATATTTTGAACTTATGGGGTGAAGATGAGTTGTAGGGAATTGCATCCTATTCCAAATGAGCCTTGGATGGAAATTTTCGGATAAAGTATGAAGAAGTTATGCTTGGTCAAAGTATGGTTGACTTTTCCTAAGAAACACTAATTTAGCAACTTTCGGGTTTTGATGAATTTGGGGCATTCCTTGAGGAATCATGATCAACACTTGATCAAATGATGTATATCACTTCAAAATGTTGATGTTGACCAAAAATATTGAAGTTTGACTGTATGTGGGCCACAATTGACTTTTTCCCTAGTATAGATGATTTTCAAGCATTTGAGCAGTTGACTGAGAAAACTTCTTGTGCAAGGCATGAAACTTGACATGGATGATCTTGAGAACATATTAGGACCATTGAAAGAATTTGGGACCTTTGGAGTTCCCACACCATGATGAAAATGGAAACCCTAGTTTGAGGTACATTGCCTTAGGATAGAGTTTGTCTGGTCAACTTTGGGGCATCCTTGAGCAAGTTGGGGACCTCAATAGGAATGTGTTGACTAAAATGAGAGGGAAAATTTTGGGGTACAACAGCTTCCCTTGTTCAATCTTCTTAAACCTGAGGATGTAGATTGGCTTGTCTGCCTTTCGTAATCTGAAGGTGGAAGGTGTTTGAGCACTAGAGTGCCCATAAATTTGCACTCGTCTGAGATGGTGCTGGACTGTGTAGGTAGTATCGGGAATGGGCTTATAGATGCCATTTGGAGGAGATGACGTCAGGTCATTGGAGATGTGCTTAAAGATGCCATCTAGAAGATATGGCGGAGAATCGTCAGAGATGGGCTTAAAGATGCCATCTAGAGGATTTTGATTTCCCGAGATATTCCTTTTATTAGAATCCCTGTTCCTTTCATTGAGGAGGAGTCTTCTGAGGAATGTTGGTCTCTGTCTTGGGAGAAATGGAATTTTAGGAACTTCAGTTGTCCGTTACTCTACTGGGGAATCATCTCTTAGTCGAGGAGGTGAAAGTGAACTGCTATCTGGTCGTGCTCTAGACTTTACAGTGATTTGCTGAGGATAATAAGATTGACTGCTATCTAGTCGTGCTCCAGGTTTTAGAGTGACTTACTGGGGAGATGAGATTAAACTTGCTATCTGGTTGTGCTCCAGGCGTTGCAATCTCAAAAACTGTTATTTTGCCGTGCTCTAGGCTTCAGAAGGAATTAAAAGTTATTCGGTCGCATTCGGGTTTCAACTTGAATTTAAGGCATACTAACATCCGGTCGTTTCCATGCTTCAATAGTAATTGTCCGAGTAAACTGCTATCTGGTCGAATTCCAAGCTTCGCAGTACCTCATATTGTTATCTGGTCGTGCTCCAGGTTTTACAGTGTCTCTTGGCGCTATCTGGTCGTGCTCCAGACTTCACAGCGTCTTATATTGTTATCTGGTCGTGCTCCAGGCTTCAGTAATTTAGGGAAATTAAGTTGTTATCCGGTCATATCTCGGTTTCTACTTGAATTTAAAATATACCACTATCTGGTCGATTCCAAGCTTCGTAGTATTTTGGAGAAATCAAGATATTATCCGATCGATTTCCGAGCTTCATAGCTTGAATTTGAGATATACCACTATCTTGTCGATTCCAGGCTTCATAGTATTTTGTACTGTTATTCAGCCGTGTCCCAGGCTTCAGTAATTTGGAGAAATTAAGATATTATCTGGTCGATTTTCGGGCTTCATAGCTTGAATTTGAGATATACCACTATTTAGTCGATTCCAGACTTCATAGTATTTTGTACTGTTATCTGGTCGTGTCCCAGGCTTCACAGTATGATTTATTGTTGGTTGACTATTATCCGGTCAGTTTCCGGGATTCATAGCTTTTTTAAACTAGAATAGAAATCTTAGTATCGATTTGACTGAACCAGGGAAAGGTCTCGAGTTGTCTTCAACTAGGAGAGAAATCTTAGTATCGATTTGACTGAACCCGGGAGAGGTCTCGGATTAACTTCGACTGGAATACAAATCAGGGGAATCTTAGCGGTGATTCGGCTGACCCAGACGAAAGTCTTAGAACATCTTCAACTAGAATAGAAACCTTAGTGTCGGTTTGACTAAACCAAAGAAAATCATGAAAAGTGTTGGAATATCTTCAACTGGAATAGAAACCTTGGTGTCGGTTTGACTGAACCAGAGAGAACTCGTGAGAACTTCAACTGGGATAGAAATCTTAGTATCGATTTAACTGATCCCGGGAGAGGTCTCGGAATAACTTTGACTGGCATAGAAATCAGGGGAATCTTAGCGGCGATTCGGATGACCCAGACGAAAGTCTTAGAACATATTCAACTAGAATAGAAACCTTAGTGTCGGTTTGACTGAACTAGAGAAAATCTTGAAAAGTATTGGAATATCTTCAATTGGAATAGAAACCTTGGTGTCGGTTTGACTGAACTAGAGAGAACTCGTGAGAACTTGATTGCATCTTTCCCTGAAAGGTAAAGAGTTAGTCGTATGTAATATCATGATGTATGAAATGTATTGAGTAATGATGTTCTCAAAATAAATGAGATTGTGTTGTATAAGATGTATGTGCATGCCATGGTGTATGGATATGCAATGCTCTTGTGAAATTCTCTAGCTGGGGAAAATAAATCCTGGACTGCTGCTAGAGAGTATAAGGAGTTGAGTTCTTCGTTTCCGATGAGGATAGTGACCTAAGATGATTAGCTGGAGATTTATCCATTCTGCTTGAGAATATTCTTCCAGGAGATGCTCTGTCTGAGAATAATCCTGCGGGGGAATGACTCTGTGGGGAAGGGAGATTCTCTGTTGGAAGATATACTGATTTGGAGAAATAAACTCAGCTGGGGACGAACTTCCATTGCTGGAGAGAAGAGCTCTGTTAGAGATTGAGCTTCTGCTGTTAGAGAAATAAACTTTGCTCGGGAGATGGCTTTATAAACTGCTCATGGTTATAAAACTCGGTTGGGGAATGCAGATATTAGCTTTCTGAAGGAACCTGCTGGGGAAGGAATTCCTGCTTGGGGATACGGAGGTCGGACCTTGATGGTCTCGGCTATGTATGTAATATAGGTATCACTGGCTCGTATGCAATAGTGACTTCGCTTCCAACTGTCTTTTCCCCTTGTACCATGATGGACGGGTGCATGCAGAGATTTTGTGAATGGATCTATGTCGTGATTGTACTTGAACATGTATTTAATGAGGGTCAGGATGACATCAGTCTCTGGATCATATCTGAAATGTACTTGAAACATGTGTTGAATGAGTGTCAGAATGACATCCGTCTCTAGATCGTATCTGAATTGTACTTTGAAACATGTGTCGAATGAGTGTCAGAATGACATCCGTCTCTGGATCGTATCTGAACTGTATTTGAAACATGTGTTGGATGAGTGTCAGAATGGCATCCGTATCTGGAGCGTATCTGAATTGTATCTGAAAGATGAATCTGAACGAGTATCAGAATGTCATTCGTATCTGGAGGGTATCTGAACTGTATCTAAAAGCTGAATTTGAATGAGTATCAGAATGGCATCCATATCTGGAGCATATCTGAACTGTATCGGAAAGCTAAATTTGAATGAGTATCAGAATGGCATCCGTATCTGGAGTGTATCTGAATTGTATCTGAAAGATGAATCTGAATGAGTATCAGAATGGCATCCGTATTTGGAGCGTATCTGAATTATATCAGAAAGCTGAATTTGAATGAGTATCAGAATGGCATCCGTATCTGAACTGTACCGGAAAGCTGAATCTAAATGGGTATCAGAATGGAATCTATATCTGGAGCGTATCTGAACTGTATCAGAAAGCTAAATCTGAATGAGTATCAGAATGACATCCGTATCTGGAGCATATTTGAACCGTTTCTCCATTCTGGTGCTCTTGATGAATGTTGATCAAGGTATAGGTCTTTCACTGATAGATAAGTGACGGGACATATTCGTGCATTTAAAATCCCTAACTTTTGCATGGACCGCCCTTTTGGGTTTTCAGTCCACCAGGATACCCTTTTTGGCCCAAGCCGACTTTTTAGGTTTTCGACTTGTCGGGTGTACAAATTTTCTTTTTTTGTATATCCCTAACTTTTGCCCGAACCCTTTTGGTTCGCCGAGATTCCCTTATTTTTGCCTAGGTGTGTCAACCTAGCGGGTCTTTTTTTTCATGCGTAGTATTTTCCGACTATGTCCATGCTTTCAGGATGTAGAGAGTTGTCACTGTCCATAGTGTTGTGTTGTAGTACTATAAAAAATGTTTCCTTGATGGCACATGATTCGTTGTTGGAATGCGTGCGTAATGCCCCAAGAGATTCAGATGGAGATCTGCTCCTTGTTATTAGGCACTTTTAAAGAGACTGCCCCAAGTGTGTTTAGACATCATGTCACGCCCCTTGCTTATGGAAGACCTATTATTGGAAGTGTCTTTCCCGCTGAGGTGATTCTGTCCATTGAGAGGATGTATGTTCATTGAATATCCATTGTGTGGATTTCTCTGCTGTCAAACAATTAGTCATATGCAAACAATGTCATTTAAAGAATGCAAAACTCATGTCTGTCTTGAAAGTTTTTTGAAAATGTGTTTTGTGTAGTAAAACGAAATTTGCGAGAATGTGATATCAACTCAGGATTCGTAACAAAGCCTACATGAGTCAGATACCTTTGTAATAGTATGTTCTTAAGCTAACCCATGCTTCAGCTAGGACTTTTAAGGGTTATAACGTGGCCTGGTACACGGTTCAAGAAACAAAGGATAAAGGCTCAAATTTTATTTGTACCCACCCGCTCTTCGTGATGTTCTTCAGTCATATGGTCCATTAATTGCGTGCTTTAGAATCCCAGTTGAGTTCTGGAATATTGTCCTTGACATTCCGGTGATGGTTTAGATACTGAAAATTTATTTGGAAGAGGCATTCATTTTTGTAATCTTTTTTTTAAATTAATAGTAACCTCTTTTTTTGGTTTTCGTTATCCCTTCTTTTGCCTGAACTGTTTCTTTTTGTGATTACAGTCAGCGGGATGCCCCCATTTTTTTCTTAAGTCTCCTTCATAGGTTTTGACTTAATGGGGTTTTATTTTGAGAGATAATGACTGCCTGTCTTGACGATTGTACGGAACCATCACCGTCCTTTTGTTTTGGAAGGACGTCTTCGATGCCATTCATTGTGTACGAATCGGCAGACTGTGACTGAATGCGCCTCTGAATTAACTGAGAAAACTACCCTGCCCCAGGTTATGATTAAGGGTTTTAATTTGTGTGAAAAGAAAAAATCATACTTCTTTGGCTCGAAGGGGTTGACTAGGCATTATCTTCCTTATAACTCCTATGTTTACGATTTGAAACAACGCCTGTGCATCGTCAGCGGGGTCTGTTCAAAAGTATACTGTAGAGATTATGGTATCATTTTCGTCATCCTCCCTCTAAGGCTTAGAGTTTTTAATCGAGATTTGAATATCACAAAAGGAAATAAGAACACATTTTTGAAATAGTGAATACGAGTGAATTGATTCAAGACAAACATGTGCAATGCATTGATGAAATAACAAGGTTTGATATGAATAAATGTTCAAACAAATCAAAAGAAAATTTCACATTGAAAATTCTAATGAACAAAAAGTATTCTTGTGAGAACTTGTCACTTCAGATGGTATGCCTTGGAGGGGTGGAAGAAGAACTCAGCCTGACCGTCTTGTGTGAATTCTAGCGCTCCTTCATCAATCAGGTCTTGAATTTTATTTCTCAATGCCCAACAGCTATTGGTGTCATGTCCAAGACTGTTGGAGTGGTACGCACATCTTGCATTTGGATTGTACCTTGGGGAGGCTATGTTGGGATTCTGAGGAGGGTCCCTTAATATAACCAACTTGGCCTTCAACAGGCGTTGTAATGCTTGAGCCAATGACATGTTGATTTCGGTGAAGCGTCTTTCGAATGTATTCTTCTTATGCCGATTGCCCCATTGTTGTTGGCGAGGTTGTGGTTGGGCTTGTGATGTAGTAGCAATCTGGAAAGGTATGTTCCTGACCAAACCAACCTCTTCTCTTACTTGCGGCCGATTAATTCCTCGATCCATAATTTTAACTGTTTGTTTCATGGATCTGCATCCATCTTGGTGAAGCTTGTTGAAGAAGGCTCTTAGCCCTTCTTGTCCTCGATCTAAGTTTTGGATAAGAGCCATCTTCCCCAGCATCTGGATTCTCATTGCTTCTACCTCAGCTTGCAGTTGTTCCAATTGTTCATCCTTGTTGTTGTCAGGACGTTCCTTGGTCAGATTCCCGGTGAAGAATGTTTTCATGTCTTCTTGCCCCTGGGTAGATTCAGGAGAAATTCCTTGAACTGGGTATCTTGAGCTTGGAGATCTCTGTTGTCTTGTTGGAGAGCCATTGCTGAAATAAACAACGAGAACTTGAGAGACCTGTTTGAAACCTGCTTATGTAATGATATGTATTATATATGTATGCAATGTTTTCAAGGATCTCGCGGGGTAAACAAGAAAATGTCAGAAGTTAAATTTTGTAGCTTTGATTGAAGAACTTTGTATCATTGGGAGTCCTTCTACGAGATTCAATCTCACCATATAAAGTGGGTCAAAGCCCCTGATTCAATTTGTTGAGTTTTGATCTTCTGATGACATTAGCTAGAGGAAAATAAATCCCCTGGCCCCTTGCTAGACGTTTGGTTCATCATAACCTGCACCACAGGCCCTTGAGATCCTTGAAATGGTTAAGGAAATGATATGGTATGATGTTATGATGTGTATGCTATTATTTTAAGAAAAGTTGTGAAGTGATGTAAGCAATTAAACCCTGCAAGAAATCCATGTTATTGGATAATAATTGTAACCAAAACCTGCAAGGAACTCATGTTGTCAGGTAATAAAAATCTGTAAGTAGTTCAAGTTGAAAGCACACAAGTCATGCAAACAACCTTAGGTTTAGGCTTGCATGGTGTTGTACCCCAAAATTTTCCCTCTCATTTATCAAAACTTTTATCACAAGACTTCTTGGACTCAAGACAAGATTAGGATTTGGTCAGCTCAAGACACCTCATCTTGCACTGATAACCTAGAATTAGGGTTTGAGTTTGCACAAGGATTTTTGGACCATAATTCTTCATGTGACTTTAATACACCATCTTGGACCCCTAGGATTGCTCATATTATGTTTCAAGCCTTGAACCACATTTTTGATCAGTCAATTGGACAGTTGACCTAAAAATCAACTGTATTGGGGAAAAGTCAACCATGGCCAATTTACAGTCAAACTTCATAATTTTTTATCCACATCAACATTTTAGACTCATATGTACCATTTGATCAGGTTTGGATCACAATTCCTCAAGAAATTTGATCAAATCATCAAAAGGGCAAAATGGTCAAAATTAGGGTTTTTGATTGAGAAAGGGCAATTTCTGATTTTTAACCTAGCCAATGACCAATTGGGTTCAAGAATGATTTCAAGGATTCAATGGAATCATCTTGACCTAATTACATGGTTCAAAAGATCTCAAGTTCATAGGATTGACAAGTGAATTTGCAGTCAACTGATCAAAAGTCAACTGTATACTGAAAAGTCAAACTTTGACTTTTTGGTCAAAATTAAGTACCAAGGATCATAATTCCTCAAGATATGTCAAAATATGAAACTTGTTCACCAAGAAAACCAATTTTGAAAATTAGGGTTTTGAATTTGAAAATTTTCATAACTTAGAATTTTTCTAAGTATGAAGATTTTCTTATTTTTCCCCAACTTTTCACAACTTTTTCACCATGATGCATTTTGATTCAAGAAAAGTTCCCAACATGAAAGTTGTAGTCCTCCATGAAATCTACAACTTTTCTTCACAAAGTTTTCCATAAAGATGCTTGTATATCAAGATATAAATTTGTGAATACATGCTCATGAACTAAATAACTTAGTGAAATTTTGCCATAATTTAGGAAGGTTTTTGACCCAACTTCATGGCAACTTTTCACCTAGTTGAAAGACGTATCTTAAAATTCATTTCAAAGATGTATTATAGAGCACATTGCAAGCTTTCCAAAATGTCCAAGAACTCTCCAAGATCATTTTTGAGTAGGGAGAATCGAAGAGAGGAAGTTGGCATTTTCTCACTTTTTGTTCAAGCCATTTTCACATAGCATCAAGTTGCAAATCAAACCCATGTTGTTTGTATCTTGCTTTACAGGTCCTAAGCTTGCTTTACACTCCATAATTTAATGCAAACTCAGTTGACAAAGGCATTATCTTTGCTTTTGAAGCTTTGTATAAGAGATAATTCCATTTTAGGCATAAAGTTCACATTGCCATTTTCATAAAGAGAAGCTTTTGCAACTTTGTCAATCTTGAGCATTGAAATTGTTCCCTTGGTGCAAGCAATGTACACAGCTCTCAGGAAATTGGTACAAGTTCATTTCAGGCCATAAGCAAGCAAGTACAAGCATGTGAGATTGGTCACTTCACTTTACTTCAAATGCAAGAAATGTTGCAAAAAGGTCCAAAGCTTGCACAACTAGTAAGGGCTGACTTTGTATCATTTCTATACAAATATACAAACTTGTTGCAAGGCTTAAAGCGATTGATTTGAAGATGAAACACTCTCAAACTCAAAAACACCAAATTTTTGCCAAAACTCAGAACTTCTGCAAAATCATAGCCAACCTTCATTTGGCTCGTGCGTTTTATGTTTAAACATTTGAAACATCTCATACACTTCATACCAAAGCAATCCAAGCCATCACCCTGGTTATGTAACCCCTATTTCAGCATCCACCATTTTCACTTTGGAAGCTTGCAGCTTGACTTGTCCAGAGAATTCCAGCCATCCTCAAAGAAAGATAAGCATTGGAATAGCTTCAGGGAAGTTCAAGGAAGCTCAAACAATCCCCAGGCCTCCATTAAAGTCCCTACATTGCTCTACTCGAATCCAACTGAATGAGGTATTTTCTTGAACTCTATCTCTCTGAATAGGCATCCTCAAGCCACGATTTGTGAAGAAAAAATGTAGTCCATATCATAATGAAACTGTACATATCCATACTTTTCATTTATATTAACTATGCTGAGAGAATTTGAAGATTGAAAATTCTGGAAAAGTTAGGTCACGAATTAGGGCTACCAAAATTTTCTCTGATCTTTAAGAGTTAGGTCACATAATTTATATGGTTAGAATCGTGAGCTTAAATTCCACATTTTTCATGTTATGGGTTTATGTTTTTGTGCAAGCATAAGAGAGATACATATTTGAACATGAAGCGCGCGCATGGAAGCTGACCAAGGACAGGGACGAAGTGTTCTGGGCTTTTTGGCGCCTTGGGCTTTTTGATTTTGCTATTTTAACCCCCCCTGACTTATTATTTGCACCCCCTGACTAGCTTTTTATATTTTTCATATTTTTTTTCATATTTTTATATTTATTGCTTTTGGTTATTTTTTCTGAACAATAAAAAATCCTAAAAATAATTTCTTTATTTTTTGCAATTTTTTTTTAAATTAATTTATGAATAAAAAATAGTTTATTATGATAAATAGGTTTTATTTTCTTAAGTAACTTGTAAATATATTTAAAAATACTTAATATTTTTATTATACTATTTATACTCATAAATAATTATTTTTATACATATTTAATATTTATATATAATATTATTTATTATTTTCTTATACAAAAATGTACAAATTAATTATATGAAACATTATTTTCTTTTAATTAAAAAAAACTAGGGTTTCATCCCTTCCAAAAATAAATTATTTATTTTTCCTTATTTTTTAGGGTTTAAGTTAAATTATTTTCTCATATACAAAAACCAAACACATAAACATTTTACATAAATACATTGCATTGCATTTTAAATATTTGTCTTATTTATTTCGCGCAATATTCAATTTGGTTGTAATAATATTTTTAGGTTTACATTTGTGCAAAATCCCCATTCAAAACTTGTATCCCCCCTTCCATAATAATTGTTGTAATAGCTTAGTTTATTTTACGCAATTTATCGCTTTATATACTATGTTTAGTAATTAGGGTTTGCATGACAAGAACAAAAACAAAACAAATAGAAAAAACCTAATGCAAGACAAAAGCATGAAAATAAAACACCTTTGCACACAATCACCCCTTAGAGTTTCTCCCACTTGGTTGCCTAAAATAAAATGGCCATGTTACGCATGCGAAGTATCTTGGCAAAAAAAAACAAATATAAGATCATAGTCCCTCGATGATGCTATACAGAGGTTTCCTAAACAAAATGATCTTGGTCCCTAAAAAATGCTAAGATACTTGGCAACATTGCGATCATGGTTATACGATGACCCACGCCCGTCCCATTTAACATCCAAAGATAGGGTTGCTTACCAAATCAATGGTAAGTAAACACTGTCAAAGGAATAGAAAATGCACAAGAAAGACATTTGAGTACGTAGATAGCTTCTAAGTTGCTTGCTCCATTTTCAAACAATCCTTGCTATTTTCAAAAACAAACACTCACACATTTCAAAACATCTTACAAAACATTGAAAACATTTTCAAAAGACAAACATCTTTGTATACATTCTTACGAACGAGAATCATTGCAAAGATTTCCTAAACAAAGACCTCTTTTACAAAATACTTTCAAAATTACACCAAACACCATTTCAAACAAAACAAAATCAAGTGATCTAAGCAAGTAACTAAGAGCCCATGGAAAACCATGGATGAAAAGGGTGCTAGCACCTTCCCTTTTCAAAATCTACCCCCCTAACTCAAGAAAACATCTCAAAGGTCTTTCTTGTGCTTTTTCACCTTTCCTTTTGGATAAAAGAAAAGTCGGTGGTGACTCTTGCTAACCGTGACATTTTGCGACAAAACACAAAACCCTCAAGTCAGTTCTCCCTCTATCACAGAACTGGCGACTCTGCTAGGGACTTATTTTAAAAGTGGGGTTACCTTAGGGTTTAGATCACGTTTATTTGCTTACAATTGTTTGACTTGTTTGCTTTACATCTTGGTTCTATTGTTTGGGTTGGAATCCTCCACCCGGATTTGGGAAACATTATAGGTAAATAGAAACACATTATGGAAACTGTGCGGGGTATACCGACACAGTCTAAGCAATAGCTATGTTAGTGCGACATATTTGTGGGTACCGGTATCCTTTGAGTCAATCAAAGAGAATACACGGTCGCTGAGTGATGTCATGAAGCACTAATGAACTTCTAGAACCTTTACTTGGCCATTTAGGATGTAGTGAGATGACCGGCTTTGGTACAGTCTGAAGTTGGTAGATACTCGATACTACACTCATTGAGGGTTGGTTTCTTAGGATATTTCGGTCGCCAGTAAAGAGGCTCGAACTGAAACTATGAACAAAGAAAACAATCCAGTGATATTGAGCTCCTTAGAACCCGGTTACTATTGCTAGGACTGGTTGAGCCAACTAAACTTCAAGAGGGTACTTACTTATGAAACCCCATGCAAGCCTAAACTAGGAACTTGTGTGATTTGCTCGTACACATATACGTGTGCATAACATCATGGACATCATGAAGCATCATATGCATCCACTAACCATTTCAAGGATTTTGGAAATTCATCTTTGTTCTTGTTTTGTAGGATATGGATTCACTTCGCAGAAAAACTATCCAGGTCAACCTTGTAAGAATTCCTCCACAACTCAAGGAGCTGGCCTCAAGGATCCTTTAGAATTATCCATTCACCGAGAGGCATGGTCGTCTACTCAACTTGGTTACCTCCAACACATAGGAAGATATGGTGAAAGTTCTCTTCCAGTTCTTTGACCCTCTGCATCACTGTTTCACATTTCCTGACTACCAGCTTGTGCCTACTTTGGAAGAATTTTCTCAACTTTTGAGTATTCCTATTCTCAATAAACTACCTTTCAACGGTACGGAAAGAGATCCAAAGCCAGAATAGGTTGCTCAAGCCTTGCACTTGCAACCATCTGATGTCACAACCCATTGGGAAACTAGAAGTGGTGTCAAAGGCTTCTTGGCAAAGTTCTTATTTGAGAAGGCCCAAGGCTGTTAGAATTCCTTGGACCTGCAAGATTTTGAGGAGATTGTAGCTCTTCTTATCTATGGGATGGTCTTGTTTCCCAACCCTGACCAACTCATAGATGTGAGTGCTGTCAAGATCTTCATGTCACGCAATCCGGTGCCTACATTGCTTGGGGATATCTTACACTCTTTTCACACTCGTACAATGAGGAAAAGAGGTGTTCTCATGTGCTGCACTCCCCTCCTGGCAAGATGCTTTATTTCTCATCTTCCCCAATCAGTCTTGAAGAATGAGCAAGGTTTGAGGTGGTCACAACGGTTGATGACACTTAAACATTCTGATATTCATTGGTGTTCTCGATCCAAAGAGAATGTTATTATTGTCGACCGTTGTGGGGAATTCCCTAATGTCCCTCTACTCGGCATTAGGGGAGGCATCACCTACAACCCATGTTTGGCTCTAAGATAGTTTGGTTATGCCCGAAGCGATGGCCCACATGATATGCTGATTCAAGGCTTGGTTTTCGACTACGACAACAACGATCAAGGTCTTCGCCAGAGATTCATCCGAGCATGGAGGATGCTGAACAAGGTGGATAGCAAGACTTTGGGACACAAGAATTCCATCCCTCTTGATCCTTACCTCAAGTGGGTACGAACTCTCGCTCAAAGTCTTATGATGCCTTATCCTTCTATTCTACCGGTGATTGTTGAGCCTGTTAAGGAGGGAGAAGTTCCATACACTATCCTACATCCTGACATGCCCACATCTCTTGAAGACCTGCAAAGGGATTGGATACAGCTCAAGGGAGAGTGTGATACTTTTGAAGCCCAATTCTACGCAAGCGAGAAGAAGGTTTTGGGGCTCACAAGGCTACTTCAGGAGGAGCGAACTCTAAATGCCTACATTGCGCCAAAGAGGATGCGCACTAATTTTTTATCTTAGATCATTGTATTATTTTTCCCATACGGCATTGATGTACTCCAACTATATTTTATTAATATAACATGTGTTTCTTTTTGTTTAAACAAATTTGAATCTTTTTAAAATTCTTGAATACATTACATATGCACCTAGAATTCATCATAAATATAAACAGGTCTTTGCAACAAGTTTCCTCATCTCTCTATTGTTTATTTCAGTAAGATGGATCTAGAACAGACGGTCAAAGATCTCCAAAATAAAAACATGCAGTTCCAACAGCTACTTACCACCCTTGCCAAGGGGCAGGAGGAGCTGAAGACTCTACTATCAAAAGACAAAAAGAAAAAGAAACCAACGGGCGTGGTAAACATGGGTAGAAGATTTTAGGGACAAGCTTGGAGGACCTTGGATTTTCCAACAACATCTGATGACGGGGACAGAAAAGGGAAGGAGACAGCAGTTTCATCTGAATCTGAGGAAGAAGAGGAAGAGGAGGATTATTCCGAGGAGCAGTATCCTCCGGCGGATGATAAATACCGACATCTGGAAGAGAGCCTAGCTGCTATGGAAATACAGAAAGTACTAGGGTTAGACTTTGAGGAATTGGGGCTGGTGACAGGAATTGTGATTCCACCAAAGTTTAAAGTGCCGCTATTTGCTAAATATGATGGGGTGTCATGTCCCAAAATGCACCTCCAATCATACGTGAGGAAAATTCAGCCGCACTTTGCCGACAAAGACTTATGGGTCCATTTCTTTCAGGACAATTTATCTGGAACCCAGCTTGATTGGTTATATCAATTGGAGAGGGCTGATGTACATAATTGGGAAGACCTTACCGCTACCTTCTATAAGTAGTACCAATACAACGCAGATTTGGCACCAACCCGTACTCAACTTTAGAGCATGGGTATGGTTTCAAATGAAGGTTTCAAAGAATATGCTCAGAAATGGAGAGATTTAGCCGGAAGAGTACAACCCCCTCTATCTGAGAGGGAGCTGGTGGATATGTTCTTGGGTACCCTGTCAGGTCCTTTCTTCAACCACCTGATTGGAAGTTCGTCTGCTGGGTTTACTGAACTGATTTTAACCGGAGAAAGAGTGGAGGCCGGTATAAAGAGCGGGAAGATTCAAAAGGATGCGTCTTCTTCTGCCGCTATAAGAAAATCTTTCACAGGAAAGAAGGAAGTGTTTGCTGTTTATTCACAGAGGGGTCAAGGAAGAGTTAAACTCCAACCAACGGTGGGGGCCGTTATGATCCAAAAATCTTCATCTGACCAGCCAAGAACCAATCAACCAAGAACTAATCAGCCAAGGGTGGAAAGGCCAGTTCGGAAATTCACCAGGATTAACATGACTCCAGCCCAGGTCTTACCACATCTTCTGAAGTTGAATCTAGCAAATCTGAAAGAGGCCCCAAAGAATCCCAATACTGCTTCTCCTCACTACCATCCGAATGCCAGGTGCGCATACCATTCTGAAAGTCCAGGGCACGACACTAACAATTGTTGGGCTCTGAAGAATAAAATTCAAGACCTAATAGATGCCAAGGAAGTTGAGTTTGACGCACCGGAAAAACCAAATGTTATTTATGCTCCGATGCCAAGGCATGGTCACAATGCCAATGTTGTCGAGGAAGATTTATTTGTTGCCTCAGTGGATGAACTGTTGACTCCGCTCCCGATAATTAAATTGAAATTGTTGAAAGTTGGGGTTTTCCCAGGTTGTAAGGAAGATTGCCATCATTTCTTATCCTCATTAACCAATTGCCCACTGTTGAAGACATGTATCCAACCCTGATTGATAACCATGAAATTCTGTTCGAAAAAGCTCATGTTTTACCAATTTCGGTTAAAGATGTTTTGATTATAACCATCTCCGTCAATCCTTCCAGGGTCCCTAAAAGACCCGTTAGAATTACATCAGCTCCGATGACTACTCCACTGAAGATCACAATGCCTGGGCCAGTCCCATACGAGTCCAATAAAATAGTACCATGGAACTACGATGGAGAAATCTACTACCATGCTGTGATACGGTGGGAATAACTAACTGTTTTTTGGAATGTTGGTTTGCGTTTTGCGTTTGTTTTTGCAAAGTGTCGCGGTAAGCAAGAGTCGCCACCAAATTTTATTTTATCCAACAAGGAAAGGAAAAAAGCACAGAAAAATTCCTTTTTCGAGATATTTCTGAGCACGGGGGGTAGATTATAGAAAGGGAAGGTATTAACACCCGTTCTATCTGAGGTTATCCACGGGCTCTTAGGTACTTGCTCAATTGTTTTCAAAAAAACTTTCTTTGTGCTTCTGGGTTTGAAAAAGTTTTTATTTTGAAACTTCGATTTAACTCTTGCTTCTGTCCTCAAGAGTGTAATGAAGTGTTTTGAAAACTTTGTTCGAAAAGGAGTGTAAGTGTGAAAAAAAATTTTGTTTTGAAAGAGCAAGTATCTAAGAGCTAATCTATCTACTCGAAAAAGGAATCGTTCTATGCTAATTTCCTTTAGACAATGTTATCCCACTATTAGCGAGTGGGTAGCACCGTCGTTGGAGTTTGAGGGTCAATTTGAATGAGGGACGTACGGTCACTAAAGCAATGTTAAGACGCCTTAGCGGTAACCCTAATGTCTTAGATCATTTGTTTGAGGCAACAATATTCGAGGCAACTATTTCGAGGCAACTATGATCTTTTAGACAAGAGGATGACCTCTAAAACGACATATACTCAATGACCGTGTACGAAGGCAACCAAGTGGGGTGTACCCTAAGAGTGGGCATGTGCGAGTTTGTCGTTTTCAGTTATTTATATCCTTGCACATGTTAAGGGTGATCTAATTTAATTTTGAGATTAAACATTCAGTCTTGTCATGCAAACCCTATTATCAAACATCTAGCAGTTATAATTAGCAGAATTTAAAGTGCGGAAATTAAATTACAAGGCGTCGGGTATTTACATCGCCAAAAGCAACCCTTTGAAAATAAAATAAAGCGGTAAAATAAATGAAAGGTCCTAATTATCTATTACATATCGGAAGCAAATACATCAATGTGGATAAAAATAAATAAAGCGCGCGAGAAATTAAATCAAATGCGGGATTAGGGTTTTGACCCTTTTAAAAGGAAATGCCTTTTTTGTTGTTTTTAATTAAGAAAAGAAATTAAGTCCTAAATTAAATACTAAATTAATTATTAAATTAATTAAATGAAAAATAATAAATGACATGTTTTTTTTTGGAGTTTTTGTTAATTTAAGAAAGAAAATAAAAATAATTAAATTATGTTAAAACCTAATGATTTCTAATTAATTTTATTTATTTACAAAAATAAATTAAAGTTTCCTAGAATTAAAAACCTAATTAATTAGTTATTATTTAATAAAAAAAATAAAATTCTGAACTAAAAAAGTATTTTGATGATTTTTTGATAAAAGAAAGAAAATTTGTTATTGGTTAATAAATTAATTAAATGAAATAAAATAACTAAATAATAGAAAAAATATAAAAGAAAAAGTGAGAATGGGCCTTTTTTGGAGGGTGTAGAAAGCATTTTTGTTGGCCCATTTGAAGTTGACCCAATTGACTTTTGTGATCCTGTGCCCATGCATTGACTAGCCTTTTGGTGGACCTTCAATATTTGACCACCAGATCTGGCCACCTGGCCATCTAACATGCTGAGGAGTGAGGCGCATGGTGGACTGTGGACTTGTGTGCACACCAGATTACCTGAAAACAAATGTGAAAATGCAAATTGCTGGAGGCAGGGATCGAACCCCTAACCTCCAGCCTTTGGGTCCTTAAGGCCAACGTGGCTGCCACTGGAGCGTGTTGTTGTTTTTGTTATAATAATGCAAGCATAATATAATATATAAAAAAAATCAAATGGCCAGAAAATAAAAAAGCGCGCGATTATTTGAACGGTCCAGTGGGAGGATGACACGACTTCGTCCCTGTCACTGAAGATCTGCAACTTTTACATGCGGATTTTCATCCGCAGCTAAAACCGTGGCTTCATCCTAAAACCTTCCCCAGGCCATATAAACGCATTCTAAGAACATGGCTGAGTTCGTCTCAACCTGCTGATCACAACCATATCCATTATTATGGCCAATTTTCCCTGAAATAGAAAGCCCTAAAAACGAACAAAGAAACCTAGAAATGGTGGATCTTGATACAGGTCCGATAAATGAAATCAAATAATACCAAAAGATTACAAATGCATGGTGATCACAAATATGCAGTTATTTTGTATTAACAATGCCTAATTTATGAAATATGAAATCAAGAACATGGCGGACTCGTGAGGAACTTACAGAGCTTGGGAGGGTCTGAAAACGCGATGTCTTGATTGGTTTCGCTTCTGGAGATGGCCATGAAGAGATTGAGACAAGTCTCAAGTCTTGAAATTTCCTCTATGCCCTATTTCGATCTCAAGCTTTTTCTTGTTTTTTGCAAACTTTGTTCTTCCTCCACAATTGATTTCCAACCCTTGTTTTGGTCTGCACACAACCCTTATGTATTACTCAATGCATTAGGTTTGAATTGGCTGTCCAAATCTTCCTCTATTAATGCTTTGGTATTTGATTTGATCTCCTTTTACAACCTTCCAATTTTGGCTTGATTTGAATCTTTTTTTTACCTTTTTTCCTTGATACGAATTAGGGATGGTTTGCTAGCTGCGATTAAAGCCTGAAACAGTAAAAAAAATCCATTGGTATCAATGCTTTGGATTTTACTTGATTTTATTTGATTTAAATCAAATTAATTCAAATAAAAATCAAAATAATTAATAAAAATGTGATATGGACACATGGCCAAGGCTAGAGCACGTGGGCCATAATGAAAACTCAAAACAAGTGAAAAAGAATGGGCCCATTTGGCAAAATTTGAAGTTTGGGGATAGTTGACTTTTGGCAATTTTGCAAAAAAGTCCAACTTCAACAATGCATAACTTCTTCAATTTTGAACTTTTGGAGGTGTTATTTGACTTTTTATAAAGCTTGAGATGTCATCTAACCAACCATTTTTGTCTCATCTCATTTTGATATTCCATGCTCAAGTTACAAGCTTTGATAAAAAAGGTGTTTTTGTTGACTTTTCAAAATGACTTATAATGTCCAAATTCATAACATCTTGTGAGTGCATATTTTGATCTTGTGGTATGAATATGGATTGTAGGTAATTGCATACTATTAAAAATGAGTTTGGATGGGTCATTTCTCATAAAGTATGATAAAGTTATGCTTGGTCAAAGTTGAGTTGACTTTTCCTAGAAAACCCTAATTTAGCAACTTTTGAATCTTGATGAATTTTGAGCAATCCTTGATGAATCATGATCATCCCTTGATAAAATGATGAAATATCCTTCAAAATGAGAATGTTGACAAAAAAATCTTGAAGTTTGACTGTATTTAGGTCACAATTGACTTTTGCCCTAGCATAGTCGATTTTTGGACCTTTGAGCAATTGACTGAGCAAACTTCCTCGGCAAGGCTTGAAATTTGACATGTATGATCTTGAGAACATATTAGGAAATTGGTGAGCACTTGGGGTAACTTGGACTTAAGGATATTGATGCAACACAAAACCCTAATTTGGGGTAGATTGTCGTAGGAGATAGCTTGTCTGACGAACTCTTGGACTACTTTGAGCAACTTGGAGATTTTTCTTGCAATGTTTTGAGGGATATGGGAGGGAAAATTTTGGGGTACAACAGCTTCCCATGTTCAATCTTCTTAAACCTGAGGATGTAGATTGGCTTTCATTCCTTTCGTGATCCGAAGGTGGAAGATGATTGAACACTAGAGTGCCTAGAAATTTGCACTCGCATGAAGTGGTATCAGCCTTGTGATGTCGGGAATGGGCTTATAGATGCCATTTGGAGATTGGTGACGAGGGGATGGGATTAAAGATGCCATCTGAAGGAGTGTCGGTCGCATAAGAGATTCCTTAGCGATAGCTTGTATACCTGTTGTTGTAGAAGATTCCGCTGGGGAAGTCTGATCTTTGTTGACATTTCGAAACTTGCCTGTACTTCAACTGAGAAAACATCTATGTTGAGATTTAAGAACTCGCCTGTAATTCAACTGAGGGGAAACATCTTCGTCGAGATTTAAGAACTCGCCCGTAATTCAACTAAGAAAACTTCTCTGCTGAGATTTAGGAACTCGTTTGTAATTCAACGGAGGAAAAAATTGTCGAGATTTAGGACCTTGTCTGTAATTCAACTGAGAAAAACATCTCTGCTGAGATTTAAGAACTTGTCAGTAATTCGACTTGGGGAAACATCTTCGTCGAGATTTAAGAAATCGCCCGTAATTCAACTGAGAAAACTTCTCTGCTGAGATTTAGAAACTCGTCTGTAATTCGACGGAGGAATTTTGTCGAGATTTAGGACCTTGTCTGTAATTCAACTGAGAAAAACATCTCTGCTGAGATTTAAGAACTCGTCAATAATTCGACTTGGGGAAACATCTTCATCGAGATTTAAGAACTCGCCCGTAATTCAACTGAGAAAACTTTTCTGCTGAGATTTAGAAATATGTCTGTAATTCAACGAAGGAACTTTGTCGAGATTTAGGACCTTGTCTTTAATTCAACTGAGAAAAAATTTGTTGAGATTTAAGAACTTGTCAGTAATTCGACTTGGGGAAACATCTTCGCCGAGATTTAAGAACTCGCCCGTAATTCAACTGAGAAAACTTCTCTGCTGAGATTTAGGAACATGTCTGTAATTCAACGGAGGAAATTTTGTCAAGATTTAGGACCTTGTCTGTAATTCAACTGAGAAAAACTCTATTGAGATTTAAGAACTTGTCAGTAATTCGACTGGAGGGAAACATCTTCATCTAGATTTAAGAACTCGCCCGTAATTCAACTGAGAAAACTTCTCTGCTGAGATTTTGGAACTCGTCTGTAATTCAATGGAGGAACTTTGTCGAGATTTAGGATCTTGTCTGTAATTCAACTGAGAAAAACTCAGTTCAGATTTAAGAACTTGTCAGTAATTCGACTGGGGAAACATCTTCGTCGAGATTTAAGAACACGCCCGTAATTCAACTGAGAAAACTTTTCTGCTGAGATTTAGGAACTTGTCTGTAATTCGACGGAGGAACTTTGTCGAGATTTAGGACCTTGTCTGTAATTCAAATGAGAAAACATCTCTGTTGAGATTTAAGAACTTGTCAGTAATTCGACTGGATAAAAGCTTCATAGCTTTGAATTTTATGAGAATTTAATCACGTCCTTCCTGAAAGGTAAAGGTCAGTTGTATGTAATGCATGATATGTATCAGGCGATGATGTTCTCAAAATAAATGAGATTGTGTTGTATGATGTGTATATGCATGTGTCATGATGTATGGAAATGTAATGTTTTTAGCTGGGGAAAATAAATCCCGGATAGCTGCTGGAGAAAAGAGTTGAATTCTTCGTTTCCGCTGGGGATAGCGAATGAAGATGATTGTGAGAATAAACCTGCAAGATAGGATAACACCGCTGGGGAATAAACTGATGAGGAGATTACTCTGTGGGGAAGAGATGTTCTGTTGAGGATTCCACCGATAAATTCAGCTGGGGATGAATTATCGTTGTTGGTGATACTGAATCCTGTTGGGGATTTGAATTCCGTTTGTGAACGGAATGAACTCCACTGGGGATGATCTTTCAGTTGCGACTTCACTGGGGATAACCTTTTAGACTCTACTGGGGACAATCTTCCAAAGTCTACTGGGGATGATTCTCCACACTCCACTGGGGGAAGCTTTTTCAGACTGCGCTGGGGAAAATATTCAAACTCCACTGGGGATATTTTATACTCCACCGGGGATAATAATACTTTTTAGTGCTGATGGTAGATAAACTCTGCTTGGGGAGAATATTACCGATTCATTCACAGTTGCAAGTCTTAGCTGGGGAGAGTTAATATTATTGTCTTTTCTTACTTTGTAGGGAGTGAATGCAACTTTAGCCATATTCTTCAGCTAAATCTACCCTTGTACCTGGTGGATAGAGCAACTGTAAAGCTTGGACAATTCTTATTGCCCCTGTTTCTGATATTACGAGTAATCGTCTTTTGTTTCGCATGTAAATATTCATGAGCAGCAATTAATGTCAAATGCATATATCAAAATTGAACATTGGACAATCTTTGCAAAGCAAAACAGAAAAAGGAAAAACAGTTTGAAATTTCTCTGAAAATGAATTGTATTGATTTTGAAGTTTGGCCTGTAAATAGGCATTTTTGTACAAGAGGTTGACGTCCTAGTAAGAGAACGCCGCCGAATAATAGAATTTACACAATTTGTGAAAAACTAAACAAAACATCCATGTGAATAATCCCACTGGGTTCCAACTCTGCTATTGTCCCTATGTCCTCGAGCATCTCATATTTTTGCTACTTGGTTAAAGGTAGATCAGATTGATTAGTGTCGTCCGAGCTTGATGGTCGATACTGAAGTCCAGTTGCAAGGTGATCCAATGAGACATAGTGTTACACTTTGATCCCTAATTTTTGCCTAGACCGCCCTTTCGGGTTTTCAGTCCACCGGATACCCTTTTTTGCCCAAGCCTCCTTTTCAGGTTTTCGACTTTCCGGGTGTACAAATTTTTTTCATTTTCATCCCTTATTTTTGCCCGAACCCTTTTGGTTCGCCGGGAAGCCCTTATTTTTGCTTAGGCCAGTCAACCTAGCGGGTCTTTGATTATGCGTAGTATTTTTTCACTATGTCTGCATTGACGGGGTGAGGAAGGTCGTCACCATCCATGGTGGTTAGAATCATAGCTCCTCTTGAGAAAATGTTCTTAACCACAAATGGCCCTTCGTAAGTAGGGGTCCATTTGCCCCTGGGATCACCTTAAGGTAAAATGATATGCTTGATCACCAAATCCCTAACTTGATAATCTTGTCATCAAATTTTCTTGTTAAATGCCTTGATCATCCGCTTTTGATACGTCTGACCATGACAAATAGCAGTAAGTCTCTTTTCGTCGATTAAGTTCAACTGATCAAGCCGGGTCTGAATACAGTCATCTTCGCTCAAACCTGCATCCTTCATAATCCTAACAGAGGGTATCTGAACTTCAATGGGCAATACGGCCTCCATGCCATATACCAAGGAATAGGGTGTTGCCCCTGTTGACGTACGCGCTGAGGTACGGTACCCATGAAGAGCAAATGGTAACATCTCGTGCCAGTCTTTGTACGTCACCGTCATCTTCTGCACAATCTTTTTAGTGTTCTTATTAGCCACTTCAACAACCCCATTCATCTTCGGTCGGTTGGGAGAAGAGTTGTGATGTTGTATCTTAAACTGCTTGCAGAGCTCGGTGATCATCTTATTGTTGAGATTTGTACCATTATTCGTAATGATCCTCTCTGGTACACCATATCGATAGATCAGATTATGCCGAATGAACCGTGCCACGACGTTCTTGGTTACAATAGCAAAGGATGCTGCTTCAACCCACTTTATAAAGTAATTAATTGCTACCAGGATGAAACGATGCCCATTGGTTGCCGTAGGTCTGATCTCACCAATCGTGTCAATGCCCCACATTGCAAAAGGCCACGGAGCTGTCAAGACGTTCAGAGGAACTGAAGGTATATGCACCTTATCAGCATAGACTTGGCACTTGTGACAGGTCCAAGAATGCTGATAACAATCGGCTTCCATTGTAGACCAATAATATCTTGCCCGAAGGATTTTCTTTGCCATGGTGTGTCCACTGGAATGTGTCCCGATAGTACCTTCATGTAACTCTACCATGATCCTTTATGCCACGTTCTTATCCACATATCACAGTAAGGTTGAATCATGGTTACGCTTGTAAAGGATGTCATTGCTGATGAAGAACTTCTCCACGAACCTCCTCAGAAACTTCTTATCATTAACAGATGCACCCTCGGGGTACTCCTGAGCTTCAAGATACCTCTTTACCTCGTGAAACCAAGGTTTATCTGTTACCTTTTCAGTCTCAATGTCGCAGCAATGTGCAGGTTCGTCCAACCTTTCAATGATAATTCGGGGAGCTTCGTTGTCCCAATTAACTTTGAACATAGAAGACATCGTAGCTAGCGCGTCCGCTAACTGATTCTCCTCTCTAGGGAAGTGTTCAAAGGTTATCTCTTCGAAATGTGGAAGCAACGTCAAAACATACTCCTTGTAAGGAATAAGATTTGGGTGTTTCGTATCCCACTCACCTTTGATCTGACTGATCACGAGAGCGGAATCTC
This sequence comes from Vicia faba, assembly GCA_948472305.1. Classification (NCBI taxonomy): domain Eukaryota; kingdom Viridiplantae; phylum Streptophyta; class Magnoliopsida; order Fabales; family Fabaceae; genus Vicia; species Vicia faba. The sequence goes on along the minus strand of OX451738.1, from coordinate 553,349,757 downwards.
CGAATACACTTAAGAACTTAATCCTTAGGTCAATAGCTGATCGAAGACCCATAATGCACGCTTCATACTCTGCCATATTGTTGGTGCAGTTGAAACATAGTCGGGCGGTAAACGGAGTGTGAGAGCCTTTAGGAGATATGATCATGGCGCCAATGCCATTGCCCAAAGCGTTTGAAGCTCCATCAAAGTACATAGACCATCGGGATCCCTCCTCAGGTCCTTCATCTGGTCCAGGTTCTTCACAGTCAGTTACTATCATGATATTGTCATTCGGGAATTCAAAGTTCATAGACTGGTAATCATCCACTGCTTGATGTGCCAAATGATCTTCCAACACACTTCCCTTGATTGCCTTTTGGGTAGTATACTGGATGTCATACTCAGTCAAGATCATCTGCCATCTTGCTATTCTTTCGGATAAGGCAGGCTTCTCGAAGATATACTTGATTGGATCCATCTTTGATATCAATAGAGTAGTGTGAGTCAGCATATACTGTCTCAGCCGGCGTGCAACCCATGCTAAAGGGCAGCAAGTTTTCTCAAGCAACGAGTATCGGGACTCGCAGTCGGTAAACTTTTTGCTAAAGTAATAAATAGCATGCTCTTTTCGGTCAGAATCGTCATGCTTCCCCAACATGCACCCCATTGAATTGTCGAGTACTATCAAGTATAAGATCAAAGGTCTCCCTTGAACTGGAGGCCTCAGAATGGGTGGCTCTTGGAGATATTCTTTGATCCTTTCGAAAGCGGCCTGGCATTCATCATTCCATCTTACCACTTGATCTTTCTTCAGTAGCTTGAAGATTGGTTCACAAGTAGCAGTCGGGTGTGAGATGAATCGGGCAATATAGTTCAAACGTCCCAGAAAGCCTCTGACTTCTTTTTCTGTTCGGGGAGCTGGCATCTCCTGTATAGCCTTCACATTTGCATGATCCACTTGAATACCTTTATCATTTATGACGAAACCCAGCAGCTTAGCAGATCTCAGCTCGAAGGTGCACTTGTTCGGGTTTAACCTCAGCTTGTACAACTTCAACCTGTCAAATAACTTCTGAAGGTGGTCAAGATGTTCTTCCTCAGTCTGGGATCTTGCAATCATGTCGTCAACGTATACCTCAATCTCATGATGGATCATGTCATGGAACAAAGCGACCATGGCGCGCTGATACGTTGCCCCAACATTTTTCAATCCGAAAGGCATGAATTTGTAGAAAAAGGTACCCTATTGAGTAACAAAGGTTGTCTTCTCTATGTCTTCGGGAGCCATTTTAATCTGATTATAACCGAAGAAACCATCTATAAAGGAGAAGACCTTATGTTGTGCGGTGTTGTAAACCAGAACGTCGATATGAGGCAGAGGGAAATCATCCTTGGGGATTTCTCTGTTCAGATCCCTATAGTCAACACACATTCGAACCTTACAATCCTTCTTCGGCACAGGAACCACGTTGGCCACCCACTACGGGTAAGAAGTAACTGCTAGAAAACCGGCGTCAAACTGCTTCATAACTTCAGCCTTGATTTTCTCAGACATCTTCGGGCGCATTTGGCGGACCTTCTGTTTTACTGGAGGACATTATTCCTTGGTAGGCAGGCGGTGAACCACAATATCAGTATCCAAACCAGGCATATCTTCATAAGACCAGGCACAGATCTCAACGTAGTCACGCAGAATCTAAATCAGCCGTTGGTTAACACTAGACTCCAGATTTGCACCGATCTTTACCTCTTTCTTGTCTACCTCTGTACCCAGATTCACTGATTCCACCGGCTCTTCATGCGGTTGTATGGACCTCTCTTCCTGAAGTAGTAGTCTAGAAAGTTTACCAGGCACTTCACAATCTTCTTCACCTTCGTCTTCGGCTAAGTTGATCGGACTTTCAAAGTCATAACTGGCAGGCAGAGTCGTTACCAGTGAGATCCAGAATGGATGTAGACCTGTATATGTGAGTGTGTGTAAAATAGCTGTTTTGCAATATATAATAAAAGAAAAACAAAAAGCACAAAATTTGAAATGCAAAAAACGTTCAATGCTATTATTAATGATATATGGAGATGACAAATATCAAGCCCTCACAAACAAAGCCACGGTGCCTCGGGTAATACATCGGGCCGTAAAGTTTAAAATTGTCTGTTACAAATTCAAAACAAAAAGTCTCATTACTGGGTAATAAAAGAATTTGGGACGTAGTCCTTTGCCGTCCAGTTGCTTAATCCTCCGTCGGTAGTTGGGTAGATCCAACTGTCAAACTCAGACTCTTCAACATCGTCTTCAATGACATTCACTCCTGAATTGTTGATAAATAGGGGAGGTCCTCCAATCCGTGCATGTCGAATAGCCCTTTGAGCTTCTGCAGTGAAACCCAAACCAAACTTATTAGTCTTATGTGCAAAATCAGGGAGTTGTCCCCAATTTGCACACCTACCTTTCTCAACAACGGTCCGGGCATCCTTTAGGGAAGCCATCTTCATTGGAGGATCTTCAGTAACAGTTTCAGTTGATGCCAGCGTCTGGGGGACTTCTTCAAAATGTTGAAACAGGGTCTCAATGAACTCCCCGTCCATTTCCACATACCGGAATGAGTTGAGGTGGCTTACCATGTACTCCTCTTCCCCTCGTACTGTAACAATTTTCCCCTTCACTGGGTACTTCAGCATCTGGTGGAGCGTAAAAGTTATGGCCCCAGCTTTGTGGATGCACGGGCGACCCAGCAAACAAGAATAAGATGGTCGAATGTCCATCACATAGAATGTAGATGCGAAAATCTGAGAACCAACCTTAACCGGAATATCCACTTCTCTGTGTACCATTCTCTTGTACCCATCAAAGGCCCTGACTACAATGTTACTCGGCTTCAGCACCAACCCTTCACAGTCTAACCGGTCTAACACCTTCTTGGGTAAAACATTCAACGAAGACCCAGCATCCACCAACACGTGAGCCAAAGTAGTGCCCCTGCACTCAATGGAGACATGCAGGGCGTCATTGTGATTCTTCCCTTTGGCAGTTAAGTCGGCGTCGAAGAAACCCAACCCGTTATCAGTAGTTAAACTCGCCACATAGTCTTTGAACTGATCAGCGGATGTTTCTTGGGGTACGTGTGCAGATTTTAGGAAAGCAATCAGAGCCTTGGCAAGGGCCTCTGAGCACAACAATAAAGATAACATGGAGATCTTTGACGGGGTTTTCCCCATCTTCTCGACTACGTTGTAGTCGCTCTTTTTGATGATCTTCAAAATTTCCTCCATCTCTTATCTAGACGCTTCAACAGTAATCTTCTTCGGTGCCTCCATCCGGGCAGGCTCACCGGTGATCCCTTTGCCCCGAGTGTCAGATGACTCGGCAACAGGGGTAAGAATTGGAACATGAACAGGAACAGTAGCAGATGTATTGGTAGGTGTAATAACAACAGGCTTCCGAACAACTGGTGGAGAGATCTCAGGGGAGAAAAGCCTTCTGCTGCGGGTGACTTTACTAGATCCAATAATATTGCTGACGTTAGTATCAACCTCTTCAGCATTCAAGTCTTGTTTAACCCCTTGATAATACACGTCAGCACTGTAGTGCCATGGGACATCTTTATCTGATGTATAGGGGATAGGCCCAGGAACAGTAATGATCAAGGGAGCGATTCTTGGAACGGATGTAATTATAACAGGCTTTCTCGAGGAAGGCTTGGAAGAATTTTTGAAAATGGTGATTATTGAAATGTCTTCAAAAGGAACCAATGGAACAACAGTTTTCTCAAATAGAATTTCTTTGTTATCCATCAGGCGTTGGACACCTGACTTCAAAAGATGGCAACCAGTAGGTAGGACGGCACACAGATGGCAACCTTCGCCACAACCCGGAAATAAACTTGCTAACGGATGGTTCTTCTTCACAGTCATCAATGGAGTAGCAATATCTTTAACAGAAACCACAAACGAGTCTTCATCTATAGCATTCACTCCATGCTTGGGCATAGGAGCAGTCATAACATTAGGCCTTTCAGGCGCTTCAAACTCAATCTCCTTAGCATCAATCAGGTCCTGCACCTTATTCTTCAAAACCCAACAGTCATTCGTATCATGCCCCGGGCTATCAGAGTGGAAAGCACAACGGGCGTTCAGATTATACATGGGCGATGTTGTATTGGGGTTCTTCGGGGCCTCCTTCGGAATCACCAAGTTGGTCTTCAATAACTGTGGAAGAATCTGAGACATGGTCATATGGAGCTGAGTGAATTGTCTTCGTGGCCTCTCGGCTCTTGGCTGATTGTTGCACTGAGGAGTAACAACAGGTCTTGATATAACCACCGCATTAACTGCTTGGCGGCGTTCAGGTTTGTTATGGTTCTTCGAGCTGTAAACAACGCTTGACTCCTTCTTAAAAGGCTTCTTCTCGGTGTTTGACGAAGCACCCTTCTGTATTTTATCGCTCTTGATACTAACCTCAATTCTTTCCCCGATCATAATCAGCTCAGTAAACCCGAACGACAAACTTCCAATCAGATGGTTGAAATACGGACCAGACACGGTCCCCAGAAACATATCTACTAACTCCCTGTCATCCAGCGGGGTTGTACTCTTCCAGCAAGGTCCCTCCATTTTTGAGCGTAGTCTTTGAAACCTTCACTTGCACCCATAGACATACCCTGAAGTTGGGTACGCGTGGGAGCGAAGTCGGCATTATATTGGTACTGCTTGTAGAAAGCAGGAACTAAGTCCTCCCAATTATGGACGCTAGCTCCTTCCAGCTGGTAAAACTATTCAAGTTGAGTCCCTGAGAGACTATCTTGAAAGAAGTGGATCCAGAGGTTCTTGTCAGCGGTGTATGGTTGGATCTTTCTAACATACGAGCGGAGGTGCAGTTTTCGGCAAGAAACCCCGTCGTATTTAGCAAAGACTGGTGCTTTAAACTTGTGGGGAATCACCACCCCAGATGAAAAACCTGTCATACCCCAAATTTTGACTTAAGATACCACCTCCCATCTGCATTGTTACATAGCAAGCGTTCACAAGCGTTTCAACCTATTTTTGCCAATTCTCGAGTTAGATTTCAAAAAATTCATAACTTCTTCAAATTTCAATTTTTTTAGTGGTTCTTTTACATATGATTCTCCTCTGCAACAACTACAACTTTTGTTTACAAGTCAAGAGGTGATTATACTTTGAAAATCCACCGAAAATAGGAACGTTAGAAATTGTTGTGAATTTAATGAAATTTAACTGATTTTGCCTGACTTTATTAAATCATGTATTTTTGAACTTTTACTCATTTTTTTCCTTATTTTATTTTCATAAAAAAAGAAAATCTTAAAAAATATTTAGTTCATGCTATTTTTATTTTATTTATGTTTTTGTTCAAAATATTCAAAATACAAAAATTAGTTTCCTTAAGTTTCATTTAATTTTTTGTCCTTGTATCATTTAAGTTAAAATTATAGTCTTTTAGATTTAATTTAGTAAAAAATCTCAACAAAAAAATAGGAATTTCACATTCTTTTATTTTATTTTTGCAAGTTCTTTATGTTAATTTAAAATTATCAAAAAATCTTACTAAATATAATTTATATATTTTGCATCACTTTATTTGAAAAACTCAAAAATTAATTAATATCTTTTATTTCACTTTTACATTTTTAGTTTAATTTTACTAACAGTTATTTTATTATTATTGTCATTAATGTTTATTATTAATATTATGAAAATATGAATATGTCAATTGAGTTTGTCTTTATGCTGCGCAAGCCATGCCAAGAATATGTCCTATATGCTGCATGCTACTACTGCCCCTAACGGTCCAAATCCTTGCTGCCTCCACAATAAAAACTGCCTCCACCACCAACAAACCTGTGCACATCTGTCCAAGAATTGCTTCAAATGGCACCCACCAAATCTGCATCAAAAAGTGCCGAAAACACGTTATTCTATTTGTTCAAACTCATCAAAATTCCCTCCCAAAACCTCATCCTTGTATCACTATATAAACAGGAATTAGGGGGCGAAAAAAAGAGAGTTCATAAAAAAGGAGGAGAGCGTTCAAAAGAGTTCACCAAGAAAAAGCAAAACTTGCAAATTCTCACCCTTGCCAAGTTGTTTCAAATTTGCAGAAACACAAATCTGTATCGAAACCTCCTCACACCACAAACTCCAAGCCTGTTTCGAACCAAGCATGAGCCTGCCCTCGTCACCAAAGGCTGTCTCAAATCAAGCATAAGCCTTCCCTCCTCACCAAAGCCTGTTTCGAATCAAGCATAAGCCTGCCCTCTTCACCAAAGCTTGTTTCGAACCAAACACAAACCCACAAACAGCAAGCCACTTTCGAAAAAAACCCACAAACTATAACATCTTTTCCTCATTCCACCATCAGCTACACCAGATTCCCTTCAAACCTCCATGGCTCACACGTTCCATTCAACAACACAGTAGCCACCATACTTTGTTTTTTTTCACTTTTACATAATTTTCGTTCCACACATCATCAAATAAGCACAAGCAGATTTTCAGACGAGCAGGAGGAATTAAAAAGCATATTATCTCATCTCTGGATTTCTCTATTATTTTCAAACAAAAGATCGAAACCATCAGACTTGCTCTGATCTTGTAAGTTTCCTTATTACTTTTTTTCCTTAAAAATCTTTTGCCATGCTTGTTATCATGATATATGCTGTGAACTAGTTGTCATTTTTTTGTTGTTGATGTTTCAATAAGTCAGAACCCCCTTCAGTTTGTTTCTCTTGCCATGAATATTCGTCACCTTGTTGATTTGTTGTTTAAATGCATGAAAGAGCCAGAAACTGTGTTGTTATTCGATTTCGATTTAGGGGAGGCGGTGTTCGAAACTAGAAACAGTGGTGTTGTTCATTCTGACTTAGGAAGAATTCGAAACCCATAGCAGTGGTGTTGTTCGTTCTGACTTAGGAAGAATTCGAAACCCATAGCAGTAGTGTTGTTCGTTCTGACTTAGGAAGAATTCGAAACCTATAGCAGTAGTGTTGTTCGTTCTGACTTAGGAAGAATTCGAAACCCATAGCAGTAGTATTGTTCGTTTTTGACTTAAGGAGAATTCGAAACCAGTAGCAGTGTGTTGTTCGTTTTGACTTAGGGAGAATTCGAAACCAGTAGCAGTGTGTTGTTCGTTTTGATTTAGGAAGAGTTCGAAACTAGAAGCAGCGTTGTTGTTCGATTTCATTTCAGAAGAGTAGGAATTCGAAAGAGGAAGCAGAGTGTTCGATTTCAATCTAGAATAGAGGGAGTTCGAAGCTAGAAGAGTAAGTGTTCGATTTTGATTTAGAGGAGAGAGAGTTCGAAGGATAGTTCGAAGAGGGAGTTCGAAAGAGAGAAAAGAAGAATTCGAAAGAGGGAGTTCGAAGAGAAAAAAAAGAGTTCGAAAGGGGCATTGTTTAATTTCGATTTTAGTCCCATGCAGGACCTTTATTTCTTTTTCATAATCCAATTAGTTAGTTTAGTTTTATAATTCATTTAAATCTTGATGTTTCGTTTGGTCAGTATGTTAGTTAATTTTGTTAGTTTTTTTTAAAACTAGTCTTTTATTGATAAGTTTATGAGTTATCTTTGAATTTATCCCCCCTCATGATGTTCCTCCCATGATACATGTTGGTTGAGTTTATTTCGATTTATTTCCATGAGTGTTTATACTTTTAGTTTAATTTTCATATTGCTTGCAAAATCCAAGGGAATTGTCTAATTTTTGTCGACTTCATGTCATAAAAAAAAACATTATGCGAATACCCTCATTTCATTAAAAACTTAAGATAATTTTCCCAAATATTCAATTTTTCAAAACTCACACCTTTTAAGTCAAAACTTTGACATTAGGTCGTCGTATCTTCAAAAACCCGTCCATACCCATTTTTTGGCCAAAATAATTTATTTTTAATCAAACAAACATTTTAATAAACAGATATTTCAAAAGGTTCCTATAGAATACTATAGATACATTGGGTGCTAATACCTTCCCATTGTATAACCAACCCCCGAACCTTAGACCTCTTTTCAACAAGCCTTGTATTTTCATTACTTTTAATGTATTATTTTACATTGCATCTTTTAGGGTTTTATTTCGCTCTTTTCCCTTTTCCCTTGGAAATAATAAAGCGCGGTGGCGACTCTTGCTTTTTGTGAGACGAATTAATTAATAGTTCGATCTCCGATGTACCTCGCTACATTTTTTATCGCTACAGAATTGGCGACTCTGCTGGGGAAAGATTGACCTCTTGCTGGTCCATCCCTAAGTGGGTTAAGCCTAGTTTGTTTTATCTATTTTATTATTATTTGATTTGTTTGATTATGTGTTTATATTGGGGTTGTTTGGGTTTTTGCAAAGGACGAATCCTATACCCGGATTAAGTTACACTTAAGGATAGGACGAGCAGTATAGTCATGTTAACTTTGAGGGAGTAATCCCGAAGAAGGAGGCATGAAATCCCCCACTCAATGGAAGGCCCTTTTGAACGTAATATTTGTTTACCGAGTAATCGGGAAGACATTATTATCTTCGACCTGGGAGCCAGAGAAATTGAGAACCATAGAACCCTAACCTAACTTGGCCTTTTAGGTGTAGCGCGGAAATTATAACGGAGTAATCCGGAAGTAATTGTCACGCGATGTTACGCTCAGACGAGTTTCTCTTGAGAATATTGCTAATTATTAAGTAATCAAGACGTTGTAATATCCGAAAGAGGGATGTAGACTCTGGGAACTCTTAGAACCTTGTATTTCAGGTGTGATTAAACCATTAGTACATACCTTGGGGTGGGCTTTATCCCTTGACTCCATGCACAAACGTTGAACCTTTGAACCCTATGTTTGTGAACTTGTGTGTAATTGTTGCATTATCATTCATCCATGCATCCATCATCATTTTTTTTGTAAAAAACTTGTTTTTCAAGGAACTTAAGAATTATTTTTGCAAAAATCTTAGGTACTGTTATTATGGAGTTTGGAAGAAGAAACACTCGAAGTTTTAGTTTTAAGGAGCCCGAGATCGAAGAACTGAAGAGTTTGATCCCTAAGATCGAGAACCCGATGGAGTTTCAGAAGAAATATGGGTCCCTTATACCTCTCATGAAGCGCAAGATGAAGGAAGGCATCCTTAATACTCTGGTCCAATTCTACGATCCTTTGTACAGATGCTTCACCTTTCCGGATTACCAGTTGATGCCCACCTTAGAAGAGTACTCCTACATACTTGGTTTGCCGATCACCGACTGTGTTCCTTTTTCTGGCTTAGAAGAGGAACCCAAATCTCACGAGATAGCGACCATCACCCACTTGAAGAAGTCGAAGATAGAGGAGAACATGACTACCAAATGGGGAATCCGAGGCTTACCTGCGCAGTTTTTGTTGAAGAAAGCTCATTATTTTGCTGAGACAAAAGATACTATTGCCTTCGAAGACGTTTTGGCTTTGCTTGCTTATGGCCTTTTCTTGTTTCCTAATGTTGATAAGTTTGTAGATATCAACGCCATCAGAATTTTCTTGATTGGAAATCCAGTCCCTACGCTGCTAGGAGATACCTACTACTCCATACATCTTCGAAACTCTTATCAAGGAGGGATGATTGTTTGTTGTGCACCGTTGCTATATCAGTGGTATGTTTCTCATCTGCCTAGGTCTGATGACTACTGGGATCTCGAGAAGGAGCCGCGATGGGCGCCAAAAATTAAGGCTCTCACTCATTTCGACATTGATTGGTATAATCGAGTTTACTATAACGTGAAGATCATCAATAGTTTTGGTGCTTTTCCTAACGTACCTCTTCTTGGTACGAAAGGTGGAATTAACTATAATCCTGTTCTCGCGCGCCGTCAGTTTGGATACCCGATGAGGGACAAGCCGAACAACATTCATGTGAGTGGCTTCTTTGTACAAGAAGGACAAGATCATCGGGCAGCTAAGAAGGAGATTGAAGGAGCTTGGCGCCACATCCATAGGAAAGGGAGAGACATGTTAGGACATAGAGGTGATGTTTCTTTGGAGCCTTACCTACATTGGGTCCGTGCTAGGGCTTGTGCTCTCAGGATGCCCTATAAACCTGAGAAACCTTTGTTCCCTACTGTTGCATCGTCATCTATTGATATTCCTATCGAGAACATGGGAGAATACCAAGGAAGTCTGGCTAGGATGAAGTCTAAGAGAGATGCTTGGAAAGAAAAGTATACTATGTCGGAATATGAGAATCGGGTCCTGAATCGATAGCTAAAGGAAAAGGAGGATTTGTTATTCATTCAAGACGGCTGGTTCATTGATCATGATGAGAAGCTTCGTCAAAAGGATGCTTTACTGAAGAAATATGCTAGTGAAAGGAAGAGAAAGAAGGAAGATTCAGTAAGTGTTGCTCTTGTTCCTAATCCACAAAAGGAAATTATTGATCGACTAGTAGCTGAGAAGAAAGAGATGGAAGACTCTTATGAAGAGAAGATCAGGAAGCTCCAGTTACAGTTGGCATTTGGTCCCTCATCTGATGATTCTGAGTGATCTTTGGCTCTTAGTTTTATATTATTGTTGTCATTTTGTAAAATTCTGTAAAAGGACTTCATGTTCCAAAGTTGTAATTTACTGCTTTTATTATGGGCTTCATGTTCCAAAGTTGTAATTTATTGCTTTTTATTTTTGGGTTGTTATCCCAAGTTTTAATTTATTGTTTTGTTGTTTCAAAATTGTAAGCTGTAATTTATCGTTTTCGATTAATGAAAAGAGTTTTTGTTGTTCCAAATTCCTCTACCATTGATGTGTGCGAAATTATCGAAGTTCCTTGAAAAAAAATATCAAAATGAACGATCATCTGCATCGCATATCATGCATCATCCAACATTCCACTTCACAGGTTTTCTAGAGTCTTATCCTTGTTTCTTTTTTTCCACTCTGATAGATTGTTAAGTTGTCTCATCAATACGATACTCGAACCAACCGTCAGAGGAAGATGGAAGATCTAGAACAGGAAAACCACGAGCTTCGTGAGGAGGTCGCTACCCTTCGTGTCGGTATGGAGAAACTAACTGCGCAGGTGGAGAGTTTGATGGCTGCTCAGAATCAGCCATCGACTGCAGCTGCTGAGATTCAGACTTCGACTACAGTGGTTTCTGAGATTGTCACTGTTCCAACATCTGTGACTCAAATCAACTCGCCGCTTCAACATCAGATGCCAAAAGGTTTTCCGTAGGGAATGCCTTATAACTTTGTGCCAGAAGGGTATCAACCTTTCGTACAGCCTTTGGTCCAGCCTGCTGTGTCTTTCCTTCAACCGGAGACAACTGCCGTGCCGCCTGTAAACCCGTCTGTGGCACCTCTCCCTCGACCGGTGATGACGACGGTCGCTCCTGTGATTCATTTTATGCCATACATGAATGAACCTGCCTATCCTGCCGAGCCTGCTGAAAGTCTGGGTCTTTTTGATAGAATGGAAGAATTTCAAGACCAGTTCCAAGAAATGCAGAGGGAGATCAGAGCGTTGAAGGGGAAATATTTGTTTGGAAAGAATGCTCATGATATGTGCTTAGTTCCAAATGTCAAGATTCCAGCCAAATTCAAAGTGCCAGACTTTGAGAGGTATAAAGGTGATTCGTGTCCACGGAGTCATTTGACTATGTACGTGAGAAAGATGTCTACATATTCTGAGGATCATGACTTGCTAATTCACTCTTTTCAAGACAGTCTGACTGGTGCAGCTCTAAAGTGGTATATGGGTTTGGACAACACTCGGATCCGTAACTTCAATGATCTTAGCGAAGCTTTTGTTCACCAGTATAAGTACAACGTCGACATGGCGCCAGACAGAGATCAACTCCGGGCGATGTCCCAGAGAGACAGAGAGTCCTTTAAGGAATACGCCCAGAGGTGGCGCGAAATTGCTGCTCAGATCCATCCCCCTCTTGAGGAGAAAGAAATGACAAAGATATTCTTGAAGACTTTAGGTTCCTTTTATTACGAAAGAATGATTGCCAGCGCACCCAGTGACTTCACCGAGATGGTAAGTATGGGCATGCGGTTGGAAGAAGGGATTCGTGAAGGAGGTTTGGTTAAAGAAGGAAGTCTGTTTAGCAGTAGCAAGAGGTTTGGAAGTGCTTTCCCTAAAAGAAAAGAATAGGATGTCAGCATAATCTTCCCCGGGAGACCGAGAAGAGGTTACTCACATGTTGCGGAAGTCACTCCGCTGTCCGCCCAACATTGGTGACCCCAACTCATCAAACCCCACCAACTCAGCAACGGCCATTTCAACAGCAGCCTCGACAACAGGCTTATCAGTTTAATAACCAGAATCGTTCACCAAGGAAACCGCATTTTGATGCCATTCCTATGACTTATACTGAATTGTTCCATGCTCTTATCAGAAAGAACCTCATAACGACGAAGCCTCCTCCTGTCGCACCGAATAGTACTTCACCGTGGTACAAGGCGGACCAGTTTTGTGAGTATCATCAAGGGTCGCTAGGGCACAACCTTGAAAATTGCTTTGCTCTGAAGGCGAATGTGTAAAGATTAATTAAGAATGGTATCTTGTCTTTCAAGGATGTTAACCAGAATGTTAGAGATAATCCTTTGCCTCGACATGGGTCAGCATCAATGAATATGGTGGAAGGTTGTCCGGGAAAGTTTCGAGTTTATCAAGTTGAACACATAAGAGATTCGTTGATCAGGTTACATCAGAGCTTAAGAAGACTTGCCATTTTTAGGCATCAGCATGATTATGATATTTGTGAATTTTGTTCAAGAGAAGTTGATTGCCCTATCGTGAAGGAGGACATTCAGAAATTGTTAGACCAGAGGGTTATCACCATTACACATGACAGGGATCCGGTGGATGAAGTGAATGTTATAATACCACAATTCAACTTGCCTGAACCGGTAGAGATCGTTTACGATAGTCAGACTGCACCTGTTGCTCCTTTGATTATTTATCCACCTGGTCATGTGCCTTACAGCTCAGACCAAGCTATACCGTATAAGTATAATTCCATAATGATTGAGAATGGGGTAGAAGTCCCTATACCAATAAGGCCATCTTTTGTTAACATCGCTGATGTGAATAGAGTTACGAGAAGCGGACGTGTCTTTGCAGCAACACCTTTGAAGAGGCCAGAAGTTCAAGTCAGGAGGCCCATACCGAAAGAAATTCCAGTGAGAAATGTTGAACCCAGGGTTGAGGTAGGCCGGTCCAATGAACCTATCCCACACCCCGATGATGATGAGATTCTGAAGCTTATCAAGAGAAGTGAATACAAGATTGTGGACCAACTTTTTCAAACTCCTTCCAAGATTTCTTTGCTTGCTTTACTGAAATATTTTGGTGGCTATAGAGAAGCTTTGATGAAGGTCTTGGACCAGGCATTCGTGGATCATGATGTGACGGTTGACCAGTTTAATGGAATTGTGGGAAATATTACTTCGTGTAACAATCTTGGTTTCAGTGATGAAGAGCTTCCAAAGGAGGGAAGGAACCATAATATGGCTTTGCATATCTCAATAAGTTGTGGAAATGATACTTTATCAAGTGTGCTAGTAGATACAGGCTCGTCATTAAATGTCATGCCCAAAACTACATTATCTCGACTTTCATATCAAGGTGCTCCCATGAGACCTAGTGGGGTAATTGTCAAAGCGTTTGATGGTTCTAGGAAGACTGTCATTGGTGAAGTGGATCTTCCTATAGTAATTGGTCCTTTTACCTTTCAGATCACTTTTCAAGTAATGGATATTCGTGCCGCCTACAGTTGCCTATTGGGTCGTCCATGGATCCATGATGCAGGGGCAGTCACTTCCACACTCCATCAGAGATTGAAGTTTGTAAGGCATGGAAAGCTGGTAATGATTGGTGGAGAGCAGGCTATGGTGGTAAGCCATTTGCCATCTTTCTCTTTTATTGATGTTGATGAGGACGTTGGAACCCAATTCCAAGCTCTTTCTGTTGCTAATAATGAAGTGAAGAAGCAAGGGACATCTATTTCTTCTTTTGAGGATGCGCGACGAGTGGTTGAAAGTGGTTTGGCTGAAGGTTGGGGCCAGGTGTTGACTTTGCCTGAGAACAAGTCTGGAGAAGGTCTTGGTTTTCATCCCGTGTCTACAAGAGTCAAGCAGGAAACAGTTACCCGTCCGATACAAGAGGTTTTCCGAAGTGCAGGTTTTATCCATCCAACTCCTCCTGAGGTTGATGCTATAATAGAAGATGATTCTGAAGAGGATTTACCCGACTTTGTAACGCATGGAGTGGTTTGCCAGAACTTGATTGTTGTTGATGTTCCTGTTGTGATGCACATTTCTGAGTAATTTTTTGTTATTTTTGAAAAAAAACTTTCGCTCTGCCCAAGGCGAAAAGTATTTGTGTCGGGCTATGTTAAAAATAAATCCTTTTGCTCTGCCCAAGGCAAAAGAGAAAATGTCTGAGCTCTTTGTTTCAAGTATTGCCAATCATGAATAAAAATGTTATTTTATCCACTACTGTTTTATTTTTCACTTTTTCTAGGAAATAGTAATGAAAATTAATTGGTAGTAATAGGAAAATATAATGACCTTCTGTTTTATTCGTACAACATTCATATTAATCGATTTCTAAAATAAAGCATAATCGTATGTGCAGATTAATCCCTGACTTAACCATTGAAAACAATGATCCTATGCCCCCTCCCAACTTTGAATTCCCTGTGTTCGGAGCCGGGGAAGAAGATAATGAAGAGATCCCTGATGAAATTTCCCGTTTACTTGAGCACGATGAAAAGATTATTCAGCCGTTTGAAGAGCCTATAGAGATGATCAATTTGGGTGATGAAGAAGATAGAAAGGAAGTTAAGGTCGGAGCATTGCTTATCCTAGAGGTCAAAGAGAAAATGTTGGAGCTTCTCAGAGAGTATGTTGATGTGTTTGCTTGGTCCTACCAAGATATGCCAGGTTTGGATAACAATATTGTGGAGCATCGTTTGCCGTTGAGACCTGAATGCCCGCCGATTAAGCAGAAGTTGAGAAGGACTCGTCCCGATATGGCCGACAAGATCAAAGAAGAAGTTCAGAAGCAAATCAATGCAGGTTTCCTTGTTACATCGTTCTATCCTCAATGGTTAGCCAATATAGTGCATGTTGCTAAGAAAGATGGCAAAGTTCGGATGTGTGTAGATTACAGAGATCTGAATAAAGCTAGCCCAAAGGATGATTTTCCTTTACTGCACATTGATGTATTGGTCGACAGTACTGAAAAGTTCTAGGTCTTTTCTTTCATGGATGGTTTCTCTGGTTATAATCAAATCAAGATGGCACCAGAAGATATGGAGAAGACGGTGTTCATTACACCTTGGGGAACATTTTGTTATCGTGTTATGCCGTTTGGTTTGAAGAATGCTGGTGCAACGTACCAAAGGGCCATGACTGCTTTGTTCCATGATATGATGCATAAGGAGATAGAAGTGTATGTAGATGACATGATTGCCAAATCGCAAACTAAAGAGGATCATTTGGAACATTTATTGAAGTTATTCCAACGTTTGAGAAAGTATAAACTCCGTCTGAATCCCAACAAGTGCACTTTTGGTGTTCGTTCTGGAAGACTTTTGGGTTTCATTGTCAGTCAGAAAGGTATTGAAGTAGATCCTGATAAAGTCAAAGCTATTCGGGAAATGCCCGCATCCAAGACAGAAAAACAAGTAAGAGGATTCATTGGGAGACTGAACTATATTTCTAGATTTATATCTCATATGACTGCTACCTGCGGGCCGATTTTCAAGCTTCTCTGAAAGAACCAAGGATGTGTGTGGACAGAAGATTGTCAGAGATCTTTTGATAGCATCAAGGAATATTTACTTGAACCTCCTATTTTGATTCCTCCAGTGGAAGGAAGACCTTTGATTATGTACCTGACGATATTGGAAGATTCCATGGGATGTGTGCTTGGTCAATAAGATGAGACTGGAAGAAAGGAACATGCCATATATTACCTGAGTAAGAAATTCACAGACTGTGAGTCTCAATACTCAATGCTTGAGAAAACCTGTTGTGCTTTAGCTTGGGCTGCTCGCCGACTGCGCCAGTATATGATTAACCACACCACTTGGTTGATCTCCAAAATGGATCCGATCAAGTATATCTTTGAGAAGCCCGCCTTATCTGGAAGAATAGCCTGTTGGCAGATGTTGTTATCTAAATATGACATTGAGTATCACACTCAGAAAGCAATCAAAGGGAGTATTTTAGCCGACCATTTGGCTCACCAACCAATTGACGATTATCAATCCATCAGGTTTGACTTCCCAGATGAAGATGTTATGTACTTGAAAGCTAAAGATTGTGAAGAGTCGTTACCTGAGGAAGGACCTGATCCCAAATCCCGTTGGGGTTTGATATTTGACGGAGCTGTGAATTCTTATGGAAATGGAATTGGGGCAATCATCGTCACTCCCCGAGGTACTCATATCCCGTTCACGGCGAGATTAAAGTTCGACTGTACGAACAACATGGCTGAATATGAGGCATGTATTATGGGTCTCGAAGAAGCAGTGGATCTATGGATTAAGATTCTTGATATTTACGGAGACTCGGCGTTGGTAATTAATCAAATCAAAGGAGAATGGGAGACTCGTCATCCTGGTTTTATTCCTTACAGAGATTATGCTAGAAGATTGTTAACCTTCTTCAACAAAGTAGAGTTACATCATATCCCTAGAGATGAAAACCAAATGGCTGATGCTTTAGCTACTTTGTCTTCAATGTTTCAAGTGAATGGTTGGAATGATGTTCCTATAATCAGAGTTATGTGCCTCGATAGACCTGCTCATGTGTTCTCAGTAGAAGAGGTCACTGACGACAAACCATGGTTCTATGACATTAAACGTGTTCTTCAGACTCAAGAGTACCCGCCTGGGGCATCCCATAAAGATAAGAAGATGTTGAGGAGATTGGCAAGTAGTTTCTTCCTCAATGAAGAAGTGTTGTATAAGAGGAATTACGACATGGTCTTACTCAGATGTGTAGACAGACACGAAGCAGACATGCTGATGCAAGAAGTACATGAAGGATCCTTTGGCACTCATGCCAACGGACATGCAATGGCTAGAAGGATGTTGAGAGCTGGTTACTATTGGATGACAATGGAATCTGATTGCTGCAAATATGTGAAGAAATGTCATAAATGCCAGATTTATGCGGACAAGATACATGTGCCACCAACCCTCCTCAATGTTATCTCTTCACCTTGGCCTTTCTCTATGTGGGGCATTGACATTATTGGAATGATTGAACCCAAGGCTTCAAATGGTCATCGTTTCATCTTGGTAGTGATCGATTATTTTACTAAGTGGGTGGAAGCAGCATCTTATGCTAATGTGACCAGACAGGTGGTAGTCAGATTTATCAAGAATCAGATCATTTGTCGATACGGCATCCTGAACAAGATCATCACTGATAATGGTTCGAATTTGAATAACAAGATGATGAAAGAGTTTTGTGAAGAATTCAAGATCGAACACCATAATTCTTCTCCTTACAGGCCGAAGATGAATGGAGTTGTTGAAGCTGCTAACAAGAACATTAAAAAGATTGTCCAGAAGATGGTGGTAACTTATAAAGATTGGCATGAAATGCTTCCGTTTGCTTTACATGGATACCGTACTTAAGTTCGAACTTCAACAGGTGCAACCCCATTTTCCCTAGTTTATGGTATGGAAGCAGTACTCCCCATGGAGGTTGAGATTCCGTCTATGAGAGTGTTGATGGAAGCCAAACTTTATGAGGCTGAATGGTGTCAAAGTAGATATGATCAGTTGAATTTAATTGAAGAAAAGAGATTGACAGCGTTGTGTCACGGTCAATTATATCAGCAGATAATGAAGAAGGCTTTTGATAAGAAGGTTCGACCACGCGAGTTCAGAGAAGGTGACCTTGTGCTCAAGAAGATATTATCTTTTCAACCTGATTCTAGGGGCAAGTGGGCTCCGAATTATGAAGGACCGTATGTCGTTAAGAAGGTTTTCTCTGGAGGTGCCATGATTCTCACGAATATGGATGGTGAAGAGCTCCCGCATTCCGTGAACGCCGATGCAGTCAAGAAGTGTTTCGCCTAGTTTTGAGTTGACAGTTTGCTAAGTTGAAAACCCGAAGGGGCGGCTTAGGCAAGCTTTTGGTCAGACCGGTTGTGGCATTTGAGCACATTTCGGAATTCGAAGTTGTTAGGGAGAATAGTGATCATTGTTTTTGTGTAACCCTTTCTTTCATATACTATTTCCCAAACTTTTGTAAACCGTTGGAGTTGCATTGTTAGCGAACTACCATCTTATTAATGAAATTTGAGCATTTACCTTTTGTGGGCAAAATTTTAATTTTTACGGCAATATTTGAAACAAAGTTATTTAAAATATTCTTATTTAAAAAAAAATGTGTCGTACTGTAAGGAATATTAACAGTTGTTCCGAGGATGGTCAAGCCATGAAATGCAAAACAATACAGTAATTTATCCTTGCATGATGAACATGTTTTCTTTCAAAATCTTCACGAGGTGTTGGTTGTGTAAACTTTTGTTTCTAGTGGTACTAAGTTTGGTGACTCCCCAGTTTTTCCAGTTAAGCGTTGTTTCGATTTGAGCAGATTTATGAAGTGTGGTACGCTTTATCTCATGCCAGTGGTCTATTGGTGTTATAAGATTGGATTTGAATACCTTTCTCCCGGAAGATTTGAGCCTTGTAGCGTGATACGCTCTGACGTTGCTTTGTGGTTCCAATTCCAGTTATTTTTCGTCTCTTTAAGATTGGCCGAGTATCTATTATTCTGTGATGTCTTATTGTCTTCAAGATATTTCGTCTGCCTGTTTTGTTAGCATAACATTCATTCATTCATTCACACTTATATCATGCATGCATATTCACACTTGTCGTTGATTTTGGGTCGTATACCTTGTTTATGTTTATTAGGACAATGTACATGCTCTATCCAGGTAGAATGTTAGCTTAGGTAGAAAATGTGCTTCCTTTCTAAATTTCCCAACTGAGCTAATCGTCGTGGATGATTTTTCTTGGTTTAGCCTTCCTTGTCCATTTCTGGATAGGATGAATCCCCAATCGAGTTATTTTCTCATTGGGTGGAGTCTTGTTTGACTGTTTCCTCTCTAGTTTATTCCCGGAGGGAGTTGTCGTCTATTGCATAGGCTATCTCGGGATTTTCTCCAAGCTAGGCAACATGAACGAATGGTGCATTTATTTTGCACATTCAAGTATTTGATCTCCTCGGGGGATTGATTCATGGTTCTCTTTGACGAAGATTTTATTCTCTGACAGTGTCATCGCAATTTTCTTGAGTTATTCTTCGGAAAACGACAAGCGGCAACTCTTCATGAGCAACTTGTACGTTATTTTTTATTCGGAAAACGGCAAGCGGCATCTCTTCATGAGCAACTTGTGCGTTAGTATTTTTGGAAAACGACAAGCGGCAGCTCTTCATGAGCAACTTGTACGTTATTTTTTCTTCGAAAAATGACAAGCGGAAGCTCTTCATGAGCAACTTGTACGTTATTATCTTTGGAAGACAGCAAGTGGTAGCTTCTTTATTTGAGCAGCTTGTATGTCATTGTTTTTTGGAAGACAGCAAGTGGCAGCTTCTTTATTTGAGCAGCTTGTATGTTATTGGTATTTCTTGGAAGACAGCAAGTGGCAACTTCTTTATTTGAGCAGCTTGTATATTACTGTTTTTTGGAGGATCGCAAGTGGAAGCTTCTTTATTTGAGCAGCTTGTATGTCATATTATTTTTGGAAGACATCAAGTGGCAGCTTCTTTATTTGAGTAGCTTGTATGTCATAGCATCTTTGAACGATAGCAAGTGGCAGCGTCTTTATTTGAGCAACTTGTATATCTACAACCATATTATTATTTCAGCATTAATTGGTATCTCTCCGGAAATCTCACAGAGAAGTTATTATGAATCTTTACCTTCAGAAGTCGGTAATCCATTATCAGCAAATTCGATACATCTTTCGTCTATCTTCGACCTTGAGTTGGGAACTCACTGTTATTTTTTGGGTCAATAATTTGTTTTGTGGCCTATGCAAGATGCCTTCTTTGTTAGGTTCAGAGGTCGTTTTCTCTCAAATTTCATTCGCCGTCAAGAATCTATCATTTGAGATCGATGGCTCATTTTCCCCAGTAGTGTATAATCTATGTTCCTGTGGTTTGTTGGTGTTTAGTCTCTCCAGCATTATCTTGTCTCATACAATATCATTCTCTGTGAATTTAAATACTACATTCATAATCACAAACATAATGGCGGAATCTTAGGACAAAATTTGCGTATTATGTATTTAAGTACCTTCAATCTCGTCGAGACGAAGATTTTAATCTTCATATCTCCGGATAGAAGAAACTTAAATAGGGGCAGCTGTCATGCCCCAAATTTTGACCTAAGATACCACCTCCCATCTGCATTGTTACATAGCAAGCGTTCACAAGCGTTTCAACCTATTTTTGCCAATTCTCGAGTTAGATTTCAAAAAATTCATAACTTCTTCAAATTTCAATTTTTTTGTGGTTCTTTTACATATTATTCTCCTCTGCAACAATTACAACTTTTCTTTACAAGTCAAAAGATGATTATACTTTGAAAATCCACCGAAAATAGGAACGTTAGAAATTGTTGTGAATTTAATGAAATTTAACTGATTTTGCCTGACTTTATTAAATCATGTATTTTTTCACTTTTACTCATTTTTTTTCCTTATTTTATTTTCATAAAAAAAAGAAAATCTTAAAAAATATTTAGTTCATGCTATTTTTATTTTATTTATGTTTTTGTTCAAAATATTCAAAATACAAAAAATAGTTTCCTTAAGTTTCATTTAAGTTTTTGTCCTTCTATCATTTAAGTTAAAATTATAGTCTTTTAGATTTAATTTAGTAAAAAATCTCAAAAAAAAAAAATAGTAATTTCACATTCTTTTATTTTATTTTTGCAAGTTCTTTATGTTAATTTAAAATTATCAAAAAATCTTAGTTAAATATAATTTATATATTTTGCATCACTTTATTTGAAAAACTCAAAAATTAATTAATATCTTTTATTTCACTTTTTAATTTTTAGTTTAATTTTACTAACAGTTATTTTATTATTATTGTCATTAATGTTTATTATTAATATTATGAAAATATGAATATGTCAATTGAGTTTGTCTTTATGTTGCGCAAGCCATGCCAAGAATATGTCATATATGCTGCATGCTACTACTGCCCCTAACGGTCCAAATCCATGCTGCCTCCACAACAAAAACTGCCTCCACCACCAACAAACTTGTGCACATCTGTCCAAGAATTGCTTCAAATGGCACCCACCAAATCTGCATCCAAAAGTGCTGAAAACAGGTTATTCTATTTGTTCAAACTCATCAAAATTCCCTCCCAAATCCTCATCCTTGTATCACTATATAAACAGGCATTAGGGGGCGAAAAAAAGAGAGTTCATAAAAAAGGAGCAGAGCGTTCAAAAAGAGTTCACCAAGAAAAAGCAAAACTTGCAAATTCTCACCCTTGCCAAGCTGTTTCGAATTTGCAGAAACACAAATCTGTATCGAAACCTCCTCACACCACAAACTCCAAGCCTGTTTCGAACCAAGCATGAGCCTGCCCTCCTCACCAAAGCCTGTCTCGAATCAAGCATAAGTCTGCCCTCCTCACCAAAGCCTATTTCGAATCAAGCATAAGCCTGCCCTCTTCACCAAAGCTTGTTTCGAACCAAACACAAACCCACAAACAGGAAGCCACTTTCAAAAAAAAAACCACAAACTATAACATTTTTTCCTCATTCCACCATCAACTACACCAGTTTCCCTTCAAACCTCCATGGCTTACACGTTCCGTTCAACAACACAGTAGCCACCATACTTTGTTTTTTTTTCACTTTTACTTAATTTTCGTTCCACACATCATCAAATAAGCACAAGCATATTTTCAGACGAGCAGGAGGAATTAAAAAGCATATTATCTCATCTCTGGATTTCTCTATTATTGTCAAACAAAAGATCGAAACCATTAGACTTGCTCTGATCTTGTAAGTTTCCTTATTACTTATTTTCCTTAAAAATTTGTTGCCATGCTTGTTATCATGATATATGCTGTGAACTGGTTGTCATTTTTTTGTTGTTGATGTTTCAATAAGTCAGAACCCCCTTCAGTTTGTTTCTCTTGCCATGAATATTTGTCACCTTGTTGATTTGTTGTTTAAATGCATGAAAGGGCCATAAATTGTGTTCTTATTCGATTTCGATTTAGGGGAGGCGGTGTTCGAAACTAGAAACAGTTGTGTTGTTCGTTCTGACTTAGGAAGAATTCGAAACCCATAGCAGTGGTGTTGCTCGTTCTGACTTAGGAAGAATTCGAAACCCATAGCAGTAGTGTTGTTCGTTCTGACTTAGGAAGAATTTGAAACCCATAGCAGTAGTGTTGTTCGTTCTGACTTAGGAAGAATTCGAAACCCATAGTAGTAGTATTGTTTGTTTTTGACTTAGGGAGAATTCGAAACCAGTAGCAGTGTGTTATTCGTTTTGACTAGGGGAGAATTCGAAACCAGTAGCAGTGTGTTGTTCGTTTTGATTTAGGAAGAGTTCGAAACTAGAAGCAACGTTGTTGTTCGATTTCGTTTCAGAAGAGTAGGAATTCGAAAGAGGGAGCAGAGTGTTCGATTTCAATCTAGAATAGAGGGAGTTCGAAGCTAGAAGAGTAAGTGTTCGATTTCGATTTAGAGGAGAGAGAGTTCGAAGGATAGTTCGAAGAGGGAGTTCGAAAGAGCGAAAAGCAGAATTCGAAAGAGGGAGTTCAAAGAGAAAAAAAAAGAGTTTGAAAGGGGCATTGTTCGATTTCGATTTTAGTCCCATGCAGGACCTTTATTTCTTTTTCATAATCCAATTAGTTAGTTTAGTTTTATAATTCATTTAAATCTTGATATTTCGTTTGGTCAGTATGTTTGTTAATTTTGTTAGTTTTTTTTTTAAAACTAGTCTTTTATTGATAAGTTTATAAGTTATCTTTGAATTTATCCCCCCTCATGATGTTCCTCCCATGATACATGTTGGTTGAGTTTATTTCGATTTAATTCCATGAGTGTTTATACTTTTGGTTTAATTTTCATATTGCTTGCAAAATCCAAGGGAATTGTCTAATTTTTGTCGACTTCATGTCATCAAAAAAAACATTGTGCGAATACCCTCATTTCATTAAAAACTTAAGATAATTTTCCCAAATATTCAATTTTTCAAAACTCACACCTTTTAAGTCAAAACTTCGACATTAGGTCGTCGTATCTTCAAAAACTCGTCCATACCCATTTTTTGGCCAAAACAATTTATTTTTAATCAAACAAACATTTTAATAAACAGATATTTCAAAAGGTTCCTATAGAATAATATAGATACATTGGGTGCTAATACCTTCCCATTGTATAACCAACCCCCGAACCTTAGACCCCTATTCAACAAGCCTTGTATTTTCATTACTTTTAAAGTATTATTTTACATTGCATCTTTTAGGGTTTTATTTCTCTCTTTTCCCTTTTCCCTTGGAAATAATAAAGCGCGGTGGCGACTCATGCTTTTTGTGAGACGAATTAATTAATAGTTCGATCTCCGATGTACACCACTACATTTTTTATCGCTACAAAACCTAAATCTCCGAATTCTAGCCCAGGCACTTTTTGGACCTCCATTGCGCTTAACCGGTCTTCCAGTTGCTTATACATGTCCTCAGTCGGAGGATACTGGTCTTCATCAATGTCAGTCTCATTGTCAGAAACCACAGGGCTAGGAGCCCTCCTTTCTTCCTGATCCTCTCCCCCTCCAGGTGAGTGAGATAAATCAACATCATCCCGTAAATTGTTTCCAAATTGTGACCCATGTTCAGTAGGACCGTCTTCTTCTTCTTCTTATCCTTCAAGATAAGAGTCTTCAGATCTTGCTGACCCTTGGCCAAGTTCATAAACATTTCCTGGAACTGGGCGTTTTGAGCTTGCAGAGCCTTGATGGCTTGATCAGTGGATGTTTCATAAGACATGATGTGCTGAAATAAAGAGAGAAGAAGATGAGAAACATGTAAGGGTACCTGTAATGAGGTGCATGGGAATGATATGTGTATGATATGATTTCAAAGACTTTAGGGATTCAAATTCGTAAACCAAAATGAAACACACTTTTATTAGATAAAATTTGAATTCAATGTTCAACAGATGCCCTTAAGGCGTTACAAAAAGAAAAACTGAAAGGTAAATCAAAACTAGAAATAGCAAACGACATCAGCGCTCCCATGGTCGTTTCCCGTTGGTGCTGACATAGTCGTTGAGGATCTGCTCGTTCTCCAGTTGCCTTGTCAGCTTCAGAATCTTCCGCTCTTGCTCGTGATACTTTTCTCTGTAAGTATCTCGTTCTTCCCTTAGTTGGATCCAGGACCTCTTTAATTCCCCAATGTTAGTAGGCATGTATGGGTGAAGGATGGTAGGAGGAACCCCTTCTTCATCAGCAAGTTCAACAATTACAGGTAAGACAGCTTCGTAGGGCATCCCTAGCTTCTGAGCACGTGTACGAACCCACCGGAGATATGGTTCCATCGGAAGAGAAGTCTTCACGCCTAGGTCATGCGAATCAGACCTGTGCACCCTATCCCAGGCTCGTATGAATCTGCGGCGATGCTCATCATTATCCCCTTGGAAGTCAAAGACAATGCTCGGAAGTAGCAACTCATGAGGCCCGTCCCTCCTAGCTCGCCCAAACTTTCGTAAGGCCAAACAAGGATTATAGGTGATCCCTTCATTGATTCCTAGCAGTGGAACATTGGGGTATTCCCCACAGCGATCAATAATAGTTATGTCTTCCATGTCTTTAGTAGTCCAGATGATGTCTGTGTGAGCAAGGGACATAATCCTGTAGGCCCAACCCATGCCTTCCTTGTTCTTTAAAACTGATTTGGGGAGATGAGAAATAAACCACCTCGCCAGCAATGGTGCACAACACATAAGGGTTCCCCGTTTCCGAGCAGTACGGGCTTATATGGTATGCAGAATATCCCCCAAGAGAGTGGGAACTGGATTACGGGACATGAAAATCTTCATCGCATTCACGTCGACAAAGGAATCTGAGTTTGGAAACAGAACTAGACCATAAATAAGAAGATCTAGGATGTCCTCGAACTCATGAAAGTCTAAACTGTCCCAAAACTGATTAGCCCGACCAACCAAGAACTTAGTCAAGAAGCCTTTTGTCCCACTCCGAGTTTCCCAATTAGACATTACTTCAGCCTTTGTCAGATGGAGGGCTGAAGAAATCTCTTTCGGCCTAAGGAATTTCTCCCAACCTGTAAATGGGGTCTGCTCTAGAATGGAAATGCCGAGTAGATCAGAGAACTCTTCCAAGGTAGGCACCAACTGGTAGTCCGGAAAAGTAAAGCAGTGGTACAATGGATCAAAGAAGTGGACTAATACACTCATCATTTGTTCATCCAGCTTGGAGGTGACTAGACCAAGGAGGTGACCATGTCTTATGTCAAAAGAGGAAGTGTCAGGAACCTTGGAAACCAAATCTTTAAGATGAATGGGAATCTGTACAAAGCTGATCCGGATAGTGTTTCTACGCATAGATGCCATGATCTGTAAAACAGAACAAAGATGAATCCTATTGGTCTTTGAAATGGTTAGTCCAATGCAATATGCATGCAATGTCATAATGCATGATGTCATGATAGAAACACACCACAGGTATTCCCAGATAGCAAACATGGTAAGGGCAAACAAGTCACACAGATAGCCCTTAGATTTCAGGCTGGCAAGGAGTTTAGGTGCTACCCTCTTTCAGTTTAGTTGGTTCAACCTGTCCTAGAAATAGTAACCGGGTTCTAGAGGATCTCAATATCACTGACCACCTTCGATCGGTCATAATTCCAGTTGAGCAACCTTTTCTTGCGGTCAGAATCATCGCGAGAGTTTGGTCTCAATGAGTGTAGCATACTGCTACTTTTCTATGGCCAAGTTGGTCAATTATAGGTTCTAAGGTCAGTTGGTTCTTAATGACCCCTTAGCAGACCCATATTCTCCTCGTTGTGCCACAAGGGATATCGGTACAAACTAAAGTGCCACACCAACATAGCTACTGCTTCAACCGTATCGGTCTACGCCGTACAGTTCCCTCACAGTTTATTGCTACTTACCTAAAGGGTGTCCCCCAGATCCGGGTTAGGATCTATAGTAACTCCGATTCAAGACCACAAAGATAAAGCATACAAATCAAGCAATTGAAAACAATATGAACTATTCCTAAGGTACACCCTACTTATAAGCTTCCCCAGCAGAGTCGCCAGTTTTGTGATACGGTGGGAAGAATTGACTGTTTTTTGGAATGCTGGTTTGCATTTTGCGTTTGTTTTTGCAAAGTGTCGCGGTAAGCAAGAGTCACCACCGACTTTTATTTTATCCAACAAGAAAAGGAAAAAAGCACAGAAAAATTTCTTTTTCGAGATATTTCTGAGTACGAGGGGTAGATTATAGAAAGGGAAGATATTAGCACCCTTTTTATGCGTGGTTATCCATGGGCTATTAGGTACTTGCTCAATTGTTTTCAAAATTGTTTTCTTTGTGCTTGTGGGTTTGAAAAAAAAATTGTTTTGAAACTTCGATTTAACTCTTGCTTCTGTCCTCAAGAGTGTAATGAAGTGTTTTGAAAACTTTGTTCGAAAAGGAATGTAAGTGTGAAAAAAAAAGTTTTGTTTTGAAAGAGCAAGTATCTAAGAGCTAATCTACCTACTCGAAAAAGTAATCATTCTATGCTAATTTCCTTTAGAAAATGCTATCCCACTATTAGTGAGTGGGTAGCACCGTCGTTGGAGTTTGAGGGTCAATTCGAATGAGGGACGTACGGTCACTAAAGCAATGTTAAGACGCCTTAGCGGTAACCCTAATGTCTTAGATCATTTGTTTGATGAAACAATATCAAAGGCAACCATTTCGAGGTAACTATGATCTTTTAGACAAGAGGACAACCTCTAAAACGACATATACTCAATGACCGTGTACGAAGGCAACCAAGTGGGGTGTACCCTAAGAGTGCCCATGTGCGAGTGTGTCATTTTCAGTTATTTTTATCTTTGCACATGTTAAGGGTGATCTAATTTTATTTTAAGATTAAACATTCAGTCTTGTCATGCAAACCCTATTATCAAACATCTAGCAGTTATAATTAGCATAATTTAAAGTGCCGAAATTAAATTACAAGGCGTCGGGTATTTACATCGCCAAAAGCAACCCTTTGAAAATAAAATAAAGAGGTAAAATAAATGAAAGGTCCTAATTATCTATTACATATCGGAAGCAGATACATCAATGTGGATAAAAATAAATAAAGCGCGCGGGAAATTAAATCGAATGCGGGATTAGGGTTTTGACCCTTTTAAAAGGAAATGTCTTTTTTGTTGTTTTTAATTAAGAAAAGAAATTAAGTCCTAAATTAAATACTAAATTAATTATTAAATTAATTAAATGAAAAATAATAAATGACATGTTTTTTTTTGGAGTTTTTGTTAATTTAAGAAAGAAAATAAAAATAATTAAATTATGTTAAAAACTAATGATTTCTTATTAATTTTATTTAATTACAAAAATAAATTAAAGTTTCCTAGAATTAAAAACCTAATTAATTAGTTAGTATTTAATAAATTAAAAAAATTCTAAACTAAAAAAGTATTTTGATGATTTTTTGATAAAAGAAAGAAAATTTGTTATTGGTTAGTAAATTAATTAAATGAAATAAAATAACTAAATAATAGAAAAAATATAAAAGAAAAAGTGAGAATGGGCCTTTTTTGGAGGGTGTAGAAAGCATTTTTGTTGGCCCATTTGAAGCTGACCCAATTGACTTTTGTGATCCTGTGCCCACGCATTGACTAGCCTTTTGGTGGACCTTCAATATTTGACCATCAGATCTGGCCACCTGGCCATCTGGCATGCTGAGGAGTGAGGCGCATTATGGACTGTGGACTTGTGTGCGCACCAGATTACCTGAAAACAAATGTGAAAATGCAAATTGCTGGAGGCAGGGATCGAACCCCTGACCTCCTGCCTTTGGGTCCTTAAGGCCAACGTGGCTGCCACTGGAGCGCGTTGTTGTTTTTGTTACAATAATGCAAGCATAATATAATATATAAAAACAAAATCAAATGGCCAGAAAATAAAAAAGCGCGTGATTATTTGAAAGGTCCAGTGGGAGGATGACACGACTTCGTCCCTGTCCCTGAAGATCTGCAACTTTTACCTGTGGATTTTCATCCGCGGCTAAAATCGTGGCTTCATCCTAAAACCTTCCCCAGGCCATATAAACGCATTCTAAGAACATGGTTGAGATCGTCTCAACATGCTGATCACAACCATAGCCATTATCGTGGCCAATTTCCCATGAAACAGAAATCCCTAAAAACGAACAAAGAAACCTAACAATGGTGGATCTTGATACAGGTCAGATAAATGAAATCAAATAATACCAAAAGATTGCAAATGGCATGGTGATCACAAATATGCAGTTATTTTGTATTAACAATGCCTAATTTATTAAATATGAAATCAAGAACAGGGCGGACTCGTGAGGAACTTACAGAGCTTGGGAGGGTCTGAAAACACGTTGTCTTGATTGGTTTTGCTTCTGGAGATGGCCATGAAGAGATTGAGACAAGTCTCAAGTCTTGAAATTTCCTCTATGCCCTATTTCGATCTCAAGCTTTTTCTTGTTTTTTGCAAACTTATTTCTGCCTCCACAATTGATTTCCATCCCTTGTTTTGGTCTGCACACGACCCTTATGTATTACTCAATGCATTAGGTTTGAATTGGCTGTCCAAATCTTCCTCTATTAATGCTTTGGTATTTGATTTGATCACCTTTTCCAACCTTCCAATTTTGGCTTGATTTGAATCTTTTTGTACCTTTATGCCTTGATACGAATTAGGGATGGTTTTCTAGATGTGATTAAAGTGTGAAACAGTCAAAAAATCCATTGGTATCAATGCTTTGGATTTTATTTGATTTTATTTGATTTAAATCAAATTAATTCAAATAAAAATCAAAATAATTTATAAAAATGTGATATGGACACATGGCCAAGGATAGAGCACGTGGGACATAATGCAAACTTAAAACAAGTGAAAAAGAATGGGCCCATTTGGCAAAATTTGAAGTTTTGGGGATAGTTGACTTTTGGCAATTTTGCAAAAAAGTCCAACTTCAACAATACATAACTTCTTCAATTTTTAACTTTTGGAGTTGTTATTTGACATTTTAGAAAGATTAAGATGTCATATAACCAACCCTTTTGGTCTCATCTAATTTTGATATACCATGCTCAAGTTAGAAGCTTTGACAAAAAAGGTGTTTTTGTTGACTTTTCAAAAAGACCTATAATGTCCAAATTCATAACTTCTTGTGAATGCATATTTTGATCTTGGGGTATGAATAAGGATTGTATGGAATTGCATCCTATTCAAAATGTGCTTTGGATGGGTCATTTCTCATAAAGTATGAGAATGTTATGCTTGGTCAAAGTTGAGTTGACTTTTCCTACAAAACCCTAATTTAGCAACTTTTGAATCTTGATGAATTTTGAGCAATCCTTGACAAATCATGATCAAACCTTGATAAAATGATGAAATATTCTTCAAAATGAGAATGTTGACCAAAAATCTTGAAGTTTGAATGTATTTAGGTCACAGTTGACTTTTAACCTAGCATAGTCGATTTTTGGACCTTTGAGCAATTGACTGAGCAAACTTCATCTGCAAGGCTTGAAATTTGACATGGATAATCTTGAGAACATATTAGGAAATTGGTGAGAACTGGGGGTCACTTGGACTCAAGGATCTTGATGCAACACGAAACCCTAATTTGGGGTAGACTGCCTTAGGAGATAGCTTGTCTGACCAACTCTTTGACTACTTTGAGCAACTTGGAGATTTTTCTTGCAATGTTTTGAGGGATATGGGAGGGAAAATTTTGGGGTACAACACATGGTGTTAAACAAGATGAACTGACTGAAGAGAGCTCTGAAGAAGACAACTTCGACATTGGCAACATTGCCGGAACAAGCAAGATTACCCGCAATGGTAGAATCTTCTCTCCAGAGATTGCCCCTCCAAAGGCAATTTTTGGACCCGTAGCTCCTCCAAGGGTTACCTCTACACCAATAATCATATCCGCGAGTACTCCCATCATTGAAGAAGACACAACCCCCATTGTTATCCCCACTAATAATGCTGCTGCTGATGTTCGGGGAAAGGGGATTCAAGAAGAGCCTGTCAGGACGAAGGCTCAACCATTGATCATCCCTGAAACCTCCAAAAAAGAGATGGAAGAAATCCTGAGAATAAACAAGAAGAGTGATTATGATGTGGTTGAACAGCTGGGGCAAACCCCCTCGAAGATCTCCATGTTGGCTTTGTTGTTGTGTTCTGAGGCACATGCAAAAGCTCTGGTAAAGTTTTTAAAGACGGCCCATGTGCCACAAGAAACATCCGCTGACCAATTCCAAGAATGTGTGGCTAGTCTAATAGCTGATAATGGTTTAGGTTTCTCCGATGCAGATCTAACACCAAAAGGGAGAAAACACAATGATGCATTACATGTCTCGGTGGAGTGCAAAGGAACAACCCTAGCCCACGTGTTGGTAGACACTGGTTCGTCTTTGAATGTCTTACCAAAGAAAGCCCTTGATAGATTGGATTGTGAAGGCCTAACCCTGAAACCCAGAAACATAGTTGTGAGAGCTTTTAATGGTTCCAAAAGGATGGTCCACGGGGAGGTGGACATCCCGATAAAGGTGGGAACTGAAACTTTCAACTCGACTTTCTATGTGATGGACATCCGTCCCTCTTATTATTGTTTGTTGGGGAGGCCTTGGATTCACAATGTCGGTGTTGTCACTTCCACTCTGCATCAAATGCTAAAGTACCCGATTCAAGGGAAGATCATAATTGTCCATGGCGAAGAGGAATAAAAGATTAGTCATCTAAATTCTTTCTGATATATGGAATTAGATGGCGAGTTCATCGAAACTCCTTTTCAGCATTTTGAAGAGGTCTCTCAAGAGGTAGCGGCAACCAAGACAATGTCCTCAGTACCCATGATTACAAGACCTCCTCTTCGGATGTCATCTCTCAAGAACGCAAAGGCAGTAATTGAAGATGGTGGATGCACCATCTAGGGGCAGCTTCCAGACATTCCGTACAAATCAGACAAGTTTGGCTTGGGGTTTACTTCAACTACTCAGAAGGCTGTGCGCTGTGCCCGTGCTGGAGGGACACCTGTGAAGATTAGCCACCAAGGAGTTAATGCATTGGAAGATAGTGAAGAAGAGGACAACTTGGAAGATTGGATATTTCCTACTGTCAACGGGGGACTCCGCAACTGGGAAGCCAAATACTTTGTCCCAATAACTTTCATCTCTCAGTAATTTATCTTTTAAACATTTCTGTCGGACTTGTAATGATTCACAAACAATTCGTACATTTTCAACCTTGTGTCTTACCCGAGGCACAAAGGTCCATTTGTAAGGGTTTTTATTTCATCTTCATATGACATTTAATGAATCATGGACGTTTTTCACATACAAACTTTTTGTGCTCATTGTCTTTCTTTTTCATTTTATTTGTTTAAAGGTGGATATACCCTTACACATACCCACACTCAGAATTGTAGGTACCCCTCCATTCCGGATTCCATGGGTAACAATATTGCTATGGCCTTCAGTGACTCTGAAGATCTGATGTACCAAGCCGAATACGAAGATGAGAAAGATTGTGAGGTGCCAGGGGAATTGGCCAGACTGCTACAACAAGAGGAAAGAGCTATTCAGCCTCATGAGGAGTTGTTGGATACAATCAACTTGGGTACCGAGGAGGATAAAAAGGAAATCAAAGTGGGTTCCAACCTAGAGCCGAGTGTCAAGGAGCGTCTAATTCAGCTATTGCATGATAATGTTGAGATCTTTGCCTGGTCATACGAAGACATGCCGGGACTTGATACAGACATCGTGGTACACCGTCTACCCACAAGATAAGACTATCCACCAGTGAAACAGAAAGTCCGCCGCATGAGACCTGACATGTCAGAGAAGATCAAAGCAGATGTTATGAAACAATTCAATGTTGTATTTCTGGTTGTTACTTCCTATCCTCAATGGGTTGCCAACATTGTTCCCGTGCCTAAAAAGGACAGTAAAGTACGGATGTGCGTGGATTATAGAGATTTAAATAGGGCCAACCCTAAAGATGATTTTCCACTTCCACACATCGACATTCTGGTTGGTAATACAGCTTAGTACAGAGTATTTTCTTTCATGGACGGATTCTCAGGATATAACCAGATTAAAATGGCACCTGAGGACATGGAGAAAACTACATTTGTCACACAGTGGGGTACGTTCTTCTACAAAGTGATGCCATTCAGACTGAAGATTGTCGGGGTAACCTATCAACGCGCCATGGTAGCCTTGTTTCATGATATGATACATCATGAGATAGAGGTCTACGTAGATGACATGATAGCCCGATCACAAACTGAAGAAGAACACCTTGGTCACTTGCAAAAGCTGTTTGTCAGATTGAAGGAGTACAAGCTAAGGTTAAACCCGAACAAGTGCACATTCGGAGTCCGGTCCGGTAAACTCTTGGTTTTCATTGTCAGCAACAAAGGCGTCGAGGTTGATCCTTCCAAAGTCAAAGCGATACAAGAAATGCCTGCTCCTCGTACTGAGAAGGAAGTCAGAGGGTTCTTGGGATGCCTGAACTATATTGCCAGATTCATTTCTCACCTAACATCTACCTGTGAGCCAATCTTCAAACTATTGAAGAAAGATCAGGTAGTCAGATGGAATGATGATTGTCAGATTTCTTTCGACAAAATCAAAGAGTATTTACAAGAACCTCCTATCTTGATGCCACCAGTCGAGGGAAGGCCACTAATCATGTATATGACCGTTTTAGAGAACTCAATGGGGTGCGTATTGGGGAAGCATGACAAGTCTGGCCGAAAAGAGCACGCCATTTATTATCTGAGCAAAAAGTTTACCGATTGTGAAACCAGATATTCACTGCTCGAGAAAACTTGCTACACTCTGGTATGGGCTGCTCGCCGACTAAGACAGTATATGTTGACTCATACCACTTTGCTGATATCTAAGATGGATCCGATAAAGTACATCTTTGAGAAGCCTGCTTTGTCTGGAAGGATAGCTAGATGGCAGATGATCCTAACAGAATATGACATACAGTACACGACCCAAAAAACTATAAAGGGCAGTGTGCTAGCTGATCATCTTGCTCATCAAGCTGTAGAAGATTATCAATCCATGAAGTTTGAATTTTCGGATGAAGACATCATGACAGTAGACAACTGTGAAGGAATCAGACCATATGACGGACCTGAACAAGGATCCCGATGGACCCTGTTATTTGATGGGGTATCCAATTCACTTGGTAATGGTATCGACGCCGTACTCATATCTCTGGAAGGATTCCATACTCCTTTTACTGCCAGACTTTGATTCAACTGTACGAACAACATGGTAGAATACAAAACATGCATCTTTGGTCTCAAGGCTGCCTTAGACCTGGGAATCAAATCTTTGGTTGTGTTTGGAGATTCAGCTTTGGTCATCAGTCAGATCAAAGGAGAGTGGGACACTAAGCATCCTAACCTTATCCCTTACAAAGAACATGTTTTGACATTATTACCACATTTCGAACAGATTACCTTCGAGCATTTCCCGCGAGAAGAAAATCAGCTAGCAGATGCTCTGGCTACAATGTCATCTATGTTTAAACTTAACTAGGATAACGATGATCCTCATATCACCATTGAACGAATGGATGAACCAGCACAATGTCACGAGATTAATACTGAAGAAGTAGTGGACCAGCCTTGGTTTCACGAAGTCAAAAGGTATCTCGAGGCTCAAGAATATCCAGAAGGGGCTTCAGTAAATGATAAAAAGTTCTTAAGGAGATTCTCCGCTAAGTTCTTCCTGAGTGATGGAATCCTGTACAAACACAATCATGATTCTATTCTGCTCCGTTGTGTGGATAAGATTGAAGCTGAAAAGATCATGGCCGAATTGCATGAAGGTACCTTTGGCACTCACTCTAGTGGGCATACGATGGCGAAGAAAATCCTACGGGCAGGCTATTATTGGTTTACCATGGATGCAGACTACTATCAATACTCTCGAACCTGTCATAAGTGTTAAATCTATGCAGGCAGGTGCACGTGCCTCCAGTTCCTCTAAATGTCTTAACAACTCCTTGGCCCTTTTCTATGTGGGGAATCGATATGATTGGGGAGATCAAGCCTACAACTCCAATGGACATTGTTTCATTCTAGTGGCCATTGATTATTTCACAAAGTGGGTCGAAGAAGCTTCCTTCGCATCCGTTACTAAGAATGTTGTAGCCCGCTTCATCAAGCAGAATCTCATTTGTCGGTACAGTATCCCAGAAAGGATCATCACTGATAACGGTACGAACCTTAACAATACCATGATCACCGCCTTGTGCGAGCAGTTCAAGATTCAACATCACAATTCATCCCCCTATCGGCCGAAGATGAATAGTGTCGTCGAAGTTGCTAACAAAAACATTAAAAAGATCATAAAGAATATGACAGTCACCTACACGGACTGGCATGAGATGCTACATTTAGATCTCCACGGGTACCGTACCACGGCTCGCACGTCAACTCGGGAAACACCCTATTCTTTGGTTTATGGCATGAAGGTTGTCTTGCATATCGAGGTTCAGATCCCCTCTTTAAGAATCATGAAGGATGCAGGGTTGAGTGAAGACGATTGGATCTAGAACTGACTCGACCAATTGAACTTGATTGATGAAAAGAGACTTATTGTGTTTGCCATGGTCAGATGTATCAGAAACGGATGATCAAGGCTTTCAACAAGAAAGTCAGACGCCAGGTATATCAAGTTGGATATCTAGTAATCAAGTGCATCATCTTGCCACAAAGTGATCCCAGGGGAAAATGGACTCCTACCTATGAAGGGCCATTTGTAATCAAGAACATCTTTTCTGGTGGGGAAATGATCTTAACCACCATGGACGGTGACGACCTACCGCACCCTGCAAACACCGACATAGTCAAAAGATACTACACATAAGAGACCCGCTAGGTTAACACACCTAGGTAAAACAAGGGCATCCCGGCGAACCAAAAGGTTCGGGCAAAAGTTAGGGATAAAATAAAAAAAAATATGTACACCCGGCAAGTTAAAAACCCGAAAGGGTGACTTGGGCAAAAAGGGTTTCTCGATGGATTGAAAACCCGAAAGGGAGATCCAGGCAAAAATTAGGGAATTAAAGCGTATGACTTTGTCTCGTCGGATCACTTTAAGGACAATCTCTTCATGGACAAGCTCCGGGCTTCTGATCAACTCAATCATCTTTGGACGGAGCAACAAATGGACAAGATATTTGGAGATACAAAGGCTATAGCAGAATGGGAACCCCACGAGATTTTTTTACACATAACCATCTTTCCTTGTATAAATTTTTCTTACTTTTATGACACCATCCTATTACTAAGATGTCTGTCTCTTTTGTACAAAATACTTACTCAAATTTAATACAAAGATATCTCTTTAAAGTACAGAAAACCATTTGTCCTTTTCTTTTTTACACTTGTGTTTTATTTGCAAAAACGTCCAATGATTTATTAATGAACATATGCATTTGAACATAATCACTGTTTACAAATAAACAAAGTGAAAAGAATAATTACTGACAGGTTGAAAGAATAGGAAAACATCTTTAGGCTATTCCATGAACAATCCCTACAGTACATCATTAATCCCCAGCGGAGCTGAAATTTCAACTATTAATCCCCAGTGGAAACCCTCCAGTTTCCTCAAGTTCCCTAGCAAGTTGTCTTAAAACCAGATAATTCCCCAGTAGAATGCCAAACGACCGAAACTCTTAAACTTTTTCCAAACAAGAATAAGTTTCTTCCCCATAGAGTTCTTATTAATTCCCAGCAGAAGTCATCAAAGATCTTTGGATTCCCCAAGTATATTCCTCAAGCAGTACTTGGCATTATTCTCACAAAGGAATTTTCGTCAATACTCCAACTTCAAGACATGAAGGATCCACATATCCTCAGCAGTCAAGGATTTATTTTCCTCAGCAATACAGCATATCAGCTTACATGCACATACATTATATTCATATATCATAAACATTGATAAAGCCCATTAATTGCATCATACATTTCATGCAACATAACTTTGTGTTTCAGCTAACATTTTACCCTTTTCAGGATAAGATTAACAGCCACCTTCAACAATGTTCAGAGACTTCAGATACAGTACAGATACGCTCCAGACAAGGATACTATTCTGATACTCATTCAGGTTTCAACTTCGGATACAGTACATATACGCTCCAGACACGGTTGCCATTATGTTACTTATTCAGATTACAAAGCTCAGACATGGTCCAGATACGCTCCAAACACGGTTGCCATTCTGTCACTTATTCAGATTCTCACAGTCCAGATACGCTCCAGAACGGGTTGCCATTCTGTCACTTATTCAGATACAAAGTTCAAGATACAGTTCAGATACGCTTCAGACACGGTTGCCATTATGTTACTCATTCAAATTCAAGTTCAGATACAGCTCGGATATGTTCCCAAATACAGACACCATTCTGATGCTCATTCTTTTGATTTACAACAAACATTCCTGGATGGAATCCACAAGCCCATCTCCAACAAGATTCTATCACCTCTCCAAATGGCATCTTTAAGCCCATTCCCTCAACTAAACTTTGTCGAGTACAAATTTATGGGCACTCTAGTGTTCAATCATCTTTTACCTTCGAGTCACGAACAACAAAACTCGCCAATCTAACTCTTCAGGTTCAAGAAGATTGAACAGGGGCAGTTTTTGTACCCCAAAATTTGAACTCTCATTTATCAAGACTTTTCTCACAAGACTTCTTGGACTCAAGACAAGATTAGGGTTTGGTCAGCTCAAGACACCTCATCGTGCACTGATAACCTAGAATTAAGGTTTGAGTTTGCACAAGGATTTTTGGACCATCAATGCTTCATGTGACTTTCATACACCATCTTGGACCCCTAGGATTGCTCATATTAAGTTTCAAGCCTTGAACCACATTTTTGATCAATCAATTGGACTGTTGACCTAAAAATCAATTGTATTGGGGAGAAAGTTAACCATGGCCAATTTACAGTCAAACTTCATAATTTTTTATCCACATCAACATTTTAGACTCATATGTACCATTTGATCAAGTGTGGATCACAATTCCTCAAGAAATTTGATCAAATCATCAAAAGGGCAAAATGGTCAAAATTAGGGTTTTTGACTGAGAAAGGGCATTTTCTGATTTTTAACCTAGCCAATGACCAATTGGGTTCAAGCATGATTTCAAGGATTCAATGGCATCATCTTGACCTAATTACATGGTTCAAAATATCTCAAGTTCATAGGATTGACAGATGAATTTGCAGCCAACTGATCAAAAGTTAATTGTATACTAAAAAGTCAAACTTTGACTTTTTGGTCAAAATCAAGTACCAAGGGTCATAATTTATCAAGATATGTCAAAATATGAAACTTGTTCACCAAGAAAACCAATTTTGAAAATTAGGGTTTTGAATTTGAAAATTTTCATAACTTAGAATTTTTCTAAGTATGAAGATTTTCTTATTTTTTCCTAACTTTGCACCACTTTTTTACCATGATGCATTTTGATTAAAGAAAAGTTCCCAACATGAAAGTTGTAGTCCTCCATGAAATCTAAAACTTTTTTTCACAAAGTTTTCCCTAAAGATGCTTGGATCTCAAGATATAAATTTGTGAATACATGCTCATGAACTAAATAACTTAGTGAAATTTTGCCCTAATTTAGGCAGGTTTTTGACCCAACTTCATGGCAACTTTTCACCTAGTTTCAAGAGGTATATCAAAATTAATTTCAAAGATGGATTATAGAGAATATTTCAAGCTTTCGAAAATGTCCAAGAACTATCCAAGATCATTTTTGAGTAGGGAGAATCGAAGAGAGGAAGTTGGCATTTTCTCACCTTTTTGTTCAAGCCATTTTCACATAGCATCAAGTTGAAAATCAAACCCATGTTGTTTGTATCTTGATTTATAGGTCCTAAGCTTGCTTTACACTCCATAATTAAATGCAAACTCAGTTGACAAAGGCATTATCTTTGCTTTTGAAGCTTTGTGCAAGAGATAATTCCATTTTAGGCATAAAGTTCACATTGCCATTTTCATAAAGAGAAGCTTTTTCAACTTTGTCATTCTTAAGCATTGAACCTGTTCCCTTGGTGCAAGCAATGCACACAGCTCTCAGGAAATTGGTACAAGTTCATTTCAGGCCCCAAGAAAGCAAGTACAAGCATGTGAGATTGGTCACTTCACTTTACTTCAAATGCAAGAAAAGTTGCAAAAAGGTCCAAAGCTTGCACAGCTAGTAAGGGATGACTTTGTATCATTTCTATACAAATATATAAACTTGTTGCAAGGCTTAACACGATTGATTTGAAGATGAAACACTCTCAAACTCAAAAACACCAAATTTTTGCCAAAACTCAGAACTTCTGCAAAATCACAGCCAACCTTCATTTGGCTCGTGCGTTTTGTGTTTAAACATTTGAAACATCTCACACACTTAATACCAAAGCAATCCAAGCCATCACCCTGTTTATGTAACCCCTGTTTCAGCATCCACCATTTTCACTTTGGAAGCTTGCAGCTTGACTTGTCCAGAGATTTCCAGCCATCCTCAAAGCAAGATAAGCATTGGAATAGCTTAAGGGAAGTTCAAGGAAGCTTAAACAATCCTCAGGCCTCCATTAAAGTCCCTACATTGCTCTACTCGAATCCAACTGAAGGAGGTATTTTCTTGAACTCTATCTCTCTGAATAGGCATCCTCAAGCCACGATTTGTGAAGAAAAAATGTAGTCCATATCATAATGAAATTGTACATATCCATACTTTTCATTTATATTAACCATGCTGAGAGAATTTGAAGATTGAAAATTATGGAAAAGTTAGGTCACGAATTAGGGCTACCAAAATTCTCTCTGATCTTTAAGAATTGGGTCACATAATTTATATGGTTAGAATCGTGAGCTTAAATGCCACATTTTTCATGTTATGGGTTTTTGTTTTTGTGCAAGCATAAGAGAGATACAGATTTGAACCTGAAGAACGCGTATAGAAGCTGACCAAGGACATGGACGAAGTGTTCTGGGATTTTTGGCGCCTTGGGCTTTTTGGTTTTGCTATTTGCACCCCACTGACTTATTATTTGCACCCCACTGACTAGCTTTTTATATTTTTCATATTTTTTTCATATTTTTATATTTATTGCTTTTGATTATTTTTTTTGAACAATAAAAATTCCTAAAAATAATTTCTTTATTTTTTGCAATTTTATTTTATTTTATTTATTATTTTTTGCATAAAAAATAGTTTATTATGATAAATAGATTTTATTTTCTGAAATAACTTGT
Organism: Vicia faba; assembly: GCA_948472305.1. Lineage (NCBI taxonomy): Eukaryota > Viridiplantae > Streptophyta > Magnoliopsida > Fabales > Fabaceae > Vicia > Vicia faba. The sequence continues at coordinate 553,310,223 of OX451738.1, read as the reverse complement.
AAATATATTTTAAAATACTTAATATTTTTATTATACTATTTATACTCACAAATACTTATTTTTATACATATTTAATATTTATATATAATATTATTTATTATTTTCTTATACAAAAATGTACAAATTAATTATATGAAACATTATTTTCTTTTAATTAAAAAAACTAGGGTTTCATCCCTTCCAAAAATAAATTATTTATTTTTCCTTATTTTTTAGGGTTTAAGTTAAATTATTTTCTCATACAAAAACCAAACACAAAAACATTTTACATAAATACATTGCATTGCATTTTAAATATTTGTTTTATTTATTTCGCGCAATATTCGATTTGGTTGTAATAATATTTTTAGGTTTACATTTGTGCAAAATCCCCATTCAAAACTTGTATCCCCCCTCCCATAATAATTGTTGTAATAGCTTAGTTTATTTTATGCAATTTATCGCTTTATATACTATGTTTAGTAATTAGGGTTTGCATGACAAGAACAAAAACAAAACAAATAGAAAAAACCTAATGCAAGACAAAAGCATGAAAATAACACACCTTTGCACACAAGAACCCCTTAGGGTTTCTCCCAGTTGGTTGCCTAAAATAAATGGCCATGTTAGGCATGCGAAGTATCTTGGAAAAACAAAACAAATATAAGATCATAGTCCCTCAATGACGCTATACAAAAGGTTGCCTAAACAAAATGATCTTAGTCCCTAAAAAATGCTAAGATACTTGGCAACATTGATATCATGGTTATCCGATGACCCACGCCCGTCCCGTTTAACATCCAAAGATAGGGTTTCTTACCAAATCAATGGTAAGTCAACATTATCAAAGGAATAAAAAATGCACAAGAAAGATATTTGGGTAGGTAGATAGCTTCTGAGTTGCTTGCTCCATTTTCAAACAATCCTTGCTATTTTCAAAAACAAACACTCACACATTTCAAAACATCTTACAAAACATTGAAAACATTTTCAAAAGAGAAACATCTTTGTATACATTCTTACGAACGAGAATAATTCCAAAGATTGCCTAAACAAAGGCCTCTTTTACAAAATACTTTCAAAATCACACCAAACACCATTTCAAACAAAACAAAAGCAAGTGATATAAGGAAGTAACTAAGAGCCCATGGAAAACCATGGATGAAAAGGGTGCTTGCACCTTCCCTTTTCATAATCTACCCCCCGAACTCAAGAAAACATCTCAAAGGTCTTTCCTGTGCTTTTTCACCTTTCCTTTTGGATAAAAGAAAAGTCGGTGACGACTCTTGCTAACCGCGGCATTTTGCGACAAAACGCAAAACCCTCAAGTCAGTTCTCCCTCCGTATCACACATGGGTTTTAAGGTCATACCTTCTTGAAGCTGGATTAGTTCAACCTGTCCTATAAATAGTAACCGGGTTCTAAGGGATCTCAATATCATTGATCTTTCCCTCAGCTTCGTTCAATAGGCGATTGACTCGCAACTAAACAAAACTCAAGAGTCAAACCTAAATGAGTGTAGCATCGAGTATCTGTCGACCTTGGGCATACACCAAAGCCGACTATCTCTCTACGTCCTACTGGCCAAGTTGGGCAATTAAAGGTTCTAAGGTAAGTTGATACTTTATGACACCACGCGGCGGCCCCGTACATCTCCCTGATTGACTCTAGGTTTACGGGTACCAACCAAAGTGCCACATCAATGTAGCTACTGCTTCAACCGTGTCGGTATACCCCAACACAGCTCCCTCACAATTTATTGCTACTTACCTAAAAGGTGTTTCCCGATCCGGGTGTAGGATCAAATAACCCAAACAGTTCCCATAAATATAAAGCAAGCAATACAATCAAGAGAAATCAATTAAATATGACCCAGATCCTAAGGTTTACCCCACTTTATATTTTAGTCCCTAGTAGAGTCGCCAACTCTGGTAAATTGAGGCAGAACCGACTTTTATACTGGTTTGTGTTTTTTGTTCACAAAATGGCACGGTAAGCAAGAGTCGCCACCTACTTTTATTTTATCCAATCAGGAAAAGGAAAAAGAACAAAAAAACCTTTTTCGAGATGTTTCTGATTATGGGGGTAGATTATAGAAAGGGAAGGTGTTAGCATCCTTTCTATCCAGGGTTTTCCATGGGCTCTTAGGTACTTGCTCATTTTGAAAACTGCTTGTGTGTGCTTTGTTTTGAAAAGTTTTGTTTTACTTCATGTTAACCCTTGTTTTTGTCCTCAAGAGTGTTACGAAGTTGTTTTTGAAAACTTTGTTTGGAAAGTGTTTGTGTAAAAAAGTTTGTTTATTTGAGCAAGTACTTAAGAACTAATCTACCTACTCGAAAAAAGTCTGTTTTTTTTTCCTTTTAGACAATGTTATCCCATTATTGAGAAATAGGTAGCATCGTCGTTGGATTTTTAAAGGGACGTTCGAAGGGACGAAATTGTCTCTGAAGGCAACAAGTAAGGATACCTTAGCATTTTGAAGGGACTATCGTCATAAGATCAATTCGTAGGCAACTCGAGGGACAAGTAGGGACTATGATCTTTATTATGACTTTGAATTGCAGGTCATTGCTAAGGTATACCTACGTTCGAGGGACACAACCATTATTTCCGACGCAACCAAGTGAGGCAAACTCTAGGAGTGAGCATGTGCATGTGTTTGATTTCAGTTATTTAATCTTTGCACAATTAAGGTGATCTACTGTTTTAATTTTATTTGTCTTTTGCATGCAAGCCTATTATCCATACATCTAGACAGTTCATAGTTGCGGAAATTAAAAGAGGGAAAGTAAATCTACGCTATTACAAGGCTTCGGGGAGGGGGTTACATGACCAAAAACTGGGGATTAAACAGTAAATAATATGCCATAAACCTTAATTAAAATCTATTACAAACCCGAAACAAATACAATAATTGAAAAATAAAATATTGCGCGCGAGAATTAAGTACGGGAATCAAAGTTTAAATTCTAAAAATCTAATCAATTAAAGAGAAAATATTTTTTTTGTATTTTATTATTGAGAAAAATATTTGAAATCTTAACTTCAATCTAATTAATTAAAGAAAAATATTTTTTGGTATTTTATTGAGAAAACTAAATATTTGTGAATTAAACCTAATTTGTCTAATTAATTTTAATTATGAAAACAATCAAGTCAATATCATTAAATTAATTATTTTCGAAAAAAAACTAATTTTAATTAAAAAAACCTAATTCTACATTTTTGTGGTTTTCTTGATTTTATGATTAAATAAAAAAATGATTTTTTGTTATTTTGTAAAAAAGAAATTAATCAAATAAAACAAAAGAAAACAAAGAAAGAAGGTAATTGGGGATTCAGTGCAGCTGGCCTTCAGGAGGTTCACCATGCGCCTTCATTCTTGAGGCGCTAGATCTGGGACAAAGAAATTGGAAAATATGAAAACGTGAGATTCTGGGATCGAACCCAGAACCCTTTGCTTCACCGCCTGTGCCTTTGCCATATGTGCTGGGATGGTTAGTTGTAAATATAATAACATAAATATAATATAAAGGAAATAAAGTGGTTTTTCCCAAACGCGCGCGTGATTCAAATCACCTAATGGGATTCTTCCACGTAATTGTCTTCTTCCCCGTAACTGTTGTTTTTGGCCACACTTTTACGTACAGTCATTTCCGTCACTAAAAGCTATAGTGACAAATTTTGTTCATAGCCATAAACCTCTAAAATTCAAAAACGCAGCACCAGTAGAATAAATTCAAACCAAAGACATGGATCAATTGCAAATCATCTTCTAAGCATGATAGTACCCCTGATTTTGTCCAATTTTGCCTCTATATGGAATTCCCAATTTGGGACCTCAAAACCCTAACAATGGCATCGTGTTATTCCTGCACTTAAACTTCAATCAAACCAATCAAAAACATTGCAAATATGATAGCAAGCATGGATATATGATCAAAACATGTTTATGATGGATAAATTATTGAAAACGAATCTTGAAAAAAGATGCAAACCGTGGCACTGTGAGGCGTGATTTTTGAAGGTTTTAAGGCTTGAGGATGATTGGAATGGCTTCAGAAAATATCCAGGAACAGATTGCTGGTCTTGGAATTGCTTGAATCAGTCTATGGAGGAATATGTGATCAACACTTTTTTTGACAAAAAAATGAAGTTGACCTTGTTTTCACGACCCAAAAACCTCCCTTATGGTTTGGAAATGTTGTGTATATATCATAGAATGATTTAGGTCAACAAAAACTGATCATATCTTTGCAAATTATGGAGATTTGATTTCATTCTTTGCCTTGTATGATTTGTTTCCAAAATAGACCAAATTAAGATCTTTTCCAATCAATTAGCTCTTGAACGAATTTTTTTATTTTCTAGCTCTTCATGGACTCATAATATGCTCATAAAATCAAATCTTTGATTTTATTTGATTATTCTACTATTTAAATTGATTTATTTTGATTTAAATGGATAAAAAATCAAAATAAATAATAAAAATAATAAAATAATAGGTGGATAAGCTCAGGGGTCGTGGTCCATCTTAGGAACAAGTTTCAAACAAGAAAACATGGGCCCATTTGGAAAAAAAGTCATTTTGATCAATGTTGACTTCATGCGCATTTCCAAAAATTGGTCAATTTTGACAATACATATCTCCCTCAATTTTAACCCTAAGAGGGTGTTCTTAGACTTTTTAGAAAGCTTAGGATGTCCCCTAAACAACCCATTTGGTTTCGTCTCAATTGGGTCTTCCATGTTCATGTAAGAACCTTTGACCCAAAAGGTGTTTTTGTTGACCTTTCAAAAGGACCTATAATATAGAAATTCATATCTTTTTATGAGTGTATATTTTGAACTTGTGGGATGAATATGAGTTGTAGAAGATTGCATCCTCTTCAAAATGAGCCTTTGTTGGAAACTTTCTGATAAAGTATGAAGAAGTTATGCTTGGTCTAAGTTTGGTTGACTTTTCCTTATAAACCCTAATTTAGCAACTTTTGGGTTTTGATAAATTTGGGGCATTCCTTGAGGAATCTTGATCAACCCTTGATCAAATGATGGATATCACTTCGAAATTTTGATGTTCACAAAAAATCTTGAAGTTTGATTGTATGTGGGCCACAATTGACTTTTGACCTAGTATAGTTGATTTTCAGGCATTTGAGCAGTTGACTGAGCAAACTTCTTGTGCAAGGCATGAAACTTGACATGGATGATCTTGAGAAAATATTAGGACCATGGAAAGCATTTGGGACCTTTGTTGTTCCCACACCCTGATGAAAATGGAAACCCTAGTTTGAGGTACATTACCTTAGGAGAGAGTTTGTCTGGTCAACTCTTGGGCATGTGTTGAGTAAAATGAGAGGGAAAATTTTAGGGTACAACAGTAGGACATTTATTTTTTGCATTTTTATTGCTTTCAAAAATGTTAGTAATTAGGGTGTATGGCAAGATAAAATCAACAAGTAGAGCACCCTAATCAAAATAAAAAATGCATGCAATCAAACACGCTATACACACATGCACCTCTAGGGTAATCTCGCTTGTTGCCTTGGAAAATAGTCATGTCCCTCGAATATGGGCGTTTTAGCAAAGACCCTCGAGAAAAGATCGTAGTTCCTCGATGTCCCTCGATGTTGCCTTCGGTAAACGATCTAGTACCTAACGAAATTGCTAAAACGTCTCATAGGTTTCCTTCTATGACTATACAATTGACCTACGACCGTCCCTTCACGTCCAAAGATGTGGCTTCTTATCAATCAATGGTAAGATAGAAACATCTAAAGGAGGAGGAAAATAACATTAGACCTTTTGAGTAGGTAGGATGCTCGTAGTTTCTTTCTTGCTCATAACTAAAAAACCATTTTCACACCAACACTTTCAATTGAAACATTTTCAAAAGTTAAAACACTTTGTACGCATTCTTATAGAGACGAGAATCATTACAAATGCACTTTTCAAAATCACTTTCAAAGACATCTTCCACAACAAAAATCTCTTTGAACTATTTTCAAAACCAACACCTTGTACGCATTCTCATAGAGACGAGAATTATCACGAAGACGTTTCAAAATATTTTCAAACCCACGCCACAAGAACATTTTCAAACAAAAGAAAGTGATCTAACAAGCAACTAAGAGCCCGTAGATAACTACGGATGAAAAGGGTTCTAACACCCTACCTTTTCATAACCTACCCCTCGAACTCAAGAAAACACCTTTAAAGGTATTTCCTGTTCTTTTCACCCTTTCCTTATTGGATAAAAGAAAAGTCAGTTGCAACTCTTGCTATCCGAAACAATTGTGATCAAACACAAAACACCAAGTCAGTTCTCCCACCGTATTACAGGGCCCATTAAGCTGACGAAGAGCCCATAATGTGGTTGAAAAAAGAATTATTATTATTATTATTTCACCATTATTTAATAGCATGCCATTATTATTATTATTACTTTTAACTTTTTTATTATTATACATTTGTTCTATTTAGGGTTCACTAAATTCAACATTAAGGTTTTAAACCCTTTTATCCAACTGCACCCTGATTAATTCTTGTTTCATAAGCTAGTTTCAAGAGCCCAGATCCATAGTTTGTTTTGAATCAAATTAAAACTAAAATAGATTGTAAATCAGATCTTTGATTGATTTTGAATCTGTATACAAGTTATTGTCCAAATACATTATAGAATCAAATCTTCACGTAGTCAAATAAAAAATTGCAAGTTTTTTTACAATCAAACAAATCAGATATTACAAACAAAATATTTCCTATTTTCTAATTTCTAACGACAATCAACAAAAAGTAACAGCAATCAAAAAAAACTTCCTAATTTGTCTAAGTTCTAAACCTATATAAACCCTAATGCTAAAATTGAAAAGAAAAAAATTTGGAGGAGAAGATATTATAACAGAGAAGAAGCAGAATCTATGAGTCAATCGTCTTCTTGAGATATGGGTTTCGATTTCTGAAACCCTATATATGTCCTTCAAACCCAAGTTTATCGTCGTCGCGTTGCTTCCACCCCTGCAATCAGAGAAGAAGAAAAGTATTAGACGAAGGGATTAAGAACCAGAAGGAAATTTTCACAAAAATTCACTGCAACAGATGGTAACCCTTATAACTTAGCTAAGGTTTTTTTTTGTTGAATCGATTGAATGATTTTTGTTTTGGATGTGTTTAATTGTATGATTTTGTTTCAAATTGGGGTTTTCTATGGTTGATTTGGGGTCTAGGGATAGTTTTAAGGTTCATATGAAGAACCCTAGGGTTAGGGTTTATACACATTGAAGGTTTCTGGGTTAGGATAGGTTAGAGTTCTTCACGAACCCTTAGGGTTCTTAGGGTTCATATGAATCAAAGCGGTGGTTGGGTTTGAAGATGGTGGTGCCTTGGCGCAGCTGTCGACGGAAGCGAAAATCTAGAGAGAAGTTGGAGCTTCTCTCTCTAAACCTACAACGAATTTTTTTTGTTTTGGTGAAGGGAGAGGGAGAGAAGATAAAAATGGGACTTCATCCCAGAAACATGTTTTTATAAACACCCTCTGCTCTCATGCGTTACTCCTATCGTTCACCCTCGCTCCCAAACCCTTTGATCATCATCAGACGTTCCTAAAGCGCTCATCCACCATAACCCTCGGTACTCGCCCACACTTTATCCAACGGATCAACATTTGTTTTGGGCCAAGCCCGTTTTAATCACACCCCCTTTATTATTTCATCAACTGTAATTCTCATCTCCTGCACTATTGGGCCAAGTCCAACATCTGTACTTGGACCCCTTACTTACCAGACCCACCAATTTTGCTAGTGTGTTCAAGTTTGCACCCCCACGCAACTAGGCCTAAATCCAATATCTGGATTTAGAGCCATGTTATTTACACCTCCATCCTTTTACTAACAAACTGAAAATACGCCCGCTGCGTAAATTAATTAACAATCATTTTTTTTTTGCATTTTCTTTTATTTATCAATTTATTTATTTATATTTTCATAATTAAAAATTAGTTTTATAATAAATTCAAAATTTACTTATTATTAATTCTATTTTAAATACTAATTCATTTAAATATTTTAATTGCATTAAAATTATTTTTCTCATGTATTAAAAAGATATTTTCTCATATTAAATATTATATCTGAAAATATCTACCCAATCAAACTACTAACAATTTTCCACTAATTTAATAAATCCAAGATATATTTTAAAAAATGATTATGGAGATATTTCTCATTAACTATGAACTTCGTCTAACAATTCTGCAATTTAAAAATTCAGACTTAGTTCAAGGAGAATACGAGATATTTTTGTAATCCATAAAAAACACCAACCAACAACTGTGAACTACGAATTGGGACTCTGATTCCTCATAAGAGGATACGTAGGCATACGACTAAAAATCATGGTGAGTTCCCCTAATTAAAATTAAATTCTATTTCCTAAATCATAAATCTAGACCCTGATATCCTTGTGAACAAGGTAGATGAGGGGTGCCTAACACCTTCCCTTCGTCTAAAACGAGTCAACAACTTAGAATCTCTGATCAAATTAGGGTTATCCGTTATATTCTCTTCCCTAGGATAAAAGTAATGGTGGCGAATCTCATTTTAAAACCGGTTATAACACTTGGGAACCTGAAGGGGAAGGCTATTTTCTTGTAACTTTTCTATAATCTCTTGTAACAACTTTCTGAGTATAGTGAATTGGAGAGTTGTTTTCTCCCCCAGAGTAGATCGTTTGATCGAATTGAATAAAGAAACCTTCATTTTTTCTCTCCTTATTATGTTATATTATCTGTATACAGATTATTATAGTTGTAGACCATTTATTTTGGTTGCTACAATTCTTTGCCTCGCAAATTGATATTAAATTTTATTGTAATTTACAATAAGATTCACAATAAGTGGTGCGGCTAGAATGGAGAAAAGAGGTATTGAGCACCATGGGCAGATGGGAGATCGAAAATTATTCTGAAAACAACGAATTCGGGTTGTGGAAAATAAAGATGCAATCAATTTTAATTCAAGAGAAGTGTATTTATGCTTTGAAGAGTGAAGCATTAATGCCTGCAGGTCTTACACAGGTACAAAAGACCGAGATGATGGATAAGACCAGAAGTGCCATTATCTCGTGCCTCGTGGATAAAGTTCTAAGGGAGGTCCCCAGAGAGAAAATTGGTGTTGCTATGTGGGTAAAACTCGAACCATTGTATATGACTAAGTATTTGGCTAACAGGTTGTGTCTAAAACAACAACTCTATTCATTCTGAATGGTGGAGCATAAATCCATAGTTGAGCAGCTTATATAATTTCACAAGATTATTGATGATCTTGAAAATATTGAAGTGAATATTGATGATGAGGACAAGGATTTACTACTTTTGAGTCCATTAACCAGATCCTTTGAGAACTTTAATGATGTCCTTCTTTATGGTAAGGAACTTTTGATGAACTCCAGACAACGGTGAAATCCAAAGAATTTTCAAAGTAGAAATATTTGAAGATTGAAGATAGTGGTGAAGGCCTAGATGTGTAAAGAGGAGGAGGTGAGCGTAAAGGGATATCAAAATCAAAGAGGTCTAACAAGTCAAAGGTAAAGTGTTTTAATTGTTATAAAATCGGTCACTTTAAAAGGGATTATCCTGAGAGCAAGTTCAATGAAGATTCTGTTACAGATGTAGTTACCTTGGGTGAGGAAAGTTATGAGGATGCCAATGTAATAGTAGTATCGAGTTTAGAAATTGAAGATAGTTGGGTTGTTAACTCAGGTTGCTCTTAAAACATGTGTCCAAGAATAGAATACTTTGAAACTTTGAAACTTTGAAGATGGTTCAAGGTGGAGTTGTTTGCTTTGGTGATAATAAGGCTTACAAGGTTCATGGTATTGGTACGGTTAGACTTAAAATGTTTGATGATCGTGAACTTATTATTCATAATGTGAGGCATGTTCTAGAAATCAACCGAATTTTTTTATCTATAAGTATGTTTAATGATGGCAAAATACCATTTTTATTCCCTTAACTATACCTCGGGGTCCATTCTTGTCCCTTATTTTAAAAGATCCAAAGTGGTCCTTTAATTGTTCAAAAAGGACCACAGTAGTCCTTTCCGTCCAAAAGACACAAATGGACGTTTATTTTGTATACGGGGCAGGTGATGTGGAATGTTATAAACATCTTCTTCAACCTTATTTATTCCATCATCCCTTTCATTCTCTTCTACCCAGATTCCCTCAAATTCTAGGGTTCAATAATTTTCTTCCCCTTACGATTCTAAAATTGCTTGAGGAAAATGAAGCAAACATCATTAGCGTACTCAGGCCAGTGTTTAGACGATTTGAATGTCAAGAGAGGTGGTTATTTAGATGGAAATTTGCGATGGAAACCCATATGTGGATATGGAGACACGACTGTTCTTCGAAGGGCTTCAAATCTCACAAATTTTGGGAAGAAATTATGGGGTTATCGTTATTATAAGGTAAGAAAGAAAATAAATTGTTTATTCATATTTGTTTTCTGATCTATCCAAATTTTGAATAACACATGTGTTGTACCCCCAAATTTCCCTCCTATTTTCTTTCAGGCATCTTCTCATTCTCCTAGGGTCTTCATTTACTCAAGGTTACTCAAGAATTGATCATACAAATTGTCCTTCTAAACAATTGACCTACAATCAGGGTTTCACTTTTATCAAGAAATATTAGGTTTCTAAGGCTTCAAGTGGATGTCCTGGTTTCTATATGTCTCCAAGAATTCTCATACCAAGTTTCAAACCTTGTATCACAAGTTTGCTCAGACAATTGCTCGGATGACTAAAAATCAACTGTATTAGACAAAAAGTCAACTGTGGTCAACATACAACAAAACTTCAAGATTTTTGGTAAACATCAATATTTTGAAGTCACATTCATCATTTTATCAAGGGTTGATCATGATTTATCAAGAAAACTCCCAAATTATCAAAAGTCAAAAGTTGCCAAATTAGGGTTTTCATAAGGAGAAGTCAACTGAACTTTGACCAAGCATAACTTTCACATGATTCATGATATTTTCCTTAACCAAAGCTTATTTTGAAGGAATTTCAATTCTCTACAACTTCGTCTCTCTAAGCTCAAGTCCAAGAAATGCTTCACTTGAGAGATATGGGCCAAAACATTACTGGTCATTTCAAAAGGAAACAAAAGGAAACTTTTTTTCAAGGCAACTTACATCAAGATAAATATTAAAATTCAAAAATAATAAAAACAGATATTGTAGAGGACATCTTGAGCTTTCCAAAAAGTCAAAGATCACCTACAAATGATAAAATTTGAGAGAGTTATGATTGGTGCAAGTGTGGAAATTTTGAGGAAATGCATAAAAACAAATGTGATCAAACTTGAATTTTTGTGCTAACGGACTATTATTTCAAGGTCCATGCGTGATATATACCTCATTGTAAACCTCAAAACTTACTCATACACCCCATGGATCTTTTATTCTATTTATTTTGAGTTTTTTATTAATTTAAAGTCAAAATTAAAAGGATAAACCAAGGCTTCTTAAAAAGGTCCAAGCCCATTCTTTGGTTGACCAAATTCTTCTCTATATATCTCATTCATTCATACAAACCCTTACACGAACCCTAGAACAAAAACACCTCTCCAAAATTCCAAAAATATCAAAGAACTAGGGAAACTTGTAAACCCTAATTGCAGCCACTCTCAAGGCAAACCAACCTTTCCATTCACTTCAAGGAACACTTTAGGGTAAGGTTGGATCGATTGCAATGAACAAAAGGGAATAAAAAATCATATACGTGCCTCACTGGTTTTGTTATTGCATGAATTTCATACATTCGTTTTCTTCGTGTTTTTATGCATACTAACTTCGCTAACGTGTCCATGAGGTTTAATAATGCAGGAATAACCCAAAACATGATCCCCATAGTGGCTAAATCGAAGCTTGCCATGTTCATACCGATTTGAGTTATCTTTGTTGTAGCTTACGATTCAGCATATTTTAGCCCAAACCAATGGTTCCATTGAACTTGCATGGCTTAATTTAGGGGGGTAGGGTCCCTTTGGATCGTTAACAGTTATTGTTTTTATAGGTTGAAAAAAAGAGTCACCGGAGAAGACGACCAGAGCTAGGGCTCTGGCACTTCTCCGGTCCAGTTATTTTGTTTATTATATAATTATTTCATTTCAGGAATATTACCAGATATATAGCCACCCCAGTGGAAAGCGATCGCGCATTAAGGCATTTGTACAACAAGGCGTGGGTTCGATCCCTTCTTTTGACACTTATTTTTTCATTTTTTCTAATCCTTGCAGGTTGTTTACGTATTGAATAGCACACATTTTGATAACACCAAAGCGCGCCTGGTGCAGTGGTGAAACGTATGGTCAAGGAAGCTAAGGGCGTGGGTTCAATACCCACCCCTGACATTTTGTGTTTTTTTCCTATTTTCTAACTTTTTTCTCTTTTCCCTTAAAAATCCTAAATTCATTTAACCATAAACCATAGAACCTTTTCTTTTACGAATCCTAAAAGTAGTTAGATTTTTGGTTTTTATCATTAACCTTTTTTTAATTAATTTAATAAATAAACTTATTTTTAATTAAAATTAATTAGACTTCTTTATGTTTATTTAATTAATCATCAAAAAACCTCTTTTTCATAAAAAACCTCCAAAAACATTTTCTTTTTTCATCTTTCTTATTCTTATTTTATTTTCGCAATTGTAAATAGCATAGTTTACTTTTGCCGCTTTTTTCATTATTATGTAACTGTTTACAGGTTATAATAGCTTAGGATTTTTACCTTCTTCTTTACTATTTTGTATCTACCCCGACACAAAGTAATAGTTTAGGGTTTATGTTCCTGCCTTTACTTTCCACACTTTTATTGTTTTTATATTTACTGCTTAGTAACTAGGATGGTATGAAAAGACTAAAAACAAATGGTAGAAAACCCTAACTCAAAGACTAAATAACTGCAAAACAAATCACTTGAACACCTACACCTTTAGGGTAACCTCCCTTGTTTCCTTTGAAAAACGGTCACGTCCCTCGAACATGGGGATGCTTTAGCAAAGTCCCTTGATACAAAGATCATAGTACCTTGATAACCCTTCGACGCTGCCTTTCGATAAATGATCTAGTCCCTTAATGAAAATTTCTAAAGCGTCCTTACAAGTTGCATTCGACAGGGCTTCCTACTAACTAATGGTACAGATAACACTATCTAAAGGAGGAGGAAAATACAAGAACAATCTTGAGTGGGTAGATAATCTTAATCGCTTGCTCACAAAGATCTTCAAAACAAAACATTTCACACAAAAAATTTCAAAATATTTTCAAAACACTTTGTATGCATTCTCGAGGACAAATACGAGAACCATTACAAAGTTTCACCTTACATTGGAAAATTTTCAAAATATTTTCAAATCACACATACAAAAGCAAGTTTAAAAAAGTGATCTAAGCGATTAAGAGCCCGTAGATAACTACAGATGAACTCAAAATCTATCAAGGTCTTTCCTGTTCTTTTCACCTTTTCCTTATTGGATAATAGAAAAGTCGGTGGCGACTCTTGCTATCCGTAACATTTATGATAAAATACAAAACCAAGTCAGTTCTCCCACCGTATTACAGAATTGGCGACTCTGCTGGGGATACTTAAAGAGAGGGGTTACCTTAGAGTTAGATCACTTAAAATTGTTTTCTTTGTTTGCTTTACATTTGAGGGTTGCTCGGGTTTATTTTCTTGTAAAGATCCTACACCCGGATCTGGGGGCTTTAGGTAAGTAGCTATATATCATGGAAACTGTACGACATAGACCGATATGGTTTAAGTGATGGCTACTTTAGTGTGACAGTTTGGTTTCTACTAGTGTTCTTTGAGTGAGTTGAGGATAACAATAGGCTGTCGTGTGGTGTCATAAGCATTAACTGACTTTTAGAACCTTAATTGACCCAACTTGGCCATTAGAAGGTAGTGAGATAGTCGAATTTGGTGAAGTCAAAGTTTGTTGATACTCGATCCTACACTCATTGAGATTTGACTCTCGGGATACTTCGGTGGAAAGTCAGTTGCGCTGTTGAAACAAAGCATGCAAGAAAGATCGGTGATAAGAGATTCCTAGAACCCGATTACTATTCTTAAGACAGTTTGAGCCAACTGAACATGAAAAGGGTACTTACCTACAAATCTAATGCAAGACTTTAAACCTAAGGCTCTTGTGTGATTTGTTTGTGTTCGTTATCTGTTCAAACTTGACATCATAACATGATTACATCATACCATAGCATGTTCATTAACCATTTCAAGGATCTCAAGGGCCTGTGATGCAGGTTTATCATGAACCATACGTCTATCAAGGGGCAAGAGAATTTTTTTTCCTCTAACCAGATGTCGTTAAAGACCGAAGTGTGTTCTTTTGAGTCAAAAGCTAGGACCCACTCGACATGGTGAGCTTGATTCATATAGAAGGACGTTCAAAGACGCAAAGTTCTATAGTGAAAGCTGCAGCCAGTCTCAACTTCTAACCTTTCATTTTGTTTATCCCGCGAGATCCTTGAAAACATTGCATCTCATATACCATACACATCATTACACAACAGGCTTCTAAGATAGGTTTTCTCATCTTCTTGCTGTTTATTTCTATAAAAGATGGCTCTCGAATGAACCGTGAAAGAACTTTAAGCTTAGAACACTCAATTCCAGCAAATGTTCCTAGACTTAGCCAAAGGGCATGAAGACTTGAAGGCACTCATCATCAAATATAGAAAGAAGAAGACTAGAAAACCAGTCACCATCCTCAACATGGGAAGAAGGTTCAAGGGTCCTTCCAAGCAAGCTCAAAACTATGATATTCCCTCTGATGAAGAAAACAATCAGGGTGAAGAAGATAAGAGTGTGAAGGATGAGAGAGGAAGTAACCTTAGTTCCAACCAAGATTCTGATGAAGAAAACTATTCAGCTGAACAATATCTTTTTTCTGATGAAAATACAATTAACTGGAAGATCTTCTGAATTCCATTGAAATATAAAGAGTTTCTGGGTTGGATTTTGACGAGTTGGGATTGGTCTCGGGGGTTGTTATCCCTCACAAATTCAAGGTCCTTACTTTTGCGACATATGACGGTGTTTCATGTCCAAAACTGCATTTAAGGTCTTATGTTAGAAAGATCTAACCTCATATTGCTGATAGGAAGTTATGGGTACACTTCTTTCAAGAGAGCTTATCCGGGACTCAACTGAAATGGTTCTATCAGCTGGAAGGAACCAATATACGTACCTGGGAAGACTTGGCTGCTGCTTTTTACAAGCAACAGCAGTACAATGATGACCTTGCACCAACCCGTGTGCAATTACAAGGTATGACTATGGGCTCAAACGAAGGCTTCAAAGAATATTCCCAGAAATGGAGAGATCTGGTTGGAAGAGTGCAACCTCCTTTGTCTGATAGGGAGATAGTTGATATGTTCATGGGAACTCTGACAAGACCTTTCTTTAATCATCTGATCGGAAGCTCTTCATATGGTTTTAACAATTTGATACTAACAGAGGAACATGTTGAAGGTTGAATTTGAAGCGAGAAGACCAGGTAGTTGTATCTTCAAGTACTATGAAAAATACATTTAATGGAAATAAGGAAACAAATGTTGTTTATGGCCAGAAGGGTCGTGCTAGAAGTGATCGCAACCAATCTGTGGGGCGGTTCTAATTTCTAATCATGCGCCTGTGCAACAACAACAATAGAGCAATCAATGTAGTTCGGACAAGCCAATAAGATTGTTTACCAAGATCAGCATGCCATTATCTCAAGCATTGCAACATCTCTTGAATGTGGAGTTAATAACGTTAAGGGATCCTCCTCAGAATCCCAACACCTTCTCTCTTTGTTATAATCCTAATGTGAAATGTTCCTACCATTCCAATAGCCCCGGGCATGACACCAATAGCTGTTGGTCTTTAAAGAATAAAATTCAGGATATGAGTTAAAATCAAGAAATTGAGTTTGATCCTCCTGAGATCCCCAATTTAACTACTACACCAATGCCTAAGAACGACAAGGGCATTAGTACTATTGATGATGTTATTTATGTTTCTGCTGTAAGTGAATTGGCTACTCCCCTTCCTAATTATAGAGAAGAATCTGTTGCAGGCCGGTTTTATTCTAGGTTATATTGAAAGATGTTACTGTTGCGCAGCCCAACCCAATGGCTGCAAGTTACTGAAAGAAGGTATCCAGTATCTGATGGACAACCATATAATACTAATTGAGAGGACTCCCTCTATAGAAAATTCATTTCAAGACTTGGAGCTGGAAGAGGTATATGTAGTTTCCGGTACTCCTGTCAGGATCACTTACAAGGGTCCTGTAAAGATTACTGCAAAACCAAGAGTTTCTCCTCTGATAATCACCACACCCTGACCAAATTCGTATTCCTCGGACAAAGATATCCCTTGGAACTATGGAGCCAACTTCTACTAACATAGCGTCAAGTAAGAGCTATTGACTACTGGGAGTGAAGGTACTAAATTTACTGATCCCACTATTGACAATATTGTCGGGACCAGTAAAGTTACTAGAAGTGGAAGGGTGTTCTGCCTCGAAATCTCTCCGAAGAATGCTACCACACCAGTTCGAGTTACTGCTATCGAGTCAACTACTGAGACTCGGGGCAAAGAACAGATGACAGAGCCTGCCCAGACGGAGGCACCTAAAGAAGTTACCACTAAAGATACCTCCAGGAAAGAGTTGGAAGAGGTATTGAAAATCATCCGAAAAGGTGATTATAAGATTGTCGAATAGCCGGGACAGACTCCCTCTAGGATCTCCATGTTATCCTTTTTGTTGTGCTCTGAAGTTCATTCACATGCCTTGGTGAAGTTTTTAAAGTATGCTCATGTGCCACAAGAAATCTCTGTTGACCAATTTGAAAATTATGTTGCTAGCCGAACGACTGATAATGGGCTGGGATTTTCTAATGCTGATCTGACTCCTGAAGGAAGAAACCACAACAAGGCCCTATATGTGTCAATTGAATGTAGGGGCACTACTTTAGCTCATGTGCTAGTTAACATTGGTTCCTCGTTGAATGTTTTGCCGAAGGGTGCTCCAGACAGACATGATTGTGAAGAGGTTGTGCTGAAACCAAGTGATATTATGGTGAGAGCCTTTGACGGTTCAAAAAGGATGGTGCATAGAGAGGTGGAGCTTCCGACCAGAGTAGGTTCACAGGTATTAAAATCTACCTTTTATGTAATGGATATCCGACCTGCTTATTCTTGTTTACTTGGACGCCCTTGGATTCATGGGGCAGGCGTTATTACTTCAACCTTACACCAAAAGTTGCAGTATCCCGTTAAAGGAAAAGTTGTTACGGTTTGTGGTTAAAAAGAGTATATGGTTAGTCACTTCAACTCATTCAAGTATGTTGAGATGGACAGAAAATTCATTGAAACTCCCTGCCAGACTTTTTAAGTCATCCCTCTTACCGCTATTGAAGACGTTTCTGTTATTCCCAAGGTTACCATGGTTTTTCCTATAATGGCTTCTTTGAAGGATGTTAGAGTTGTAGTAGGATAAATTGGATGTACTACTTGGGGTTATCTTCCCGATATTCCATACAAATCTGACAAATTTGGTTTGGGTTTCACTGCAGAGGCTCAAAGGGTTGTTCGTGCTGGAAGACCGCCATTTCGCGTCAGCAACAATGGAGTCAATGCAGTAGAAGATGCAGATAGTGGCTACAACCTAGACAGTTGGATTTTTCCCACCATCGGCAACTGACTCAGTAACTAGAGGATTGAAGACCTTATCTCAATCTCCTTTATTCGATATTAAATGCTAGTTTTTGTTTCTTTTTTTCTTTCAATGTTTGGTTATGTAATCTTAAAAACAATAACTTTAAGCCTTGTGCCTTACCTGGGGTATAATGTTCCATTTGTTAGGGTTTTCATTTCATTAACATATCTTCATTTAATAAATCATTGGACGTTTTGCATTCAAATTTTGTGCTATTTGTTTTTCTTTTATTTTTATCACTTTCAAAATAGATATGTGTTCTTACACACACCCACACAATAAATTGCATATTCACATCCACTCTAGATCCTATTGATCACAATTCTTCTATTGCCACTTATGACTTTGAAAATCCGATCTACCAAGCCGAGGACGAAGGTGAGGAAGATTATGAAATACCTGTAGAACTTGCCATATTGTTAGTACAAGAGGAAAAGGTTATACAACCGCATGAAGATCCAATCGAGGTTGTAAACTTGGGTACTGAAGACGACAAGAGATGAGTCAAGATAGGTGCCAACCTGGAAGACAATGTCAAGAACAGTTTAATTCAAATGTTGCACGACTATGTTGAGATCTTTGCTTGGTCGTACGAAGACATGCCAGGGCTCGATATTGATATTGTGGTTCACTATTTACCGATGAAAGAGGGTTGTTCTCCAATAAAGCAGAAATTTAGTCGTATGCGTCCCGAGATCTCTGACATGATCAAGGCTAAGGTTATGAAGCAATTCAACGCAAGTTTTTTAGTTGTTACATCCTATCCACAGTGGGTTGGAAATGTGGTTCCAGTACCAAAGAAAGACGACAAAATGTGTATGTGTACGTGTTATAGGGATCTGAACATGGCAAGCCCCAAAGATGACTTTCCGTATCCGCATATTGACGTTCTGGTTAATAATACCGCTCAACACAAAGTAGTTTCCTTCATGGACAGTTTCTCGGGGTATAATCATATCAAGATGGCACCTAAAGACACGGAGAAAACTACCTTCGTCACACAGTGGGGAATATTCTGTTACAAGGTTATGCCTTTTGGGTTGAAGAACACTGACACAACATATGAGCATGCTATAGTAGCTCTGTTCCATGACATGATCCATCATTAGATAGAGTTTTATGTTGGCGACATGATATCCAAGTCTTATTCTTAAGAAGAACATCTTGACCATCTACATAAGTTGTTTGAAAGACTGAAGAAGTACAAGTTGAGGTTTAATCCGAACAAGTGCACCTTTAGGGTAAGGTCCGGTAAACTCCTAGGTTTCGTTGTCAGTAGTAAAGGTATTGAAGTTTATCCCGCCAAGGTCAAAGTTATTCAAGAAATGATAGCTCCCTGTACTGAGAAGGAATTCATAGGTTTCTTAGGACGACTGAACTACATTGTCAGATTTATTCCCATGTGATCGCTACTTGTGAGCTAATATTCAAGTTGTTAAAGAAAGATCAAGTAGTAAAATGGAATGATGATTACCAGAAAGCCTTTGACAAAATCAAGGAGTACATTTAAGAACCTCCAATTCTGATGCCACCAGTTAAAGGAAGACCTCTAATCATGTACCTAACAGTGTTAGAGAACTCAATAGGCTGTGTACTGGGCCAACATGACGAGTTTGGTCGAAAATAGAATGCAATATACTACCTTAGCAAAAAGTTTACCGACTGTGAAACAAGATACTCACTGCTCGAGAAAACTTGTTGCACTTTGCCATGGGCTGCTCGCCTACTAAGACAATATATGTTGACTCATACTACTTTGTTAATCTCTAAAATGGATCCCATAAAGTATAAATTCGAGAAGCCTGCTCTCTCCAGAAGAATATTGTTGTACCCCAAAATTTGCCCTCTCATATTTCTCAAGACATTGCAAGAAAAATCTCCAAGTGGCTCAAGATTGCTCAAGAATTGGACAAACAAGCTACCTCCTAAGGCAGTCAACCCCAAATTAGGGTTTTGTGTTGCATCAAGATCCTTGAGTCAAAATGACCTCAAGTTCTCCCCAATGTCCTAATATGTTCTCAAGGTCATCCATGTCAAGTTTCAATCCTTGCAGAGGAAGTTTGCTCAGTCAAATGCTCAAAGGGTCCAAAAATAGACTGTGCTAGGGAAAAAGTCAATTGTGACCTACAAATAGTCAAACTTCAATATTTTTTGCCAACATTCTCATTTTGAAGTATATTTCATCATTTTATCAAGGGTTGATCATTATTCATCAAGGATTTCTCAAAATTCATCAAGACTCAAAAGTTGCTAAATTAGGGTTTTGTAGGAAAAGTCAACTCAACTTTAACCAAGCATAACTTTCTCATACTTTATGAGAAATGACCCATACAAAGATCATTTTGAATAGGATGCAATTTCCTACAATCCATCTTCATACCCAAAGTTCAATAAATGCACTCACAATAAGTTATAAATTTGGACATTATAGGTCATTTTTGAAAGTCAATAAAAAACACCTACTTTGTAAAAGCTTATAACTTGAGCATGGATATCAAAATGATATGAGACCAAAAGGGTTGGTTAGAGGACATCTCAAGATTTCTAGAAAGTCCAAGAACACCTCGAAAAGTACAAAATTGAATAATTTGTGCATTGTTGAAGTTGGGCATTTTTGCAAAATTGCCAAAAGTCAACTATCCCCAAAACTTCAAATTTTGTCAAATGGGCCCATTCTTTTCCACTTGGTTTGAGTTTGTACCATTTCACACGTGCCCTAGCTTCAGCCTTGAGATCATATTTCTTTTTTATTATTTTATTTGATTTTTTATTGAATTATTTCATTTTTAATCAAATTAAATCAAATAAAATCCAAATATTGATTACTTGATATCTTTTTGGCTATTTCAGGACTGAATCATCATCATCAAGGGTATCAAACTCGTATCAAGCAATCCATGTGCAAAAAGATTGAGTTTTTACAATTTTGGAAGGTTTAGTAATGGTGAATCAAATCTCATGGCATTGATGTGGAAGGATTCAATCCATAATTCTTAACCTAATGCATTCTATAATACATAAGGAAGCTAGAGGGCACAAAAAGAAGGTTGGAGGCTGCAGAAATAAGAAAAACAAAACTTGCAAAATTCATTAAAAAGTGTGAAACCTAAATCATACTTAGAGGCGTTTTCAGAAGCAGAGATTGATACCAGTCGATTCTTGGGTGATCACATAACCCCCTGGATCCAAAGCACGCGTCTTGAAGCCCTCAAAAGCACTGTAAGCATCACATTTTTCAGGTCTGTATTCGAAATCTTAACTCTCCATTTTTCCATCCTCTGGATAAATCGTTGATATATTTGTGATCCTCATGACATCTCAAAGCTTTTTGAATTAATTAATTTTATTTATCTGACCTGGAAAGCCAAGTACCATATCTAGGGTTTCGTGGTTTGTTTTTGGTCATTTCTCTTACATGTAGAATTAGCCCCAATAATGGCCATGGACATGACCGGAAGAGAAAGACGAACGCAACTATGGTCTTGGGAGGAATTTATATGGCCTGAGATGAATTTTGGGAATGACCTAGGCATTTAGCTGGGGATTCAAATCCGCAGGTAATTTCTTTACAGGCCTGAGGACAGGGACGATATCGTGTCCTCCTCTGATTGGTCCTTTCAAATTCTCCCGCACTTTTTTTTATTTGCTGGCATATTAATGCGTTTTGTCTTATAATATTGTTGTTGTATATTATTAACAATTGAGACACATTGGCCTAGTGGCGAAGCAAGCAATGCAAATACCATCAGTCCTGGGTTCGAATCCCAGGTCCCCCATGTGCTTTGTTATATTTTTTCTTAAGATAATAAGGTACAAACCAATGCTTGCAACTCACCATATGCCTTCACAAGTTAAAGCGCCAGATGGCCAAAGGCCAGATCTGGTGATCCAGGATGAGAGTCTACCATGGACCAAGTCCAAACGCGCGCAGGGAATCCAGAAAGTCAACAGGGCCAGCGCCTAATGGGCCATACAATTGCTATTCTGACCCCCTTTTTCAGGCCCATTACACTTCTAACTCTCTCTATTTTATTTATTTTTGTTTTTTGTTTTATAATATTTTATTTAATCAACTAACCAATCAAATAATTTTCTCTATAAAATTAAAACCAAAAAAATATTTTCTTTATTAAGTTAAGTTTTAGTATCTTTTATTTTTATTAACAAATATTAATTTAATTAATTTAGGCCATTAATTAGGAATAACTTTAATATATTTTTCAATAATTAAAATCAATTAGACTTAATTAGGTTTTTACTAACATTAATTAATTTTATTTTCTTTCTTTAAATAATAAAAAATCCAAAAATATTTATTTTCATTAATTAATTAATTTATTTAATTTAATAATTAAATTAGTTTAATTTCTTTCTTAATTCAAAAATAACCAAAAAAATCTTTTCTTTAATAACAAAAAGGGTCAAAACCCAAGAACTTCCACTCAATTTAATTTCCCGCACGTGATTTATTTATTTCTATCATATTAATGTACTTGTTCCCGGCTTGTAATAGATAATTAGGACCATTTTATCGCTTTATTTATTTTTTCCGCATTTAAATTTCAAAGGGTTGCTTTTGGCGATGTAAATACCCGACACCTTGTAATTTAATTTCCGCAACTTATTTCCCGCAAAATATAACTGTTAGATGTTTGGTAATAGGTTTGCATGACAAGACTAAATGTTTAAACCTAAAATCAATTTAGATAATCATTAACATGTACAAAGATAAAATTAACTGAAAACGACACACTCACACATGCGCACTCTTAGGGTAAACCCCACTTGGTTGCCTTCATAACGCGGTCATTAAGTATAGGTTACTTTAGAGGTCCCCCTCTTGTCCAAAGATCATAAGTTGCCTCGAAACGGTTGCCTCGGATATTGTTGCCTCAAAACAAATGATCTAAGACATTAAGGTTACCACTAAGGCGTCCTAACATTGCTTTAGTGACTGCACGTCCCTCACTCAAGTTGACCCTCAAACACCAACGACGGTGCTACCTACTCATCAATAGTAGGATAGAATTGTCCAAAGGAAAATTGCATATAATGATTCCTTTTTCGAGTAGGTAGATGGTTCTTAAGTACTTGCTCTTTCAAAAAACAAAAAAAACTTTTCACACTTACACTTTTCGAACAAAGTTTTCAAAACACTTCATACGATCGAAGTTTTCAAATAAAAACTTTTTCAAACCCACAAGCACAAAGAAAGAAATTTTGAAAACAATGTGAGCAAGTACCTAAGAGCCTGTGGATAACCACGGATAGAAAGGGTCCTAACACCTTCCCTTTCTATAATCTACCCCCCGAACCCGATAAATATCTCGAAAAAGGAATTTTTCTGTGCTTTTTTCCTTTCCTTGTTGGATAAAATAAAAGTCGGTGGCGACTCTTGCTTACCGCGACATTTTGCGAAAACAAACGCAAAATGCAAACCAGCATTCCAAAACACAGTCAGTTCTTCCCACCGTATCACAGAACTGGCGACTCTACTGGGGAGTATTAAGTGGGGTGTACCTTAGGAATAATTGATAATGTTTTCAATTGCTTGACTTGTATGCTTTATATTTGTGGGCTTTTATCGGAGTTACTATAGATCCTAACCCGGATCTGGGGGATACCCTTTAGGTAAGTAGAAATAAACTGTGAGGGAACTGTACGGCGTAGACCGAGACGGTTGAAGCAGTAGCTACGTTGGTGTGGCACTTAAGTTTCTACCAATATCCCTTATGTTGGAACAAGGAGAATATGGGTCTTCTAAGGGGTCATTAAGCACCAACCGACCTTAGAACCTTTAAATTGACCAACTTGGCCATAGAACAGTAGCAGTATGCTACACTCATTGAGACTAAACTCTCGCGATGATTTCGGCCGCAAGAAAAGGTTGCTAAACTGGAATTATGACCGATCGAGGGTAGTCAGTGATATTGAGATCCTCTAGAACCCGGTTACTATTTTTAGGACAGGTTTGAACCAGCTGAACTGAAAGAGGGTAGTACCTAAGCTCCTTGCCAGCCTGGAATCTAAGGGCTCTCTATGTGACTTGTGTGCCTTTACCATGTTTTATATTTGTGGATACTTGTGGTGTGCTTTCTATCATTACATCATGACATCATAACATTGAATGCATCTTGCATTGGACTAACCTATTTCAAAGACAGGAGGGGATCATCTTTGTTCTGTTTTGTAGGTCATGATACCCATGCGTAGGAACATCATCTGAATCAACTTTTTCCAGGTTCCCACTATGCTTAAATAATTGATTGCAAAGATGTCAGATACTACCTCCTTCATCAGAAGACATGGGCATCTTCTTGGTTTGGTCACTTCCAAATTGGACAAGCAGATGATGAGCGTCCTAGTCCATTTTTTTGATTCGTTGTACCATTGCTTCACTTTTCAGGACTACCAGTTGGTCCCACCCTAGAAGAGTTCTTTCATCTGCTTGGTATCCCCATTTTGGAGCAGACCCGATTCACAGGTTGGGAGAAGATCCTTAGGCCAGAAGAGATTCCTCCATCCCTCCATCTGACAAAGGCTGAAGTGATGTCTAATTGGGAGACTAGAAGTGGAGCAAGGGGATTTTTGAATAAGTTCTTGGTTGGTAAAGCTAATCATTTCTGGGATAGTCTAGACTTTCAGGCATTTGAACACATTCTGGCTCTTCTTATATATGGTTTGGTGTTGTTTCCTAACCCAAATGCTTTCGTCGACGTAAATGCAGTGAAGATCTTTATGTCTGGTAATCCTGTGCCCACTCTCTTGGGTGACATTCTTCATCAGCTTTATGCCCGTACTGCTCGGAAGCGAGGAACCTTGATGTGTTGTGCTCCATTGTTGGCAAGGTGGTTTATTTCTCATCTTCCCAAGTCAGTTTTGAAGAACAAAGAAGGCATGGGCTGGGTTTATAGGGTTATGTCCCTCTCTCACAATGACATCATTTGGACTATTAAGGGTATGGACGAGGTGGCCATTATTGATCACTGTGGGGAATACCCCAATGTTCCACTGATAGGAACCAATGGAGGAATTACTTACAATCCATGCTTGGCCTTACGTCAGTTTGGGCGAGCCATAAGGGAAGGACCTCATGAGCTGCTAATGCCTAATATCATATTTGATTTTCAAGGGGATAATGACGAACAACGCCACTGATTCATAAGGGCTTGGGATAGAGTTCACAGATCTGATCCACACAAGTTGGGTCCAAAGACTTCTCTTCCGATGGAACCATATCTCCGATGGGTTCGCATACATTCCCAAAAGCTGGGAATGCCCTATGAATCTGTCTTGCCTATTATTGTCGAAGTTGCTGATGAGGAAGGGGTTCCTCCTACTATCTTACACCTTTACATGCCTACTGACATTGGGGCATTGAAGAGATCATGGATGCAACTGAGAGAAGAGCGAGATACTTATCGAGAAAAGTATTACGAACAAGAGCTGAAGATTCAGAAGTTGACAAGGCAGTTGGAGAACGAGCAGATACTCAATGAATATGTCCGCACTGACAAGAAGCGACCATGGGAGCACTGATTGTCCTTTGATTATTTCCTTTCTAGTTTTTATTTACTTTTCAGTATTTCCTTTCTTGTAACGCCTTAAGGGCATCTGTTGAACAATTTGAATTTCAAGTTTATCTAATAAAAGTGTGTTTCATTTCTTGTTTACGAATTTGAATCTCTCGATGTCTTTGAAATCATACCATATGCATTTCATCCCATGCACTTCATAACAGGTACCCATTACAGGTCTCTTATCTTCTTCGCTGTTTATTTCAGCATTATGTCTTCTAAACCATCAACTGAACAAGCAATCAAGGCTCTACAGGCTCAAAACACCAAGTTCCAGGAACTGTTCATGAATCTAGCTAAGGGTCAGCAAGATCTGAAGGCCCTTATCCTGAAAGAGAAGAAAAAGAGGACAGTCATGTTTAACACAGGTCAGAGGTTTGGAAACAGGCTACGAGACGAAGTTGATTTGACCACCTCATCTGGAGGGAAAGATAGTCAGGAAGAAAGGAGGGCTAGGAGCCTCATGTGGTTTCAAACAACGAGACGGACTTCGACGAAGACCAGTATCCTCCGGTTGAGGACATATACAAGCAACTGGAAGACCGATTGAGTGCGATGGATGTCCAGAAAGTGCACGGCCTGGACTTTGGTGATTTAGGACTGTCATCTGGGTTGGTGATCCCCCACAAATTCAAAGCACCAGCCTTTGCTAAATACGACGTAGTTTCTTTCCCGAAACTGCACCTTCGGTCGTATGTAAGGAAGATTCAGTCGTACACCGCTGATAAGAACCTATGGATCCACTTCTTTCAAGACAGTCTCTCAGGGACTCAGCTTGAATGGTTTTACCAGTTAGAAGGAGCCAGTATCCGCAGTTGGGAAGATTTGGCTGCTGCTTTCTACAGGAAGTACCAATACAATGCCGACCTCGCTCCTATGCGTACCCAACTCCAGGGTATGTCAATGGGTGCGGGTGAAGGTTTCAAAGATTATGCTCATAAGTGGAGGGACCTCGCTGGAAGAGTGCAACCACCCTTGGATGATCGGGAGCTAGTGGATATGTTTATGGGGACCTTGTATTGTCCGTATTTCAACCACCTGATTGGAAGCTCATCATCCGGGTTTACAGAACTGATTATGACCGGGGAAAGGATTGAGGCTGGTATTAAGTCTGGTAAAATACAGAAGGGTGCTTCATCAAGCACCAAGAAGAATCCTTTTGAGAAGGAGTCCAGTGTTGTTTACAATTCGAAAAGCCAGAATAGACCTGAACGCCGCCGAGCTATTAATGCGGTTGTTATTTCAAGACCTGCTGGTGCTCCTCAACGCAACAATCAGTCAAAGGCCGAGAGACCTCGAAGATAATTCACTCAGCTCAACATGACTTTATCCCAAATTCGGCCGCAGTTATTGAAAACCAACTTGGTGGTTCCAAGGGAGGCCCCGCAGAATCCAAATACAAAATCACCGAAGTACAACCCTAATTCCCGCTGTGCTTTTCACTCTGATAGCCCAGGGCATGATACAGATGATTGTTGGGTTTTGAAGAATAAGGTACAGGACTTAATCGATGCCAAGGAGATTGAGTTCGAAGCACCTGAAAGACCTAATGTTGTGACAGCTCCTATGCCCAAGCATGGAGTAAATTCTATAGAGGAAGACTCGTTTGTGGTTTCTATGAAGGATATTTCTACTCAATTGATGACTGTGAAGAAGAACCTTTTGCTAGCCGGTTTATTTCGGGGCTGCGACGAAGGTTGCCGTATGTGTTCGGTACTACCTACCGGTTTCCATCTTTTGAAGTCAGGTGTCCAACGCCTGATGGATAATAAAGAAATCCTGTTTGAAAAGATTGTTGTTCCTGTAGTTCATACTGAAGAAGTTGCTATAATCACCATTTTCGATAATTCTTCCAAGGCTTCCACGAGAAAGCCTGTTAGAATTACATCTGTTCCAAGAATCGCGCCATTGATCATCACTGTTCCAGGGCCTATCCCCTATACCTCCGATAAAGTTGTCCCGTGGCATTACGGGGCTGATGTTTATTGTCACGGAATTAAACAAGATTTGGATGCTGATACCGACGTCAGCAATATTGTTGGGCCTGCTAAAGTCACCCGCAGCGGAAGACTTTTCTCCCCTGATATCTCTCCACCAACTGCCCGGAAACCTTTTGTTATTACACCTACCAATGTACCTGCTACTATTCTTATTCAAGTTCCCATTCTTACCCCTGTTGCCGAGTCATCCGACACTCGGGGCAAAGGGACCGTTGATGAGCCTGCCCAGACGGAGGCACCGAAGAAGATTACCGTTGAAGCCTCTAGACAAGAGATGGAGGAGATTCTGAAGATTATCAAAAAGAGCGACTACAATGTAGTTGAACAGCTGGGGCAAACCCCATCCAAAATCTCTATGTTGTCACTGTTGTTATGCTCAGAAGCCCATCCCAAGGCTGTGATTGCATTCCTGAATACTGCACACGTACCTCAAGAAACATCAGTTGATCAGTTTAAAGATTGTGTGGCTCGTCTGACTTTGGATAATGGGTTTGGTTTCTCTGACGCCGACTTGACTGCTAAAGGGAAGAATCACAATGATGCCCTGCATGTCTCTATTGAATGCAGGGGAACCACTCGTGCTCATGTATTGGTGGATACTGGTTCCTCATTGAACGTTTTGCCTAAGAAAGCTCTAGATCGGCTAGACTGTGAAGGGTTGGAGCTGAAGCCAAGCAACATCATCGTCAGGGCCTTTGATGGGTCTAAGAGAATGGTGTATGGAGAAGTGGATATTCCGATTAAGGTTGGTTCTCAGGTTTTCGCCTCTACATTCTATGTGATGGACATTCAGCCATATTATTCTTGTTTGTTGGGTCGTCCATGGATCCACAAAGCTGGGGAAGTAACCTCGACGCTCCACGAGAAGTTGAAGTACCCTGTGAAAGGTAAAATTGTGACAGTACAAGGAGAAGAGGAGTACATGGTGAGCCACCTCAACTCTTTCCGATATGTAGAAATGGATGGGGAGTTCATTGAGACTCCATTTCAGCATTTTGAAGAGGTGCCCCAGATGCTGGCATCAACTGAGACTGTCGTTGAAGATCCTCCCATGAAGATGGCTTCCTTCAAGGATGCTCGGGCTATTGTCGAGAAAGGTGGGTGTGCAAATTGGGGCCAACTCCCTGATTTTGCATAAAAGACTAACAAGTTTGGTTTGGGTTTCACTGCAGAAGCTCAAAAGGCCGTTCGGAATGCACGGATCGGAAGACCTCCCTTGTTCATCAGCAATTCAGGAGTAAATGCCATTGAAGACGATGTTGAAGAGTTTGAGTTTGACAGTTGGATCTACCTAACGACCAACTGTGGACTAAGCAACTGGACCGCAAAGGACTTCATCCCTATTTATTTTGTTACCCAGTAATGAAACTTTTTATTTTGAATTTGTAACAGACGATGTTTTAAACTTTACGGCCCGATGTCTTACCTGGGGCACCGTGGCTTCATTTGTGAGGGCTTTATGTGTGTCATCTACATATATCATTAATAAAAGCATCGGACGTTTTCTTGCATTTCAAATTTTGCGCTCCTTGTTTTTCTTTTATTACATATTGCAAAAACAGCTATTTTACACACACTCACATATACAGGTCTACATCCACTATGGATCTCACTGGTAACGACTCTTCTACTGCCAGTTATAACTTCGAGAGTCCGATCAACTTAGCCAAAGACGAAGGTGAAGATGATTGCGAAGTGCCTGGTGAACTTGCTAGATTGTTACTTCAAGAAGAGAGGGCCATTCAGCCACATGAAGAGCCGGTGGAGTCAATAAATCTGGGTACAGAGATAGACAAGAAAGAGGTCAAGATCAGGGCAAATCTGGAGCTTGGTGTAAAGTAACGGTTGATTCAGATGCTGCGTGACTATGTTGAGATCTTTGCCTAGTCTTATGAAGATATGCCAGGGTTGGATACCGATATTGTAGTTCACCGATTGCCTACCAAGGGAGATTGTCCTCCAGTGAAACAGAAGGTCCGCCGAATGCGCCCAGATATGTCTTAGAAAATCAAGGCTGAAGTTATGAAATAGTTTGACGCCGGTTTTCTAGCAGTTACTTCTTACCCACAGTTGGTGGCCAATGTGGTTCCTGTGCCGAAGAAGGATGGTAAGGTTCGAATGTGTGTTGACTATAGGGATCTGAACAGGGAAAGCCCCAAGGATGATTTCCCTCTACCTCATATCGACGTTCTGGTTGACAACACTGCACAACATAATGTCTTCTCCTTTATGGATGGTTTCTCCAGTTATAATCAAATTAAAATGGCTCCCGAAGACATGGAGAAGACAACCTTTGTTACTCAATGGGGTACCTTTTGCTACAAGGTCATGCCTTTTGGATTGAAAAATGTTATAGCAACGTATCAGCGTGTCATGGTCGCTTTGTTCCATGACATGATCCATCATGAGATCGAGGTATACGTCGAGGACATGATTTCAAGATCTCAAATTGAGGAAGAACATCTGGACCACCTTCAGAAGTTGTTCGACAGGTTGAAGTTGTACAAGTTGAGGTTAAACCAGAACAAGTTCACCTTCAGGGTGAGATCTGGTAAACTGCTGGGTTTTGTCATAAGCGATAAAGGTATTCAGGTAGATCCTACAAAGCTGAAGGCTATACAGGAAATGCCAGCACCCCAAATAGAGAAAGAAGTCATAGGCTTTCTGGGACGTCTGAACTATATTGCCCGATTCATCTCGCACCTGACTGCTACTTGTGAGCAAATCTTCAAATTATTAAAGAAATATCAAGTGGTAAGAGGGAATGGTGAATGTTAGGCCGCTTTCAAAAGAATCAAATAGTATCTCCAAGAGCCACCTATTCTGATGCCGCCAGTTGAAGGGAGACCTTTGATCTTATACTTGACAGTACTCGACAACTCAATGGGGTGCATGCTGGGTCAACATGACGAGTCTGGCCGAAAAGAGAATGCTATTTATTACCTTAGCAAAAAGTTTACCGACTGCGAGACCCGATACTCGTTGCTCGAGAAAACTTGTTGCGCTTTGGCATGGGTTGCTCGCCGGCTGAGACAGTATATGCTGACTCACACTACTGATATCAAAAATGGATCCAATCAAGTATATATTCGAAAAGCCTGCCTTGTCCAGAAGAATAGAAAGATGGCAGATGATCTTGACTGAGTATGACATCCAATATACGACCCAGAAGGCAATCAAGGGAAGTGTGTTGGCAGACCATTTGGCACATCAGGCAGTGGATGATTACTAGTCTATGAACTTCAAGTTTCCAGATGAGAATATCATGATAGTGACCGACTGCGAAGAACCTGGACCGGATGAAGGACCTGAGGAAGGATCCCGATGGTCTATGTACTTTGATGGAGCTTCAAATGCTTTGGGTAATGGCATTGGCGCCGTGATCATATCTCCTAAAGGCTCTCATACTCCGTTTACCGCCCGATTATGTTTCAACTACACCAATAATATGGCGGAGTATGAAGCGTGCATTATGGGTCTTCGAGCAGCTATTGACCTAAGGATTAAGTTCTTGAGTGTCTTCGGAGATTCTGCTCTCGTGATCAGTCAGATCAAAGGCGAGTGGGATACGAAACACCCAAATATTATTCCTTACAAGGAGTATGTGTTGACATTGCTTCCCCATTTCAAAGAGATAACCTTTGAACACTTCCCTAGAGAGCAGAATCAGTTGGTGGACGCGTTAGCTACGATGTCCTCTATGTTCAAAGTCAATTGGGACAACGATGCTCCCCGGATTATCATTGAAAGATTGGACAAACCTGCACATTGTTGTGACATTGAGACTAAAGAGGTAGCAAATAAACCCTGGTTTCATGAGGTGAAGAGGTACCTTGAAGCTCAGGAGTACCCCGAGGGTGCATCTGTTAATGACAAGAAGTTTCTGAGGAGGTTTGTGGAAAAGTTCTTCATCAGCAATGGCATCCTTTACAAGCGTAACCATGATTCGAACTTACTGCGGTGTATGGATAAGAACGAGGCAGACAGAATCATGACAGAGTTACATGAAGGTACTTTCGGAACTCATTCCAGTGGACACATCATGGCAAGGAAAATCCTTCGGGCAGGATATTTCTGGTCCACTATGGAAGCCGACTGTTATCAGCATTCTCGGACATGTCACAAGTTCCAGGTCTATGCTGATAAAGTGAACATACCTCCAGTTCCTATGAATTTCTTGACGGCACCTTGGCCTTTTGCAATGTGGGGCATTGACATGATCGGAGAGATCAGACCTACAGCGTCCAACGGTCATCGTTTCATCCTGGTAGCAATTGATTACTTCATGAAGTGGGTTGAAGCAGCTTCATTTGCTACTGTGACCAAGAACGTCATGGCACGGTTCATTTGGCACAATCTGATTTGTCGATACAATGTACCAGAGAGGATCATTACGGACAATGGTACAAATCTCAAAAACAAGATGATCATTAAGCTCTGCAAGCAATTCAAGATACAACATCATAACTCTTCTCCTTATCGGCTGAAGATGAATGGGGTTGTTGAAGCGGTTAATAAGAACATCAAGAAGATTGTGCAAAAGATGATAGTGACCTACAAAGATTGGAACGAGATGCTACCATTTGCTCTTCATGGGTACCGTACCTCAGCGCGGACATCAACAAGAGAAACCATCTATTCCTTGGTATATGGTATGGAGGAAGTCTTACCCATTGAAGTTCAGATACCCTCTCTTCGGATTATGAAGGACGGAGGTTTAAGCGAAGATGACTGGATTCAGACTCGGCTTGATCAGCTGAACTTAATCGACAAAAAGATACTTACTGCTATCTGTCATGGTCAGACGTATCAAAAACGGATGATCAAGGCATTTAACAAGAAAGTTAGACGACAAGAGTATCAAGTTGGGGACTTGGTTATCAAGCGCATCATACTACCTCAAGGTGATCCCAGGGGGACCCCTACTTACGAAGGGCCATTTGTGGTTAAGAAAATATTCTCAAGAGGAGCTATGATTCTAACCACCATGGATGGTGACGACCTTCCTCACCCCGTCAATGCAGACATAGTGAAAAAATACTATGCATAATCAATGACCCGCTAGGTTGACTAGCCTAGGCAAAAATAAGGGCCTCCCGGCGAACCAAAAGGGTTCGGGTAAAAATAAGGGATGAAAATAAATAAAAAACTGTACACCCGGCACGTCGAAAACCTGAAAAGGTGACTTGGGAAAAAAAGGGTATCCCGGTGGACTGAAAACCCGAAAGGATAGTCCAAGAAAAAATTAGGGATCAAAGTGTAACACTATGTCTCATTGGATCACCTTGCATCCAGACTTCGGTACCGACTATCAAGCTCAGACGACACTAATCAATCTGATCTACCTTCAATTAGTAGCAAAGTGATGAGATGCTCGAGGACATACGGGCAATAGCAGAGTTGGAACCCAGTGGGATTATTCACATAGCTGTTTCGGTAGTTTTTCACAAATTGTATAAATTATCTGTTCGGTGGTGTTCTCTTACTAGGACGTCAGCCTCTTGTACAAAAACGCCTATTTATAGGCCAAACTTCAAAATAAATACAATTCATTTTCAAAGAAATTTCAAATTGTTTTCCTTTTATCTGTTTTGTTTTGCAAAAAAACGTCCAATGTTCATTTTGATATATGCACTTGACATTAATTGCTGCTCATAAATATTTGCATGCGAAACAAAAGATGATTACTGGTAATATCAGAAACAGGGGAAAACGAGAATTGTCCAAACTGTACAGTTGCTTTATCCACCAGGTACAAAGGTAAATTCAGCTGAAAAATATGGCTAAGGTACTTTCACTCCCCGTAGAGTAAGAAGAGTCAGTAATATTAGCTCTCCCCAGTTGAGACTCGCAACTATGAATGAAGGAATTGGTAATATTCTCCCCAAGCAGAGTTTATCTACCCTTAACATTGAAAAGGATTAATATCCCCGACAGTCTTAATATTCCCCAGCGAAATATAAGAATATTCTCCGGCTGAATACAAGATATCCCCAGTGGAATTAAAATTTTCTCAGCGCAGTCTGAAAAAGCTTCCCCAATGGAGTTGAAGAATCATCCCCAGTAGACTCTAGAAGTTTGTCCTCGGCGGAGTATAAAAATAAACATCTCCAGCTGAGTTCAAGGGAAGATTGTCCCCAACAGAACTCAAAGGATTATCCCCACAAGAGTCTAACAGGTTATCCCTAGTGAAGCCGCAACTGAAAGATCATCCCCAGCGGAGTTCTTTCCTTTCACAAACAAGAATTCATCCCTAATAGGATTCAGTATCACCAACAATAGTAATTCGTCCCCAACAGAATTTATCAGTGGAATCCTCGGCAGAACATCTCTTCCCCATAGAGTAATCTCCTCACCAATTTTATGCCCCAACAGAATTATACTTTCCTGCAGTTTTATTCTCGCAATCACCTTCGTTCGCCATCCCTAGCGGAAATGAAGAATTCAACTCTATTCTCCAACAGCTATCCGAGATTTATTTTCCCCAGCTAAAACATTACATTTCCATACATCATGATACATGCAAATACGCATCATACAACACAATCTCATTTATTTTGAGAACATCATTGCTTGATATATATCATGCATTGCATACGACTGACCTTTACCTTTCAGGAAAGATACAGTTAAAGTTCTCAGCCATGTTAAAGACCTGACCGGTTCTTGAATCTCAACTGAATTATCATCGGTTAAATTTCAGATAAGGTTCTAGATCTTGACAATTTTCCTCAGTCATAGTGTGGACGAGTTCTACAATCTCAACATTATACTACGTTGAAGACGAGACAGTTCCTAGATCTTGATGAAGATGTTTCCCTCCGTCATAGTGTGGACGAGTTCTACAATCTCAACGGTATACTACGTTGAAGACCAGACAGTTCCTGGATCTTGACAATTTACCTCCGTCATAGTGTGGACGAGTTCTACAATCTCAACGGTATACTACGTTGAAGACCAGACAGTTCCTAGATCTTGATGAAGATGTTTCCCTCCGTCATAGTGTGGACGAGTTCTACAATCTCAATGGTATACTACGTTGAAGACCATACAGTTCCTAGATCTTGACAATTTTCCTCCATTATAATGTGGACGAGTTCTACAATCTCAACAGTATACTACGTTGAAGACCAGATAGTTCCTAGATCTTGATGAAGATGTTTCCCTCCGTCATAGGGTGGACGAGTTCTACAATCTCAATGGTATACTATGTTGAAGACCAGACAGTTCCTAGATCTTGACAATTTTCCTCCTTCATAGTGTGGACGAGTTCTACAATCTTAACGGTATACTACGTTGAAGACCAGACAGTTCCTAGATCTTGATGAAGATGTTTCTCTCTGTCATAGTGTGGACGAGTTCTATAATCTGAACGGTATACTACGTTGAAGACCAGGCAGTTCCTAGATCTTGACAATTTTCCTCCGTCATAGTGTGGACTAGTTCTACAATCACAACGGTATACTACGTTGAAGACCAGGAAGTTCCTAGATCTTGATGGAGATGTTTCCCTCCGTCATAGTGTGTACGAGTTCTACAATCTCAACGGTATACTACGTTGAAGGCCAGACAGTTCCTAGATCTTGACAATTTTCCTCCGTCATAGTGTGGACGAGTTCTACAATCTCAACGGTATACTACGTTGAAGACCAGACAATTCCTAGATCTTGATGAAGATTTTTCCCCCTGTCATAGTGTGGACGAGTTCTACAATCTCAACGGTATACTACGTTGAAGACCAGACAGTTCCTAGATCTTGATGTTTTCCTCCGTCATAGTGTGGACGAGTTCTACAATTTCAACGGTATACTACGTTGAAGACCAGACAGTTCCTAGATCTTGATGAAGATGTTTCCCACCAGTTGAATTATGGACAAGTTCTTAAGACTCAGCCGAGGAATTCTCTCAGTTGAAGTACAGGCAAGTTCCCAAATCTCAACAAAGTTAGACTTCCCCAGCAGAATCTTCTACAACAACAGGTATGCAAGTTCTCGCTAAGGAATCTCTTATGCGATCGACACTTCTGCAGATGGAATCTGTAAGCCCATCCTCCCTCCAGCAATCCCCAAATGGCATCTGTAAGCCCATTCCCTACATCACAAGGCTGACACCACTTCATGTGAGTGCAAATTTCTGGGCACTCTAGTGTTCAATCATCTTCCACCTTCGGATAACGAATGGCACGAAAGCCAATCTACATCCTTAGGTTTAAGAATATTGAACAAGGGCGGCTGTTGTACCCCAAAATTTTCCCTCTCATATTTCTCAAGACATTGCAAGAAAAATCTCCAAGTGGCTCAAGATTGCTCAAGAATTGGACAGACAAGCTACCTCCTAAGGCAGTCAACCCCAAATTAGGGTTTTGTGTTGCATCAAGATCCTTGAGTCCAAATTACCTCATGTTCTCCCTAATTTCATAATATGTTCTCAAGGTCATCCATGTCAAGTTTCAAGCCTTGCAGAGGAAGTTTGCTCAATCAAATGCTCAAAGGGTCCAAAAATCGACTATGTTAGGGCAAAAGTCAACTGTGACCTACAAATAGTCAAACTTCAATATTTTTTGCCAACATTCTCATTTTGAAGTATATTTAATCATTTAATCAAGTGTTTATCATTATTCATCAAGGATTGCTCAAAATTCATCAAGACTCAAAAGTTGCTAAATTAGGGTTTTACAGGAAAAGTTAACTCAAATTTGACCAAGCATAACTTTCTCATACTTTATGAGAAATTACCCATCTAAAGCTCATTTTTAATAGGATGAAATTTCCTACAATCCATCTTCATACCACAAGTTCAAGAAATGCACTCACAAGAAGTTATAAATTTGGATATTATAGGTCATTTTTGAAAGTCAATAAAAAACACCTTTTTTGTAAAAGCTTATAACTTGAGCATGGAATATCATAATGCGATGAGACCAAAAGGTTTGGTTATATGACATCTCAAGCTTTCTAGAAAGTCCCAGAACAGCTCCAAAAGTTCAAAATTGAAGAATTTATGCATTGTTGAAGTTGGGCATTTTTGCAAAATTGCAAAAAGTCAACTATCCCCAAAACTTCAAATTTTGTCAAATGGGCCCATTATTTTCCACTTGGTTTGAGTTTGTACCATTGCACACGTGCCCTAGCTTCAGCCTTGAGATCATATTTCTTTTTTATTATTTTATTTGATTTTTTATTGAATTATTTCATTTTTAATCATATTAAATCAAATAAAATCCAAATATTGATTACTTAATATCTTTTTGGCTATTTCAGGACTGAATCATCATCATCAAGGGTATCAAACTCGTATCAAGCAATCCATGTGCAAAAAGATTGAGTTTTGACAATTTTGGAAGGTTTAGTAATGGTGAATCAAATCAAATCTCATGGCATTGATGTGGAAGGATTCAATCAATAATTCTTAAACTAATGCATTCTATAATACATAAGGAAGCTAAAGGGCACGAAAAGAAGGCTGGAGGCTGCAGAAATAAGCAAAACAAAACTTGCAAAATTCATTAAAAAGTGTGAAACCTAAAGCATTACGTTTTTCAGCCCTGTATTCGAAATCTTAACTCTCCATTCTTGCATCCTCTGGGCAAATTGTTGATATATTTGTGATCCTCATGACATCTCAAAGCTTTTTGCATTTATTAATTTTATTTATCTGACCTGTAAAGCCAACTACCATATCTAGGGTTTCGTGGTTTGTTTTTGGGAGTTTCTCTTACAGGTAAAATTAGCCCCAATAATGGCCATGGACATGACCGAAAGAGAAAGACGAACGCAACCATGGTCTTGGGAGGAATTTATATGGCCTGAGATGAATTTTGGGAATGACCTGTGCATTTAGCTGCGGATTCAAATCCGCAGGTAATTTCTTTACAGGCCTGAGGACAGGGACGATATCGTGTCCTCCTCTGATTGGTCCTTTCAAATTTTCGCGCACTTTTTTTTATTTGCTGGCATATTAACGCGTTTTGTCTTATAATATTGTTGTTGTATATTATTAACAATTGAGACACATTGGCCTAATGGAGAAGCAAGCAATGCAAATACCATCAGGACCTGGGTTCGAGTCCCAGGTCCCCCATGTGCTTTGTTATATTTTTCTTAAGATAATCAAGTACAAACCAATGCTTGCAGCTCACCATATGCCTTCACAAGTCAAAGCGCTAGATGGCCAAAGGCCAGATCTGGTGATCCAGGATGAGAGTCTACCATGGACCAAGTCTAAACGCGCAAAGGGAATCCAGAAAGCCAACGGGGCCAGCGCCTAATGGGCCACACAATTGCTATTCTGACCCCCTTTTTCAGCACATTACACTTCTAACTCTCTCTATTTTATTTATTTTTGTTTTTTTGTTTTATAATATTTTATTTAATCAACTAACCAATCAAATAATTTTCTCTATAAAATTAAAACCAAAAAAATATTTTCTTTATTAAGTTAAGTTTTAGTATCTTTATTTTTTATTAACAAATATTAATTTAATTAATTTAGGCCATTAATTAGGAATAATTTTGATATATTTTTTCAATAATTAAAATCAATTAGACTTAATTAGGTTTTTACTAACATTAATTAATTTTATTTTCTTTCTTTAAATAATCAAAAATCCAAAAATATTTATTTTCATTAATTAATTAATTAATTAAATTTAATAATTAACTTAGTTTAATTTCTTTCTTAATTCAAAAATAACCAAAAAAATCTTTTCTTTAATAACAAAAAGGGTCAAAACCCAAGAACTTGCACTCGATTTAATTTCCCGCACGCGGTTTATTTATTTTTATCATATTAATGTACTTGTTCCCGGCTTGCAATAGATAATTAGGACCATTTTATCGCTTTATTTATTTTTTCCGCATTTAAATTTCAAAGGGTTGCTTTTGGCGATGTAAATACCCGACGCCTTGTAATTTAATTTCCGCAATTTATTTCCCGCAAAATATAACTGTTAGATGTTTGGTAATAGGTTTGCATGACAAGACTAAATGTTTAAACCTAAAATCAATTTAGATAACCATTAACATGTACAAAGATAAAATTAACTGAAAACGACACACTCGCACATGCGCACTCTTAGGGTACACCCCCACTTGGTTGCCTTCGTAACGCGGTCATTAAGTATAGGTCACTTTAGAGGTCGCCCTCTTGTCCAAAGATCATAAGTTGCCTCGAAACGGTTGCCTCGGATATTGTTGCCTCAAAACAAATGATCTAAGACATTAGGGTTACCACTAAGGCGTCCTAACATTGCTTTAGTGACCGCACGTCCCTCATTCGATTTGACCCTCAAACTCCAACGACGGTGCTACCTACTCATCAATAGTAGGATAGCGTTGTCCAAAGGAAAATTGCATATAATGATTCCTTTTTCGAGTAGGTAGATGGTTCTTAAGTACTTACTCTTTCAAAAAAAAAAATTCACACTTACACTTTTCGAACAAAGTTTTCAAAACACTTCATACGATCGAAGTTTTCAAATAAAAACTTTTTCAAACCCACAAGCACAAAGAAAGAAATTTTGAAAACAATATGAGCAAGTACCTAAGAGCCCGTGGATAACCACGGATATAAAGGGTGCTAATACCTTCCCTTTCTACTACCCCCCGAACCCGAGAAATATCTCGAAAAAGGAATTTTTCTGTGCTTTTTTCCTTTCCTTGTTGGATAAAATAAGAGTTGGTGGCGACTCTTGTTTACCGCGACATTTTGCGAAAACAAACGCAAAACGCAAACCAGCATTCCAAAAAACAGTCAGTTCTTCCCACCGTATCACAAATAGCCATATGGAAAATGGTCTTCAAGGAATACGACATTCACTATACCACTCAGAATGCAATCAAAGGAAGTGTACTGGAAGATCATTTGGATCATCAAGCCGTAGACGACTACCAATCTATGAATTTCGAGTTCCCAAACGAGAATATTATGCTAGTTACAAATTGTGAAGAACCTGGACCATATGAAGAACTTGACACGATATCGCGATAGACTTTGGTTTTCAATGGAGCTTCTAACGCGCTTGGCAACATAATCAGTGTTGTAATTATCTCTCCCAAGGGTTACCATACGCCCTTCACCTCCAGATTGTGCTTTGACTGTACCAACAACATGGCAGAATATGAAGTGTGCATCATGGGTATTAAAGCTTATATGGATATGAGAATCAAATTCTTGAATGTATACGGGGACTCAACCCTAGTGATCAGTCAGATTAAGGAAGAATGGGATACGAAACTCCCGAATCTCATTCCTTATCGGGAACATGTGTTAACCTTAATTTCGTACTTCGAGGAAATCACTTTTGAAAATATTCCACGAGAAGAGAATCAATTGGCAGACGCATTAGCTACCATGTCATCTATGTTCAAATTTGGATGAGACAGAAGCTCCTCAGATTACCATTGAAAGACTAGACGAATCGGCACATTGCTACGAAGTTGATACTGACAAAGTAGAGGAAAAGCCTTGGTTTCATGAAGTGAAAAGGTACCTTGAAGCCCAAGAGTACCCCGAGGGGGCATCTATCAATGACAAGAAATTCCTACGGAGGTTCTCTGTCAAGTTCTTCCTGAGCAACAAAATTTTGTACAAATGCAATTACAATTCAACTCTGCTTCGTTGTATGGACAAGAAGGAAGTGGAAAAGATTATGGAAGATATGTACGAAGGTATATTTGGTACTCACTCTAGTGGACATACTATGACTAAGAAGATTTTGAGAGCAGGTTATTATTGGTCAACTATGGAAACTGATTGCCATCACCACTCAAGAACTTGTCACAAATGCCAGATTTATGCTGAAAAAGTACATGTGCATATAGTTCCTCTAAACATATTGACTTCTCCTTGGCCGTTTACAATGTTGGAAATTAATATGATTGGATAGATTAAGCCCACTGCTTCTAACAAACATCGTTTCATCCTCGTCATTATTGATTACTTCACAAAGTGGGTTGAAGCAGCCTCATTTGCCTCCGTCACCAAGAATGTTATAGCTCGGTTCATTAAGCATAACCTTATCTGTTGGTATGGAATCCTCGGAAGGATTATCATAGACAATGGTACCAATCTCAACAATAATATGATCACAGAACTCTACACGCAATTCAAAATTAACCACCACAATTCTTCTTTGTATCTACCATAGATGAATGGTTCAGCGGAAGTCACCAATAAAAATATCAAGAAGATTATACAGAAGATGACAATGTCATATAAAGATTAGCATGAAATGTTACCTTTCGCTCTTCATGGCTATCGCACTTCGGTACGAACATCAACTTGAGCAACCCCATTCTCTCTAGTCTACGGTATGAAAGCTATCCTACATATGAAAGTTTAGATTCCTTCTCTAAGGATTATGAAAGATGTAGATTTAGACAAAGACGAGTGGATTTGGACTAGGCTGGAGCAGATAAATTTGACTGACAAGAAAAGTTTGCGGTTGTTTGTCATGGTCAGATGTACCAGAAGCGCGTGATCAAAGCCTTCAACAAAAAAGTCAAGCATCAGGAAAATCAGGTTGGTGACTTGTAATAAAGTGTATCATCCTACCGCAAGGTGATCCTAGGGGTAAATGGACTCCCACCTATGAAGGTCACTTTGTAATTAAGAAGATATTTTATGGTGGTTCTATGATACTTACCACCATGGACTATGAATATATTCCGTACCCTGTGAACACGGACATAGTCAAAAAATAATATGCATTAAAGTGACCCACTAGGTTGACTGGCCTAGGAAAAAATTAGGGCATCCCGACGAACAAAAAGGGTTCAGGAAAAAATTAGGCATACATATATAAAGATTGTACACCCGAAAAGTCGAAAACCTGAAAAGGCGGCTTGGGCAAAAAAGGGTATCCAAGTGGACTGAAAACCCGAAAGGGAGATCCAAGCAAAAGTTAGGGATTAAGGCGTATGATTATGTCCCATTGGATCAGCTACATACAACGAGATTTATTATTAATGTCAAGTTCAAACGGTACAGACCAATTCAGTCAACTTCTTCCGATAGAAAGGGATGAGATGCTTGAAGAAATAGAGGTAATAGTAGAGTTGAAACTCAATGGGATCATTTCCACATAGCTTTTTTCTTTGTTTCTCTTTGTACTTTTCTTCATTTTTACGATGATTTCTTCCTAATAGGATCTCTCTTTTTACAAAACCACCTGTTTATAGGAAAATTATCAATACAAATCAAAATCAAAATTTAAAATTGTTTTACCTTCTCTGCTTTTTTTACAAAAATGCCCAATGACTAAATTGAATGAACATATGCATGTGAATATGATTACTGTTAACAAATATGTGAGGAACAAGCATTTACTAAAGACTCTAGGAGTTGGGATAATGTTTAAGTTATCCACAAATCCCCACAGAATAGTCTCCATAGAACTATCTTTACAGGAGCCATCTTCATAAGCTCATCCCCAACGGAGATACACTCCCCAACAGGTCTAACATGCCTTCAGACGGGAATTGGGGGCATCTTTCAGCAGTCAACGTGATCATCTCCCCCAATAGGTCCCCAGCGGATAAAGAAGTTTTACCATTTCCCCTAACATACGATGAAGACTTCCTCCGTATAGCCTATGGAATTTCAATCCCCATCGGAAATGATTCCCTCATCGCAGTTCACAAGAATTTAATTCTCCAGCAGAGTTTAATTCTCCAACACTATCCCCTGCAAAATTCTCTTCTTCAGCAGGGTTCAGTTTCTAAACAGGATTTATCTCTCCAGTAGGGTTTATTTCCCCAGCAGGGTTTATTTCCCCAACAAATTTCATTTCTCCAATTACTGCAAATCCCCGGTAGGATTCTCTTCTCCAGCAAAGTGTAGTCTAGGTTATTATCCCCAGAAAGTTACTACGGAATCTAAAACCGGTCCAAATATCATTTACTTTGCCTTCCCTGGAAGAGTGAACGTCCATATCTAAAATTCAGGCATCCAACACCTCGGAAGATTATTCATCTCTCTTATCCACAGTCAGGGTATATAAGAACTAAATTTCCCAGTAGAGTAATGAACGACCAATTTTCCTGGAATTTCTCTATTCCTCAAGCAGAATTCAAACATTCCCAATGGATTATCCTCAAATAGAAATCAGGAGTCCCCATCAAGGGCGTTCTAAACAAAATTGAAGATTCATATTCTTCACCCCCAACAGTCAGGGATTTATTTTCCCCAGCTAAGATGTTACACAAAGCTACCAATATGATTTAAGAATATATTTCATCCATACATCATTTACAAATATCATAGGATACGCATATGAAACACATATAACACACTCTCATTCACTTTGAGAGCATCATCGCGCAATGCATCATGACATTGCATAAAACTAACTTTGTTTCTTTCAGGTTAGTTCACAACCAAACGAATATCATCAGCAATTTTCAAACAGGTCAGAGTTGATTCCCGAACAAGATGGGGCAACTATCTATACAACCAGACAGTATGAATTACCAAAACAGGACGAGTTTACCAACAAAAAGCAGATCAAAGATTAATTCCAGAAACAGGACGGGGCAACTATCTGTATGAACAGGCCAAAATTAATTCCCGAAACAGGACGTGATAACTATCTACATAACCAGTCAAAGATTAACTCCCAAAATAGGACGGGGAAACTATTGACATGGCCAGGTGGTTTGAATTCATGAAACAGGACGGGTTTACCAACAAAAACAGATTGTAGATCAATTCCCGAAGCAGGACGGGGGGAATATCTACATGACAAGCATTTCCCTCATAGACTAAATCTCACAAGCATTTCCCTCAGAGGCAAAATCTGACAAGCAGCTACTTAAGCACTTTTACCAGAGAGTCATCTTGAAAAGCATTCTTCATATATAGTGAAGTGTAGACTTATTCTGATACTACTATAAACAATCACTTTGATGGAATCTATAAGCCCATCTCTGAACACACTCCTTCACCTCTCTGGATGGTATCTTTAAGCCCATTCAAGAAATGTTATCAACCAACGGTATTACCTCCTGCGCATGCGAGTGCAAATTTCTGGGCACTTAAGTGTTCAATCCTCTTCTACCTTCAGATCACGAATGGCGAACATGCCAATCTAACTCTTCAAGTTTAAGAAGATTGAAAAGGGGAAGCTATTGTACCCCAAAATTTGCCCTCATATTTTCTTCAAGACTTCTCATTCTCCTAGGGTCTTCATTTGCTCAAGGTTACTCAAGAATTGATCAGACAAATTCTCATTCTAAACAATTGACCTACAACTAAGGTTTCAATTTTATCAATGAAGATTGGATTTATAAGGCCTCAAGTGGATGTCATGGTTTCTTATATGTCTCCAATAATGCTCATACCAAGTTTCAATCCTTGCATCACAAGTTTGCTCGGATGACTAAAAAATCAACTGTATTGGACAAAAAGTCAAATTTGGTCAACATTCAGTCAAACTTAAATATTTTTGGTCAAAATCAACATTTTGAAGTCACCATCATCATTTTATCAAGGTTTGATCATGATTCATCAAGAAAACTCCCAAATCATCAAAAATCAAATGTTTCCAAATTAGCGTTTTCTTAAGGAGAAGTCAACTAAACTTTGACCAAGCATAAATTTCACATGCTTCATCATATTTGCCTCAACCAAGGCTCATTTTGAAGGAAATTAAATTCTCTACAACTTATACTCTCTAAGCTCAAGTCCAAAAATGCTTCATTTAAGAGATATGGGCCAAAACATTACAAGTCATTTCAAAAGTCAACAAAAAGACACTTTTTGTCAAGGCAAATTACATCAAGATAAATTCTTCAAATGCAAATATGATATAAATAGATATTGTAGAGGATATCTTGAACTTTCCAAAAAGTCCTATATCACTTGCAAATGAATAAAATTGAGAGAGTTATGATCGGTGCAACTTAGGAAATTTTGAGGAAATGCATGAATTCAAAAGTGATCAAACTTGAATTTTTGGGCTAATGGGCTATTATTTCAAGGTCCATGCGTGATATATACCTCATTTTGAACCTCATAACTTACTCATAAATC
Source organism: Vicia faba (assembly GCA_948472305.1). Lineage (NCBI taxonomy): Eukaryota > Viridiplantae > Streptophyta > Magnoliopsida > Fabales > Fabaceae > Vicia > Vicia faba. Next base: position 553,265,847 of record OX451738.1, on the reverse strand, counting down.
CCATGGTTTTTTTATTCTATTTTTTTGTTAATTTAAAGTCAAAATTAAAAGGATAAACCAAGGCTTCTTACAAAGGTCCAAGCCCATTATTTGGTTGACCTAATTCTTCTCTATATTCTCATTCATTCAGACAAACCCTTACATGAACCCTGGCACAAAAACACCTCTCCGAAATTCCATAAATATCAAAGAAATAGGGCAAGTTGTAAACCCTAATTGCAGCCACTCTCAAGGCAAACCAACATTTCCATTCACTTCCAAGAACACTATAGGTTAAGGTTAGATCGATTGTAATGATCAAAAGGGCATAAAAACTCATATACGTGCCTCATCGGTTTTTTTATTGCATTAATTTCATACATTCATTTTCATAGTGTTTTTATGCATACTAACTTCGCTAACGTGTTCATGAGTTTTAATAGTACAGGAATAAACCAAAGCATGATCCCCATAATGGCTAAATCGAAGCTTGCCATGTTGATACCGATTTGAGTTATCTTCGTTGTAGCTCACGATTCATCATGTTTTAACCCAAACCAATAGTTTCATTGAACTTGCAGGGCTTGATTTAGGGGGGTATGGTCCCTTTGGATCGTTAACAATTGTTGTTTTCATAGGTAGAAAAAAAGAGGCACCGGAGAAGACGACTGGAGCTAGGGCTCCGGTGCTTCTCTGATCCAGTTATTTTGTTTATTATATAATTATTTCATTTCACAAATATTACCGGATGTATAGCCACCCCAGTGGCAAGCGAGCACACCTTAAGGCATTTGAACAACAAGGCGTGGGTTCGATCCCTGCTTTTTTGACACTTATTTTTTCATATTTTTTCTAATCCTTGCAGGTTTCTTAGGTATTGAATGGCGCATATTTTGCTAACATCAAAGTGCGCCTGGCGCAGTGGTGAAACGTATGGTTGAGGAAGCTAAGGGTGTGGGTTCAACACTCACCCCTGACATTTTGTGTTTTTTCCCCATTTTCTAATCTTTTTTCTCATTTCCCTTAAAAACTCTAAATCCATTTAACAATAAACCATAAAACCTTTCCTATTACAAATTCTAAAAGTAATTAGGTTTTAGGTTTTTATCATTAACCTTTTTTTTAATTAATTTAATTAATCAACTTATTTTTAATTAAAATTAATTATACTTCTTTAGGTTTATTTAATTAATCATCGAAAAACATTTTTTCATAAAAAAACCTCCAAAAATGTTTTCTTTTTTCATCTTTCTTATTTTATTTTCGCAACTGTAAATAGTGTAGTTTACTTTTGCCGCTTTTTTAATTATTATGTAACTGTTTACTGATTATAATAGCTTAGGGTTTTTACATTCCGCTTTAATATTCTGTATATTCTCCGAAGCGATGTAATAGTTTAGGTTTTATGTTCCTTCCTTTACTTTCCACACTTTTATTATTTTTATATTTACTTCTTAGTAACTATGATGGTATGAAAAGACAAAAAAACAAATGGTAGAAAATCCTAATTCAAAGACTAAATAACTGCAAAATAAATCACTTGCACACCTACACCTTTAAGGTAACCTCCCTTGTTTCCTTTGGAAAGCGATCATGTCCCTCGAACATGGGGACGCTTTAGAAAAGTCCCTCGATGATCCTTCGACATTGCCTTTCGATAAATGATGTAGTCCCTTAACGAAAATTGCTAAAGCGTCCTTACAAGTTTCCTTCGATGACTGTACAATGACCCATGCATGTCCCTTCACATCCAACGATAGGGTTTCCTACTAACTAAGGGTACGGATAGCACTATCAAAAGGAGGAGGAAATTATAAGAATGACCTTGAGTGGGTAGATAATCTTAATCTATTTCTCACAAAGCTCTTCAAAATAAAACATTTCACACAAAAAATTTCAAAATATTTTCAAAACACTTTGTACGCATTATCGAGGACAGATACGAGAATCATTACAAAGTTTCACCTTACATTGGCAAAATTTCAAAATATTTTCAAATCACACACACAAAGTAAGTTTAAAAAAGTGAGTTAAGCGATTAAGAGCCCGTAGATAACTACAGATGAAAAGGGTGCTAACACCTTCCCTTTTCATAACCTACCCCCCCCCCCCCCCCCCCGAACTCAAAATCTATCAAGGTTTTTCCTGTTCTTTTCATCCTTTCTTTATTGGATAAAAGAAAAGTCAGTGGTGACTCTTACTATCCGCAACATTTGTGATAAAACGCAAAACTAAGTCAATTCTCCCACCGTATTACAACAGAGTTCATCTGAAACTGGGTGTGGATACTTTCAATGGTTCTATGATGATGTGGTGGATGAGAAAAGGAAGTTTATAAAGAAGTAAAATAATAGGTTGCAGAAGCTCCAAAATGACCTTGATGCGACAAAATTTGAGATACTGTCTTTAAAGGAAAGAAATGATGGACTGAAACAAAAGATACATGAGTTACAAATTGAAATGAAGAAGATGATGAAATCAGAAGGAAAAAAATGGAAAAGAATGTTATATATTGTGTTAAGTATGGTCATTTAAGTGATGTTGTACTTTCTGTATCATTTTGAATTTGTATGTTTAAGTTGTAACATTTTGTAATGAATTTTGGTGTTTCCAAATGAAACTAAGTATCATTTTGAATTAGTATGTAACATTTGTAACACTTTTGTATTGTGTTTTCATTCAAAGTCGTACCATAACATATAGAAAATCAATTGAACGAAGTCAACAACAATATTTAATTATAAGGTTGTGGATACCACCAACATTCATACATTACAAGTCCAAAATATTACAGGTCCAAAATACCTGATACATTACAGGTCCTAAATACCTGATACATTACAAGTCCAAAGCACCAGTACAAAAACACCAGTACAGGTTCAAAACACTTTAACATAGCTTAACTAAACTTAACATTACTTAACCAAACTTAACATAAATTAACAGAAGTATTACATTAAAGGCATTAAATTAGGCTTTCCATTTTGGTGTGTCTCTCTTAGTAGGTGTTATCCTTCTTGTTATTGGACCTACAACCGTTTTTTATGCACTCAACCTAGTTATTGGAACATGTGGGACAAAAGGTGAATTTGGCCTTCTAACTTGAAACTTTTTGGATTTGGGAGTCACTTTCTTGGATGATTCAGAAGCCACATATTGGGATGCTTGAGAAGTAGTTGGCTGGGATGCTTGTGTAGGAACTGGTTGGGATGCTTGAGCTGACTGAGATGCTTGAGCTGGCTGGGATGCTTGATTTGGATGAGATGCTTGAGCTGGCTGGGATGCTTGAGCTAGTTGAGATGCTTGAGTTGGGTGGGATGCTTGAGCTGGCTGAGATGCCTGGTGTGATACGGTGGTAGAACTGACTTAGGTGTTTCGCGTTTGTATTTGCAAATGTTGCGGTTAGCAAGAGTCGCCACCGACTTTTCTTTTATCCAAAAGGAAAGGTGAAAAAGCACAGGAAAGACCTTTAGAGATGTTTTCTTAAGTTCGGGGGGTAGATTATGAAAAGGGAAGGCGTTAGCACCCTTTTCATCCATGGTTTTCCATGGGCTCTTAGTTACTTGCTAGATCACTTGCTTTTGTTTGAATGTACTTGTGGTGGGTTTTGAAAGCATTTTGAAAATGTCTTTGTAACGGTTCTCGTCTCTATAAGAACGCGTAAAAAGTGTTTGTTTAGAAAAAATAGTTCAAAGATGTGTTTGTGAAATGTGTTTTTTGAAAGTGATTTTGAAAAGGGGTCTTTGTAATGGCTCTCGTCTCTATAAGAACACGTACAAAGTGTTGTCTTTCGAAAATGTTTCAAAATGATAGTGTTCGTGTATAAAATGTTTTTATTGTGAGCAAGCGTGCAACTAGGAGCGAATCTACCTACTCAAAAGGTCTTAGATGTTCTTTTCCTCCTCCTTTATATGTTTCTATCTTACCATTAATTTGGTAAGAAGCCCCATCGTTGGATGTTAAGGGACGAGTGTGGGTCATTTGTATAGTCGTAGAAGGCAACCTATGAAATGTTTTAGCAGTGTCGTTTTTAGGGACTAGATCGTTTACCAAAGGCAACATTGAGGGTCATCGAGGGACTACGATCTTTTATCGAGGGTCTTTGCTAAAATTCCCGTGTTCGAGGGACATGACTATTTTTACGATAGGCCACAAAGTGGGATTACCCTAAGGGTGCTAGTGTGCAAGTGTATTTGATTTCATGCATTTTGTTCTTGATTAGGGTTATCTATTTGTCGATTTCATGTCTTGCCATACACACCCTAATTACTAACAACATATGAAAGCAATAAAAATGTGGAAGGTAAAGATTATACACTATTACAATCATTAGGGGGATGGGGTGTACAAATTTACAAATGGGGGATTTGCAAGAAAATAAATCTTAATTATTTATTACAACCATATTGAAATAATAATGCAATAAAGAAAAAGGACTTTGTTTGGAAAAATGGTTTTTTGTCTTAATGAATTAAAAAAAAGGATGAATTATTTAGTAAAGGAAATACTTTTATGCCTTTTTTATATTGAAAGAAAAGAATATTGATATTGAAAGTGATAAAAAAGGAAAATAAATGAGATATAGAATCAACGTGTTGTTGCCAGTAAAACAAAAGGAATCAGAAGTTCTGATGCCAGGAGTGTTGTGACTCGGAAAGAAACGTCAGTGGGCATCAGAAGTTCTGGATTGGTACACTCTGAAGTCCTGCAAAATACGTTAGAGGGAAAACACAGAGGTTCTGGATGGTGTTCAGACAGTGAGCCAAAATTCAGAAGTTTTGTGTTACGCTAAAACAGTGAGTAAACATAAGAAATTCAGTGTATTATCAGCATGTGAAAATCAGAAACTCTGAGTGTTTTAAAACAACGAGTGGGAGTATCAGAATTTCAGTGTGCTTAACAATAAGGAGAACTCAGAAGTTTTGTGCTATGCTAAAACAGTGAGTGAGCATCAGAAGTTCTATGTGTTAAAACAGTGAGTGGAAACATCAGAGATTCTGTGTTATATTTCAACTTTTCCCTCCTATTAATCAGCATATCAACATTTTATTCAGTCCTTAACAGCAGATCAAAAGCACAATAGTTCATGGAAGTTTTAATCCTAATCCTAAGCCTAGCTTTAATCAAGAAGTTATGATCCACAATTTTTCTACTAAATATGCAATGATATGGATAACATCAATACAATGATATTTACATATTTAATGATGTTCTGAATTAAAGATGTGACGTCAAAAAGACTTACCTTGAATCTGGAGCGTGTGCTTGGGACTTGAACTGCTGCCTTCAGATGTTCTTGAGTCAACAAGGAAAAAAAGGAAGATAAAATGCTAAGTTCTTTGATTCAAAGGGAAGAACAAAGGTTCGGTTTTCTGTTTGGGATTTCTGGATTTTTTATAAAGGTTTCACAGTTTTCTTTTCTTTCTTTTTATGATTCTCTCTCTCCAAAAAGCAACCCCTTGAACGTGTGATGGAGCATATTATTTATAGATGGGTTTGTTGTGGTTTTTTTTTTTGGGGGGGGGGGGGAGGGGGAAACAAATGGGATTCAAACCTTTTTGGTATACTGTTTCATTGCTTTTTAATCACAGTTTTCGTATGCTAATTTGATGCAAATATGGGGTTTGACAAAGTGCAGGCATGGACTGGATCAGCAGCTGATTGCAGGACTGTGATGCAGCAGTGCAGCAGGATGCTTAAACGAGGTTTTTGGGATTTGGTGATGTTCTGATCGCAGAAGATCAGAAACGTAACCTCCATGCACTGAAGAGTCATGTTTTGATTGAAGAACTATGTTCTGAACCATGTTTGTAACTTCTGACTGCACTTGCGTGGAGGCTGACTCAGAATTTCTAAAGTATCATATTCTCTTAACACTTTGAAAATTTTCTAAATGTTTAGAAATTTGATTGATTTTTTTCAAAGTAATTTCTGACTTCTGATTTTGATGAACTAGTTTCATGTCTTGATGAAATATAATGGTTGAAACTTGATTTGATCTGAAAGTCAAAGTTTGACTTTTTTTCATTGTGCTTTTGACCATATTTCCCTTGTGAGTGATTTTCTTAAAAAGTTGTAATTCAAGACTTGGAACTTGATAGAAGCAAACATGAGAGTCCAGGACGATCCTTTGAGAAATGAGAGGGCAAATTTTGGGGTACAACAGTTGTCCCTATTCAATCTTGTTAAGCCTAAGGATGTAGATTGACTGGTCTGCCTTTCGTGATCTGAAGGTGGAAGATGATTGAACACTAGAGTGCCCAGAAATTTGCCCTCACATGAAGTAATGTTGATTGGTGATATCAGAAATTGGCTTACAAATTCCATTTGGAAGGCGACGTGGAATCGTCGGAGATGGGCTTAAAGATGCCATCCAAAAAAGATCGGTTGTGTAAGATCTTTCTTGGCGAGAATTCCTGTACCTGCTGTTGAGGGGGACTTTGCCGGGGAATGTTTATTTATCCACTTGGAAGTAAAGTCTAGGAGCTTCGGTTGTCCATTACTCTACTGGGGAATTATCTCCTGATTGAGGGGGGTGAAAGTAGAATGTATATTTGGTTAGGGTCCAGGCTATACAGTGACTTACTAGGGAAATGTGAAACCGATCGTATCCGGTCGGGTCCGGACCTTACAATGTTGTAAGTTGTTGTCTAGAGATAAAGGAGGAGGAACCTGGATAGTAGGATTACTTCGAAATGAAAGCCTGGGTAGTAGGTCTTGTGGAAAGGAACCTGGATAGTAAGATTACTTCTAAATGAAAGCCTGGGTAGTAGGGCTTGTGGGAAGGAACCTGGGTAGTAAGGTTACTTTGAAATGAAAGCCTGGGTAGTAGGGCTTGTGGGAAGGAACCTGGGTAGTAAGGTTACTTTGAAATGAAAGCCTGGTTAGTAGGGCTTGTGGGAAGGAACCTGGGTAGTAAGGTTACTTTAAAATGAAATCCTGGGTAGTAGGGCTTGTGGGATGGAATCTGGATAGTAAGGTTACTTTGAAATGAAAGCCTGGGTAGTAGGGCTTGTGGGAAGGAACCTGGGTAGTAAGGTTACTTTGAAATGAAAGCCTGGGTAGTAGGGCTTGTGGGAAGGAATCTGGATAGTAAGGTTACTTTGAAATGAAAGCGTGGGTAGTAGGGCTTGTAGGAAGGAACCTGGGTAGTAAGGTTACTTTGAAATGAAAGCCTGGGTAGTAGGGCTTGTGGGAAGGAACCTGGGTAGTAAGGTTACTTTGAAATGAAAGCTTGGGTAGTAGGGCTTGTGGGAAGGAACCTGGATAGTAAGGTTACTTTATTTGATCATATAGATTAGTTGACCCGTTTGGTTTCGGGAACTGATTTTCCCTTGGTTGCCTGCAGATATGACATGTATAATTGCTGGAATTATTGGTGATAACTGTCTTTCCTGAAAAGATAACAGGGTTAGTTATATGCGATGCATGAAATGCGTTGTGAGATGATGTTCTCAAAATAAACGAGATTATGTTGTATGTGATATGTATGTGTGTCATGATGTATGAGCATGTTAGTTATGACATATCCGAGTCTGGGAAAATAAACCCCTAACTGCTGCTGGAGAAAATAGAATTCCTGACTGTTGTCGAGAAATATGGCTCTTCTACTTCCGTTGGGGATGATGAATGGAAGTGACTGTACTTCTGTCAGGGGGAGATTCTATTTGAGAATAACTCTGCAGGGAACAACTTAGAAGGTGAATTTCAATAGCTGAAGTAATGGGCTCTGTCGAGGATTGAGCTCTCGTATCCAGAGAAATAAACTCTGCTTGGGGAGTTAGAAATTTATGATGATCCACTCGCGATTATGAAATTTTGCCGGGGGATATAGATGTCAGGTTTCTGGACGACCCTGGCTTGGGAGATTACTTCCCGTTCTGAGAGAACTTATATCAAGGCTTTGATTACCTCTAATCTGTAGGGAATACAGATGTTACAAGGTCACATGTATTGATGACTATGCTCCAAAGCTGTCTCTGCCCTGGTACCTGCTAAACAGGGTAACTGTCGGGTTTGACATTTTAGTTTTTCGTCCCTATTTCTTAAGTTATGAGAAATTGTCTTTCTTTTTCCTATACAAATATTCGTGAACAGTAATCATATTCAAATGCATATGTCAAGAATAAATCATTGGACGTTCTCTCAAAAACAAAACAGAAAAATAAAAACAAATAGTTTTGTAAAAATGACTTGTATTAATTTTTGAAGTTGGTCTATAACATGTGTTTTTGTACAAGGAAGCTGACGCTCTAGTAAGAGAACACCTCCATAAAAATGGCAGCTATACGGTATTGTGTACAACAAAAAGAAAACAGATATGTGCAACAATCCCATTGAATTTCAAATCTATTATTGTCGTTATGCCTTCAAGCGTCTCCTTACTTTGCTGCTTGTCCGAAGCTGACTAGATTGATTGATGTCGTTCGAGCTTGACAATTGATACTGAGGTCAGACTGCAGGGTGATCCAATGGGACATAGTGATATGCTTTTCATCCCTAACTTTTGCCCTGACCGCCCTTTCGGGTTTTCAGTCCACCGGGATACCCTTTTTTGCCCAAGTCGCCTTTTCAGGTTTTCGACTTGCCGGGTGTACATATTTTTTTTCATTGTCATCCCTTATTTTTTCCCGAACCCTTTTGGTCCGCCGGGAAGCCCTTATTTTTTCCTAGGCCAGTCGACCTAGCGGGTCTTTTATCATGTGTAGTATCTTTTCACTATGTCCGCATTCACAGGGTGAGGAAGGTCGTCACCGTCCATGGTGGTCAGAATCATGGCTCCACCCGAGAAAATAATTTTTTACCACAAATGGACCTTCGTATGTGGGAGTCCATTTTCCCCTGGGGTCACCTTGCGGCAGTATGATGCGCTTGATCACTAAATCCTCGACTTAATACTCTTGGCGTCTGACCTTCTTGTTGAAAGCCTTGATCATTCGCTTTTGATAAGTTTGACCATGGAAGATAGCAGTAAGTCTCTTTTCATCGATTAGATTTAATTGATCAAGTCGGGTTCAGATCCAGTCATCTTTGTTCAAACCTGCATCCTTCATAATCCTGAGAGAAGGTATCTGGACTTCGATGGGTAGGACTGCCTCCATGCCATATACCAGAGAGTAGGGTGTTTCCCTTGTCAACGTCCGTGCTGAGGTACGGTACCCATGAAGAGCAAATGGTAACATCTCATGCCAGTCTTTGTATGTCACCGTCATCTTCTGTACAATCTTCTTGATGTTCTTGTTAGTCGTTTCAACAGCGCCATTCATCTTTGGTCGGTAGGGAGAAGAATTATGATGTTGTATCTTGAACTATTTACAGATCTCAGTGATCATTGTGTTGTTGAGATTTGTACCATTGTCGATAATAGTTCTCTCTGGCACACCATATCGACAGATCAGATCATGTCGAATAAACCACACCACAATGTTCTTGGTTACTGTGGCAAAAGAGGTTGCCTCAACCCACTTCGTGATGTAATCAATGGCTACTAGGATGAAGCGATGTCCATTAGAAGCGATGGGCCTGATTTCTCCCATCATGTCGATGCCCCACATTGCAAAGGGCCACGGAGCTGTCAAGATGTTCAAGGGGACCGGAGGCACATGCACCTTATCAGCGTAGATTTGGCACTTATGGCAAGTTCAAGAGTGCTTATAACAACCGGCTTCCGTAGTGGACCAGTAATATCCTGCCCGTAGGATCTTCTTAGCCATGGTGTGTCCACTAGAATGGGTTCCGAAGGTACCTTCATGTAGATCTGTCATGATCCTCTCTGCTTCACTCTTGTCTACACACCGCAGTAAGGTAGAGTCATGATTGCGCTTATAGAGGATTCCATTACTGAGGAGGAATTCCGCGGTGAACCTTCTTAGGAATTTCTTATCATTGACAGATGCCCCTTCGGGATATTCTTGAGCTTCGAGATACCTTTTCATTTCGTGAAACCAGGGTTTGTCTGCTACCTCCTTAATATCAATCTCGCAGTAGTGTGCTAGTTCATCCAACCTCTCAATTGTGATTCGGGGAGCTTCGTTGTCCCACTTGACTTTGAACATGGAAGACATGGTGGCTAACGCATCCGCTAACTGATTCTCCTCTCGTGGGAAATGTTCAAAGGTTACCTCTTCTAAGTGTGGGAGAAACGTCAGTACATGCTCTTTGTACGAGATGAGATTCAGATGTTTCGTATCCCATTCGCCTTTGATCTGACTTATTACCAAGGCCGAATCCCCGAAAACATCCAAACATTTGATCCTGAGGTCAATAGCGGCCTTGAGTCCCATGATACAAGCTCCATACTCCGCTATGTTGTTAGTGCAGTTGAAACATAGCCGGGAAGTGAAAGTAGCGTGACAGCCTTCAATGGATATGATTACAGCGCCGATTCCGTTACCCAGTGCGTTTGAGGCTCCATCAAAATACATAGACCATAGAGATCCTTTCTCAGGTCCTTTATCTGGTTCAGGTTTTTCGTAGTCAGTCACAAGCATAATGTTCTCATCTGGGAACTCAAAATTCATGGACTGGTAGTCATCCATAGCCTGATGAGCCAAATAATCAGCCAATACACTCCCCTTTATTTCTTTCTGGGTTGTATATTGTATATCGTATTCAGTTAAGATCATCTGCCATCTAGCTATTCTTCCGGAGAGAGTGGGTTTCTCGAAGATGTATTTGATCGGATCCTTCTTTGATATCAACAAGGTAGTGTGAGTCAGCATATACTGTCTTAGTCGGCGAGCAGCCCATGCCAAAGCGCAGCAAGTTTTCTCGATCAATGAGTACTGTGTCTCACAGTCGGTAAACTTTTTGCTAACGTAGTATATTGCATGCTCTTTTCGGCCAGACTCGTCATGCTGCCCCAGCACACACCCCATTGAATTGTCTAGCACCGTTAGGTACAATATCAAAAGTCTCCCTTCAACTGGAGGCATCAGAATTGGTGGTTCTTGCAGTTATTTCTTGATTCTTTCGAAAGAGGTCTGGAATTCATCATTCCACTTTACCACTTGATCTTTCTTCAGAAGCTTGAAAATCGACTCACAAGTAGCAGTCAGATGTGAAATGAACCTGGCGATATAATTCAAGCATCCCAAGAAACCTCTAACTTCCTTCTCCGTATGGGGAGATGGTGTTGTACCCCAAAATTTTCCCTCCCATATTTCTCATGACATGTCAAGAATAATCTCCAAGTGTTCAAGATGGCTCAAGAGTTGGACAGTCAAATCACCTCCTAAGGCAGTCAATTCAAAATTAGGGTTTTGTGTTGCATCAAGGTCCTTACATACAAATGACCCCAAGTGCTCCCCAATGTCCTAAAATGTTCTCAAGTTCTTCCATGTCAAATTTCAAGCCTTGCAGAGAAAGTTTGGTCAGTCAATTGCTCAAGAAGCCCAAAAATCGACTGTGCTAGAGCAAAAGTAAATTGTGACCTAAATACAGTCAAACCTCAAGATTTTTTGTCAACATTATCATTTTTAAGGATAATTCATCATTTGATCAAGGGTTGATCATGATTCATCAAGGATTTCTTAATATTCATCAAGATTCAAAAGTTACTAAATTAGGGTTTTGTAGGAAAAGTCAACTCAACTTTGACCAATCATAACTTTCTCATACTTTATGATAAATGACCCATCCAAATCTCATTTTGAATAGGATGAAATTTCCTACAATCCATCTTCACACCCCAAGATCAAGAAATGCACTCACAAAAAGTTACAAATTTGGACATTATAGGTAATTTTTGAAAGTCAACAAAAACACCTTTTTTGCCAAAGTTTATAACTTAAGCATGGAATATCAAAGTGAGATGAAACCAAAAGGGTTGGTTATATGACATCTCAAGGTTTCTAAAAAGTCGAATAATACTTCCAAAAGTTCAAAATTGAAGAAGTTATGCATTGTTGAAGTTGGGCATTTTTCCAAAATTGCCAAAAGTCAACTATCCTCAAAACTCCAATTTTTGACAAAAGAGCCCACTTTTTTCCACTTGATTTGGTCTTATCACACCATACACGTGCTACATCTTCAATTTCATGACCAATCATTTATTTTTCTATTTTATTTAATTTTTATTGATTTAATTCATTTTAAATCAATATTAATTCAAATAAAATCTAAAAATTGATGGAATGATATCTTTGTGATTGGTATAGACTTCAATTATCATCATGAACCAAATCAAATTCGTATCAAGCTTTGTTAGGCACAAAAAATCAGATTTGGTATAATTATGGAAAGCTTATCAATGGTGATCATATTAAATCTCAAAACCTTGAATGCACATGGATTAAAGCCCAACTCTTGATCTAATTCACTTCCAATATACATGTACAAGCCAGGCATAACAAACACACTCCCTAAGAACTGAAGAAACAGCCAGACAAAGTTTGAAAAAAGCTTGGAAAAAGTGGAATATGAAAATGATCTTAGAGCTCGATTCAAAGAAAAAGCTTGACACTAATCTCTTGCTGGAAATCCCCTGAAGCGATATCAATCAAAACCAGGCCTTGAGACCTCCTGAATAGCGTTGTAAGTGCCCACGAATACAGCTCTGTACATGGAATCGTAACTCGGTTTACTTGTATCCTTTTGCCAAATTTCTTGCATATTCATACTTACCATTCAATTTCTAAGCATTATGTACTATTTAATTTTGTTTACATGGCTTATAACCCTATATCCAAAGCTAGGGTTCATGTTCTTGTTTTTTAGGTATTTTTGATGCAGGCAAAATCAAGACCAACCATGGACATGGTTGTCTTCAGGGAAGGGAGATGAACACAGTGATGTTCTCCATTTACATTTATATGGCCTATAACCCATGTTAGGATGGCCCTACGAATTTTGCTACGGAACCAAATCCGCAGGAAACAAATAAGGACCATTTGGAGAAGATGATAACGTGGCTTGTCTTCATTGGCCAGTTCAAAAGTTTAGCGCGTTTTTTATTTATTTTCCAGTATAATAATTGAGTTGTCCATATAATATATGTTTTATATTCTAATAACAATTAGGCAGGTTAGCTCAGATGGCAAGCGTGTTAATGCATAGTCCCTTGGGACCTGGGTTCGAATCCCAGGTCCCCCAAATTGCTTATTATTATTTTATGCTAGGTATTCAGGTGTGCTTCATCAGGTGTGATCCACCATGCGCTTGCAAAGATCAACGTTTCAGATGGTCTTCAGGCCAAATCCAAAGGCCAAGGGTTGAAGGCTCACTATACATCCAAGTCAACTAGCGCGTGGGCAATATGGAAAGTCAATGCAGGCTTGCATGAATTGGTCCAAACAATTGTTCTTCACACCCTCCATTTGGGGCCCAAACCCCCTGAGTTTGCTTCTTTTTTATTTCTTTCATTATTTTCTTATTTTATTATTAATTACTTGTTTTGTTATTTTTAATTACTAACCCAATAAATTATTTTTCTTAATAAAATCAGAAAACATAAAAAACATTATTTTTATTTATTAAATTTAATTTCATTATTTTATTTTGTAAATAAATCTTAATTAATTGACTTAGTTTTTTTTAATTAGGTATAATTTTAACATTTTTGCAATAAATTAAAATCAATGTAGAATTAGTTTTTTAATAATTTTAATCATCTTATTTTATTTCCTTAAATATTCTAAAACCCAAAAATATATATATTTTTATTTAATTAATTAATTAACTTAGATTTAATTTCCATTTAATTCAAAATAACAAAAAATATGCTTTCTTTAATAAAAAAGGGTCAAAACCCTAAAAATGCGTCGTCTTAATTCTTGCACGCGATTCATTTGATTCCAATTTTGTAATTGTGTCCCGGTATGTAATAATTAATTAGGACTCTATTTATTTATCGTTTTATTTTTACTTTCCGCAATTTAAATTAAAGGGTTTGTCTTTGGCGATGTAAATACCCGACGCCTTGTAATAGTTTATATTTAATTTCCCGCAATTTAATTTCCGCACAATATTAACTGTTAGATGTTTGATAACTAGGCAATGCATGACAAGATCAATATTTAACTTAAAATCAACAATAGCTCACCCATGACATGTACAGATAAAATTAACCGAACTAACACACTTGCACATGCCACTCCTAGGGTACACCTCACTTGGTTGCCTCGAACGTGGTCATTGAGTATAGGAAGTTTTAGACGTCGCCCTCTTGTCCAAAGATCATAGTTGCCTCGAAACGGTTGCCTCGGAAAAATGATCTAGGATATTAGGGTTACCGCTAAGGCGTCCTAACATTGCTTTAGTGACCACACGTCCCTTAATCGAATTGACCCGAAAACTCCAACAACGGTGCTACTTACTCCTCAATAGTGGGATAACATTGTCTAAAGGACATTTGTACAGATTAATTCCTTTTTGAGTAGGTAGATGGTTCTTAAGTACTTGCTCCTTTTAAAACAAAACAAAACTTTTCGCACTTACACTCCTTTCAAACTAAAAACTTCTTTTAAACCCACAAACACAAAGAAAAGCAAACTTTTGAAAACACAATGAGCAAGTACCTGAGAGCCCGTGGATAACCACGGATAGAAAGGGTGCTAACACCTTCCCTTTCTATAATCTACCTCCCGAACCCGAGAAACATCTCAAAAAGGAATTTTTCTGTGCTTTTGTCCTTTCCTTGTTGGATAAAATAAAATACGGTGGAGACTCTTGCTTACCGCGACATTTTGCAAAAAAAAACGCAAACGCGAACCAACATTCCAAAAACAGTCAGTTCTCATTCCCACCGATCACAGAACTGACGACTGGGAATGTTGATTTAATAAGTGAGGTGTACCTTAGGATTAGATCATTATGTTTTCAATTGTATGCTTTGTATGCTTTAATTTTGTGGGCTTGTATCGGAGTTCTATAGATCCTAACCCGGATCTGGGGATACCCTTTAGGTAAATAGCAATAAACTGTGAGGGGACTGTACGGCGTAGACCGATACGGATGAAGCAGTAGCTACATTGGTGTGGCACTTTAGTCTGTACCGATATCCCTTGTGTTGGAACGAGGAGAATATGGGTCTTCTAAGGGGTCATTAAGCACCAACTGACCTTAGAACCTTTAAATTGACCAACTTGGCCATAGAACAGTAGCAGTATGCTACACTCATTGAGACTAAACTCTCGCGATGATTTCGGGCGCAAGAAAAGGTTGCTAAACTGGAATTATGACCGATTGAGGGTAGTCAGTGATATTGAGATCCTCTAGGACCCGGTTACTATTTTTAGGACAGGTTTAAACCAACTGAACTGAAAGAGGGTAGTACCTAAGCTCCATGCCAGCCTGAAATCTAAGGGATCTTTTGTGTGACTTGTGTGCCTTTATCATGTTTGCTTTTTGTGGATACTTGTGGTGTGCCTACTATCATGACATCATGACATCATAACATTGCATACATCTTGCATAAGGACTAACCTATTTCAAAGACAAGAGGGTTTCATCTTTGCTCTGTTTTGTAGGTCATCATGATGCCTATGCGTAAGAATACTATCCGGATCAACTTTGTCCAAGTACCTACCTTGCTTAAAGAGTTGGTTTCCAAGATGCCTGACACTACTTCCTTCATCATGAGGCATGGTTCTCTTCTCAGTTTGGTCACCTCCAAATTGGACGAACAGATGATGAGTGTCCTGGTCCAGTTTTATGATCCGCTGTACCATTGCTTCACTTTTCAAGACTATCAGCTGGTTCCTACCCTAGAAGAGTTCTCTGAGCTGCTCGGTATCTCTGTTCTGGAGCAGACTCCGTTTACTGGTTGGGAGAAGACCCTTAGGCCTGAAGAAATTGATGCAGCCCTCCATTTGACCAAAGAAGAGGTAATGGCTAATTGGGAGACTAGAAGTGGAGCTAAGGGATTTCTGACTAAGTTCTTGGTTGGCAAGGCTAACTACTTCTGGGATAGCCTAGACTTTAAAGCGTTCGAAGATATTCTGGCTCTTTTGATTTATGGCTTGGTACTGTTTCTGAATCCTGACACTTTTGTTGATGTGAATTCCATAAAGATCTTCATTTCTCAGAACCCTGTGCCCACTCTCTTGGGTGACATGCTTCATCAGCTCTATGCTCGTACTGCCCGAAAGCGGGGAACCTTGATGTGTTGTGCTCCTTTATTGTCTAGGTGGTTTATTTCGCACCTCCCTAAGTCAGTGCTGAAGAACAAAGAAGGAATGGGTTGGGCTTATATGGTGATGTCTCTTTCTCATAATGAAATTATCTGGACTCTCAAAGGTATGGATGAGGTGACTATCATTGATCGTTGTGGAGAGTATCCCAATGTTCCCCTGCTAGGAACCCATGGAGGAATTTCTTACAACCCATGCTTAGCTCTCTGTCGGTTTGGAAGAGCCAGAAGAGAAGGACCTCATGAGATGTTAATGCCCCACATCATCTTTGATTTTCAGGGGGATAGCGACGAGCAACGTCGCAGATTCATAAGGGCTTGTGATAGATTTCACCAATCTGATCCACATGAGTTGGGTCCAAAGACTTCTCTGCCAATGGAGCCATATCTCAGATGGGTCCGCATCCGTGCCCAGAAGCTAGGTATGCCATATGAAGTTGTCCGGCCTGTCACTCTTGAAGTTGTTAATGAAGAAGGGGTTATTCCAACCATTCTCCATTCTTATATGCCCACTGACATTGGGGCATTGAAGAGATCTTGTATGCAGTTGAGGGATGAACGGGATTCTTACCAAGAGAAGTTCAATGAGCAAGAGAAAAAGATCCAGAAGCTGACTAGGCAGTTAGAGAATGAGCAGATTCTGAATGACTATGTCCGCATTGATAAGAAGAGACCATGGGAGCATTGATGGACCTTTGATGATTTCCTTTACAATTTTTATTTAACTTTCAGTATTTCCATTCTTGTAATGCCTTAAGGGCAAGTTGTTGAACAATTTGAATTACAAAGTTATCTAATAAAGTGTGTTTCCTTTCTTGTTTACAAATTTGAATCCCGATTGTCTTTGAAATCATAAATCATACGCATTTCATCCCATGCACTTTATAAACAGGTACCCTTTTACAGGTCTCTTATCTTCTTCGCTGTTTATTTCAGCAATCATCATGTCTTCCGAACCTTCAGCTGAGCAAGCTATCAAGGCCCTCCAGGCCCAGAATGCCCAATTTCAAGAGTTGTTCATGAGCCTAGCTAAGGGTCAGCAGGACCTGAAGACCTTGATTCTAAAGGAGAAAAAGAAGAAGAAGAAAAGGACTGTCCTGTTCAACACTGGTCCTAGGTTTGGAAATAGGCTACGAGATGAAGTTGATCTGACCACCTCATCTGGAGGGAAGGATAGTCCACAAGAAAGGAGGGCTCCTAGCCCTGTGGTCTCCGACAACGAGACGGACTACGATGAAGAACAATATCCTCCTGCTGAGGATAAGTATAAACAACTGGAAGACCGTTTGAGCACTATGGAAATTCAGAAGGTGCCCGGTCTGGATTTCAGAGATCTAGGTCTATCATCTGGGGTGGTGATTCCCCATAAGTTCAAGGCACCAGCCTTTGCCAAGTATGACGGAGTTTCCTGTTCAAAGCTGCACCTTCGGTCATATGTAAGGAAGATCCAGCCTTACACTGCTGATAAGAACTTATGGATCCATTTCTTTCAAGACAGTCTCTCAGGGACTCAGCTTGAGTGGTTCTATCAGTTAGACGGAGCCAGTATCCGCAGTTGGGAAGATTTGGCTACTGCATTCTACAGGCAGTATCAGTACAACTCCGACCTCGCTCCTACGTGTACCCAACTGCAGGGTATGTCAATGGGAACGGGTGAAGGATTTAAAGATTATGCTCAGAAGTGGAGAGACCTTGCCGGAAGGGTGCAACCACCTTTGGCTGATCGTGAGCTTGTTGACATGTTTTTGGGGACCCTGTCTGGTCCATTTTTCAACCATCTGATTGGAAGCTCTTCATCTGGGTTTACATATCTTATTTTGATTGGTGAGAGGATTGAGGCTGGTATTAGGGCTTGGAAGATACAGAAGTGTGCCTCATCAAGCACCGAGAAGAAGCCGTTTAAGAAAGAGTCCAGTGCTGTCTACAGTGCAAGAAGATAAAATAGACCTGAACACCGCCAAGCTGTCAATGCGGTCGTTATTTCAAAACCAGCTGGTGCTCCTCAGTATAACAATCAACAAAAAGACGAGAGACCTAAGAGGCAATTCACTTGTCTCAGCATGACCTTATCTCAGATTCTACCACAGTTGCTGAAGACTAATCCGGTGACTCTAAGGGAAGCCCCAAAGAATTCAAATACAACGTCACCAAGGTATAACCCTAACGCCCGCTGCGCTTATCACTCCGATGGCCTGGGTCATAATATAGATGATTGTTGGGCTTTGAAGAACAAGATACAAGACTTAATTGATACAAAAGAGATTTAGTTCGAGGCTCCCGAAAGGCCTAATGTCGTGACTGCTCCCATGCCCAAACATGGAGTGAATGTTGTAGAGGAAGACTTGTTTGTAGTTTCTATGGATGAAATTGTTACCCCTCTGTTGACTGTCAAGAAAAACCTGTTGCTAGCCTGTTTATTTCCGGGCTGTGATGAAGGTTGCCATATGTGTTTTGTTTTACCTACCGGTTTCCCATTCCTGAAGTCAGGTATCTAAAACCTGATGGATAGTAAGGAGATCCTGTTTGAGAAGACTATTGTTCCTTCCATTCCTACTGTAGAAGTCACAATCATTACCATTTTCGACAATTCTTCCAAGGCTCCCTCGAGGAAGCCTGTTAGAATTACATCTATTCCGAAAATCGCACCCGTGATTATCACTGTTCCGGGGCCCATCCCCTACACCTCTGACAAAGTTGTCCCTTGGCACTATGGGGCTGATGTTTATTTTCATGGATTTAAGCAAGAGTTTGATGCTGATACTGGCGTCAATAACATTACTGGACCTGCTAAAGTCACCCGCAGCGGAAGACTTTTCTCACCTGATATTGTTCCACCAACTGCCCGAAGACCTGTTATCATTACACCTGCAAGTATACCTACTGTCATTCCTGATCAAGTTCCTAGTCCTACCCCTGTTGCCGAGTCATCTGATGCTCGAGGCAAAGGGATCACCACTGATGTGCCTGCCCAGACGGAGGCATCGAAGACAATTACTGTTGAAGCTTCCAAACAGGAGATGGAAGAGATTCTGAAGATTATTAAGAAGAGTGATTATAATGTAGTTGAGCAGCTAGGGCAAACCCCGTCTAAGATCTCTATGTTATCACTATTGCTGTGCTCAGAGGCCCATGCCAAGGCTCTGATTACTTTTCTGAAGACTGCCCACGTGCCACAAGAGACATCAGCTGATCAATTTACCGATTGTGTGGCCAATTTAACTGCTAATAATGGATTGGGTTTCTCAGACGTTGACCTGACGGCTAAGGGGAAAAATCATAATGATGCTCTACATGTCTCCATTGAATGCAGGGGCACTACTCTTGCACATGTATTGGTTGATACTGGTTCCTTATTGAACGTCTTGCCCAAAAAAGCTCTATACCGGTTGGATTGCGAAGGGTTGGAGCTAAAACCAAGTAACATCGTTGTCAGGGCCTTTGATGGGTCTAAGAGGATGGTGCATGGTGAGGTTGATATTCCAATTAAAGTTGGTTCTCAGGTCCTCAATTCTACGTTCTATGTGATGTACATTCGGCCATCCTACTCTTGTTTGCTGGGTCATCCATGGATCCATAAAGCTGGGGCCGTAACCTCAACGCTCCACCAGAAGTTGAAGTACCCGGTCAAAGGGAATATTGTGACAGTACAAGGGGAGGAAGAGTAAATGGTCAGCCACCTCAACTCGTTCAGATACGTAGAGATGGATGGGGAGTTCATTGAGACCCCATTTCAGCACTTTGAAGAGGTTCCCCAGACACTGGCATCAGCTGAGACTGTGGTTGAAGACTCTCCTATGAAGATGGCTTCCTTAAAAGATGCCCGGGCTGTTATTGAGAAGGGTGAGTGTGCAAATTGGGGCCGACTCCCTAATTTTACATAAAATACTAACAAGTTTGGTTTGGGTTTCACTGCAGAAGCTCAAAGGGCTGTTCGAAGTGCAAGGATCGGAAGACCTCCCGTGTTCATCAGCAACTCGGGAGTGAATGCCATTGAAGATGATGTGGAAGAGTCTGAATTTGACAGCTGGATCTATCCTACAATCGACGGTGGACCAAGCAACTGGACAGCAAGGGACTTCATCCCTATTACTTTTGTTACCCAGTAATGAAACTTTTTGTTTTGAATTTGTAATAGACAATGTTTTGAACTTTACGTCCCGGTGCCTTACCCGGGGCACCGTGGCTTCATTTGTGAGGGCTTTTGTGTGTCATTTTCATATATCATTAATAAAAGCATTGGACGTTCTTGCATTTCAAATCTTGCGCTCCTTGTCTTTCTTTATTATATATTGCAAAACAACTATTTTACACACACTCACGTATACAGGTCTCAATCCACTATGGATCTCACTGGTAACGACTCTGCTACTGCCAGTTATGACTTTGAAAATCCGATCAACTTAGCCGAAGACGAAGGTGAAGATGATTGCAAAGTGCCTGGTGAACTTGCAAGACTGTTACTCCAAGAAGAGAGGGCTATTCAGCCACATGAAGAGCCAGTGGAATCAGTGAATCTGGGTTCAGAGATAGATAAGAAAGAGGTCAAGATCGGTGCCAACCTGGAGCTTAGTGTGAAACAACGATTAATTTAGATGTTGCGTGACTACGTGGAGATCTTTGTTTGGTCCTATGAAGATATGCCTGGTTTGGATACCGACATTGTGGTTCATCGCCTGCCTACCAAGGAAGATTGTCCTTCAGTAAAACAAAAGGTCCGCCGAATGCGCCCAGAGATGTCCGAGAAAATCAAGGCTGAAGTTATGAAATAGTTTGACGCCGACTTTCTAGCAGTTACCTCTTACCCTCAGTGGGTGGCCAATGTGGTCCCTATGCCGAAGAAAGATGGTAAGGTCCGAATGTGTGTCGACTACAGGGATCTGAACAGGGCAAGCCCCAAGGATGATTTCCCTTTACCTCACATTGACATTCTGGTTGACAACACCGCTCAGCACAAGGTATTCTCCTTTATGGATGGTTTCTCCGGTTATAACCAGATTAAAATGGCTCCCGAAGATATGGAGAAGAAAACCTTTGTTACTCAGTGGGGTACCTTTTTCTACAAGGTCATGCCTTTTGGGTTGAAGAATGCTGGGGAAACGTATCAGAGTGCCATGGTTTCTTTGTTTCATGACATGATCCATCATGAGATTGAGGTATATGTCGACGATATGATTGCAAGGTCCCAGACTAAGGAAGAACACCTTGACCATCTGCAGAATCTATTTGACAAACTGAAGTTGTACAAGCTGAGGTTGAACCCGAACAAGTGCACCTTCGGGGTGAGATCTGGTAAGCTACTGGGTTTCGTCGTGAGCGACAAAGGTATTCGAGTAGATCTGACAAAAGTGAAAGCTATATAGGAGATGCCAGCTCCCAGAACAGAGAAAGAAGTCAGAGGCTTTCTGGGACGATTGAACTACATTTCCCGATTCATCTCACACCTAACTGCTACTTATGAGCCAATCTTCAAGCTACTGAAGAAAGATCAAGTGGTACGTTGGAACGATGAATGACATGCCGCTTTCGAAAGGATTAAAGAGTATCTCCAAGAGCAACCTATTCTGATGCCACCAGTTGAAGGGAGACCTCTGATCTTATACTTGACAGTACTTGACAACTCAATGGGGTGTGTGTTGGGGCAGCATGACGAGTCCGGCCGAAAAGATCATGCTATTTATTACCTTAGCAAAAAGTTTACTGACTGTGAGACCCGATACTCACTGCTTGAGAAAACTTGCTATGCTTTGGCATGGGCTGCTCGCTGGCTGAGACAGTATATGTTGACTCACACTACTCTATTGATTTCAAAGATGGATCCAATCAAGTATATCGTCGAAAAGCCTTCCTTGTCCAGAAGAATAGCAAGATGGCAGATGATCTTGACTGAGTATGACATCCAGTGCACAACTCAAAAAGCCATCAAGGGAAGTGTATTGGCGGACCATTCGGCACACCAGGCAGTGGATGATTACCAGTCTATAAACTTTGAATTCCCGGACGAGAATATCATGTTGATAATTGATTGTGAGACACCTGGACCGGATGAAGGACCTGAGGAAGGATCCCGATGGTCTATGTACTTTGATGGAGCTTCAAACGCTTTGGGTAATGGCATTGGAGCCATGATCATATCTCCTAAAGGCTCTCATACTCCATTTACCGCCCGACTATGTTTCAACTACACTAACAACATGGCGGAATATGAAGCATGCATTATGGATCTTCGAGTAGCAATTGACCTAAGGATTAAGTTTCTAAGTGTCTTCGGAGATTCCGCTCTCGTGATCAGTCAGATCAAAGGCGAGTGGGATATGAAACACCCAAATCTTATTCCTTACAAGGAGTATGTATTGACGTTGCTTCCCCATTTCGAGGAGATCACCTTTGAACACTTACCTAGAGAGGAGAATCAGTTGGCGGACGCGCTGGCTTCGATGTCTTCTATGTTCAAAGTCAATTGGGACAACGAGGCTCCCCGAATCATTATTGAAAGATTGGACGAACCGGCGCATTACTGTGATCTTGAGACTGAAGAGGTAACAGAAAAGCCCTGGTTTCACGAAGTAAAAAGGTACCTTGAGGCTCAGGTATACCCCGAGGTTGCATCTGTTAATGACAAGAAGTTTCTGAGAAGGTTCGCTGCAAAGTTCTTCATCAGCAATGGTATTCTCTACAAGCGTAACCATGATTCAACTTTACTGCGTTGTATGGATAAGAATGAAGCAGAAAGGATCATGGCGGAGTTGCATGAAGGTACTTTTGGAACTCATTCCAGTGGAAATACCATGGCAAAGAAAATCCTCCAGGCAGGATATTATTGGTCCACAATGGAAGTTGACTGTTATCAGCATTCTCGGACATGTCACAAGTGCCAGGTCTATGCTGATAAGGTGCACATACCTCCAGTTCCTCTGAATGTTTTGACAACGCCTTGGCCTTTTGCAATGTGGGGTATTGATATGATCGGAGAAATCAGACCTACGGCATCCAACGGGCATCGTTTCATCCTGGTAGCAATTGATTACTTTACGAAGTGGATTGATGCAGCTTCCTTTTCTACCGTAACCAAGAACGTCGTGGCACGGTTCATTCGACACAATCTGATCTATCGATACGGTGTACCAGAGAGGATCATTACGGACAATGTCACCAATCTTAACAATAAGATGATCACTGAGCTCTGCGAGCAATTCAAGATACAGCATCATAACTCTTCTCCCTACCGGCCGAAGATGAATGGGGGCTGTTGAAGCGGCTAATAAAAACATTAAGAAGATTGTGCAGAAGATGACAGTGACATACAAAGATTGTCACGAGATGTTACCATTTTCTCTTCATGGGTAACGTACCTCAGCACGGATGTCAACAGGGGCAACCCCCTATTCCTTGGTATATGGTATGGAGGCAGTGTTGCCCATTGAAGTTCAGATACCCTCTCTTCGAATCATGAAGGATGCAGGTTTGAGCGAAGATGACTGGATTCAGACTCGGCTTGATCAGCTAAACCTAATCGACGAAAATAGACTCACTGCTATTTTTCATGGTCAGACGTACCAAAAACAGATGATCAAGGCATTTAACAAGAAAGTTAGACGACAAGAGTATCAAGTTGGGGATCTGGTAATCAAGCGCATTATTCTACCTCAAGGTGATCCCAGGGGCAAATGGACCCCTACTTACGAAGGGCCATTTGTGGTTAAGAACATTTTCTCAGGAGGAGCTATGATTCTAACCACCATGGATGGTGACGACCTTCCTCACCTTGTCAATGCAGACATAGTAAAAAGATACTACGCATAATCAAAGACCCGCTAGGTTGACTGGCCTAGGAAAAAATAAGGGCTTCCCAGCAAACCAAAAGGGTTCGGGCAAAAATAAGGGATGAAAATGAAAAAATTTGTACACCCGGCAAGTCGAAAACCTGAAAAGGCGGCTTGGGCAAAAATGGGTATCCCGGTGGACTGAAAACCCGAAAGGGCGGTCCAGGAAAAAGTTAGGGATCAAAGCATAACACTATGTCTCATTAGTTCACCTTGCATCCAGACTTCGGTATCGATTATCAAGCTCAGACGACATTAATCAATCAGATTCATCTTCAACTAAGCAGCAAAGTGATGAGATGCTTGAAGATATAAGGGCAATAGCAGAGATGGAACCCAGTGGGATTATTCACATAGCTATTTTGTTTCCTTTTCACAAATTGTATAAATTCTATTTGTTCGGCGGCGTTCTCTTACTAGGACGTCAGCCTCTTGTACAAAAACGTCTATTTTCAGGCCAAACTTCAAAATCAATACAAATTCATTTTCAGAAATTTCAAATTGTTTTTCCTTTATCTGTTTTGTTTTGCAAAGAACGTCCAATGTTCATTTTTGATATATGCATTTGACATTAATTGCTGATCATAAATATTTACATGCGAAACGAAAGATGAGTTACTGGTAATAATAGAAACAGGGGCATAAGAAATGTCCAAGCTGTGTCGTTTCTTTGTCCACCAGGTATGAAGGTAGATTCAACTGAAGAATATGGCTAAGATACTTTCACTCCCCGCAGAGTAAGACAGTAATAGTAGCAATCTCAACTGAGACTTACAACTATGAACGAATCAGCAATACTCTCCCCAAGAAAAGTTCATCCACCATCAGCGCTAAAAGGTTTGGTATCCCCAGAAGGTCTTAATATTCCCCAGCGGAGTATAAGAATATTCCCCAGTAAGCATAAGAATACCCCCGGCAGTCTTAATATTCCTCAACAGAGTATAAGAATGTTCCCCGGCGGAGTACAAGATACCCCCAGTGGAGCCATTTCCCCAGCGCAGTCTAAAAAAGCTTTCCCAATAGAGTTGAATCATCTTCCCCAGTAGGTTCTGGAAGCTTATCCCCTGCAGAGTGCAAATAAATCTCCCCAGCCAAATTCAGAGGGTTATCCCCACAAGAGTCTAATTGGGTTATCCTCAGCAAGTTGTAACTAAAAGATCATCCCCAGCAAAGTTCATTCCTTTCCCCAAGCAGGATTTCAATCCTCAACAGATCCAGTGTCACCAGCAACGTTAATCCATCCCCAGCGGAGTTCATCATTAAAGTCCCCAACAGAGCTTATCAACGGAATCCCCATCGGAGTTTATCGTTAAAATCTTCAGCAAAGCATCCCTTCCCCACAGAGTAATTCCCCTCAGAGTAATCCCTTCATCAGTTCATTCCCCAATGGAGTTTCTTTTCTCCTGCAGGTTTATCCTCACAATCATCTTCGTTCACCATCCCTGGCGGAAGCGAAGCATTCAACTTTATTCTCCAGCAGCTCCTGGATTTATTTTCCCCAACTAAAACATTACATGTCCATACATCATGATACATGCATATACGCATCATACCATAGAATCTCATTTATTTTGAGAACATCATTGCATGATACATATCATGCATTACATACAGCTAACCTTTACCTTTCAGGAAAGATACATTCAAAATTCAAGTTATGAAGCCCGGGTACAACCGGATAGTATCTTGATTTCTACAACATATTGTGAAGCCCGGATTATGACCGAATAACGATGTCAGACTACCGCGAAGCCTGGATTACGACCAGATAGCGATATCTCTTAAAAGTAAGCTATGAAGCCTGGAGAACGACCAGATAATAGTTTATTCCCCAGTGAGCCGTGAAGCCTGGATTACGACCGGATAGCAACTCAGCAAGCACCATGAAACCTAGATTCGACCAGATAGTGGTATATCATAAACACAAGCCGTGAAGCCCGGATCACGACTGGATAACAGTTCAGCAAGTCATTGTGAAGCCTGGATTACGACTAGAAAGCAATACAAGACCATGAAGCCTGGATCACGACCAAATAATGATAGAAGATGTTGTGAAGACTGAATTACGACCAGATAGCAACCAAGAGTACTACGAAGCCTGGATTTCGACCAGATAGTGGTATGACACATCGTGAAGCCTGGATTACGACCAGATAGCATTAAGGGACACTGTGGAGCTCGGGTTACAGCCGAATAACAGTTTACCCAGCCAGTTACTATGAAGCCCGAATTCGACCAGATATTAGTAAAACCAACCGTCAAAGGGAAGACCAGATGCGACCGAATAACCACTTGATTTGTTCTGAAGCCTGGATTTCGACCAGATAAGAAATGAGTTATTGTGAAAATTGGATTCGACCAGATAGCAGTACGTGACACCATGAAGCCTGGATTCGACCAGATAATGGTATAACACATTGTGAAGCCTGGATTACGACCAGATAGCGGTACAAGACACTGTGAAGCTTGGATTTCGACCAAATAGCAGTTTACATGGACATTTACTAAGAAGCCCGGAGTCGGCCGGATATTAGTGTGCCCTAAATTCAAGTTGAAGCCCGAATGCGACCGGATAACCACTTGATTTGTTCTGAAGCCTGGATTTCAACCAGATAAGAAGTGGGGTATTGCAAAGCCTGAATTACGACCGGATAGCAAGTTTAATCTCA
Organism: Vicia faba; assembly: GCA_948472305.1. Classification (NCBI taxonomy): domain Eukaryota; kingdom Viridiplantae; phylum Streptophyta; class Magnoliopsida; order Fabales; family Fabaceae; genus Vicia; species Vicia faba. The sequence goes on along the minus strand of OX451738.1, from coordinate 553,239,250 downwards.
TCTCCCAAATAAATCACTATGAAGCTTGGTTTGCAACCAGATAGTAGTTCACTCTCACCTCTTCAACAAAGATGATTCCTCAGTAGAATAACGGACGATTGAAGCTCCTAAAGTTCTATTTCTCCTAAGATAAAGAACAGCATTCCCCAGCGAAATCTCCCTCAACAACAGGTATACAAGATCTCGCTAAGGAATCTCTTACACGATCGACACTCCTTCGGATGGCATCGTTAAGCCCATCTCCCATCATCAATCTCCAAATGGCACTCTAGTGTTCAATCATCTTCCACCTTCGGATCACGAAAGGCCCGAACGCCAATCTATATACTCAGGTTTAAGAAGATTGAACAGGGGCAACTGTTGTACCCCAAAATTTTCCATCCCATAGTTCTCAATACATGTCAAGAATAATCTCCAAGTGTTCAAGATGGCTCAAGAGTTGGACAATCAAATCACCTCCTAAGGCAGTCAATTCAAAATTAGGGTTTTGTGTTGCATCAAGGTCCTTACATCCAAATGACCCCAAGTGCTCCCCAATTTCCTAACATGTTATCAAGTTCTTCCATGTCAAATTTCAAGCCTTGCAGAGAAATTTTGGTCAGTCAATTGCTCAAGAAGTCCAAAAATTGACTATGTTAGGGAAAAAATCAACTGTGACCTAAATACATTCAAACCTAAAGATTTTTTGTCAACATTATCATTTTGAAGGATAATTCATCATTTTATCAAGGGTTTATCATGATTCATCAAGGATTGCTCAAGATTCATCAAGATTCAAAAGTTGCTAAATTAGGGTTTTGTAGGAAAAGTCAACTCAACTTTTACCAAGCATAACTTTCTCATACTTTATGAGAAATGACCCATCCAAAGCTCATTTTGAATAGGATACAATTTCCTACAATCCATCTTCACACCCCAAGATCAAGAAATACACTCACAAAAAGTTACAAATTTGGACATTATAGGTAATTTTTGAAAGTCAACAAAAACACCTTTTTTTCCAAAGCTTATAACTTGAGCATGAAATATTAAAATGAGATAATACAAAACGGGTTGGTTAGAGGACATCTCAATGTTTCTAAAAAGTCAAATAACACTTCCAAAAGTTTAAAATTGAAGAAGTTATGCATTGTTGAAGTTGGGCATTTTTCCAAAATTGCCAAAAGTCAACTATCCTCAAAACTCCAATTTTTGACAAAAGGGCCCATTTTTTTTCCACTTGATTTGGTCTTATCACACCATACACGTGCCCCATCTTCAATTTCATGACCAATCATTTATTTTTATAATTTATTAAATTTTATTGATTTAATTCATTTTAAATTAATAATAATTCAAATAAAATCTAAAAATTGATGGAATGATATCTTTGTGATTGGTATAGACTTCAATTATCATCATGAACCAAATCAAATTCGTATCAAGCTTTTTTAGGCACAAAAAATAAGATTTGGTACAATTATGGAAAACTTATCAATGGTGATCATATTAAATCTCAAAACCTTGAATGCACATGGATTAAAGCCCAACTCTTGACCTAATTCACTTCCAATATACATGTACAAGCCAGGAGTAACAAACACATGCCCTAAGAACTGAAGAAACGACCAGACAAAGTTTGAAAAAAGCGTGGAAAAAATGGAATCTGAAAACGATCTTAGAGCTCGATTCAAAGCAAAAGCTTGACACTAATCTCTTGTTGGCAATCCCCTGAAGCGATATCAATCAAAACCAGGCCTTGAGACCTCCTGAATAGCGTTGTAAGTGCCCACGAATACAGCTCTGTACATGGAATCGTAACTCGGTTTTCTTGCATCCTTTTGCCAAATTTCTTGCATATTCATACTTACCATTCAATTTCTAAGCATTATGTACTATTTAATTTTGTTTCCATGGCTTATAACCTTATATCCAAAGCTAGGGTTCGTGTTCTTGTTTTTTAGGTATTTTTGATGCAGGCAAAATCAAGACCAACCATGGACATGGTTGTCTTCAGGGAAGGGAGACGAACACAGTGATGTTCTCCATTTACATTTATATGGCCTAAAACCCATGTTAGGATGGCCCTGCGAATTTCTCTACGGAACCAAATCCGTAGGAAACAAACCAGGACCATTTGGAGAAGATGATAACGTGGCTTGTCTTCATTGCCCAGTTCAAAAGTTTAGCGCATTTTTTTTTATTTTCCAGCATAATAATTGTGTTGTCCATATAATATATGTTTTATATTCTAATAACAATTAGGCAGGTTAGCTCAGATGGCAAGCGTGTTAATGCATAGTCCCTTGGGACCTAGGTTCGAATCTCAGGTCCCTCAAATTACTTATTATTATTTTGTGCTAGGTATTCAGGTGTGCTTCATCAGGTGTGATCCACCATGCGCTTGCAAAGATCAACGTGCCATATGGCCTTCAGGCCAAATACAAAGGACAAGGGTTGAAGGCTCACTATACATCCAAGTTAACTAGCGTGTGGGCAATCTGGAAAGTCAATGCAGGCTTGCATGAATTTGGCCAAACAATTGTTCTTCACACCCTCCATTTGGGGCCCAAACCCCCTGAGTTTGCTTCTTTTTATTTCTTTCATTATTTTCTTATTTTATTTATAATTATTTGTTTTGTTATTTTTAATTACTAACCCAATAAATTATTTTTCTTAATAAAATCAGAAAACATAAAAAACATTATTTTTATTTATTTAATTTAATTTAATTATTTTATTTTGTAAATAAATCATAATTAATTGACTTAGTTTTTTTTAATTAGGTATAATTTTAACATTTTTGCAATAAATTAAAATCAATGTAGAATTAGGTTTTTAATAATTTTAATCATCTTATTTTATTTCCTTAAATATTCTAAAACCCAAAAATATATTTTTTTTATTTAATTAATTAATTAACTTAGATTTAATTTCCATTTAATTCAAAATAACAAAAAATATGCTTTCTTTAATAAAAAAGGGTCAAAACCCTAAAAATACGTCGTCTTAATTCTTGCACGCGATTCATTTGATTCCAATTTTGTAATTGTTTCCCGGTATGTAATAATTAATTAGGACTCTATTTATTTATCTTTTTATTTTTACTTTCCGCAATTTAAATTAAAGGGTTTGTCTTTGGCGATGTAAATACCCGACGCCTTGTAATAGTTTAGATTTAATTTCCCGCAATTTAATTTTCGCACAACATTAACTGTTAGATGTTTGATAACTAGGGAATGCACGACAAGATCAATATTTAACTTAAAATCAACAATAGCTCACCCATGACATGTACAGATAAAATTAACCGAACTAACACAGTTGCACATGCCACTCCTAGGGTACACTTCACTTGGTTGCCTCGAACGTGGTCATTGAGTATAGGAAGTTTTAGAGGTCGCCCTCTTGTCCAAAGATCATAGTTGCCTCGAAACGGTTGCCTCGGAAAAATGATCTAGGATATTAGGGTTATCGCTAACGCGTCCTAACATTGCTTTAGTGACCATACGTCCCTTAATCGAATTGACCTGAAAACTCCAACGATAGTGCTACCTACTCCTCAATAGTGGGATAGCATTGTCTAAAAGAAATTTGTACAGATTAATTCGTTTTTGAGTAGGTAGATGGTTCTTAAGTACTTGCTCCTTTTAAAACAAAACAAAACTTTTCGCACTTACACTTCTTTCAAACTAAAAACTTCTTTCAAACCCACAAACACAGAGAAAAGCAAACTTTTGAAAACACAATGAGTAAGTACCTGAGAGCCCGTGGATAACCATGGATAGAAAGGGTGCTAACACCTTCCCTTTCTATAATCTACCTCCCAAACCCGAGAAACATCTCAAAAAGGAATTTTTCTGTGCTTTTGTCCTTTCCTTGTTGGATAAAATAAAAGACGGTGGCGACTCTTGCTTACCGCGACATTTTGCAAAAACAAACGCAACCCGAACCAGCATTCCAAAAACAGTCAGTTCTCATTCCCATCGATCACAACTGGCATTTCTTATATAGCCTTTACCTTTGCAGGATCTACTTGGATGCCTTTGTCGCTGACAATGAAACCAGAAGCTTACCAGACCTTACCCCGAAGGTGCACTTGTTCGAATTCAACCTCAGCTTATATATCTTCAACCTGTCAAACAACTTTTGGAGATGATCAAGGTGCTTTTCCTTAGTCTGAGACCTGGCTATCATATCATCAACATAAACCTCGATCTCATGGTGAATCATGTCATGGAACAAAGCGACCATGGCTCGCTGATAGGTTGCCCCAGTATTCTTCAACCCAAAAGGCATCACCTTGTAGCAAAAGGTGCCCCACTATGTAACAAAAGTTGCCTTTTCCATGTCTTCAAGAGCCATCTTGATCTGGTTGTAGCCAAAGAAACCATCCATGAAGGAGAATATTTTATGTTTCGCGGTGTTGTCAACCAGAACATCAATGTGTGGAAGCGGGAAGTCATCCTTGGGGATTGCCCTGTTCAGATCTATGTAATCCATGCACATCCATACCTTTTCGTCCTTCTTAGGTACTGGAACAACGTTAACAACCCACTACGGATAAGAGGTGACAGCTAAGAACCCTGCGTCGAACTGCTTCATGACTTCTACCTTGATCTTCTCTGACATTTCAGGGTGCATACGGCGGACCTTCTGTTTAACCGGAGGACAATCCTCTTTAGTTGGAAGATGGTGCACCACGATATCAGTGTCTAAACCAGGCATGGCTTCATATGACCAGGAGAAGATTTCAATGTAGTCGTGTAACATCTGTATCAGTTGTTGTTTGATCTTAGTCTCCAAATTTGTGCCGATCTTGACTTCTTTTCTGTCCATCTCTGTGCCCAAGTTTATTGTCTCAACTGACTCTTCATGAGGCTGTATAGCCCTCTCTTCCTATCGTAGCAGTCTAGCAAGTTCTCCGGGTACCTCACAATCGTCCTCACCTTCATCCTCGGCTTGGTTGATCGGATTTTTGAAGTCATAACTGGCAATAGCAGGATTGTTATCAATGGGATCCAAAGTGGATATGGATCTGCAGTTTGATACGTGAGTGTGTGTAAGAGAATAGCTGTATTGATAAAGCAAAGGAAAAAAAGAAAAATAGAGAGTGAAAAATTTGTATGCAAAGAACGTCCAATGCTTCATTGATGATATATGAGATGACATATAATAACCCTCAAAGATAGAACCATTGTTCCTCGGGTAAGACACAAGGCCATAAAGTTTAAATTGTTCATAACAAACTTAGAAAACATGTAATACAATTATTGCAGAATAAAATAAACTGGTATAAAATCTCTGGCCGTCCAATTACTCGGTCCACCGTTGGTAGTCGGGTAAATCCAGCTGTCAAAATCAAAGTCTTCCTCACTGTCTTCAATAGCATTGACCCCTCGATTGCTGATGCATAGGGGAGGTCCTCCAACTCGAGAGTGTCGAATGACCCTCTGAGCCCCTGAAGTAAATCCTAAGTCAAACTTATCATTTTTGATCAAGAGAGCTTTGTACAATGAACATTGTCATTTTAAGCATAAAGGCCACACTTCCATTTTCATAAAGGGCACTTTATGTCAAATTGCTTTTTCTTGAGCCTTGGACTTTCTTCCTTTGTAGAAAACAAGCTCCACAATCTCAGGCATAGTACAAAAAGTTGGTGCATGCTTAGAGATAGCCTGTACAGGCCTATCTCACTTCACTTCCAACTTTGCTTTCAAAACAAGTAAAAGGGCCAAAAGCTTGTATCTCTCATATCAGATAAAACCAACAAAAACAAAGTTGTCAAACAAGTTTTGGGTATCCTCACAAGTCATAAGCACGAGCTCTTCACCACTCAAACTTCCTTGTACACAAAATCACCATTTTTCTGCAAAACAGGGCAAGCCCTGCAGAACCACCTCCATCTCCACTTTCCCTCGTGCGATTTGCCTCAAATTTGTTCCAATATCTTCCATCCAACTCACCTAAACTATTCCAGACCTCCATTGCTAGCTGTAACACCATTAACACACATTTCCATTTTTGTTTCAAATCTTTGCAGGTTGAGTTCTGTAGCATGATTCAGGCTACTTCAAAACAAACTAAGCATTGGGAAAGCTTCATTGGACATCAGGAAAGCTCAAAAGAACCTCAAGCACCCTTGGAAGTTGCTGCATTGTCTAGCTCGAAGTCAACTGAAACAGGTATTTCATGAACTTCTATCTCTCTATTTAGGAATAGTTAGACTTAGGTTTGTGAATGAAAGATGTTGTATTCATAACCCTGAAACCATATATGTGCTTAGTTTTCATTTATATTAATCGTGCTAGGAGAATTTTGTTCATGAACTTTCTGAAAAAACTAGGTTAAGAATTAGGGCCAGAGAAATTCTCTCTGGTCTTTGAGAGTTAGCTTAAGTTTTTTATATGGTTAGATTCGTTGTTTGACGCTCTATAAGTTTCATGTTATGAGTTTTATCAAAAAAGCACAGAATCAAGAGATAGCAGTTTGTATGGAAAACACGCGTTTTTGTTTGAACTGAGGAAGAAGATGAAGTTGCTTGAGCTGGGCCTGATTGTTTTTGCTTTTCACACATGCATTTTCAGTTCATACCCCCCTGGCCCATTTCTTTGTATATTTGTCACTTTTTCATTTTTATTTTTTATTCTGACTTTATTATTTTATGTCCAAATATAAAAAATGCCAAAAATTATTTTTATATTATTTTTACATTTATTTGGTATTTATTTTTATTTTTACTAGTATAAAAATACATTAAATACTTTATATTCATTTTTGTTTAAATTTAAAAACAATGTAAAAAACACTTTTATTTTTATTTATTATTTTTATATACATTTGAAAATATTTTCTTGACATATATACATTTTGTAAATAATTTATTTTATTTTTATACACACTTAATATATTTAATATATTTAATACATATATATACATATTTTATTAAATAAGTAGGACAAAAAACACAAAAATAATACATTTTTATTTTTATTAATATTTTATACTAAAAATACCATTTTTCAATATACTTTTATTTTTGTACAAATTGATACATTATTGTATATAAATAATAAATAATACTATTTATTTAAGAAATTAGGGTTTTTTGCCCTAAAAACAAAAATAATTAAAGTTGACCCTTTTTATTTATTTATTTACATTTCACATTAAAAAAAATCCTTTTTTACATACATAAAAAACTTTTTTTTTCATAATACATTTTATTTAATATTTATTTATTGTATTTATTTAAATATTGTACATTTAATTGTTATGCCTTATCATTCAATTTGGTTGTAATAATTTAGGATTTAATTTCTTGCAAAATAATCCCCAATTCAAATTTGTACCCCCTCCCTATATCATGTTATAATAGTGTAGAATTTAAATTCTCGCACCTTTAAATGCTTTCAATTATGCCATGATTATACCTAGGGTTTGGTATGCAAAAATCAAATTAACAAATAGCTTGACCTAATCCAAGATAACAATGCATGAAAAACAAACACAATACACACTTACACCCCTAGGGTTACAACCCACCTGTTGCCTTCAAAAATGGGCCATGGTATGCATGTCAAGTACTTTGGCAAAACAAAAATAAAACAAAAGATCATGGTCCCTCGATGACGCTATCTGAGTTACCTAAACAAAAATGATTAAGTCCCTTAAGAAAATTGCCAAAAATGCTTGACACAATTGCTATCATGGTCTATACGATGACCCGCGCCTGTCCCGTTTAACATCCTAACACAAGGTTTTTCACCAAATACAATGGTGAAGCAACACTGTTAAAAGGGTTAAAAACATAAGAAAGATCTTTGAGTAAAATATGGTAGACAACTCTTAGTTACTTGATCAAAACTTGCAAAAAACATCCTTTCTATTTTCAAAACACACTTCACAACACAATTTCAAAACCCTACTTTCAAACATTGGAAACTTTTCAAAAGACAAAAACACTTTTGTATACATTCAAACAAGAATCATTACAAAGGTTTCCACAACGATAGCCTCTTTTCAAAACATATTTAAAAATCACACACAAAGCACCATTTCAAACAATTGAAGAGCACTATTTCAAACAATTGAAAAAGCAAAGCAAGTGATCTAAGCAATTAACTAAGAGCCTATGGATAACCATGGATAGAAAGGGTGCTAATACCTTCCCTTTCTATAATCTACTCCCCGAACCCAAGAAAATATCTCAAAGGTCTTTCCTGTGCTTTTTGACCTTTCCTTAGGATAAAATAAAAAGTAGGTGGCGACTCTTGCTAAACCGAAACATTTGCGAACACAAATGCAAAATCCCAAGCCAGTTCTCCCACCGTATCACAGAACTGGCGACTCTGTTGGGGAAAATTTTAAAAGTGGAGTAACCTTAGGGCTTAGATCACCCTTTGCATGATTATATTGTTTGTCTTGATTGCTTTACATTTGGTTCTCTTGTTTGGGCTTGAAATCCTCTACCCGGATTTGGGAAACATTCATAGGTAAATAGAAATACGTTGTGGAAACTACGCGGGGTATACCGACATGGTTGAAGCAATAGCTATATTAGTGCGACATATTTGTGAGTACCGGTAGCCTTTGAGTCAATCAAAGAGAATATGGGGCCGCTGAGTGATGTCATGAAGCACTAGTGGACTCTTAGAACCTTACTTGACCATCTTGGACTTTTATTAGGGGTAGTGAGATGACCGACTTTGGTGCAGTCCGAAGTTGGTAGATACTCGATACTACACTCATTGAGGGTTGTTTTCTTGGAATATTTTGGTCGCTAGTTAATTGGCTAAACCAAAACAATGAACATAGAAAACAATCCAGTGATATTGAGCTCCTTAGAACCCGGTTACTATTTATAGGATAGGTTTGAGCCAACTAAACTAAAGAGGGTACTTACCTATGAAACCTCATGCAAGCCTGAAACTAGGGATTTGTGTGACTTGCTTGTACATGTGCTTGTGCATACATCATGAACATCATAAAGCATCATATGCATCCACTAACCATTTCAAGGGTTTGGATCTTCATCTTTGTTCTTGTTTTGTAGGTCATGGAATCTCTTCGCAGGAAAACAATTCAAGTCAACCTTGTGAGAATTACTTCCAAGATTCCAGAGAATTCTCTCTTCAGTGAAAGACATGGTAGACTTCTCAATTTGGTCAACTCCAACATTGAAGAAGACATGGTGAAAGTTCTCTTCCAGTTCTTTGACCCCCTCCACCACTGTTTCACATTTCCTGATTACCAGCTAGTACCCACTTTGGAGGAATTTTATCAACTCTTGAGAATTCCTATTCTTAATCAACTACCCTACAACGGTACGGAAAAAGAACCAAAGCCTGAAGATGTTGCTCAAGCATTACACTTGCAACCATCTGACATCAAGGAGCATTGGGAAACCAGAAGTGGTGTCAAGGGTTTCTTGGCAAAGTTTCTGTTTAAGAAAGCACAAGACTGATGGAATTCTCTTGATCTACAAGCCTTTGAATAGATTGTGGAACTCCTTCTCTATGGGTTGGTCTTGTTCCCAAACCCTGACCAACTTATAGATGTGAATGCTGTCAAGATTTTCATATCCAGGAATCCTATACCTACATTGCTTGGGGACATCCTACACTCATTTTACACACGAACAATGAGGAAAAGAGGTGTTCTCGTGTGTTGTACTCCTCTCATAGCAAGGTGGTTTATTTCTCACCTTCCACAATCAATTTTGAAGAATGAGCAGGGTTTAAGGTGGTTACAACGGCTAATGACCCTCACACATTTTGATGTACATTAGTGTTCTCGGTCTAGAGAAAATGTCATCATCATTGATCGTTCTGGGGAATTCTCTAATGTCCCACTACTTGGCATTAGGGGAGGCATTACCTACAACCCCTGTCTAGCTTTGAGACAATTTGGATATCCTCGGAGGGATGGCCCTCATGACATGCTGATTCTTGACCTAGTTTTTGACTTCGACAACGATGCGCAAGGACTTCGACAAAGGTTCATCAGAGCTTGGAGGATGCCCAACAAAGTGGATAGTAAGACACTGGGGCACAAGAATTCCATCCCCTTTGAGCCTTATCTCAAGTGGGTACGAACCCACACCCAGAATCTTATGATGCCATAGCCTCACATACTCCCCGTGATCAAAGAGCCTGTTACGGAAGGAGAGGTTCCATACACCATCCTACATCTTGACATGCCAACATCATGGGAAGAAATGCAAAAGAGTTGGATCCAACTCAAGGAAGAAAGGAATACTTTTGAAGCCAGCTTCTATGCCAGTGAGAAGAAGGTTTTGGAGCTTACCCGCCGACTTCATGAGGAGGAAACTCTCAACACTTACATCGCACCAAAGAGGATGCGCAATGTCTTTTTAAATTAGGAATTTTGTAATATTTTTCCCATGGGGCACTTATGTACTAACAATTTCTTCTTAATATGACGTGTGTTCCTTTTTGTTTGAAACAAATTTGAATTTCTGAATCCTTGAATGCATTACATGAATAACATACCATTCATCATATGCATAAACAGGTCTTCACACCAGGTTTCCTTATCTTTCTGCTGTCTATTTCAGCAAGATGGATTTGGAGCAGACGGTAAAGGGTCAAGAGGACCTCAAAGCTTTTTTGGAGAAGAATAAAGAGAAAAAGAAAAAGAGACCTGGAGTAGCCACTTTTGGAAGAAGGTTTGAAAGCAATGCTAAGAAGGTTCTTGAGTTTCCCTCAGCATCTGACGAAGGCGACGGTAAAGGGAAAGGGATTGCTGTACCTTCTGAATCTGAGGTTGAAGAGGAATAATAGGAAGAAGATGAAGACTACTCCGAACAACAATATCCTTCAGCGGATGATAAATATAAGAATCTTGAGGATAGACTGGCAGCTATGGAGTTGCAGAGGGTGCCCAGTTTGGATTTTGAAGAACTAGGGATGGTAGCTGGGATTGTTATCCCTCCCAAGTTCAAGGTGCCTACATTTGCCAAGTACGACATTCTGTCTTGCCCAAAGATGCACCTGAGATCGTATGTCAGAAAGATCTTACCTCACTCATCAGATAAAGACCTCTGGGTACACTTTTTCCAAGACAGTTTGTCTGGCACACAGTTGGATTGGTTCTATCAGCTTGAGAGATCAGAGGTTCACAATTGGGAAGACTTAGCTGCCACTTTTTATCGTCAATATAAATACAATGCTGATTTGGCGCCCCCTCGTACTCAGTTACAAAGTATGGGGATGGCTTCCAATGAAGGGTTTAAAGAGTACGCCCATAAGTGGCGTGATCTGGCTGGAAGGGTGCAGCCGCCGTTGTCAGATAGGTAGTTAGTTGACATGTTTCTGGGGACCCTGTCTGGCCCCTTCTTCAATCATCTAATCGGGAGTTCTTCCGCGGGATTTATTGAACTAATTTTGACCGGCGAAAAGGTATCAACAGCTGTTAAGAAACCCTTCCCAGCTAAGAAGGAAGCATCTGCTGGGTATTCTTAGAGGGGTCAGGGAAGAACCGAGCGCCGGCCGACTGTAGGGGTTGTGATGATTCAAAATTATTTAAATGATCAACCTCGTAAAAATCAGTCGAGACCTAATCAATAACGGGTAGAAAGGCCACAACGGCAGTTCACCCGAATCAACATGACGCCCGCTCAGGTACTCCCTCATTTGTTGAAGCTGAATCTTACCAGTTTGAAGGAAGCGCCAAAGAACCCTAACACCTCCTCTCCATACTACCACTCCAATGCCAAATGTGCTTACCATTCTGACAGTGTTGGGCACGATACCAATAATTGATGGGCGCTTAAGAACAAAATCTAGGACTTGATTGATTCCAAAGAAGTAGAATTCGATGCGCCTGAGAAGCCCAATGTGATATCTGCTCCGATGCCCAAGCACGGCCACAATGTTCATGTCGTTATAGAAGACCTCCATGTTACTGATGTTGTCGATCTTTTGACTCCATTGTTAGTGATTAAAGAGAAGTTGATGAGAGCCGGGATATTCCCAGGCTGCGGGAAGGACTGCTATTTTTGCTTGAACATACGAGCTGACTGCCCAATGTTGAAATCAGGTGTCCAACGCCTGATGGATACCCAAGAGATACTTTTCTATAAAACCCTTGTTGATACCTTCAATCCTGTTACTCCTGTTACTTTTTCTACTTCAACCAACGATATTGCAATCATAACCATTTCCGACAATCCTCCCATGGCTTGCAAAAGGCTTGTCGGGATTACACCCAACTCTAAATGTGTACCATTAAAGATCATCATGCCGGGATCTGTCCCGTACTAATCCAGCAAAACGATACCATGGAACTATGGGGGAGAAATATTCTACCAAGGTATCAAACAAATTGAGGCAGTCCAAGAAAATTCTGAAGAAGAAAACCCTGATATAGGGAACATTGCGGCTACAAGCAAGATAACCCGCAGCAGCCGGATCTTTTCTCTGGAGATTGCTCCCCCTCGAGCAGTTTTTGGACCCTTGAAAGCTTCTGTACCTGTTAGGCCATCTGTGCGAGGCCTGATGATTGAAGAATTGGATACTCCTGAAGTAAGACCATCTACTGATACTACCAACAAAGGTAAGGGAATACTAGAAGCGCCTGTCAGGACGAAGGCTCATGCTGTGGTTATCCCCGAAACCACTCAGAAAGAAATGGATGAAATCTTGAAAATAATCAGAAAAAGTGACTACGACATTGTGGAACAGCTAGGGCAGACCCCTTCTAAAATTTCAATGTTGGCTCTTCTACTCTGCTCTGAGGCCCGTGTGTGGTACGGTGGGAGAACTGACTATGGTTTTGCGTTTGTTTTCGCAAATGTTTCGGTTGAGCAAGAGTCGCCACCGACTTTTTATTTTATCCTAAGGAAAGGTTAAAAAGCACAGAAAAAACCTTTGAGATGTTTTCTTGGGTTCGGGGAGTAGATTATAGAAAGGGAAGGTATTAGCACCCTTTCTATCCATGGTTATCCATGGGCTCTTAGTTACTTTCTTAGATCAACTTGCCTTAGTTTTCAATTGTTTGAAATGGTGCTTTGTGTGTGTGGGTTTGAAAATGTTTTGAAAAAGAAGCCAATGTGGTGGCAACCTTTGTAATGATCCATGTTGGGATGTATACAAAGGTGTATGTCTTTTTCAAAAGGTTTTCATTTGTTTTTTAAAGTTGTTTTTGAAAGTGTAGTGATGTGTGGTTTAGAAAATAGGCAAGTGTTTTGTTTTGCAAGTTGGCAAGTAACTAAGAGTTTGTCTACTCCTAAATTTCTCAAAGATTTCTCCTATGTTTTTAACCCTTTTAACAATTTTGTTCCACCATTGCATTTGGTGGACAATATTGTGTTAGGATGTGAAAGGGACGGGCGCGGGTCATCGTTTAGACCATAATTGCAATGGTGCCAAGTATCTTTGGGCAATTTTTCCTTTAAGGGACTTGATCATTTTTTAGGCAACTTTCGAAAGCGTCATCGAGGGACTATGATCATTTGATTGTTTGTTTTGCCCAAAGAGACCTAACATGCAATATGGCCCATTATTGAAGGCAACAAGTGGAATACCCTAGGGGGTGCAAGTGTGATTAGTGTTGTCCATTTTCATGCTTATTTATCTTGAAATTAGGTCAAACTATTTTTGTTGATTGATTTGCATACAAACCCTAATTCTAGCATGATATAATTAGAAAGCATTAAAGTGCGAAAAATAAAGTTCCTAAATTATTACAACACAATATATGGGAAGGGGGGTACAAATGTTCAAATGGGGGTATTTTAACAAGGAATTTAAACCTAGACTATTACATCAATTTGGGAATTATACAAATTAATTAAAGTACAATAATTAAATAAAATAAGAATAAATATGCAAGATGCAAAAAATGTTTTTTAGGTGTATGAAAAAAAAGTATTTTTTTATATGTCAAATAAACAAAATAAAAAGTATTAATTTTTTTTTGGATTTTTTATGTATTTAGGGCAAAACCCTAATTTATTAAATAAAAGGTATTAATGATTTAATATATACAATATTTAATAATTATGTACAAAAATAAAATAAAAATGAAGTATATTTGTAAAAAAGGGTATTTTTAATATTAAATATTAATAAGAAATGAAAATGTATATATCTTGTATTTTTAACCTAAATATACTAATATATATGTAAATATTTATATTATATGATAAATATATTAAATACATACAAAATAATAATATTTAATATTTATGGAAAAAAGTATATTTTATATAAAATATTTTCAGAAGATAAAATAAAATAAAAATGGAAAATAAAATGTGTTTGCATTATTTTAGTATTTTTTTAAATAAAAGTATGTAAGTATTTATTTATGTACAAATATCAATTTAAACAAATAAAAGCCTAATAAATATAAAAATGGTGTAAAAATATTTTTTTATATTTTTAATATTGTGAGGAAAAATAAATAAGTCAGAACAAAAAAGAAAAGATCAAAAAATCATAAAAATAAGCATAATGGGCTTAGGGGGTGTAAAAGTAACAAAAGGGTGCAAAAAGAAAGTCAACTCAGGCCCAGCCCAAGAAGACTTCATCTTCAACCTCAGAACATGTTTGAACAACCATCCACGCGCGTTTTCTATCTCCCAATTCTTGTTCAGTTGGAGTTGTATCTGGTGATGGAGGTACTTTCAGTGCAAGGTGATGATTGGTACAACTTCCTTGATGTCCAGGGATGCTATTCCAAGTTTTACTTTGCTTTGAAACTAGCTGAATCGAGTTATAGAACTCCACCTGCAAAACAGAAAAATGAAAATGGTGATGTTGAATGGGAGTGTTACAGGTCGTGTTTGAGGTTTGGAATAGCTTCAAGGGATGTTGTGGGATGTGTTTGAAGTGTTTTTAGCAAGAATGCACGAATGGGATGAGTTGTGGAACTCAATCTGCAGCAGGTCCCCTGTTTTGGCAGTTTGAGGGTGATACTGTGAATGAGGAGGTATTAGGGATGCTAGGCTCATGTTTCAGCTTAGGATGGATGTTTAGAATGTGTTTGACAAGTTTGCCTAAACTGGTTTTTGCTGAGATGAGAGTTGTGTTATGTTATGCTATGTTTCTTCTTACTTAAGCAACAAAAGGCCAAGTTGAGTTTCTAGCTTGTACAGGCCCCCCTAATGTGCTGCTAACCTTCCCATTGATCAGGGTGTTTTGTTCATAAACTTGTGCCAAAGAGATTTGCACTGTACTTGCTTGGATTGCTAATTGACATAAAGTGCAACTTTTCTAAAATGGATATAATGCTTTATCTAAAAATGGCTTAAACTTGCATATAATGTTTGAACTCATAGAACAACACTTTGGCACAAAGGATTGGCATTAAATTATGGAGTGTAGATGAGATAAAAGACCTGTAATCAAGGAAAGCAAGCTGAATTCAAAATGGCACAAATGTATGAACATGTAAATTGGCCAAATCAAAAGTGAGTTTTTTCCCATCTTGCCAAATTCGATTCTCCCTAACCATGAGGTTGTTTGATGAGTTCTTGGACATTTTGGAAAGCTTGGAATGTGTACTACAATCCATCTTTGAAATGCAAATTGAAATTCCAAGTGGAAGTATGTGAAAAAAGGTCTTGAAGTTAGGTAAAAACCTTGCCTAAAATAGGTCAAAATTTCTCTAAGTTAAGAATGGTTTGGTACCCTTGTTCCAAAAATTGTAACTTGAGCTACAAGCTTCTTTTGGGAAAACTTTGTGAATCAAAGTTGTAGATTTTGCAATAGGCTACAACCTTCATGTTTTGACTTTTGCTTGAATCCAAATGAATCTTGGTGAGAAAGTGGGACAAAGTTAGGAAAAAATTAGGGTTTTTCATAACTTAGAAAAATTCTAAGTTATGAAAAATCTTCATTTCAAACCCTAATTTGCAATTCTTGATTTATTGATGAACAAGTTTCATGATTTGGCATGTTTTGATAAAAAATGAATCTTGACACTTGACTTTGACCAAAAAGTCAAAGTTTGACTTTTCAGTATACAATCAAAATTGATCAATTGACTGGAAAATTCAACTGTCAATCTTGTGTATTTGGGATCTTTTGAACTTGTTGAGCATGTCAAGATAATTCCATGGGGTCCTTGAATCCATATGTGAGCTTGATTTGCCATTGGCTCGGTCAAACAGTCAAAAATTACCTTTGTGCAGTCAAAACCCTAAAAATGACCATTTTGCCCTTTTGGTGATCTGATCAAATTTCTTGTGGAATTGTGATCCAAACTTGATCAAATGGTCCATGTGAGTTCATAATGTTGATGTGGGTCAATTTTCATGAGATTTGACTGTCAATTAGCCACAGTTGACTTTTTCCCCAATACAGTTGATTTCTAGGTCAACTGTCCAATTGACTGGGCAAGATTTGGAATCAAGACTTGAAACTTGGTATGGATAAACTTGGGAGTTCAACATGAAGCATGAAAGTCATCTTAGGCATTTTAAGTCAAAATATCTTTGTGCAAACATAAACCCTAATTTGGGTCAACAGTGCAAGGAGAAGTCTTGAGCAGAGGAAACCCTAACTGGATCTTGAGCTCCAAGGGTCTTGTGATGAGAAAATGTTGAGGAAATGGGAGGGAAAATTTTGGGGTACAACACCGTGCTAAGGCCCTGATCAAATTTTTGAAGGAGGCACATGTACCCCAAGAGACTTCAGATGACCAGTTTCAGGAGTGTGTGGCCAGTCTTACTGTTGATAATGGCCTGGGATTTTCCGATGCTGACTTGACCCCCAAAGGAAGGAAACACAACAACGCGCTACATGTTTCAGTTGAATGCAGGGGAACCACCCTCGCCCATGTCTTAGTTGATACTGGTTCTTCCTTGAATGTGCTGCCGAAGAAAGCCTTAGACCATTTAGATTGCGAAGGATTGACCCTCAAACCTAGTAATATCGTTGTTAGGGCCTTTGATGGGTCCAAAAGAATGGTTCATGGAGAGGTTGATATTCCTATCAAACTAGGCACAGAAGTTTTCAACTCCACCTTTTAAGTGATGGACATCCGTCCGTCATATTCGTGTTTGTTAGGAAGACCATGGATCCATTATGTCGGGGCAGTTACCTCCTCTTTGCATCAAATGCTGAAATATCCTGTTAAGGGTAAGATTATAACAGTGCACGGCGAGAAAGAGTACATGATAAGTCATCTCAATTCCTTTCTCTATGTGGAGTTGGATGGCGAGTTCGTCGAAACGCCTTTCCAACATTTTGAGGAAGTTTCTCCTGAGGTAGCAGTTGCGAAGACAATGGTTGAGGTGCATATCGTTCCCAAGCATGTATCTAGGATGGCATATCTCAAGGACGCAGAGGTTGTAATTAAAAAAGGGAAGAGTATAGTATGGGGGCAATTGCCTGACTTTCCCCATAAGACGGACAAGTTTGGGTTAGGATTCACTGCTGCAGGACAAAAGGCTATGCGTCGCTCCAAGGCTGGAGGGCCACCCGTCAAGATCTCTCACCATGGAATCAATGCTGTAGAAGATGAAGATGAAGAGAGCCACTTTGGAGATTGGATCTTTCCGACTGTCGAAGGGGGTTTAAGAAACTGGGAAGCAAAGGATTTTATTCCCATCACCTTTATTAACCAGTAATTTTATCTTTGAATAATTTCCCATTTATGGTCTGTAATAACTAAACAATTCGTACATTATTTTCACCTCCTGCCTTGCCCAGGGCATGTAGGTCCATTTGTAAGGGCTTGATTTTCTTCATTATCATATGCCATGTTTTAATAAATCATTGGACGTTTTTCATCTATAAACTGTTGTGTTCATTTTCTTTCCTTTTGCATTTTTGTTTGTTAAGGATGGTTATCCCTTACACACACACACACACTCACAAATGTAGGTACCCATCCACCCCAGATTCCATGGGTGACTATTCTGTTTCAGCCTTCGATAACTCTAAATATTTGGTCAATCATGTTGAGTACGAAGTTGACGAAGACTGTGAAGTGCCGGGAGAGTTAGCCAGACTTCTACAACAAGAAGAGAGGGTTATTCTGCCTCATGAAGAGTTGCTAGAAACCATCAACTTGGGGACAGAGGAAGACAGGAAAGAAGTAAAAGTGGGTGCCAACCTGGAACCAAGTGTCATGGAGCTCTTAGTGCAGTTGTTGAACGAATATGTTAAAATCTTTGCTTGGTCTTATGAAGACATGCCAGGGTTAGACACAGATATCGTGGTTCACCGTCTCCCTACAAGAGAAGACTGTCCACCGATTAAGCAAAAGGTCCGTCGAATGAGGCCTGACATGTCTGAGAAGATTAAAGCTGAGATAATGAAGCAATTCAATGCTGGCTTTCTGGCTGTTACTTCCTATCCACAATGGGTTGCTAACACTGTGCTTGTGCCTAAGAAGGACGACAAAGTC
The DNA here is from genome assembly GCA_948472305.1 of Vicia faba. NCBI lineage: Eukaryota > Viridiplantae > Streptophyta > Magnoliopsida > Fabales > Fabaceae > Vicia > Vicia faba. The sequence goes on along the minus strand of OX451738.1, from coordinate 553,220,887 downwards.
AGAATGTGCGTGGACTATCAGGATTTGAACAGGGCTAGCCCTAAAGACGATTTTCCACTGCCACATATCGACATCTTGGTTGACAACACAGCTCAACACAAGGATTTTTCCTTCATGGATGGATTCTCGGGATACAACCAGATCAAAATGGCCCCTGAGGACATGGAGAAAACTACTTTTGTCACGCAATGGGGTACCTTCTGCTACAAAGTGATGCCATTCGGACTGAAGAATGCAGAGAGAACCTATCAACGCGCCACAATAGCTTTGTTTTATGATATGATACATCATGAGATCGAAGTTTACGTAGACGACATGATATCTCGATCACATACAGAAGAAGAACACCTTGAGCATTTTCAAAAGTTGTTTGCCATGTTAAAGGAGTATAAGCTCAGACTGAACCCAAGCAAGTGCACTTTTGGAGTTAGGTCTGGTAAACTTTTGGGATTTATTGTCAGCAACAAAGGCATTGAGGTTGATCCAGCTAAAGTGAAGGCTATACAAGAAATGACTGCCCCCCGTACTGAAAAGGAGGTTAGAGGATTCTTGGGACGCTTGAACTATATTGCGAGGTTCATCTCTCACCTGACATCTACCTGTGAGCCAATCTTCAAGATGTTGAAGAAAGATCAGGTGGTTGAATGGAACAATGATTGTCAAGTTGCTTTTGATAAGATCAAGGAGTATTTTCTAGAACCTCCTATTTTGATGCCACCCGTCGAAGGAAGGTCGTTAATCATGTATCTGACTATTTTGGATAACTCAATGGTGTGCGTGCTGGGCCAACATGACGAGTCTGGCCGAAAAGAGCATGCCATTTATTACCTTAGCAAAAAGTTTACCGACTGTGAGACTCACTACTCACTGCTCGAGAAAACTTGATGCGCTTTGGTATGGGTTGCTCGCCGGCTAAGGCAGTATATGTTGACTCACACCACTTTGCTGATTTCTAAAATGGATCCGATCAAGTATATCTTCGAGAAGCCTTCTTTATCTGGAAGAATCGCTAGATGGCAAATGATCCTGACTGAGTATGATATCCAGTATACTACCCAAAAAGCTATAAAGGGGAGTGTACTAGCTGACCATCTAGCTCATCAAACCGTCGAAGATTACCAATCTATGAGATTCGACTTGCCTGACGAGGACATCATGACATTGGACAGCATTGAAGGTAACGGACCATATGACGGACCTGAACAAGGATATCGATGGACCCTGTACTTTGATGGTGCTTCAAATGCACTTGGCAACAGTATCAGTGTGGTACTCATTTCTCCAGAAGGTTGCCATACACCCTTCACTGCCCGACTTTGCTTCAGGTGTACCAACAACATGGCCGAATATGAAGCTTGCATCTTTGGTCTCAAGGCTGCTATAAACTTGGGAATCAAATCTTTGGTCGTATTTGGGGACTTGGCTTTGGTCATCAGTCAAGTCAAAGGAGAGTGGGACACCAAGCATCCTAATCTTATCCCATACAAAGAACATGTCTTGACGTTGTTGCCTCATTTCGAGCAGATTACCTTCGAGCATTTCCCGCGAGAAGAAAATCAGCTAGCAGATGCTCTGGCTACAATGTATTCCATGTTTAAACTCAACTGGGATAATGAGGCTCCCCAAATTACCGTCGAGTGAATGGACGAACCTGTGCACTGTCATGAGATTAATACCTAAGAAGTAGTGGAACGACCCTGGTTTCATGAAATCAAAAGGTATCTCCAGACTAGACAATATCCTGAAGGAGCTTCAATCAATGATAAAAAGTTCTTAAGGAGATTTGCTGCCAAGTTCTTCCTAAGAAACGACATCCTTTATAAGCGCAGCCATGATTATGTTCTACTTCGTTGTATGGACAAAGCTGAAGCAAAGTTGATCATGACTGAGATACACAGTGGCACATTTGGCACCCATTTGAGCGGACATACGATGGCTAAAAAGATTCTAAGGGAAGGCTACTACTGGTCTACCATGGAAGCTGATTGTCATCAACATTCCCGTGCTTGCCACAAATGCCAAGTCTACACCGACAAGGTACATATTCCTCTTGTTCCCCTCAACGTTCTAACAGCTCCTTGGCCATAGGCAATGTGGGGCATTGACATGATTGGGGAGATCAAACCTACGGCATCCAATGGACATCGCTTCATCTTGGTCGTTATTGATTATTTCACCAAGTGGGTCGAAGCAGCTCCCTCTACCTCTGTTACAAAGAATGTGGTTGCCCGCTTCATCAAGCAGAACCTCATATGCCGGTATGGTGTCCCCGAAAGGATCATCACAAACAACGGTACAAATTTGAACAACACTATGATCACCGCCCTGTGCGAGCAGTTCAAGATTTATCATCACAATTCATCTCCCTATCAGCCAAAGATGAACGTTGTTGTTGAAGCCGCGAACAAAAATATCAAGAAGATCATTCAAAAGATGACAGTCACCTACAAGGACTGGCATGAGATGTTACCGTTTTCTCTGCATGGATATCGTACCACGGCACGTACTTCAACAGGGGCAACCCCATTTTCTTTGGTGTATGGCATGGAAGCTGTTTTACCTATGGAAGTTCAGATTCCTTCCTTAAGGATTATGAAGGACGCTGGTTTGAGTGAAGAAGATTGGATTCAGACCCGGCTTGACCAACTTAATCTGATCGACGAGAAGCGACTTACTGCTGTTTGTCATGGTCAGACGTATCAAAAACGAATGATCAAGGCTTTCAACAAGAAAGTCAGACGTCAAGTATATCAAGTCGGAGATCTTGTAATCAAGCGGATCATCTTACCGCAAAGTGATCCCAGGGGCAAGTGGACTCCTACTTACGAAGGACCATTTGTGATCAAGAGCATCTTTTCTGGTGGGGCAATGATTCTGACCACCATGGACGGCGACGACTTTCCGCACCCTGCAAACACAGACATAGTCAAAAGATACTACGCATAAAACGACCCGGCAAGTTGAAAACCCGAAAGGGCGACTTGGGAAAAAATGGGCATCCCAGTGAATCGAAAAACCGAAAGGGCGGTTCAGGCAAAAATTAGGGATAAAACAAAAAAATCTGTACACCCAGCAAGTTGAAAACCCGAAAGGGCGACTTGGGCAAAAAAGGGTTTCCCGGTGGATCGAAAACCCGAAAGGGCGGTCCAGGAAAAAGTTAGGGAATTAAAGCGTATGGCTATGTCTCATCGGATCACTTTAAGAACAATCTCTTCACCAACAAGCTCCAAGCTTCTGATCAATCAAGTCATCGGTGGACGAAGCAACGAATGGACAAGAGATTCAGAGTTGTAAAGGCTATAGCAGAATGGGAACCCCATGGAATTGTTACACATAGCCATCTTTCTTTTGTATAAAATTTTTCAATTTTTACGACAACATTCTCTTACTAGGATGTATGTCTCCTTTGTACAAAGATATTCACGAAAGTTAAATACAAAGATACTTCAAAGTGCAGAAATTTGCTTGCCTTTCTATTCTTTTTTTTACACTTATGTTTTACTTGAAAACGTCCAATGTTTTGTTAAATAGGCATATGCATTTGAATATAATCATCGCTTACAAATAAAACGAAATTGAAAAAGGATAATTACTGATAGGTTGAAGGTATAGGAAGATATCTTTGTGCCATTTCAGAAGAAATCCCCTACGATACATCATTCAGATCCTCTACAAAGCTAAAAATTTGGAGTATTATTCCCCAGCGGAGTTAAGCTTCGGGATCCCCAGCAGAGCCAGTGCTTTCTAAAACTTGATTCCCCAGCTGAGTTAAGTTTCAAAATTCCCATCAGAGTCAAGCTTCAAGATCCCCAGTGGAGCCCGAAAACCCTGAAAATCCTATCCCCAGCGAAGCCAGAATAGTGAACATTTCCCCCACAGATTTATCTCCCAGCAAGATCGAAGATTCTCGATCTCATTTCTCCAAGCAGAAGCCTCCTAGGTTTTAACTCCCTAGTAGAGATTTTCAGAGTTTTCCCTATACCCCAGGAAAGTCATGAAGGATTCTTATTCCCTGCAAAAGTCGTCAAAAGGCCTTGATTAATCCTCACAAATCGCTGAGGATTTTCAATCTCCAGCAGTGGTCCCAGGATTTCTCATTCTCAACAATCAGAGATCTTTAATCCCCAAGCAGTCAGCAAGGATTTCTCATCTTCAATAATAAAAGATTTTTGGAATCCCTAACATCAGTCAAGGATTTACTTTCCCCGACAGTAATCAAAGATTTCATTATCTCCAATTATCAAGGATTTATTTTCCTCAGTAAAACAGCTACTCAGCTTACATGCGCAACCATTACATTCATATATCATAAACATTGATGAAACACAATTCATTTCATCATACATATCATGCAACATAACTTTGTGTTTTAGATAACATTTTACCCTTTCCAGGATGAGATTAAAAGGCTATTGTTAACAATTATTCAGATACAGTATAGATACACCCCAGACACGGCGGTCATTCTATTACTCATTCACAATTTCAAGTCAAAATACAGTACAGATACACCCCAGACATGGAGGTCATTCTACTACTTATTCAGACTTCAGAAATCCGATACAAACTAGATACGCTCCAAACACGGCGGCCATTCTATCTCTCATTCAGATTCAACTATCAGCTACAAGTTCAGATACGCTCCAAACACGGATGCCATTCTGGCCCTTACACCAGCAGTTTGATTCTCCCTTGTGTAATCGGCACGGAAGTCATTCTATCACTTATTCATATCCCAGTTACAGTCTCAGATACACTCCAGACACGGAAGTCATTCTGCTACTCATACGGATCTCAACTTCAGATACAGTCCAGATACATTCCAGACACGGTTACCATTCTGTCACTCATTCGGAATTTATCCCCAGCCCAGAGATGCTCCATACACAGATGTTTCTTTGTCGCCCATTCAAAATTCAGATACAATACAGATACACTCCAGACACGGTAGTCATTCTGATATTTATTCGAAGTTCAAATACAGTTACAACTCAGATACGCTCCAAACACGGATGCCATTCTTTTGCTGATACAAACTCAGTCTCCAGATACAGTTCAAATGCATTCCAGACGCGGATACCATTTTGACGCTCATTCTTCTGACCTACCACATTGAAATTCAACAAATATTCCTGGGTGGCATCTTTAAGCCCTTATCCAGCAAGATTCTACCATCTCTAAATGGCATCTTTAAGCCCATTTCCTCAGTTATATTTTGACGAGTGCAAATTTACAGACACTCTACTGTCCAATCTCCTTTTACCTTTGAGTCGCGAAAGGCAAACTTGTCAATCTAACTCTTCAGGTTCAAGAAGATTGAACAGGGGAAACCGTTGTACCCCAAAATTTTCCCTCTCATTTCATCAACATTTCTCATCACAAGACTCTTGGAATTCAAGATCAAGCTAGGGTTTGCTCTGCTCAAGACACTTCCTTGCATTGTTGACCTAAATTAGGGTTTGAGTTTGCACAGTGATATTTTGAACCACAATGCCCAAAATAACTTTCATACTTCATGTTGGACTCACAAGTTTGTCCATACCAAGTTTCAAGCCTTGATTCAAATTTTTGCCCAGTCAATTGGACAGTTGACCTAGAAATCAGCTGTATTGGGGAAAAAGTCAACTGTAACCAATTGACAGTCAAACTTCATGAAATTTTACCCACATCAACATTATGAACTCATATGAACCATTTGATCAAGTTTGGATCACAATTCCACAAGAAATTTGATCAGATCACCAAAAGGGTAAAATGGTCATTTTTAGGGTTTTGACTGTACAAAGGCAATTTTTTGACTGTTTGACCTAGCCAATGGAAAAATGAAACTCAACCATGGACTCAAGCACTCAATTACATTATCTTGACCCATTCAACAAGTTCAAAAGATCTCAAATGCATAGGATTGACAGATGAATTTTTCAGTCAACTGATCAAAATTTGACTGTACACTGAAAAGTCAAACTTTGACTTTTTTGGTCAAGATCAAGTGTCAAGGGTCATTTTTCATCAATACATGTCAAATTTTGAAACTTTTTCATCAAGAAACCCAAAAATGCAAATTAGGGTTTAAAATGGAAAATTTTCATAACTTAGAAAATTTCTAAGTTATAAAATTTTCTTATTTTTTCCTAACTTTGTCCCATTTTTTCACCAAGATGAAAATGGATTCAAACAAAACTTGCAACATGAAAGTTGTAGTCTATCACAAAGCCTACAAATTTGGTTCACAAAGTTTTCTCAAAAGAAGCTTGTATCTCAAGTTATGATTTTTGGAACAAGGGTACCTAAAACTTTTAACTTAGAAAAATTTTGCCCTAGTTTAGGCAGGATTTTGACCCATCTTCTTGGCCATTTTTCACATAGTTCCACTTGGATTTTCAAGTTTCATTTCAAAGATGTATTGTAGTACATATTTCAAGCTTTCCAAATTATCCAAGAACTCCTCAAACACCTTTGTGGTTAGGGAGAATCGAATGCTTGAAGTTGGCAAAAACTCACTTTGATCCATGGCCAATACATGTTCATACAACTTGCATTTTCAAATCAGAATGTTTTGTACTAGCTTGCAGGCCTCTAAACCAATTTACACTCCAAAATTGAATGCAAATACATTGGATATTGGCATTGTTCTGATCAAGAGAGCTTTGTACAATGAACATTCTCATTTTAAGCATAAAGGCCGCACTTCCATTTTCATAAAGGGCACTTTATGTCAAATTGCTTTTTCTTGAGCCTTGGACTTTCTTCCTTTGCAGCAAACAAGCTCCACAATATCAAGCATAGTACAAGAAGTTGGTGCATGCTTAGAGATGGCCTGTACAAGCCTATCTCACTTCACTTCCAACTTTGCTTTCAAAACAAGTAAAAGGGCCAAAAGCTTGTATCTCTCATATCAGATAAAACCAACAAAAACAAAGTTGTCAAACAAGTTTTGGGTATCCTCACAAGTCATAAGCACGAGCTCTTCACCACTCAAACTTCCTTGTACACAAAATCACAATTTTTCTGCAAAACAGGGCAAGCCCTGCAGAACCACCTCCATCTCCACTTTCCCTCGTGCGATTTACCTCAAATTTGTTCAAATACCTTCCATTCGAGTCACCTAAACTATTCCAGACCTCCATTGTCAGCTGTAACACCATTAACACACATTGCCATTTTTGTTTCAAAGCTTTGCAGGTTGAGTTCTGTAGCACGATTCAGGCTACTTCAAAACAAACTAAGCATTGGGAAAGCTTCATTGGACATCAGGCAAGCTCAAAAGAACCTCAAGCACCCTTCGAAGTTGCTGATTGTCCAGCTCGAAGTCAACTGAAGCAGGTATTTCATGAACTTCTATCTCTCTATTTAGGAATAGTTAGACTTAGGTTTGTGAATGAAAGATGTTGTATTCATAGCCCTGAAACCATACATGTGCTTAGTTTTCATTTATATTAATCGTGCTAGGAGAATTTTGTTCATGAACTTTCTGAAAAAACTAGGTTAAGAATCAGGGCCAGAGAAATTCTCTCTGGTCTTTGAGAGTTAGCTTAAGTTTTTTATATGGTTAGATTCGTTGTTTGATGCTCTACAAGTTTCATGTTATGAGTTTTGTCAAAAAAGCACAGAATCAAGAGATAGCGGTTTGTATGGAAAACACGCGTTTTTGTTTGAACTGAGGAAGAAGATGAAGTTGCTTGGGCTGGGCCTGATTGTTTTTGCTTCTCACACATGCATTTTCAGTTCATACCCCCTGGCCCATTTCTTTGTATATTTGTCACTTTTACATTTTTATTTTTTATTCTGACTTTATTATTTTATGTCCAAATATAAAAAATGCCAAAAAATATTTTTATATTATTTTTACATTTATTTGGTATTTATTTTTATTTTTACTAGTATAAAAATACATTAAATACTTTATATTCATTTTGTTTAAATTTAAAAACAATGTAAAAAACACTTTTATTTTTATTTATTATTTTTATATACATTTGAAAATATTTTCTTGACATATATACATTTTGTAAATAATTTATTTTATTTTTATACACACTTAATATATTTAATATATTTAATACATATATATACATATTTTATTAAATAAGTAGGACAAAAAACACAAAAATAATACATTTTTATTTTTATTAATATTTTATACTAAAAATACCATTTTTCAATATACTTTTATTTTTGTACAAATTGATACATTATTGTATATAAATAATAAATAATACTATTTATTTAAGAAATTAGGGTTTTTTGCCCTAAAAACAAAAATAATTAAAGTTGAACCTTTTTTTTATTTATTTACATTTCACATTGAAAAAAATCCTTTTTTATATACATAAAAAAATTTTTTTTTGCATAATACATTTTATTTAATATTTATTTATTGTATTTATTTAAATATTGTACATTTAATTGTTATGCCTTATCATTCAATTTGGTTGTAATAATTTAGGATTTAATTTCTTGCAAAATAATCTCCAATTCAAATTTGTACCCCCCTCCCTATATCATGTTGTAATAGTGTAGAATTTAAATTCCCGTACCTTTAAATGCTTTCAATTATGCCATGATTAGACCTAGGGTTTAGTATGCAAAAATCAAATTAACAAATAGCTTGACCTAATCCAAGATAACAATGCATGAAAAACAAACACAATGCACACTTACACCCCTAGGGTTACAATCCACTTGTTGCCTTCAAAAATGGGCCATGGTATGCATGTCAAGTACTTTGGCAAAACAAAAACAAAATAAAAGATTATGGTCCCTCGATGACGCTATCTGAGTTGCCTAAACAAAAATGATCAAGTCCCTCAAGAAAATTGCCAAAAATGCTTGACACAATTGCTATCATGGTCTATACGATGACCCGCGCCTGTCCCGTTTAACATCCTAACACAAGGTTGTTCACCAAATACAATGGTGAAGCAACACTGTTAAAAGGGTTAAAAACATAAGAAAGATCTTTGAGTAAAATAGGGTAGACAACTCTTAGTTACTTGATCAAAACTTGCAAAAAACATCCTTGCTATTTTCAAAACACACTTCACAACACAATTTTAAAACCTTACTTTCAAACATTGGAAACTTTTCAAAAGACAAAAACACTTTTGTATACATTCAAACAAGAATCATTATAAAGGTTGCCACAACGATGGCCTCTTTTCAAAACATCTTTCAAAATCACACACAAAGCACCATTTCAAACAATTGAAGAGCACCATTTTAAACAATTGAAAAGCAAAGCAAGTGATCTAAGCAAGTAACTAAGAGCCCATGGATAACCATGGATAGAAAGGGTGCTAATACCTTCCCTTTCTATAATCTACTCCCTGAACCCAAGAAAACATCTCAAAGGTCTTTCCTGTGCTTTTTGACCTTTCCTTAGGATAAAATAAAAAGTCGATGGCGACTCTTGCTAAATCGAAAATCCCAAGGCAGTTCTCCCACCGTATCACACCTACCTTGACAGGGATGTCCACCTCCCCATGCACCATTCTTTTCGACCCGTTAAAATCCCTTACCACAATGTTACTAGGCATTAAAGTCAAACCCTCTCAATCCAAACGGTCCAAAGCCTTCTTGGGCAGAACATTCAGCGAAGACCCAGTATCCACCAACCCACGAGCCATAGTGGTGCCCCTGCATTGAATCGAGACATGTAGAGCATCATTATGCTTTCTTCCTTTTAGTGTCAAGTCGGCGTATGAAAAGCCCAGCCCATTGTCAGTAGTCAGGCTAGCCACGTAATCTTTAAATTGATCAGCTGAAGTCTCTTGCGGCACGTGCGCGGTCTTGAGGAATGTAATCAGAGCCTTTGCATGGGCCTCCGAACATAACAGCAAAGACAACATTGATATCTTCAAGGGGCTCTGCCTCAACTTCTCGACCACATTATAATCGCTCTTTTTGATTATTTTTAAAATTTCCTCTATCTCTTGCTTAGAGGGTTCCACAACAACCTTTCTAGGTTCCTTCGTCCGGACAGGCTCACCTACAGCTTCTTTGCCTCGAGTCCCAAATGACTTATCGACAGGGGTAACTGTTGGAGTAAGAATAGGAATAGTAACTGAAGTACTAGTGGGAGAAGAAGATGAAATAATGACAGGCTTAGTGACAGTCTTCGGGGAGATCTCAGGAGAGAAAACCCTTCCACTCCTAGTAATCTTGCTGGTCCCAAAAATGTTATCGACACAGGATCAACTTCTTCGGTCTTCAAGTTTTGTTTAACGCCATGATAGTATACATCGGCACCATAATGCCAAGGGACGGCTTTGTCCGAGGTGTACGGGATAGGACCAGGACATGTGATTATCAACAGAGCGATTCTCGTAGTGGGTGTAATCCTAACAGGTCTTTTCGAGGACGCCTTGGAAGGACTGGCGGAAATGGTTATAATAGTAATATCTTCGCAGGGAACAGTTGGAATCAAAGTCTTTTCAAACAAAATTTCTTTGTTGTCCATCAGGCATTGGACACCTATTTTTAGCAAATAGCAATCAGAAGACAGGGATGAACATATGTGGCAGCAATCAGAAGACAGGGATGAACATATGTGGCAATCTTCATCACAAACTGGAAATAACCCAGCCAACAACAGATTCTTCTTAACAGTCATAAGAGGAGTAGAAACTTCATCAACTGAGGTCACGAACAGATCGGTATCAATGGTGTTAACTCCATGGTTGTGCTTAGGCATGGGAGCAGTTAGGATATTGGGCTTCTCGGGAGCATCGAACTCAATCTCCTTGGCTTCAATCAAATCTTGTACTTTATTTCTTAGAGCCCAACAATCATTTGTGTCATGATGAGGACTCTCAGAATGATAGGTGCACCGAGCATTCGGATTGTATCGAGGAGAGAAGGTATTAGGATTCTTGGGAGCCTCTTTCAAAGTTGTCAAGTTAGATCTCAGCAGATGGGGTAGAACATCTATCAATGTCATGTTAATCTGGGTGAACTGCCTTTGTGGTCTTTCTACCCTCTGCGGATTGTTGCATTGTGGGGCAGCCGTAAGCCTAGGTATCATTACAACACTTACCGTTGGACGATATCCTTCTCTACTTTGATCTCTCGGCTATATATGCCACTGGCCTCCTTCTTTCCAACAATGGATTTCTTCATCGTGCTCGAGGATGCATCTCTTTGAATTTTGCCACTTTTTATACCGGCTTCGACCCGCTCACCAGTCATGATTAGTTCAGTAAATCCAACTGAGGAACTTCCGATCAGGTGGTTGAAGAATGGACCTGATAAGGTGCCTAGGAACATATCCACTAATTCTCTATCAGATAGGGGGGCTAGACTCTGCCTGTGAGATCCCTCCATTTTTGAGCATAGGTTTTGAAACCTTCACCTGCACCAATAGACATGCCTTGCAATTGCATTCGAGTTGGAGCTAAGTCAGCATTATACTGGTATTGTTTGTAAAAGGCAGCAGCCAAATCTTCCCAATTGCGAATATTGGTCCCTTCCAACTGATAAAACCAATCCAACTGCGTCCTTGACAAGCTCTCTTGGAAAAAATGCACCCATAGATTCTTATCAGCCGTATGAGGTTGAATCTTTCTGACGTATGAACTTAAATGCAGTTTCGGGAAAGAGACACCATCATATTTAGGGAAAGTGGGGACCTTGAGTTTCTGCGGGATGACAACCCCTGAGACAAGTCCTAACTCTTCAAAATCCAATCCGGGTACCCTCTGGACCTCCATAGAATTCAAAAGATCCTCTAGCTCTTTGTATTTATTATCAGCAGGAGGATACTGTTCCTCAGAGTAGTCAGGTTCTTCCTCTTCTTCGGATGCTGGGTTGTTGTTCACTTCCTTGATCTTGTCTTCTTGATTATCTCCTTCACCCGATGATGTTGCGAAGTCTAAAGTTCGTCTGGCTTATCCTTTAAACAAAATCGGGCGGTTTCTTTGCTTTCTTCTTCTTTTTTTGGCCAGTAGAGTCTTTAACTCCTCTTGTCCTTTTGTCAGAGTCAAGAGCATTTGTTGAAACTGGACGTTCTACGCCTAAAGATCTTTCATTGTCTGCTCAATATCCATCTCACTGAAATAAACATTAGAAGGTGTTGTACCCCAAAATTTTCCCTCCCATATTCTTCAAAGTTTTGACAAACATCATCTCAATTTGCTCAAGTCTACTCAAGGGATTGCACAGTCACATGCCTCCTAAGCCAGTCAAATTAGGGTTTTGGTTCTTGCAAGGAAGTTGAGGTTTTCAAGGGCTCAATCAAGTCGCATATTCCTATACACATTGTCAAGCATCCCCATGTCAAGTTGCAAGACTCACAGCATCAAATTGCACAGTCAAAAGCCCTATTTTCTCTACAATCAACTATAGGGGCAAAATGGTCATTTGGCAGTTAAAAGTCAAAAAATTTGGTCAACATTTATTTTGAAGCCACAATCATCATTTGATCAAATCTTGATCATGATTTTATAAGAATGGCTCAAAAATCATCAAGATGCAAAAGTTTCCATTTTTGGACAACTGAAAAGTCAACTGTAACTTGACCAAGGCATAACTTTTTCATGGTTCATCAGAAAAATCCCATCCAATACTCATTTTGAAGGGGAGGACATTTCCTACAACTCATGTTCACATTCCAAGTCCAAGAAATGCTCTCACAAAAAGTTATCAATTTCAACATTATAGGTCATTTTCAAAAGTCAACAAAAAGGCATTTTAATTCAAAGACCATAACTTGAGATTGGTAAATCAAAATGACATGGGACCAAAGGCATTGGTTAGAGGACTTCAATACCTTTCCAAAATGTCCAAGAACATGTTCATATGATCAAAATTGAGCAAGATATGCATTGGAGAAGTTGGGAAATTTTTGTGAAATGGCAAAAGTCAAATATCCTTGAAACTTCAATTTTTGACAAAAGGGCCCACTTTCTTCCACTTGATTCAGCCTTTTCATGCCACCCACGTGTCCCATTATTAATTTCAAGACCAAACATTTATTTTTTCATTTTTATTTAATTATTTTGGATTTAATTCATTTTAATCCATAATAATTCAAATAAAATCAAAAAATTAATTGAATGGTATATTTGTGATTTGAATGGCTTTCATACAGCATATTCCACCTACCAATTTCGTGCTAGGGCCATTTTGAGCATAAAATTCAAGTTTTGCTTCAAACTTGGAAAGTCCTTTAATGGTGTTAAAGCAAAATCCAAAAACTTAATTACAATGGATCCCAAGATCATAATGTAACCTAATTTCATTCACATGTACATATGCAAGCAAGTCAAGCCTCATTCACGACCTAAACATTGCACAAACGGCCATTACCATATTGAAAAAAGTCAAAGAAAGTTTGAAACTGAATTCCACCTTAGAGGCCCTTTCAAGGAGATTTAAAGCTTCAGACATATTGCTGGAAGCTTCGGGAGTGATTTGGGATCAAAACCACTTGCTAGAACTCAAGGAATCGTCCACCACAGTCCCACGGTTTGTCCATTTTTTTAGAATCAAAATGCACGATTCATGAGCATTTGATGAGATTTATGGCTTGTTTTGTATTGCTTGCATCCCTATAAAATTGTTGGTATTACTTAATTGAATTATTATGCAGTGAAACGAAAACCACCATTAACGAATTTTAGGTTTTCTAAGCTTGAAATTTGGGGATTTAGTAAATAGGAAAAATTGAACTTCATGACGCCCATGGTTGGATTCAGAGGATCAAGACGAGTTCAATGGACATGTCGCGCCCAATTTATATGGCACACACGCCTATTCGCTATTTTTCAATGATGCAGATTGTGGGGGTTAAAAACCCCCGCTAACTAATTTGTTTTTTGCAGGCATAAGGAAGAAGACAGTGACGTGGTGACATGCTACTGGCTCGTTCAAATAAAGGGCGCGCATTTTTTATTTTTTCAGCATGTTTGTTGGTTTTCTCATATAATCATTGTTGTTTATTTTATTAACAATTGAACAAGACAGCTCAGCTGGCCAAGGCACTTATGCATAATCCCTTGGGACCTGGGTTCGAATCCCAGGTCCCCCCAAAATTCCATATTGTTTTTTCTTATGTGCTTGTGTACAGGTTCCCAAAAGCAATCCATCATGTGCCTCCAGCGCCCAGATGCCATGTGTCCTTCAACAGCAATCCAATGGCTATGAAATGATGGACACCATGTTCCCAGTCAACGCCTGCGTACTTGATCCAAAAAGTCTAACAAGGCTTGAGTGTTCTTGGGCTTCAGCTTGCTTAGAAGAACCTCCATATTGGGCCCAGACCCCCCCCCCCCCCCTTGGTTCATTCTTTTTCTTCTTGTTTTATATTTTCTAATTTAGTTATTAACCTTTTTTAATTATTATTATCATCACTAAATTAACATAACTAATTTTTCCCATAAAATTTAGAAAACCAAAAAAAAACATTTTATTATTTATTAACTTATTTTGTAAATAAATGTAAATTAAAATAAATTAGTTTAATTAGTTAACTTTAATGCTTTTTACAATAAATAAAAACAAACTTAGACTTAGGTTTTTTTTTCTTTCAACTTTTAATTCCTTTTATTTTATTTTCATTAAAAATATAAAAAAATACAAAAAAAGACATTTTTTCTTTAATTAAATAATTAATTAGTTAATTAGGTTTAATGTTTAATTTAATTCTAAAAAGGGTCAAAACCCTTAAGACGTTCCCGATTCAATCTTCTTTCGTGCTTTAATTTCTTTTGATTATATTTATGTATCTGTACAAAGTATGTAATAGTTAATTAGGATTTTATCGCCTTATTTAAATTCTCGCACTTTATTTTCCAAAACGGGTTTTTGTTTTTTTGGCGATGTATAGACCCGCGCCTTGTAATAGTTAGAATTTATCTTTCCGCAACTTATTTTCCGCACTCCTAACTGTTAATTATGCCTGCAAGAATGTATGACAAATAAAACCAATCTGTAGCCCACAAATAACATGCAAAGACAATTTAACATGAAAATAAAACACAAGCACATGCCACTCCTAGGGTACGCCTCACTAAGTTGCCTCGAAGGTGGTCATCAAGTATAGGGTGTCCTAGAGGTCGCCCTTCTGTCTAAAAGATCCAGTTGCCTCGAAACGGTCGCCTCGGATAAAAAAGGATCTAGGACATTAGGGTTACTTCTAAGGTGTCCTACCATTGCTTAGGTGACCACATTGTCCCGATAATCGAATTGACCCGAATACCTCCAACGACGGTATTACCTACTTCTCAATAGTGGGATGGTACTGTCTAAAGGACTCTTACACCGCCTAATTCCTTAGGGTAGGTAGACTTCTCTTAAGTACTTGCTCTTTTCAAAATAAACAAAAACAACTTTTCGCACCTACACTTTCAAAAGTTTTCAAACGAATTTTTTCATACACTCTTGAGGACAGATACAAGAGTTACTTAGAAATTTTTCAAACGAAACTTTTTTTTCCAAAACCCACACACACTTGAAAAGCAAACAAATTTTTGAAAACATAAGAGCAAGTACCTAAGAGCCCGTGGATAACCACGGATAGAAAGGGTGCTAACACCTTCCCTTTCTATAAATCTACCTCCCGAACCGAGAGACATCTCGAATAAGGAATTTTGTTATCCTTTTGTCCTTTCCATGTTGGAGAACATAAAAGACGGTGGCGACTCTTGCTTACCGCGACATTTCGCGAACCAGCTTAAAAAACAGTCAGTTCTATTTCCACCGATCATAGAAGGATAAGGAAACCTGTTGTAAGAAACTTGTATGGTGTTATGATGAATGAAGGTGCAATATGAAAATGATTTCAAGGAAATTAGAGATTTAAATTTGTTCAAACCAAAAAAGAACACACCTTATATTAATAAATCCAATTTTGAGTATATCATGCCTCTTTGGGCTTACAATGAAAGAAACAAAATACAAAAAAAATTCCTAAGACAGAAAGGTTGAACGTATCCTCTTTGGAGCGATGTAGGCGTTCAGATTCCGCTCTTCATGAAGCTTCTTGGTGAGTTCCAGAACCTTCATCTCACTGGCGTAAAATTGGGCTTCAAAGGTGTCTCGCTCTTCCTTCAACTGAACCCAAGCTTTCTGCAAGTCTTCGAGAGAGGTAGGCATGTAAGGATGAAGGACAGTGTATGGGACGTCTCCTTCAACAACAGGCTCTATGATAACATGGAGGATGGAAGGGTAAGGCATCACGAGACTCTAAGCACGAGCCTGTACCCAACTAAGGTAAGGATCGAGAGGGATGGAGTTTTTGTGTCCCAAAGTCCTACTGTCCACCTTGTTCACCATTCTCCAGGCTCTTGTAAACCTCTGGCGGTAGACTTGGTCTTCTTTGTCATAGTCAAACACCAGACCTTGGATGAGCATCTCGTGAGGACCGTCTCTTCAGGCATACCCAAACTGTCGAAGAGCTAAGCAGGGGTTATAGGTGATACCTCCCCTAATACCAAGCATAGGGACGTTAGGAAATTCCCCACAGAGGTCAACGATAGAGACACCTTCCAAGGATCTCGAACACCAATGGATATCAGAGTGGGTAAGGGATATCAGAGTGGGTAAGGGACATCATCCTTTGAGACCATGTCAGTCTTTGCTCGTTCTTCAATACTGATTGAGGTAGGTGTGAAGTGAACCACCTAGCGAGTAGGGGAATAAAACACAAAAGAGTACCTCTTTTCTTCATGGTGCGGGTATGAAGGCAATGCAAGATGTCTCCCAGTAAGGTAGGTACAAGATTGCGAGAGAGAAATACTTTAATGGCGTTAATATCTATGAATTAGTCCGAGTTGGGGAACAGGACCAAACCATAAATGAGAAGGGCCAGGATGTCTTCGAAAGCTTGGAAATCCATGTCATCCTAGAATAAACGAGCCTTCTCCAATAGAAATTTGGATAAGAAACCTTTAACCCCACTTCTTGTCTCCCAATTGGCTATGATGTCAGCTCTTTTCAGATGCAAAGCTTCGGCGATGACTTCAGGTTTTGGAATCCCCTCTAGACCGGTGAACGGTATTCGATCAAGTATGGGCACCCCTAAGAGTAGAGAGAACTCTTTTAGTGTAGGTACCAACTGATAGTCCGGGAAACTGAAACAATGATGTACGGGATCAAAGAATTGGAACAGCACACGCATCATCTCTTCTTGGAAACTGGATGTAGCCAAACTAAGGAGTCGACCATATTTCTTGGTAAAAGGAGAATCCCTGTGCACTCTTGAGGCTAACTCTTGAAGTTGAGGGTGTGCCTTTACAAAGCTGATTCGGATGGTGTTCCTTCGGACAGAATCCATGACCTAAAAAACAAAACAAAGATAAATTTCTAAATCCTTGAAATGCTTAGTGAGTATGTGTATGATGCTTCTGATGTTTATGATGTTATGTACAAGTAAGTATATACACACACAATAAACAAGTTCCTATGTTTTAGGCTTGCATGGGGTTTTATAGGTAAGTACCCTCTTGAAGTTTAGTTGGCTCAACATGTCCTAGTAATAGTGATCGGGTTCTAAAGGATCTCAATATCATCGACCTTTCTCTTAGGCATTGTCTCAGCACAATCAATCTTTTCTTGCGGCCGAGATATCCCAACAGTTCAGCCTCAAGGAGTGTAGTATCGAGTATCAACCAATTTTCAGCTCTACACTGAAACCGGTTATCTCACTACGTCCTAATGGCCAAGTTTGTTCAATTAGGGTTCTAAAGTCAATTAATGCTTTATGATGCCACTCAGCGGCCCGTATTCTCCACGATTCACCACGGGGGATACTGGTACCCACAAATGAGTCACACTAACGTAGCCATTGTTTCAACCATATCGGTCTACGTCGTACAGTTTCCACAATCTATTGCTACTTACCTAAAAAGGTGTCCTAGATCCAGGTGGAGGATAAAAAATAAACCCAAACAATGACCCAAAAATGTAAAGCAAGCAAGTCAAACAAAGAAAGTATTATACAGGTGTTGTACCCCAAAATTTGCCCTTCCTTTTTCACAAGAAAATCACAACCCCAGGGTTTTCTCTGATTTTTGAGATTGGCTCAAGAATCGGTCAAACAAACTTTTCTTTATCAGTCAATCCATAATTAGGGTTTTCTCTGATTTTGTTGAGATTGGCTCAGGAATTGATCAAGAAGATTTTTCTTTGGCAACAAATCCGGAATTAGGGTTTTCGCTCGCATTTCTCAAAAGAAACTGAATCCTCAAAAATTCAGTTAACTGTTACATTGTTTCCACGCTTGTTCAAGTTTACTGGTTGTTTCTCAAGGCCTGATTATCTGGGATAAAAGCTGAGACTTTTGTTTGGAACATTAAGGCATCTGCTTGATTAAGTGGAGTGAAAGGTTTACCGTTTAATGGAATGCTTTGTTTGTTTAACTGTACAATGTGTGTGTTAATTGGAATACCATGCGTATTGTGAGTAATGCAAGGTTACGAGACTGCAAAGTTTGTTGATTATTTATTTTATTTGGATTAAAATTATTGGGATACAGTTCCAATTATTTTGATTTGAGAGTCTTAAATAATTAAATAAACAATGCAAGGAAAGATTGGAAGATATTGGATAGTAGAAATTTCTTTTGGATAAAGACTTTTTATTCGTTTCAAATGTTGTTACAAAATTTATTTGAATATTGTAAATTTACAACTTATAGTATTTACAATAATAATTGTTTACAACAAATGAAAAATCTATCTATCTCTAAGTCTAATCTCCTAAGATTTTTTGCTTCCTCTGCTTCCTCTATTGCCCGAGATGCATTCACCTAAAAAAGAAGAAATAAAATAAATTAGCACAATTAACTGAAAAGAATTTTCAAGCAGGAGAAAAGAAATCATCATTAAAGTCTGCCGACCAGAATCAGAAATGCTATGTTCATCATATTTTATTTTCCTCTCTTCAAATCACAAGAAGATCGCTCTCCTCGATTCACAGAGAAAAATAAAAGATATAAATTGCAAGCATACAATTAACTCAAAATGAAAAAACATAGGCAAGTTGCAAGGCAAACTGTACTGCAAACTGAATTTCAAACTGCAGTAGCAAAGAAAATTGCAAGGAAAACATAAGCAGCTCATCATAAGAAAACTGAGTTACAAGCCAACTAAGTGCAAAAAGCAAAAGTACAATGCAGAAGCATAGCAACTAAAGTATACAAGCATAGAAAGTACACAGTACAGAGATGCAGCAAGTACACAATGCAGAGAGATGAACCAAGTTACAAGCAAGAGCTTGTCCTAGCCATCATCATTTTCTGGCCAGCAAACTTTTCAGAATTAAATATAATAAGCAAAAAGTGCTTAGAGAGAGAGAAAGAGAAGACCTAGTGAAGAGGTTTTAAGTTTTGGCTGTAAAAGGCAGTAAATATAACAAAAAAGATATATAAAAGTCCAAGGAAGTAGAGAAGAGGGGGGGGACATAGAGCAAAAATCTGCATAAGCTGCAAATCAAGCAAGTCAAAACCTGTAAAAACCAAACTCCTCAATCTGCTTTCCATACTGCAAACCTGCAGTAAACACCAAACAGCCTACAAGCTCAACAAGGCCAAACACCAAACAACCTGCTAGCAAACCTGCTAGCCAAAACAACTCAAACCTGTCCAAACTTACAAGCCTGTAAGCCTGCAAAACAAAAACTTACAAGCCTGTAAACCACAAGCTCAACAAGCCTGCAAACTACAGTTGCAAACCTGCTTGCAAAACTACAAAACTCAAAACAAGCTCAGATCTGCATAACAACAGCAAAACTGCAGAAAACAATCAAACAATTGTCAAACCTGCCTGCACAAAACAAGCTCAACAAGGCCAAACAAACAGCCTGCCTTTCAAGCTTGCAAACCTACTTGCTCATACCAACACAAACAGCCAAGCAAGCCCACTCAAGCCTACCCAAACATCATTTAAAAAACAACAGTTTCAGATCTCATCATTAACATACAAAAAATAGGAAGAGATTTAGAAGCAAAAACAAAGTTTCAGAAGCTATTGTCATCATCAACATCATATTCAAAAACCACAGGTTTTCAGAAACTTCAACAAAGTATCATCATCACCATCATATTCAAAAATCACAGGTTTTCAGAAACTTCAACAAAGTATCATCATCACCAATATTCAAAACAAAGAGGCAAACAAGTTTCAGAATATTCATCATCAACGAAAATAGAAGCAAGCAAGTTTCAGTATATTCATCATCAACGAAAATCAAATCAGCAACAAGTTCTCAGAACAATTTCATCATCATTATTCAAGCATTCAAAGAGAAAGAGAGGAGTTTTCAAAAGCAAAACACCAGTTTTCAGATTCATCATTAACAAACACTCAGAGGAAGGAAGAGAATCAACAAAATCAAATCAACAACAAGTTTCAGATTTTATACATCATCACTAACAAATACAAACAAATCCCAGAGTATCATCATCATCGACATCAAATAACCAAGAAGAAAAAGGAAGAGATTCAGAAGCAAGCAAGTTTTCAGAAAATACTCATCAGCAAACAAGTCAAGGAAACAGAGATACCAGAAAAGCAATCATCATCACGTTCATCCTTCGCCCCCTAGCCTCCAAGGAGTGCCTCCGTCTCACGTCCCTCTCTCTCCATCGTTTTTCAGAAGCAAAACGCCAAGGTACAGTTTCCGTTTCCTCAGACTTTTCTGCATCTCACGCATAAAGCATTAAAGAATTAAAACATGCAAACAATAAACATGCAAAGAATCACACAAATGAACAACTATGTAACCCTAAAAGATAAAGAAGTAAATCGTACCGTTTTCTGTGAAATTTTGGACCGCTGTGAAGAGAGAAAGAAGTGGGAGGCGACGCTCCGGTGGCTAGGGCGTGGAGGGAGTTTCAAGGATTAGAAGCTCATGGTTTGAGAACGAAGAAGAGAAGGAGGTGTCGCTGAAGCCAAACAACAAACCCTAAAAAACGTTTGAACCCTAACAAAATTATGAAACCGGGTAATGGGCCTTCGCCCCAACAACTGACTCAAGCCCAATTGCTAGCTAGCACGTACCCCCCTTCTTTTCCCCCTTCTGGCTTTTTGTTCTTCTTCCTTTGGGCCATCCAAAAATATTTCCTTAAAGCCCATTCTTTTTATTTTTAAACCAAATACTTTTTTATTTTGTTTTCATTTTAAATAAATTATTTTCATTACTTTTGTTAATAATAGAATTAATGTATTAAAATTTTGTTTTGATATGGTTTTTCTTTTTAAATAATTATTACCTTTAATAAAAATACAAGAATAATATTAAACATTAATTTAGGTAATTAATCTTTCTTTTAAAAATTTTCCTTTACACAATTAATAAAATCACAAAAAATAATAATAATCATACTTAAATCTTTATTAGGTTAACATTTTATTTGTTCATTTGTAAATAAATACATGCATCTCATTATTTACTGATTTTCCTTAATTTGTTATAATTTTACTTTGAATTGCGACAGTTCGATTTGGTTGTAACACATATTTGGACATTATTATTCTAATAAGACTCATCCCCATTTGTAAATAATTGTACCCCCATCCCCGGATACTCATTTGTAATAACTTAGACTTTAAATTCCCGCAATTTATTGCTTTCAATATACTGTATAGTAATTAGGGTTTGTATGGCAAGATTCAAAATCAATCGCTAGATAACCTAATACAGGAATAAATGCATGAAAATCAATACACAATTCACACTTGCACCTCTAGGGTAACCTCACTCGTTGCTTCGGAAAATGCAATCATGTCCCTCGAATATGAGACACTCTAGCAAATGCCCCTTCGATAAACAAAGATCGTAGTCCCTCGACGACCCTCGATATTGCCTTCGATAAAACGATCTCGTCCCTTAAAAAATTGCTAGAGCGTCTCACAAATGGATTCCAATGATTGTATACGATAACCCACGCCTGTCCCGTTTAACATCCTAACACAAGGTTGTTCACCAAATACAATGGTGAAATAACACTGTCAAAAGGATTGAAAACATAAGAAAGATCTTTGAGTAAAATAGGGTAGATAGCTCTTAGTTACTTGATCAAAACTTGCAAAACATCCTTGCCATTTTCAAACACACATCACAACACAATTTCAAAACCACTTTCAAAACATTGAAATATCTTTTCAAAAAGACACACACCTTTGTATATATTCAAAACAAGAATTATTACAAAGGTTGCCTAGACAAGGCTTCAAAACATTTTCAAAACCGCACACACCAAGTACCATTTCAAACAATTGAAAAGCAAAGGCAAGTGATCTAAAACAAGTAACTAAGAGCCCATGGATAACCATGGATGAAAAGGGTGCTAGAACCTTCCCTTTTCATAATCTACCCCCGAACCCAAGAAAACATCTCAAAGGTATTTCCTGTGCTTTTTGACCTTTCCTTAGGATAAAATAAAAAGTCGGTGGCGACTCTTGCTAAACTGAACAAATGCGAACCCAAACGCAAAACCTCAAGTCAGTTCTCCCACCGTATCACAGAACTGGCGACTCTGCTGGGGAATATTTCTAAAATTGGGGTTACCTTAGGGTTTTAGATCACCTTTACATGCTTACCTTGATTGCTTTGATTGCTTTACTTTTTGGGTTCCTTGTTTGGGTTTGTTTTAAATCCTACACCCGGATTTGGGGGTACCTTTTAGGTAAGTAGCAATAAACTGTGAGGGAACTATGCGGGGTATACCGACATGGTTGAAGCAGTGGCTACGTTAGTGCGACATATTTGTGGGTACCGGTAGCCTTTGAGTCAATCAAAGAGAATACGGGTGTTGTACCCCAAATTTTGACCTAAGATACCATCTCCCATCTGCATCATTACATTGCAAGTGTTTTGACCTATCTTTATCAATTTTCAAAACAGATTTTAAATTCATAACTTTTTCAAGTCAAGAGCTGTTTATTTTTGAACGCTAAATTTATTAACTGATCAATGCTTAAATGATGTTTATTTAATTATTTATTATTCTGAATTTAAATAATTGGAATTGATTTTCAGTTATTCTATAATTTAAAGAATTATAAATAATAAAGTAAATATCTGAAAATAAGTTTATTAATTGATCAACAATGTTTATCTAATTATTTATTATTCTAAGTTTAAATAGTTGAAATTTTATTTTCAGTTATTATAATTTAGAGAATTATAAATAATGAAGTAAATAATTGAAGAGTTTATTAACTGATCAACAATGTTTATTTAATTATTTGTCATTCTAAGTTTAAATAGTTGAAATTTCATTTTCAGTTATTATAATTTAGAGAATTATGAATAATGAAGTAAATAATTGAAGAGAAGTTTATTGATCAATGATGTTTATTTAATTGTTTATTATTCTGAATTTAAGTAATTGAAATTTATTTTCAGTTATTATATAATTTAAAGAATTATAAATGATAAAATAAACATTTGGAAAGAAGAAAAGAATTAATGGGTAAAATAATAGAATTTTTATTCATCCTTATTCTAATTATTACAATTGTTATTTAAATACTGTATTATTTGCAAAATATTTACAATGACAATTGTATAAAATGTTTAAAGTAAAATAAAAACTATTCTAATTTTTCCTAAATTCTAAATCTTCATCTTCTATCCAATACTTCTTTAATGCCCATTTGATTTTTTACCTGCAAAAGAATTAAAAGAAAAAGTCAAAAATAAATAATTAAAAGCAGATGATTAATTTAGCGTTCATCATTAAAAGCAAACGGCTGGAATCAGTTTTTACCCTTTTTGCAAATCACGGGATTTCTCCCGGTTCACAAAAAGGGATGAATTTTATTGACAAAAATGAATGCACAAATTTAAATATGCACAAATTCACTCTTGTCAAAATTGCATTTTTTTAAAATAAACTGCATAATTAAAAATCAATTGCACATTTCAAAAGCCAACTGCATATTTCAAAGAAAAAGCAACAGCCTATGCAAGTATGCAAGTCAAGTTTCAATTTTTCAAAAGTCAACATGTAACGTAAACTACCCCAAGATGTGGGAAGAGGCCAAAAACATAAGGCTCCCATGCTGTACATGTAATTGACAAAGAGAAATGTGCAGTTTAAACCAAATATGCAAGCAATATATTTCCATTTTACATCATTTTCCAGCTTTCACTTTTTCAGAACTTAAAAGTACATACATCTTTTTAATGTCAATTGTACTAGAGAGAGAGAAGAGAGGAAGAGTGTGGGTTTACAGGTTTTGGCCTTAGGCGGGAAATAGATACAAAACAAAAACAGCATAGTGTGCAGAGGTATCAAAAGGCAACATAGTAAAAATATACCAAACCTGAGCTATCAAATAGAGCCAAGCCAGCAAAACTGATATAACACAAAAACACTTCAAGAAAAAGAGGTTAAGAATCCAAAACCTGTTTTCAAGCCTGAGGATCAAAACTGTAAAACAAAAATATCAAGCCAATTCTCAAGACCATAAGCCTCAAGAATCTGCTGTCCAACCAAAGCACCACCCTTTCAAACACGAAAAACTGTCCAGCTCAAAGCCTTAAGCCTTAAAACCATAACCTGCACAAACCTGTTACCTATCCAAAACTATGGCCTAAAAAACTAGTATACCATGTCAAACCTTCAACCTGTTTCCAAACCCAACCAAAAAACCAGAAAACCAGTAAACTACCCACTGTCTCAAGCCAAGACCATGTCACCATAACCTGCACAAACCTGTTGCCGATCCAAAACCTTGGCCTTGTCAAACACAACCTGCTAAAAACATATCCCAAACAGCATCAAGCCTAAAACCAGTCCTTAGGCCCGAAACCTGTACCTGTTTCAAACCTTATTACTCCATGCCAGTTCTAAAGCCATAACCAGTAAAACCGCATCAAGCCTCAGAGTTACTCATCATAGGCCAATTTAAAAAAAAGGCAACATTCAAGCACACAAAGAAAGGCAACAGAAGTGAGACAAGAAGAAGAGAGGAAAAGTATTCGAAGGCAATAGTCAAGTACCCAAACGAAGGCAGCATTCAAGCATCAACATTGGGAAGCTAGTCAAAACGAAAAAATATTTCAACAATAGCATTCACAGCATCCAAGGCAACATAAGCGTGTAAAGGCAACAGAAGAAGAGGAAAAAGACGCTAAAGCTAGGTTTTCACCATCATCATCAAACCACAAAATAAAGAAGTAAGAACGAAATACCAGGCTCGTCACTGTCCTCCCTGCCGTCTTGGATGCCATAGCTTGTCTCAACCTTTCCTCCTCCTTCTCCAGGTAACGATTTCTCCCTCTCTTTCTTTCAAAACCTCAAATAACCATTAATAAATTTGAAGTCAGAAACAAATGGTTGAAAAATCATAACATGCAACAATGGAAACCTTAACGAAATAAAAGATGAAAATTGTACCGTGAATCGATCACCCTAGCTTTTCATCCGAGGGAAGAAGAAGGTTGAGGTACCGGTGGCCACGGGCAAGGGACTCAGAGGCAAAGACGAAGAAGAACGAAGAAGACGAGCAAATGAGCGCCGCTCTGTAAACCTTAAGCCCTTTTGTTAACCCTAACATTTCCCTAATGGAAGCAAGTATGTTTAACCCTAACAATTATGGAATGTTTGGACTAAACCTGGTTTCCTGCCTAAGCCCAACGGATTTTATTAAGAACACCCCCCATTCTTTTTTGGTTACCCCTGAGTAGGCCCCTTGAAACCCCTTTGGCCCATGTAAATTACTTATTATCCACCCTATTTTTTATATACCCCTTTTTTCTATTTATTTTCCTTTAGTTTTTTTTTAGAATTTAATTAGTTTAGTTAATTAGTAAGCTTAATTAAATAAGAGTTGAAATTTAATTAAAACAATTCTAATAATTTGATCATTTTTATTAAGTTTAGCTTTAGGTTTAATTTAGTAATTTTTAGTATTATTTCTAATTAGATTTAAATTAGTAATTTTAAAGTTTTAATTTAGTTTAAAATTATTTAATAACTCTTAAAGTAATACTTTTTATTAATATTAAAAAACATATAAAAACAAAAAAACATATAATAATAAAACTCTAAAAAACATATAAAAAATAGGAACATATAAAATAAAAAACTTAAAAAATATTTTATTTCCTTTAATTAATTCCCTCGTTTTAGTTAATATTAAACAAAAAAATCTAAAAAATACATGTTCACATCATTTAATCTGTTATTTAATCATTGTTGTGGTTATATATCATTTAGCTATTTAAATCATTATCTGTCTGATTTTCAGTTTGATTTATTTCATCTTTATTTGATTATTCCGTTTACGTCTTAATCCAAGAGAAAAATGATTAAACTTGTCGACTTCATGTCCTCAAGTCCAATCGCGCGAACATCTGCATTTCATTAAAACTTAAGACAATTTTTCCCTAAATATTCAATCTTTTCAAAACTTATACCTTTTAAGCCAAAACTTCGACATTAGGTCGTCGTACCTTCAAAACGTCTGTACCCCTTTTCGGCCAAAACAATTTATTTCGATCAAACAAACGAATTTTTATAAACAGATATTTCAAAAGGTTCCTATAAAGTACTATAGATACATTGGGTGCTAATACCTTCCCATTGTATAACCAACCCCCGAACCATAGATCTCTTTTCAAAAACGCCTTGTATTTTTATTACTTTTAGAAAGTATTATTTTACATTGCATATTTAGGGTTTTATTTCGCTCTTTCCCTTTTTCCCTTGGAAATAATAAAGCGCGGTGGTGACTCTTGCTTTTGTGAGACGAATTAATCAATAATTCGATCTCCGATTTACCCCGCTACATTTTTTATCACTACAGAATTGGCGACTCTGCTGGGGACTGTAACACCCCAGTTTTATTTGTTTGGAATTATCTTAATAAGAGTTATTTTATTTGAAATTAATAAAATTATTTTATTTGGGTTCATATAAAATAAATGGATTATTATTTATTTTATAAATAATTGTAGAAAAAAGAAGGATTGAAGGTTATTGGGCTTATGATGTTATTGGTAAAAGAGGGGGTGCAAGTGAAGTAAAATGTTATTTGGGACTTATATGTCACTTTTGCTCACTTTCACGTAAAACTGAGATTTTGGGATTTTGGAACTCAGAGAACGTGTAAAGAAGAGAAAGGAGAAGAATGAGAAGATTGATCGAGGAAGTTGTAGGAGCTGCAGATTATCCAAGGTAAGGGGTTTGGTCATTCTTTTACTATGAATAAGTTGTGATATATTCTATATGAGTTAGGGTTTGTAGGGATGATGGATTCTTGATGCCATGGTTGTGGTGATGATGAAACATGAATGGAATTGATTGGTGTTTTGATGTGTTATTGATCCTATTGTATGCCTTAGATCATTGCTATATGGTAGGAATTCGATTTAGATGGTTTTAGGATGTTTGGGGATGATTAGGAATGAGTTGGGGTGATTTTGGGAAGCATAAAAACGTGAAATATGGTGTTGCAGAGTCATCAACACGGGCCGTGTTGATTCACACGGGCACCCGTGTTGATCTTCTGTGTTGATGCTCGGGTAGGTTTTTCCCAAAAATCGTTTCGGCCATAACTTTTGAACCGTAACTCCGATTTAGGCGCCGTTTGATGCGTTGGAAAGCTAGTGAAATTTTCTATATGATTATGTGGAATTAAGTAGCTTTAAGAGCTTATTTTAATAAGTGATTATTGGAGAAAGTGTTTATGTTTATAAGTGAATTTGATTGTTATGTATTTTAGTGAAGTGTTTGGTGATATTTGGGATTGGAGCTCTGAAGAACGACGAACAATCGCTCAAGAGTTCGAAGCTGCAATTTGATAAGGTAAGGGGGGCTACTACTCAATTTATATTTGCTTATGGGTCTAGATGCAATTGGTTGGGTAATCGTAGGATAACCCCATTTTCTCTGATGTTCTTAGTGATTGATAACTTTAGGGTCGAATTTTGTTAGAAAAGATTAGGTTCCCTAAAGGTTGTGAATCGATTAAGAAATTGATCTCTGTTGTTGATTTAGATCAAAATTGTATGATCGGGAGTTCCCTTAGGTGTTCTAAGGATAACCTTGCAGGATTGAGTTATTCAATTTGTGGGAAATCGATGAACATAAGTCAGAGGCATAGGAAATTGATATTTTGGAAACTTGATGTGTATTTGGATGTTTTTGTACAGCATTGCACTGCTGTAGAAAGGTATTTTCGTGCAAATATGTTGGCATATGAGCTGCTGCAGGTACAGGAATTTCCGGGCTCGCGCTCATCAACACGGGCCGTGTTGATTCACACGGGCACCCGTGTTGATCTACTGGATGGGTAAAGAAAAATGTGTTTCCAGACACATTTCAACACGGGCCGTGTTGATTCACACGGGCACCCGTGTTGATCCACTGTATTGGCAAAATAACGTGTTTCTGGACACATTTCCACACGGGCAGTGTTGTTTCACACGGGCACCCGTGTTGAACCTCCTGTGTTGGTTTCTAAACTCTGTCTTCTGTGCATGCTGTTATGTACGGATTGATCCTGTTTTGATGTGCAGTGTTTGACATGTTTTGAATATGCTGTTTATTGATTTCCTAGTGTTGATTCATGCTTGTATCGAATAACGTTTGTATGTTATGATACCAACACTACGTAGATTTTATTGTCATGCTTTGAAATGATGTTAACAAGCATGAATTATGATATAACTTGATATGATGGGTTGATGTTTAATAGTATGCTGAGTGATTACATGCTATCCATATCCTGTTATGATTGACGTTGTTGATGTTGCATGATATGTTTTATTGATGTTAATAGTATGCTGAGTGTTACATACTTTACATATCATGTTGCATTTGTTAATTCCCATTGTGTGGAATTAACATGGTGGCCAATATACGTGTCCGCGATTTAATGGAACGTTGAGGTGGTAGCCGTGTCTGCGATATAATGGAACGGTGAGTTGTCCGTGACCCGAGATATAATGGGGCGGTAGAATGGTACCACATGCATGGGTGTGTTGCATTATATTGAATATAACATGAATGGATGATTTTCCAATGTTGTATTTAATTGATTGATTGCATGTATTGTTGCTGAATTGTTAATGATGTTTGATGTTAATTATAAGTATGAAAAGTAATATATTATGAATATATGAATTGTAAAGGTGTTCGTAAACTATGAAACATGCTAACTGTTTGGGTGATGCTTATGGTTTTCTGAATTGATTGTTATGAACGTATAATCAAATGTATAGTTGAGATGCTCACCCTTATTGTTGAATATTTCAGATTGAGGAGCTTCGTTCAGGTGCTTGGCGAAGGCTTGTTGTTTCTAGTTTATTTCCGTTTAAGTATTGTCCGGGTCATGCTCTGATAGTTGTAACTTCGGGAACGTTTGTTTGTCGAGCTGCTTTAGTCAGACTCGTTTATTCCTCATGTTTGTTATAATATGATGTTGATATATTCCAGGTGTTAATCCCTGATGATTTTGAAAATATTATAACATTGGTTCTGTTAAGTAAATTATTCCGCTGTGTAAACATGTATGAGTTACTTCTATGTTATGCATGACAGGAACTTGTTTTATTATAAGAGAATTGTGACATCCTCGTTAATACATGTACTCTGAATATATGATTTTAATTATTTACGAAATTTTATGCGGGGTTTTAGAGGGTGTTACAATAGTGGTATCAGAGCATGGTCGGTCTGTCCGGCCAAGTTGTTATGTCAGTGTCATTACCCTTGGTACGCAATAAGTGTTTGAAAACACTGTTGGTACTTCTTTGTTTTGGATCACTTGATTACAGGGATAAGATTGCGATAAGTGGGGGAGAAGTTGGTACTTCTCCATGGTGCTTCTGGATGCTAAGTAATGGCTCGACGTGAGGAAAATGGTAAGAGTATGAGCATGGTATAGACTGCATTGTTCATAGTCATGAAGAGGATTCAGAGGTAAGAGCATTACTTAGGTGGAATTTATCTCATGGATTTATGCATCAGTTGTATGCAGTGCTAATGAAGTCAGTAAAGATGGGTTTTTACATTCATTATGTCTTCGGTTGTCTATTGACAAATTGAGGGACTGATCGACCTTAATCTGTTGTTGATAGCAAATAGGAGCATAGTGGATGTGATAGACATGTCTTGCTAGTTTTGTTAGTATGTGTATGAACTTGGTAGAGCGAAGCCAATTGCTTTAAGATGGATATGAGAAGTTGATACGGATTCTGATATCTGAAAAGAATACCAATTAAAGGTCTCGATGTATTGATCAAATTGAGATGGTTCGATAAGAGAACGATCAAGTGAAGTTGGAAAGTACTTCTCTAGAAAGTGAAGGTGTAGCGACAGATAGTGTTGTATTAGTGGTTTATGAATTCCTAGTGACACTCTGAAGCTAGCAGTAGTTCTGTAAGTGTGAACTAAGGTCCAACAAGAGTAAACGATGATATATTGAGAATGTGGAGTACTTGTGGAATTATGAAGTCTACCTTCGTGTTAAACTGGATTGGTTGGTATTAGTTGGACTTGGTTGTTTTGTGAATCTCTGGGGCTAAGAGTGTGATGGATATGCTTCCCTGTAGCGGAGATTCGAGAAGGAAGATTGGTTTTCCATGATTGGAAGTGAGAACTTGTATGGATTCTGATGATACAAGAGTTCTGTTAGGCAAGTAAATAATTCATAAGAAATGAAGTCTAGACTTGAATGTTGTGGCGTATAAGAATATGTGTGACGTTATTGTAAACCTTCTGGTTTATTCAATTCAGGATAAGGACTGATGGAGTAATTACAAATCTTGTGTTGGGAATTGACAGAGATTAGACTTGGTGCTAAGCTAGCAAAGTGTGACTTCGGTTTAAAGAAGCGAGTTATGAGTATGATGTTCCAGATGGTGGTATGTGTGAATCCATCCCAGTAGATGAGATTCTATATTGAGAATTACCAGACCGATTATAGTGATTAGAAACTTGTTGAGCTTAGTTGAGCACTGCTGTGTTGTTGAAATGGGGTAAGGTGTTTATCTGAGGTAAGGTTCAGTGCGAAGAATTTTGGTAAGTTGTGGTAGTACTGATGGAGGATATTCTGATTTACTTCAAGGATGAAGATGAATGGTTGGAATATCTCGAGAATTGTTTTGAGAATTATTGAAAGAGAAGTGATTTCATATGTATCCTGGTTAAGTAAAGTTAATTCTCGTGGACATGTGATTTCTGTGATGGTATTGTGTTGATCCTAAGTAAGAAAGGGTCCAACGTATATTGGTACTCTAAGTGTGAATAAGGATTTCAAGAGGTGAATAAGAGGTTAACTAGTGTGCCTATTTTGAGTTGCCAATCCGGCAGAACTTTGTTGTGTATTGTGATGCATTCTTGATGGGATTAGCGCAGAGTGTAATGCAGAATCGAGAAGGAGTGGCTGATGCTCCGAGACAACTGAAAGTGCATGAAAGAAACTATCCTACTCATGACTTAGAATTGGCGGCAGTTGTGTTCGTTTTGAAGTTGTGAAGACATTATCTGTATGGTTCGAGATTAGAGGTGTATAGTGATCATAAGAGTTTGAAATATCTTTTCGATCAGAAAGAGCTTAACATGAGGCAGAGAAGATGGTTAGAATTTCTCAAAGATTATGATTTTTGTTTGGTTTACCATCCTGGTAAGACAAATGTAGTTACAGATGCTTTGAGCAGGAAATCATTGCATGTGTCTATGATGATGGTTCGTGAATTGGATTTAATTGAGCAATTCAGAGATTTAAGCTTAGTATGTGAAAGTACTCTGAAGTGTGTCAGGTTGGGTATGTTGAAGCTGACTAGTGGTATACTAGAAGAGATCAGGATTGGGCAGAAATCTGATGTTAATCTAGTTGATAAATTGACATTGATCAATCAAGGTCAAGGAGGTGAATTCCGAATGGATAAAAACAGTATTATGAGATTTGGTGATCGAGTTTGTGTTCCTGATGTCGTAGCAATCGAGAAGAGTATCTTAGAAGAAGGACATCGCAGTGGGATGAGTATTCATCCGGGTGCCACGAAAATGTGTCATGATTTTGAAGAAATTGATTTGGTGGCCGGGAATGAAAAAGGAGATAGCTGAATTTGTGTATGCTTGTTTAATCTGTCAGAAATCGAAGATTGAGCATCAGAAGCCGTCGGGATTTATGCAAACGATGTTTATTCCGGAATGGAAGTGGGACAGTATTTTTATGGATTTTGTATCTGGGTTGCCGAGGACTCCTAAGACTTGTGAAGCGATATGGGGTATTTTGGATAGACTAACGAAGTCTGCTCATTTTATACCGGTGCGAATGGATTACCCAATGGAGAGACTAGCACAGTTATACATTGAGAAGATAGTAAGTTGGCATGGAGTTACTTCTAGTATTGTGGCGGATAGAGATCCGAGGTTTACTTCAAAATTTTGGGAAGGATTGCAGAAGGCTTTGGGCATTAAGTTGAGGTTGAGTTCGGCTTATCATCCTCAGACTGATGGACAGACTGAGAGGACGATTCAATCATTAGAAGATTTATTGCGTGCTTGTGCATTAGAGAAGGGTGGATCTTGGGATAGTTATTTACCACTGATTGAATTTACTTATAACAACGGTTACCATTCGAGTATTGGTATGGCTCCGTTCAAAGCATGGTATGGTCGGAGATGTAGAGCGCCTTTGTGTTGGTATGAATCTGGAGAAAGTTCAGTAATTGGGCCTGAGATTGTTCAGTAAACTACTGAGAAGATCAAATTAATTCAAGAGAATATGAGAGCTTCTCAGAGTCGTCAGAAAAGTTATCATGATAAGAGGAGGAAGACTTTAGAATTCAGTGCTGGAGATCATGTGTTTTTGAGAGTTACTCCGATGACGGGTATTGGCCGAGCGTTGAAATCTAAGAAATTGACTCCGCATTTTATTGGTCCGTTTCAAATTACCGAAAGAGTTGAAGGAGTTGCTTATCGTATTTCTTAACCGCCGAGTCTTGCAAATTTGCATGATGTTTTTCATGTTTCTCAGCTGAGGAGATATATTTCAGACCCATCTCATGTGATCCAAGTAGATGATGTTCAGGTGAGGGATAACCTGGCGGTGGAAACATTGCCTATGAGGATAGAAGATCGGGAATTGAAATAACTTAGAGGTAAAAAGATAGCTTTGGTAAAGGCAGCGTGGGGGGGGGGCCAGCAGGTGGAAATGTTACATGGGAATTGGAGAGCCAGATGAAAGAGGCGTTTCCGGAACTTTTCGTCTAAGGTATGTTTTCAAGGACGAAAACTCTTGTAGTGGGGGAGAGTTGTAACACCCCAGTTTTATTTGTTTGGAATTATCTTAATAAGAGTTATTTTATTTGAAATTAATAAAATTATTTTATTTGGGTTCATATAAAATAAAAGGATTATTATTTATTTTATAAATAATTGTAGAAAAAAGAAGGATTGAAGGTTATTAGGCTTATGATGTTATTGGTAAAAGAGGGGGTGCAAGTGAAGTAAAATGTTATTTGGGACTTATATGTCACTTTTGCTCACTTTCACGTAAAACTGAGATTTTGGGATTTTGGAACTCAGAGAACGTGTAAAGAAGAGAAAGGAGAAGAATGAGAAGATTGATCGAGGAAGTTGCAGGAGCTGCAGATTATCCAAGGTAAGGGGTTTGGTCATTCTTTTACTATGAATAAGTTGTGATATATTCTATATGAGTTAGGGTTTGTAGGCATGATGGATTCTTGATGCCATGGTTGTGGTGATGATGAAACATGAATGGAATTGATTGGTGTTTTGATGTGGTATTGATCCTATTGTATGCCTTAGATCATTGCTATATGGTAGGAATTCAATTTAGATGGTTTTAGGATGTTTGGGGATGATTAGGAATGAGTTGGGGTGATTTTGGGAAGCATAAAAACGTGAAATATGGTGTTGCAGAGTCATCAACACGGGCCGTGTTGATTCACACGGGCACCCGTGTTGATCTTCTGTGTTGATGCTCGGGTAGGTTTTTCCCAAAAATCGTTTCGGCCATAACTTTTAAACCGTAACTCCGATTTAGGCGCCGTTTGATGCGTTGGAAAGCTAGTGAAATTTTATATATGAATATGAGGAATTAAGTAGCTTTAAGATCTTATTTTAATAAGTGATTATTGAAGAAAGTGTTTATGTTTATAAGTGAATTTGATTGTTATGTATTTTAGTGAAGTGTTTGGTGATATTTGGGATTGGAGCTCTGAAGAACGACGAACAATCGCTCAAGAGTTCGAAGCTGCAATTTGATAAGGTAAGGGGGGCTACTACTCAATTTATATTTGCTTATGGGTCTAGATGCAATTGGTTGGGTAATCGTAGGATAACCCCATTTTCTCTGATGTTCTTAGTGATTGATAACTTTAGGGTCGAATTTTGTTAGAAAAGATTAGGTTCCCTAAAGGTTGTGAATCGATTAAGAAATTGATCCCTGTTGTTGATTTAGATCGAAATTGTATGATCGGGAGTTCCCTTAGGTGTTCTAAGGATAACCTTGCAGGATTGAGTTATTCAATTTGTGGGAAATCGATGAACATAAGTCAGAGGCATAGGAAATTGATGTTTTGGAAACTTGATGTGTATTTGGATGTTTTTGTACTGCATTGCACTGCTGTAGAAAGGTATTTTCGTGCAAATATGTTGGCATATGAGCTGCTGCAGGTACAGGAATTTCCGGGCTCGCGCTCATCAACACGGGCCGTGTTGATTCACACGGGCACCCGTGTTGATCTACTGGATGGGTAAAGAAAAATGTGTTTCCAGACACATTTCAACACGGGCCGTGTTGATTCACACGGGCACCCGTGTTGATCCACTGTATTGGCAAAATAACGTGTTTCTAGACACATTTCCACACGGGCAGTGTTGTTTCACACGGGCACCCGTGTTGAACCTCCTGTGTTGGTTTCTAAACTCTGTCTTCTGTGCATGCTGTTATGTACGGATTGATCCTGTTTTGATGTGCAGTGTTTGACATGTTTTGAATATGCTGTTTATTGATTTCCTAGTG
Organism: Vicia faba; assembly: GCA_948472305.1. Lineage (NCBI taxonomy): Eukaryota > Viridiplantae > Streptophyta > Magnoliopsida > Fabales > Fabaceae > Vicia > Vicia faba. Next base: position 553,185,935 of record OX451738.1, on the reverse strand, counting down.
TTGATTGATGCTTGTATCGAATAACGTTTGTATGTTATGATACCAACACTACGTAGATTTTATTGTCATGCTTTGAAATAATGTTAACAAGCATGAATTATGATATAACTTGATATGATGGGTTGATGTTTAATAGTATGCTGAGTGATTACATGCTATCCATATCCTGTTATGATTGACGTTGTTGATGTTGCATGATATGTTTTATTGATGTTAATAGTATGCTGAGTGTTACATACTTTACATATCATGTTGCATTTGTTAATTCCCATTGTGTGGAATTAACATGGTGGCCAATATACGTGTCCGCGATTTAATGGAACGTTGAGGTGGTAGTCGTGTCCGCGATATAATGGAATGGTGAGTTGTCCGTGACCCGAGATATAATGGGGCGGTAGAATGGTACCACATGCATGGGTGTATTGCATTATATTGAATATAACATGAATGGATGATTTTCCAATGTTGTATTTAATTGATTGTATGCATGTATTGTTGTTGAATTGTTAATGATGTTTGATGTTAATTATAAGTATGAAAAGTAATATATTATGAATATATGAATTGTAAAGGTGTTCGTAAACTATGAAACATGCTAACTGTTTGAGTGATGCTTATGGTTTTCTGAATTGATTGTTATGAACGTATAATCAAATGTATAGTTGAGATGCTCACCCTTACTGTTGAATATTTCAGATTGAGGAGCTTTGTTCAGGTGCTTGGCGAAGGCTTGTTGTTTCTAGTTTATTTCCGTTTAAGTATTGTCCGGGTCATGCTCTGATAGTTGTAACTCCGGGAACATTTGTTTGTCGAGCTGCTTTAGTCAGACTCGTTTATTCCTCATGTTTGTTATAATATGATGTTGATATATTCCAGGTGTTAATCCCTGATGATTTTGAAAATATTATAACATTGGTTCTGTTAAGTAAATTGTTCCGCTGTGTAAACATGTATGAGTTACTTCTATGTTATGCATGACAGGAACTTGTTTTATTATAAGAGAATTGTGACATCCTCGTTAATACATGTACTCTGAATATATGATTTTAATTATTTACGAAATTTTATGCGGGGTTTTAGAGGGTGTTACAATAGTGGTATCAGAGCATGGTCGGTCTGTCCGGCCAAGTTGTTATGTCAGTGTCATTACCCTTGGTACGCAATAAGTGTTTGAAAACACTGTTGGTACTTCTTTGTTTTGGATCACTTGATTACAGGGATAAGATTGTGATAAGTGGGGGAGAAGTTGGTACTTCTCCATGGTTCTTCTGGATGCTAAGTAATGGCTCGACGTGAGGAAAATGGTAAGAGTATGAGCATGGTATAGACTGCATTGTTCATAGTCCTGAAGAGGATTCAGAGGTAAGAGCATTACTTAGGTGGAATTTATCTCATGGATTTGTGCATCAGTTGTATGCAGTGCTAATGAAGTCAGTAAAGATGGGTTTTTACATTCATTATGTCTTCGGTTGTCTATTGACAAATTGAGGGACTGATCGACCTTAATCTGTTGTTGATAGCAAATAGGAGCATAGTGGATGTGATAGACATGTCTTGCTAGTTTTGTTAGTATGTGTATGAACTTGGTAGAGCGAACCCAATTGCTTTAAGATGGATATGAGAAGTTGATACGGATTCTGATATCTGAAAAGAATACCAATTAAAGGTCTCGATGTATTGATCAAATTGAGATGGTTCGATAAGAGAACGATCAAGTGAAGTTGGAAAGTACTTCTCTAGAAAGTGAAGGTGTAGCGACAAATAGTGTTGTATTAGTGGTTTATGAATTCCTAGTGACACTCTGAAGCTAGCAGTAGTTCTGTAAGTGTGAACTAAGGTCCAACAAGAGTAAATGATGATATATTGAGAATGTGGAGTACTTGTGGAATTATGAAGTCTACCTTCGTGTTAAACTGGATTGGTTGGTATTAGTTGGACTTGGTTGTTTTGTGAATCTCGTGGGCTAAGAGTGTGATGGATATGCTTCCCTATAGCGGAGATTCGAGAAGGAAGATTGGTTTTCCATGATTGGAAGTGAGAACTTGTATGGATTCTGATGATACAAGAGTTCTGTTAGGCAAGTAAATAATTCATAAGAAATGAAGTCTAGACTTGAATGTTGTGGCGTATAAGAATATGTGTGACGTTATTGTAAACCTTCTGGTTTATTCAATTCAGGATAAGGACTGATGGAGTAATTACAAATCTTGTGTTGGGAATTGACAGAGATTAGACTTGGTGCTAAGCTAGCAAAGTGTGACTTCGGTTTAAAGAAGCGAGTTATGAGTATGATGTTCCAGATGGTGGTATGTGTGAATCCATCCCAGTAGATGAGATTCTATATTGAGAATTACCAGACCGATTATAGTGATTAGAAACTTGTTGAGCTTAGTTGAGCACTGCTGTGTTGTTGAAATGGGGTAAGGTGTTTATCTGAGGTAAGGTTCAGTGCGAAGAATTTTGGTAAGTTGTGGTAGTACTGATGGAGGATATTCTGATTTACTTCAAGGATGAAGATGAATGGTTGGAATATCTCGAGAATTGTTTTGAGAATTATTGAAAGAGAAGTGATTTCATATGTATCCTGGTTAAGTAAAGTTAATTCTCGTGGACATGTGATTTATGTGATGGTTTTGTGTTGATCCTAAGTAAGAAAGGGTCCAACGTATATTGGTACTCTAAGTGTGAATAAGGATTTCAAGAGGTGAAGAAGAGGTTAACTAGTGTGCCTATTTTGAGTTGCCAATCCGGCAGAACTTTGTTGTGTATTGTGATGCATTCTTGATGGGATTAGTGCAGAGTGTAATGCAGAATCGAGAAGGAGTGGTTGATGCTCCGAGACAACTGAAAGTGCATGAAAGAAACTATCCTACTCATGACTTAGAATTGGCGGCAGTTGTGTTCGTTTTGAAGTTGTGAAGACATTATCTGTATGGTTCGAGATTAGAGGTGTATAGTGATCATAAGAGTTTGAAATATCTTTTCGATCAGAAAGAGCTTAACATGAGGCAGAGAAGATGGTTAGAATTTCTCAAAGATTATGATTTTTGTTTGGTTTACCATCCTGGTAAGACAAATGTAGTTACAGATGCTTTGAGCAGGAAATCATTGCATGTGTCTATGATGATGGTTCGTGAATTTGATTTAATTGAGCAATTCAGAGATTTAAGCTTAGTATGTGAAAGTACTCTGAAGTGTGTCAGGTTGGGTATGTTGAAGCTGACTAGTGGTATACTAGAAGAGATCAGGATTGGGCAGAAATCTGATGTTAATCTAGTTGATAAATTGACATTGATCAATCAAGGTCAAGGAGGTGAATTCCGAATGGATAAAAACAGTATTATGAGATTTGGTGATCGAGTTTGTGTTCCTGATGTCGTAGAAATCGAGAAGAGTATCTTAGAAGAAGGACATCGCAGTGGGATGAGTATTCATCCGGGTGCCACGAAAATGTGTCATGATTTGAAGAAATTGTTTTGGTGGCCGGGAATGAAAAAGGAGATAGATGAATTTGTGTATGCTTGTTTAATCTGTCAGAAATCGAAGATTGAGCATCAGAAGCCGTCGGGATTTATGCAAACAATGTTTATTCCAGAATGGAAGTGGGACAGTATTTTTATGGATTTTGTATCTGGGTTGCCGAGGACTCCTAAGACTTGTGAAGCGGTATGGGGTATTTTGGATAGACTAACGAAGTCTGCTCATTTTATACCGGTGCGAATGGATTACCCAATGGAGAGACTAGCACAGTTATACATTGAGAAGATAGTAAGTTGGCATGGAGTTACTTCTAGTATTGTGGCGGATAGAGATCCGAGGTTTACTTCAAAATTTTGGGAAGGATTGCAGAAGGCTTTGGGCACTAAGTTGAGGTTGAGTTCGGCTTATCATCCTCAGACTGATGGACAGACTGAGAGGACGATTCAATCATTAGAAGATTTATTGCGTGCTTGTGCATTAGAGAAGGGTGGATCTTGGGATAGTTATTTACCACTGATTGAATTTACTTATAACAACGGTTACCATTCGAGTATTGGTATGGCTCCATTCAAAGCATGGTATGGTCGGAGATGTAGAGCGCCTTTGTGTTGGTATGAATCTGGAGAAAGTTCAGTAATTGGGCCTGAGATTGTTCAGCAAACTACTGAGAAGATCAAATTAATTCAAGAGAATATGAGAGCTTCTCAGAGTCGTCAGAAAAGTTATCATGATAAGAGGAGGAAGACTTTAGAATTCAGTGCTGGAGATCATGTGTTTTTGAGAGTTACTCCGATGACGGGTATTGGCCGAGCGTTGAAATCTAAGAAATTGACTCCGCATTTTATTGGTCCGTTTCAGATTACGGAAAGAGTTGAAGGAGTTGCTTATCGTATTTCTTAACCGCCGAGTCTTGCAAATTTGCATGATGTTTTTCATGTTTCTCAGCTGAGGAGATATATTTCAGACCCATCTCATGTGATCCAAGTAGATGATGTTCAGGTGAGGGATAACCTGGCGGTGGAAACATTGCCTATGAGGATAGAAGATCGGGAATTGAAACAACTTAGAGGTAAAAAGATAGCTTTGGTAAAGGCAGCGTGGGGGGGGGGCCAGCAGGTGGAAATGTTACATGGGAATTGGAGAGCCAGATGAAAGAGGCGTTTCCGGAACTTTTCGTCTAAGGTATGTTTTCAAGGACGAAAACTCTTGTAGTGGGGGAGAGTTGTAACACCCCAGTTTTATTTGTTTGAAATTATCTTAATAAGAGTTATTTTATTTGAAATTAATAAAATTATTTTATTTGGGTTCATATAAAATAAAAGGATTATTATTTATTTTATAAATAATTGTAGAAAAAAGAAGGATTGAAGGTTATTAGGCTTATGATGTTATTGGTAAAAGAGGGGGTGCAACTGAAGTAAAATGTTATTTGGGACTTATATGTCACTTTTGCTCACTTTCACGTAAAACTGAGATTTTGGGATTTTGGAACTCAGAGAACGTGTAAAGAAGAGAAAGGAGAAGAATGAGAAGATTGATCGAGGAAGTTGCAGGAGCTGCAGATTATCCAAGGTAAGGGGTTTGGTCATTCTTTTACTATGAATAAGTTGTGATATATTCTATATGAGTTAGGGTTTGTAGGGATGATGGATTCTTGATGCCATGGTTGTGGTGATGATGAAACATGAATGGAATTGATTGGTGTTTTGATGTGGTATTGATCCTATTGTATGCCTTAGATCATTGCTATATGGTAGGAATTCGATTTAGATGGTTTTAGGATGTTTGGGGATGATTAGGAATGAGTTGGGGTGATTTTGGGAAGCATAAAAACGTGAAATATGGTGTTGCAGAGTCATCAACACGGGCCGTGTTGATTCACACGGGCACCCGTGTTGATCTTCTGTGTTGATGCTCGGGTAGGTTTTTCCCAAAAATCGTTTCGGCCATAACTTTTGAACCGTAACTCCGATTTAGGCGCCGTTTGATGCGTTGGAAAGCTAGTGAAATTTTCTATATGATTATGTGGAATTAAGTAGCTTTAAGAGCTTATTTTAATAAGTGATTATTGGAGAAAGTGTTTATGTTTATAAGTGAATTTGATTGTTATGTATTTTAGTGAAGTGTTTGGTGATATTTGGGATTGGAGCTCTGAAGAACGACGAACAATCGCTCAAGAGTTCGAAGCTGCAATTTGATAAGGTAAGGGGGGCTACTACTCAATTTATATTTGCTTATGGGTCTAGATGCAATTGGTTGGGTAATCGTAGGATAACCCCATTTTCTCTGATGTTCTTAGTGATTGATAACTTTAGGGTCGAATTTTGTTAGAAAAGATTAGGTTCCCTAAAGGTTGTGAATCGATTAAGAAATTGATCTCTGTTGTTGATTTAGATCAAAATTGTATGATCGGGAGTTCCCTTAGGTGTTCTAAGGATAACCTTGCAGGATTGAGTTATTCAATTTGTGGGAAATCGATGAACATAAGTCAGAGGCATAGGAAATTGATGTTTTGGAAACTTGATGTGTATTTGGATGTTTTTGTACTGCATTGCACTGCTGTAGAAAGGTATTTTCGTGCAAATATGTTGGCATATGAGCTGCTGCAGGTACAGGAATTTCCGGGCTCGCGCTCATCAACACGGGCCGTGTTGATTCACACGGGCACCCGTGTTGATCTACTGGATGGGTAAAGAAAAATGTGTTTCCAGACACATTTCAACACGGGCCGTGTTGATTCACACGGGCACCCGTGTTGATCCACTGTATTGGCAAAATAACGTGTTTCTGGACACATTTCCACACGGGCAGTGTTGTTTCACACGGGCACCCGTGTTGAACCTCCTGTGTTGGTTTCTAAACTCTGTCTTCTGTGCATGATGTTATGTACGGATTGATCCTGTTTTGATGTGCAGTGTTTGACATGTTTTGAATATGCTGTTTATTGATTTCCTAGTGTTGATTGATGCTTGTATCGAATAACGTTTGTATGTTATGATACCAACACTACGTAGATTTTATTGTCATGCTTTGAAATGATGTTAACAAGCATGAATTATGATATAACTTGATATGATGGATTGATGTTTAATAGTATGCTGAGTGATTACATGCTATCCATATCCTGTTATGATTGACGTTGTTGATGTTGCATGATATGTTTTATTGATGTTAATAGTATGCTGAGTGTTACATACTTTACATATCATGTTGCATTTGTTAATTCCCATTGTGTGGAATTAACATGGTGGCCAATATACGTGTCCGCGATTTAATGGAACGTTAAGGTGGTAGTCGTGTCCGCGATATAATGGAACGGTGAGTTGTCCGTGACCCGAGATATAATGGGGCGGTAGAATGGTACCACATGCATGGGTGTGTTGCATTATATTGAATATAACATGAATGGATGATTTTCCAATGTTGTATTTAATTGATTGTATGCATGTATTGTTGCTGAATTGTTAATGATGTTTGATGTTAATTGTAAGTATGAAAAGTAATATATTATGAATATATGAATTGTAAAGGTGTTCGTAAACTATGAAACATGCTAACTGTTTGGGTGATGCTTATGGTTTTCTGAATTGATTGTTATGAACGTATAATCAAATGTATAGTTGAGATGCTCACCCTTACTGTTGAATATTTCAGATTGAGGAGCTTCGTTCAGGTGCTTGGCGAAGGCTTGTTGTTTCTAGTTTATTTCCGTTTAAGTATTGTCCGGGTCATGCTCTGATAGTTGTAACTCTGGGAACGTTTGTTTGTCGAGCTTCTTTAGTCAGACTCGTTTATTCCTCATGTTTGTTATAATATGATGTTGATATATTCCAGGTGTTAATCCCTGATGATTTTGAAAATATTATAACATTGGTTCTGTTAAGTAAATTATTCCGCTGCGTAAACATGTATGAGTTACTTCTATGTTATGCATGACAGGAACTTATTTTATTATAAGAGAATTGTGACATCCTCGTTAATACATGTACTCTGAATATATGATTTTAATTATTTACGAAATTTTATACGGGGTTTTAGACGGTGTTACAGGGACAGATTGACCTCTTGCTGGTCCATCCCTAAGTGGGTTAAGCCTAATTTGTTTTATCTATTTTATTATTATTTGATTTGTTTGATTATGTGTTTAAATTGGGGTTGTTTGGGTTTTTTTGCAAAGGACGAATCCTATACCCGGATTAAGTTACACTTAAGGAATAGGACAGGCGGTACAGTCATGTTAACTTTGAGGGAGTAATCCCGAAGAAGGAGGCATGAGATCCCCCACTCAATGGAAGGCCCTCTTGAACATAATATTTGTTTACCGAGTAATCGGGAAGACATTATTATTTTCGACCTAGGAGCCAGAGAAATTGAGGACCAAGAATCCTAACCCATCTTGGCCTTTTAGGTGTAGCGCGAAGACTATAATGGAGTAATCCGGAAGTAGTTGTTACGCGATGCTACGCTCAGATGAGTTTCTCTTGAGAATATTTCTAATTATTGAGTAATCAAGACGTTGGTAATATCCGAAGGAGGAATGTAGACTCTGGGAACTCTTAGAACCTTGTCTTACAGGTGTGATTGAACCGTTAGTACATACCTTGGGGTGGGCTTTACCCTTGACTCCATGCTGAAACGTTGAACCTTTGAACCCCATGTTTGTGAACTTGTGTGTAACTGTTGCATTATCATTCATTCATGCATCCATCAACATTTTTGTAAAAAACTTGTTTTTCAAGGAACTTAGGAATGATTTTTGCAGACATCTCAGGTACTATTATTATGGAATTTGGAAGGAGAAACACTCGAAGTTTTAGTTTTAAGGAGCCCGAGATTGAAGAACTGAAGAGTTTGATTCCTAAGATCAAGAACCCGATGGATTTTCAGAAAAAGTATGGGTCCATTATACCTCTCATGAAGCGCAAGATGAAGGAAGGCATCCTTAGTACGTTGGTCCAATTCTACGATCCTTTGTACCGATGTTTCACCTTTCCGGATTACCAGTTGATGCCCACCTTAGAAGAGTACTCCTACATACTCGGTTTGCCGATCACCGACTGTGTTCCTTTTTCTGGATTAGAAGAGGAGCCCAAATCTCACGAGATAGCGATCATCACCCACTTGAAGAAGTCAGAGATAGAGGAGAACATGACTACAAAAGGGGGAATCCGAGGTTTGTCTGCACAGTTTTTGTTGAGGAAAGCTCGTCATTTTGCTGAGATAAAAAATACTATTGCCTTTGAAGACGTCTTTGCTTTACTCGCTTATGGTTTATTCCTGTTCCCTAACGTTGATAAGTTTGTGGATATCAACGCCATCAGAATTTTCTTGATTGGAAATCCGATCCCTACGCTGTTAGGAGATACCTACTACTCCATCCATCTTCGAAACTCTTATCAAGGAGGAATGATTATTTGTTGTGCACCGTTGCTGTATCAGTGGTATGTTTCTCATCTACCTGGGTCTGATGTTTTCTGGGATCTCGAGAAGGAGCCGCGATGGGCGCCAAAAATTATGGCTCTCACTCATTTCGACATTGATTGGTATAATCGAGTTTACTATGACGTGAAGATCATCGATAACGGGGCCGCTGAGTGATGTCATGAAGCACTAACAAACTCTTAGAACCTTACTTGACCATCTTGGCCTTACTAGGGGTAGTGAGATGACCGGCTTTGGTGCAGTCCAAAGTTGGTAGATACTCGATACTACACTCATTGAGGATTGTTTTCTTGGAATATTTTGGTCCCCAGTTAAGTGGCTAAACCAAAACAATGAACACAGAAAATAATCCAGTGATATTGAGTTCCTTAGAACCCGATTTCTATTTATAGGACAGGTTGAGCCAACTAACTTCAAGAGGGTACTTACCTAAGAACCCCATGCAAGCCTAAACCTAAGGACTTGTCTGCTTTGTGTGAATATGATTATCTGTATATGCACTTGCTTATTTTTGCATACCTGTACATAACATCATAACATCATACCATAGCATTTTCAATAACCATTTCAAGGATCTCAAGGGTCTTTGATGCAGGGTCACGTTGAACCAGACGTCTACCAAAGGGCAAGAGGTTTCATTTTACTCTAAACAAACACCGTCAAAGATCAAGTGCAACAACTTGAATCAAGGGCTATGACCCACTTGACATGGTGAGCTTGGTTCTCGTGAAAGGACATCCATCGATATAAAGTTCTCCAATAAAAAATGTTGATCGAAGTTCAATCCCTAACATTTTCTTGTGTTTACCCCGCGAGATCCTTGAAAACATGCAACCACATATCATGCATTATATCATGACAGGTTTTCCCTTTCAGGTTTCCTTATTCTCCTACTGTTTATTTCAGTAGAAATGGCTCTAGAAAGGACTGTCGAAGATATCCAGGCTCAAAACGCTCAACTTCAAGAAATGTTCTTGAACCTATCCCAGGGGCAAGAATAAGTGAAAGCTCTCCTCACAAGGGGCATGGTCCTAGGGAATCCAGGCGGCGTCAGGAATGATCAATTGGAAGAGCTACAGATTGAGTTGGCAGCAATGAAGATCCAGATGATGGGACAACTGGTGGGCCAGATGGCTCTCATTCAAGACCTGGCTCAAGGACAAGAGGAGCTCAGGGTCCTCGTCAACAAACTGCTTCAAGATAACCAAGTGGGGCAAACAACTAGGGTTGAAGATCAAGTCATCATTCAACCTCCTTTGAGACAAGAAGACAAGGGAAAGGCTCCCCAGCTTGCTTCAGGGTCACAAGCCCAGCAACAACCTCGCCAGCGTCAACGGGGTAATCGGCGTATGCAAAATACATCTGGAAGACATTTCACTGAGATTGACATACCATTATCTCTAGTACTGGAACGCTTGTTGGAGGTCAATCTGACTGTTTTAAAGGATCCTCTTCGGAATCCCAATACCTCTGCTCTTGGCTATCACCCCGACGCATTTTGTGTATACCACTCCTATAGTCTTGGACATGACACCGACGACTGTTGGGATTTGAAAAACAAAATTCAAGACTTGATTGACAGAGGAGTGCTGGAGTTCATGCCGGACGGTGAGATGAAAATCTTCCGCTGAGGGTTCTCCACCTGAAATGACAATGTTCGAACTAAGAGACTTTTGTTTTATTTGAATTTTCAAGTTGTAATTTCTTTTGTTATTTAAACAATTATCTGTTGATGTCAAACTCTGTTTCATTAATGCATTGCATATGTTTGTCTTGAATTCATCCATTCGTTTTAACTATTCTTGAATTATGCTTTCGTTATGACATTTAACTCTTGCAAAAAGCTACAAGCATTTAGAGGAAGGATGACGAAAACAATGCCATAATCTCATACAATATGCTTTTGAATAGACCTTGCTGACGATGTACAGGCGTTTTCTTTCAAATCCTAAACACTTGAGTTATAAGGAAGATAATCCCTAGTCAACCCCTTCGAGCCAAAGTAGTAGAAGTTTTCTGTTTTAAACACAAATTGAAACCTTTAAACCTGGGGCAGGGTAGTCTCTCAGTTAATTCAAAAAATGCGCATTGAAATCGCAAACTCTTAGTTCGTAATACAACGAATGACATCAAAAAAATTCCTTTAGAACCAAAAGACAGTGATGGTTCCTTATCTCATAGGCAATCATTATCTCTCAAAAGAGAAAAGCCCACTGAGCCAAAACCTACAAAGGAGGCTTAAGAAAGATGGGGCATCCCGCTGACTGTAATCTCGAAAATAGGAACAGCAGGCAAAAATTAGGGATCACAAAATTAAAAGAAAAAGGTCATTACAAATCCTCAACAACATGAAAAATGTTGCAAAAGAAAATGACGATTTCCTTCCAACAAAATCCAACTTGTGTGAACCATCACCAAAATGTCGTTCCAAACTCGAATAGAGTTCGACACAGAATTAACTGAGTTTAGGATTGAAGAACATCATGAAGAGCGGGTGGGTACAAATATACTTTGAACCTTTATCCTTTGTTTCTTAAACCATGAACCAAGCCACGTTACAACCCTTCAAAAGTCCTAATTGAAGCATGGGTTAGTTCGAAAGCATATTGTTACAAAAGGTATCCTGACTCCTATAAGACTTTGCTCTAAATCTTATGTTGAATTTGTCTTATAAAAAGTTTTCTGCTAAAAAACGCATTTTCCAAAACTTCGAGACAAGCATGAACTTTGCATTACTTGAATATCGTTGTTTGCACATGTTTATTTGTTTGACAGCGAAGAGATTCACACAGTGAATGTTCGGATGAACGAAAGCTCTCTCAGTGAATAAAATCACTTCAAGTGGGATGACACTCCTGTTGCAAAAATATCCCATCAACAAAAGGGGACTTGATATGGTATTGTCCAGTAAACCTGGGGCAGTCCAGTCAAGATTTCAACAAATCTTTCAAAGTCCATTAAACCTGGGGCAGTCCAGTCAAGATTTCAAGAAATCTCTCAATCGCAGATTAACCTGGGGCAAGTCTCCCTCACCATCACTTGGGGCATTTAAACGTAAATCTCATCAAAGGGTTACGTACGATCCAACTTTCCTGGCAGTGCCACAAACATTTGATACTAGGGGCAATGACGAATCTCTCCAAAGACCTTCTGAAAAGGGATTCAAGCATCCTCGAGAAGTTCATCACCTCTCTGGCAGACCAACAGTCATGGGTTTATTTCCCCAACACTTGTCGAAGACTTATTCTCCAAAACGAAATTAAATTTCAACAAACATCCATGACATATGCAGATTGATCGACAGATAAAAATTCCTTCATCACCTGTTGGAAGTTACGGTCGTCTAAGATTCCTTCATCACCTGTTGGAAGTTACGGTCGTCGAAGATTCCTTCATCACCTGTTAGAGTAACCGTTGTCAAAGTTTCCTCCATCAGCCGGTTGAATCAAAGTTAATCCAAGACCCTCTCTTTTTTGGTCAGATCGACACTAAGATCTCCCTGTTTCTTATGCCCGTGGAAGATATTTCGGGTTTTTTATATTTCAGATAAATCTCTCAGCAATTTATTCTGATTTTCTTCACTATCAGAGAGGGAGAATCCAACTCTTTTCTCCTTCACCAGCTCGGGATTTATTTTTCCCAACGAAAGGTCGTCTTGAAAAACATTACACCTCCGTGCATCAGGACATCATGCAATGCAACCTCATTTATTTCGAGAACACCATTGTTTGATATATGCCATTAACCTTTACCTTTCAGGAAAAGTACAATCAAAATCAAGCGATAAAGTTTTTACTTTAGTTGAATTATGGACGAATTCCTAAATCTCAACAGAAACAACCCACCTACAGAATAATGGACAAATGAAGCTCCTAAAATTTTGTTTCTCTCAAGAATGAAGATTCTCATCCTTGAAACCTCAGAAGATTGGTATACTCCCAAGCTCCTGATACCGTTAACAAAATGAAAATTCTCATACTTAAAACCTCAGAAGATTGGTATACTCCCAAACTCCTGATACCATTAACAGAATGAAGATTCTCATCCTTAAAACCTCAGAAGATTGGTATACTCCCAAACTCCTGATACCGTTAACAGAATGAAGATTCTCATCCTTAAAACCTCAGAAGATTGTTATACTCCCAAGCTCCTGACACCGTTAACAGAATGAAGATTCTCATCCTTAAAACCTCAGAAGATTGGTATACTCCCAAGCTCCTGATACCGTTAACAGGATGAAGATTCTCATTCTTGCTTCCCCAATAGATTGGCATACTCCCAACCTCCTTACCCAAACGCCTGAATAAAGATTCTCATTTTTGCTTCCCCGGTAGATTGGCATACTCCCAACCTCCTGATATTCCCGACAGAATGAAGATTCTCGTTCTCAAAGTGGTATATATACCCATATAACATGATATTCCCGACAGAATAAAGATTCTCATTCTCAAAGTGGCATATAACCTGAATTCCTGATATTCCCGACAGAATGAAGATTCTCATTCTCAAAGTGGCATATAACCTAAATTCCTGACATTCCCGACAGAATGAAGATTCTCATTCTCAAAGTGGTATAACACCTGAATTTCTGTTATTCCCGACAGAATGAAGATTCTCATTCTCAAAGTGGTATAACACCTGAATTTCTGATATTCCCGACAGAATGAAGATTCTCATTCTCAAAGTGATATAACACCTGAATTTCTAATATTCCCGACAGAACGAAGATTCTCATTCTCAAAGTGGCATACAACCTAAACCCGAACTTCTTCCAAACGGGAATAAGTTTTTTCCAGAACCCTGAGTTTCACTCTCCAACAGGATAGCTACTCTTCAACAGTATGGTTATTCCCCACAGAGTTCTTACTCCCCAACAAAATCAAGACTCTCATCCTTGATTCTCCGGAGCTTTCATTACTCTCAGCATGAATTTGTCAGGATTTCAAATCCCCTGCAGATCGAAGATTCTCGTTCTTGGCTCCTCAACACCAATTCCCCAAGCAGAATGAAGACTCTCATTCTCAATTCCTCACAGAGTTTTCAGATATTCCCCGGTTAAGATCTCCTTAAAACAGGAATCCCCAATAGATTGGCATACAATCCAAACTCCTGACTTTCCCCAGCAATATAACTTCTCCCCACAGAGGTTGTCAAAAAGCTTGAGGACACACATACTCTTCAACAGTGGTCCCAGGACTTCTCATTTTCAATAATCAAAGGATTTTCAAACCCCAACAGCAGTCAAGGATTTATTTTCCCCGACAGCGGTCAAATATTTTATTATCTCCAGCTATCCAGGATTTATCTTCCTCAGCAAGACGGCTAATCAGCTTACATGCGCATTCATTACATTCATATATCATAAGCATTGATATAACACATACATTGCATCATACAGCATAACTTTGTGTTCCAGCTAATATTTTACCCGTCGCGGGATAAGTTTAACAAGTTTCAAACTTCAAGGATTTCTGAAAATAGTTCACGGATGCCTCCCGACACGGATGTTAATCTATTGCTATTCAGACCCCCAGCTCAGAGATGTTCCAAACATGGATACCTTTTTGATACTCACCCTTTCACCTACAACATACAGTTCAACAAACATTCTTGGATGGCATCTTTAAGCCCATCTCCGACAAGACTCTGTCACATCTCCAAATGGCATCTTTAAGCCCATTCCCTCAACTATGCTTTGACGAGTGCAAATGTATGGGTACTCTAGTTTCCAATCGTCTTTTACCTTCGAGTCACAAACGGCAAAATTGCCAACCTAACTCTTCAGGTTCAAGAAGATTGAATAGGGGCAACTGTTGTACCCCAAAATTTTCCCTCCCTTTTTCACAAAAAAAATCATAACCCCAAGGTTTTCTCTGATTTTTGGGATTGGCTCAAGAATCGGTCAAACAGACTTTTCTTTATCAGTCAATCCAGAATTAGGGTTTTCTCTTATTTTGTTGAGATTGGCTCAGGAATTGATCAAGAAGATTTTTCTTTGGCAACAAATCCAGATATAGGGTTTTCGCTCGCATTTCTCAGAATAAACTGAATCCTCAGAAATTCAGTTAACTGCTACATTGTTTTCACGCTTGTTCAAGTTTACTGGTTGTTTCTCAAGGCCTGATTATCTAGGATAAAAGCTGAGACTTTTGTTTGGAACATTAAGGCATCTGCTTGATTAAGTGGAGTGAAAGGTTTACCGTTTAATGGAATGCTTTGTTTGTTTAACTGTACAATGCGTGTGTTAATTGGAATACCATGTGTATTGTGAGTAATGCAAGGTTACGAGACTGCAAAGTTTGTTGATTATTTATTTTATCTGGATTAAAATTATTGGGATACAGTTCCAACTATTTTGATTTGAGAGTCTTAAATAATTAAATAAACAATGCAAGGAAAGATTGGAAGATATTGGACAGTAGAAATTTCTTTTGGATAAAGACTTTTTTATTCGTTTCAAATGTTACAAAATTTATTTGAATATTGTAAATTTACAACTTACAGTATTTACAATAATAATTGTTTACAACAAATGAAAAATCTATCTATCTCTAAGCCTAATATCCTAATATTTTTTGCTTCCTCTGCTTCCTCTATTGCCCAGGATGCATTCACCTGAAAAAGAAGAAAGAAAAGAAATTAGCACAATTAACGGAAAAGAATTTTCAAGCAGAAGAAAAGAAATCATCATTAAAGTCTGCCGGCCGGAATCAGAAATGCTATGTTCATCATATTTTATTTTCCTCTCTGCAAATCACAAGAAGATCGCTCTCCTCGGTTCACAGAGAGAAAAATAAAAGATATAAATTGCAAGCATACAATTAAATCAAAATTCAAAAACATAGGCAAGTTGCAAGGCAAACTGTACTGCAAACTGAATTTCAAACTGCAGTAGAAAAGCAAATTGCAAGGCAAACATAAGCAGGTCAGCATAAGAAAACTGAGTTACAAGCCAACTAAGTGCAAAAAGCAAAAGTACAATGCAGAAGCATAGCAACTAAAGCATACAAGTATAGAAAGTACACAGTACAGAGATGCAGCAAGTACACAATGCAGAGAGATGAACCAAGTTACAAGCAAGAGCTTGTCCTAGCCATCATCATTTTCTGGCCAACAAACTTTTCAGAATTAAATATAATAAGCAAAAAGTGCTTATAGAGAGAGAGAAAGAGAAGACCTAGTGAAGAGGTTTGCAGTTTTGGCTAAGGCAGGCTGTAAATGGCAGTAAATATAACAAAAAAGATATATAACAGTCCAAGGAAGTAGAGAAGAGGGGGGGGGGGGGGGAACATAGAGCAAAAATCTGCATAAGCTGCAAATCAAGCAAGTCAAAACCTGTAAAAACCAAACTCCTCAACCTGCTTTCCATACTGCAAACCTGCAGTAAACACCAAACAGCCTACAAGCTCAACAAGGCCAAACACCAAACAACCTGCTAGCAAACCTGCTAGCCAAAACAACTCAAACCTGTCCAAACTTACAAGCCTGTAAGCCTGCAAAACAAAAACTTACAAGCCTGTAAACCACAAGCTCAACAAGCCTGCAAACTACAGTTGCAAACCTGCTTGCAAAACTACAAAACTCAAAACAAGCTCAGATCTGTATAACAACAGCAAAACTGCAGAAAATAATCAAACAATTGTCAAACCTGCCTGCACAAAACAAGCTCAACAAGGCCAAACACAAACAGCATGCCTTTCAAGCTTGCAAACCTGCTTGCTCATACCAACACAAACAGCCAAGCAAGCCCACTCAAGCCTACCCAAACAACATTCAAAAAACAACAGTTTCAAATCTCATCATTAACGTACAAAAAAGAGGAAGAGATTCAGAAGCAAAAACAAAGTTCCAGAAGCTATTGTCATCATCAACATCATATTCAAAAACCACATGTTTTCAGAAACTTCAACAAAGTATCATCATCACCAATATTCAAAACAAAGAAGCAAGCAAGTTTCAGAATATTCATCATCAACGAAAATAGAAGCAAGCAAGTTTCAGTATATTCATCATCAACAAAAATCAAATCAGCAACAAGTTCTCAGAACAATTTCATCATCATTATTCAAGCATTCAAAGAGAAAGAGAGGAGTTTTCAGAAGCAAAACACCAGTTTTCAGATTCATCATTAACAAACACTCAGAGGAAGGAAGAGAATCAACAAAATCAAATCAACAACAAGTTTCAGATTTTATACATCATCACTAACAAATACAAACAAATCTCAGAGTATCATCATCATCAACATCAAATAACCAAGAAGAAAAAGGAAGAGATTCAGAAGCAAGCAAGTTTTCAGAAAATACTCATCATCAAACAAGTCAAGGAAACAGAGATACCAGAAAAGCAATCATCATCACGTTCATCCTTCGCCCCCTAGCCTCCAAGGAGTGCCTCCGTCTCACGTCCCTCTCTCTCCATCGTTTTTCAGAAGCAAAACGCCAAGGTACAGTTTCCGTTTCCTCAGACTTTTCTGCATCTCACGCATAAAGCATCAAAGAATTAAAACATGCAAACAATAAACATGCAAAGAATCACACAAATGAACAACTGTGAAACCCTAAAAGATAAAGAAGTAAATCGTACCGTTTTCTCTGAAATTTTGGACCGCTGTGAAGAGAGCAAGAAGTGGGAGGCGACGCTCCGGTGGCTAGGGCGTGGAGGGAGTTTCAAGGATTAGAAGCTCATGGTTTGAGAACGAAGAAGAGAAACGGAGAAGAAGAGAAGGAGGCGTCGCTGAAGCCAAACAACAAACCCTAAAAAACGTTTGAACCCTAACAAAATTATGAAACCGGGTAATGGGCCTTCGCCCCAACAACTGCCTCAAGCCCAATTGCTGGCTAGCACGCACCCCCCTTCTTTTCCCCCTTCTGGCTTTTTGTTCTTCTTCCTTTGGGCCATCCAAAAATATTTCCTTAAAGCCCATTCTTTTTATTTTTAAACCAAATACTTTTTTATTTTGTTTTCATTTTAAATAAATTCTTTTCATTACTTTTGTTAATAATAGAATTAATGTATTAAAATTTTGTTTTGATATGGTTTTTATTTTTAAATAATTATTACCTTTAATAAAAATACAAGAATAATATTAAACATTAATTTAGGTAATTAATCTTTCTTTTAAAAAATTTCCTTTACACAATTAATAAAAACACAAAAAATAATAATAATCATACTTAAATCTTTATTAGGTTAAAATTTTATTTTTTAATTTGTAAATAAATGCATGCATCTCATAATTTACTGATTTTCCTTAATTTGTTATAATTTTACTTTGAATTGCGACAGTTCGATTTGGTTGTAACACATATTTGGACATTATTATTCTGATAAGACTCATCCCCATTTGTAAATAATTGTACCCCCATCCCCGAATACTCATTTGCAATAACTTAGACTTTAAATTCCCACAATTTATTGCTTTCAATATACTGTATAGTAATTAGGGTTTGTATGGAAAGATTCAAAATCAATCGCTAGATAACCTAATACATGAATAAATGCATGAAAATCAATACACAATTCAAACTTGCACCTCTAGGGTAACCTCACTCGTTGCTTCGGAAAATGCAATCATGTCCCTTAAATATGAGACACTCTAGCAAATGCCCCTTCGATAAACAAAGATCGTAGTCCCTCGACGAACCTCGATATTGCCTTCGATAAAACGATCTCGTCCCATACAAAATTGCTAGAGTGTATCACAAGTGGCTTCCAATGATTGTATACGATGACCCATGCCTGTCCCGTTTAACATCCTAACACAAGGTTATTCACCAAATACAATGGTGAAATAACACTGTCAAAAGGATTGAAAACATAAGAAAGATCTTTGAGTAAAATAGGGTAGATAGCTCTTAGTTACTTGATCAAAACTTGCAAAACATCCTTGCCATTTTCAAACACACATCACAACACAATTTCAAAACCACTTTTAAAACATTGAAATATCTTTTCAAAAAGACACACACCTTTGTATATATTCAAAACAAGAATTATTACAAAGGTTGCCTAGACAAGGCTTCTTTTTTTCAAAACATTTTCAAAACCGCACACACCAAGCACCATTTCAAACAATTGAAAAGCAAAGGCAAGTGATCTAAAACAAGTAACTAAGAGCCCGTGGATAATCATGGATGAAAAGGGTGCTAACACCTTCCCTTTTCATAATCTACCCCCCGAACCCAAGAAAACATCTCAAAGGTCTTTCCTGTGCTTTTTGACCTTTCCTTAGGATAAAATAAAAAGTCGGTGGCGACTCTTGCTAAACCGAACAAATGCGAACACAAACGCAAAACCTCAAGTCAATTCTCCCACCGTATCACAACAGGTGATCTAGCTCTAAGGTAACCCCACTTTTAAGTTAATTTCCCCATCAGAGTCGCCAGTTCTGTGATACAGTGGGAGAACTGACTTGGGTGTTTCGCGTTTGTATTTGCAAATGTTGCGGTTTGAAAGAGTCGCTACCAACTTTTCTTTTATCCAAAAGGAAAGGTGAAAAAGCACAAGAAAGACCTTTAGAGATGTTTTCTTGAGTTCGGGGGGTAGATTATAAAAAGGGAAGGTGTTAGCACCCTTTTCATCCATGGTTTTCCATGGGCTCTTAGTTACTTGCTAGATCACTTGCTTTTGTTTGAATGTGCTTGTGGTGGGTTTTGAAAGCATTTTGAAAACGTCTTTGTAACGGTTCTCGTCTCTATAAGAACGCGTACAAAGTGTTTATTTAGAAAAAAAATAGTTCAAAGATGTGTTTGTGAAATGTGTTTTTTGAAAGTGATTTTGAAAAGGGGTCTTTGTAATGGTTCTCGTCTCTATAAGAACGCGTACAAAGTGTTGTCTTTCGAAAATGTTTCAAAATGAGAGTGTTGGTGTATAAAATGTTTTTGTTGTGAGCAAGCGAGCAACTAGGAGCGAATTTACCTACTCAAAAGGTCTTAGATGTTCTTTTCTTCCTCCTTTAGATGTTGCTATCTTACCATTGATTTGGTAATAAGCCCCACATTGGATGTTAAGGGACGAGTGTGGGTCATTTGTATAGTCGTAGAAGGCAACCTATGGGATGTTTTAGCAGTGTCGTTTTTAGGAACTAGATCGTTTACCGAACGCAACATTGAGGGTCATCGAGGGACTACGATCTTTTATCGAGGGTCTTTGCTAAAAGGCCCATGTTTGAGGGACATGACTATTTTTTCGATAGGACACAAAGTGGGATTACCTTAAGGGTGCTAGTGTGCAAGTGTATTTGATTTCATGCATTTTGGTCTTGATTAGGGTTATCTATTTGTCGATTTCATGTCTTTCCATACACACCCTAATTACTAACAACATATGAAAGCAATAAAAATGCGGAAGGTAAAGATTTTACGCTATTACAATCATTAGGGGGATGGGGTGTACAAATTTAGAAATGGGGGATTTGCAAGAAAATAAATCCTAATTATTTATTACAACCATATTGAAATAATAATGCAAGAAAGAAAAAGGACTTTGTTTGGAAAAATGGTTTTTTGTCTTAATGAATTAAAAAAAGGATGAATTATTTAGTAAAAGAAAATATTTTTATGCCTTTTTTATATTGAAAGAAAAGAATATTGATATTGAAAGTGATAAAAAAGGAAAATAAATGAGATATAAAATCAGCGTGTTGCTTCCAGCAAAACAAAAGGAATCAGAAGTTTTGATGCCAGGAGTGCTGTGACTCGGAAAGAAACGTCAGTGGGCATCAGAAGTTCTGGATTGGTACACTCTGATGTCCTGCAAAAAACGTTAGAGGGAAAACACATAGGTTTTGGATGGTGTTCAGACAATGAGCCAAAAGTTAGAAGTTCTGTGTTAAGCTAAAACTGTGAGTAAACATAAGAAATTCATTGTATTATCAGCATGTGAAAATCAGAAACTTTGAGTGTTTTAAAACAGCGAGTGGAAGTATCAGAAGTTCAGTGTGCTTAATAATAAGGAGAACTCTGAAGTTCTGTGCTATGCTAAAACAGTGAGTGAGCATCAGAAGTTCTATGTGTTAAAATAATGAGTGGAAACATCAGAGATTCTGTGTTATATTTCAACTTTTCCCTCCTATTAATCAACATATCAGCATTTTATTCAGTCCTTAACAGTAGATCAAAAGCACAACAGTTCACGGAAGTTCTAATCCTAATCCTAAGCCTAGATTTAATCAAGAAGTTTTGATCCACAGTTTTTCTACTAAATATGCAATGACATGGATAACATCAATACGATGATATTTACATACTTAATGATGTTCTGAATGAAAGATGTGAAGTCCAAAAGACATACCTTGAATCTGGAGCGTGTGCTTGGGACTTGAACTGCTGCTTCAGATATTCTAGATTCAACAAGAAAAAAAAGGAAAATAAAATGCTAAGTTCTTTGATTCAAAGGGAAGAACAAAGGTTCGTTTTTCTGTTTGGGATTTATGGATTTTTTTTTAAGGTTTCACAGTTTTCTTTTCTCTCTTTTTATGATTGATTTTTTTTTCAAAGTAATTTCTGACTTCTGATTTTGATGAACTAGTTTCATGTCTTGATGAAATATAATGGTTAAAACTTGATTTGATCTGAAAGTCAAAGTTTGACTTTTTTCAGTGTGCTTTTGACCATCTCGCCCTTGTGAGTGATTTTCTTGAAAAGTTGTAATTCAAGACTTGGAACTTGATAGAAGCAAACCTGAGAATCCAGGATAATCCTTTGATAAATGAGAAGGCAAATTTTCGGGTATAACACCTGCGCTGCTTGACTAGTAGATGGTACTTTGCAAGTAAGCTTGTCGTTTCATGCTTTCTTACACCTGCTACACTTTATAATGAATCTTGTCCTTTTCATCTTTTTATCAGAACCATATATCTCACCTTGCTCTAAATTCCTTCTTTTTTTTGTCCTTCCAAACATTTTCCTAAATTTGGGGGGCAGAACATCAGGATGTCACTATTAAATGATTCTGACATATTATTGAGAACATCATCACATTTGTTATCAGTCTTGAAGTATGATCTGCTCCAAAATCTTGGAGGGGTGCTCATCATGTGTTTGTATGCTTCTCCATTGAGCTTTTTCATTACTTTCATCTCTCTTTCTCAAGCTTGGTAGTAAGTTGACTTGTCAGCTTTCCATATGATTTCCTTTAGTTTTTTTCCTGGATACCTCTTCTTGAAGTTATTGTAGAGATTCCTAACACAAAACCTTTGTTCAACTCTAGGCAGCAGTTCTTCCATTACAGGCAATAATTCCTAAGTCATCAAAAATGTAACATGAGAATTTGTAACATAAAATACTTATCAATTCAGAATTATAAATAGAGTCATACCTTTTGTTGATCAGAAATAAAAGTGTATGTGGGGCACTTTTCTCTTCCACCAAGATCATCAATAAGCAGCTATAAGAACCATGTTCAGCTATCCTTGTTTTCACTCTACACCCCTGCATATGCTATTGGTAGCATTTGATCATTGGGATCTCTTCCTATGGCTGCAAGGATTTGACCCCCCACAAAGGCCTTTCAAAAAAAATCCTTCAAGTCTAATGAAATGGCTGCTTAACTTTAAGTTTTCCTTACAAGCTGCCAAGAAGATGTATATCCTTTTGAAATGTAACTTCTGAACACCACCACCTTCTTGTGTAGGTTCGACATTCACTTTTACAATTGACCCTGGGTTACCTCTTAATAACTCATGTGCATAATCATATATCCTTGTATAATCCCCTAGGAATGACCCATCAACCCTGGGTTACCCTCTTCCTCTTCCAATTCAGTGTCATACTCATCAGACTCACCATCAAATACTACCTCCATTGCACTATCATAATTGAAGGTGCTATCATCAGAACTATCATCATCATCAGTCAGTCTTACAGCATCATCAACCTCATCAGCCTTATGTCCAATATCATCATTTTAAAGCCCACCAACCATTATCCCATTATCATCAGTTCCTACTGCATGAATACCATCTTCCCTAACATCATCTTCCCTAACACCATCTTCCCTAACATCATCTTCCCTAAAATCATCCATACTAATATCATCTTCTTTAACATCATCTTCCCTAACGCCATATTCCCTTACGTCAGTTTCCTTCAACATCTCCTCAAGCACAACTTCTGCCTCATCAACTATCTCATTAAGGGGTACCTCATCTAACACAACTTCAGTCTTATCAGCATAATTAGGCTGTGAGAACATGTGTTGAATAAAGACGTCAATACTAAGATGAACCTTATATAGATCAACAATCTTTAATGCCCCCTTATCATCAACCAACAGATTCATCCTAGCAGTAGGATCCCTATAATATATACTATCTACGTCTGCGTAACCTAGCTCTTTAATAGAACCTATCAATTTAAAATAGCTCCACTTATCAGTATCTACTCTCAAATCAGAAATCTCACTTCCTTCGTAAACACTTGTGTCCTCAGTAACAAATTCACCACTATGGTGTATTGTAATATTCATATATTCATCCATTTCAGGCTATGTCCTAAATAGACACGAAGAACATAGATTTTAAAAAGATTAATTTCAAAAAACCCTAACTATGAAAATTATAATTTTGCAGAGACTTACCTATGATGAGCTGTGTTGTGGTCGCTTTCACCTTCAAGAAAGGAATATGCCTTCACTTTGCTCGCAAATTCTTCGCATAACAGAGCTACCAACAATGGCTACGCTAGGGTTAACTTCTAGTGTTGGAGATGTGTTTTTCTGTTTTAGTATTAAAATACTTTAATCCCCCTGGACAAAAATATAAAACACGTGTAATACCACATATATGCCACATAAGCACCACCATTGGATTTGACTAACGGTCCAAACAGAAAGGAAAAACATGGTCCTTTTTGAACAATTAAAGGATCACTTTGGAACTTTTTAAAGATAAGGGATCAGAATGGAGCCCGATGTAAAGTTAAAGGACCAAAAAGAGTATTTTGCCTTTGATGATCTAGGCTATTGTACTAGAGTTGAACATGGAGTGTTAAAGATTTCACATGATGAATTGATTATTTCTAAAGGATCTAAAATATGTGGTCTATATATTTTAGAAGGTTCAAATATTGTTATTCATTTATCGTTAACTAGTGGAGTCTTTCATGACAAAGAAGAACTATATGATTTGAGTTTAAGGCGTTATGAATGCCTTGAGAAAGTCTCAGAGGAGTATAATGAATTTTGTAGAAATCAAGGAATAAAAATGCATGTTACTGATGAGTTGTTATTGAGTTATTAGGGAAAAGCTGAGGTTAAAACAACTTACTTGGTTGGTAGATAATTTTATCATAGGGAGAATATTGAAAACCAAAGGAGAAACCTGGGAGAAACTATAACGGAGAAAACTCTGTTTGAGGTAGAGTTTCCTATTATGGATACTAGTAGTACTGAAGGAACGATTACATAGATCTCTGATTATCATTTGACTCATGATAAGGTAAGGAGAGTTATTGTAGCATCTTAAAGGGAAGATTATGCTAGCCTTGGATATTATGTTTTTAATGTGGCTGAAGAACTGCAAAATAAAAGAAGAAAAACCTTCAAGGAGGCATTTAAAATTAGGTGGAGTCAAGGGTGATTGAAAAATCATACTTGTAGGCTTGTTAAATTACCTAGGCAGGAAAAAATAATGGTAAACAAGTGGGTGCAAGTGGCGAGATCAAGATTCAAGGGTTGCTTGAATTTGATCAAGGTTATTGATTAAGAGTTTCAACTTGATAGAGAGCAACAATATTGTTGATGATTAAATTGGTATCAACATGTTTTTAAGTCAATATGGAGATTATTGGAATATGCCTTAAAATATTTGTTGATAAAAGAGAAATAAAACATGTTTCGAGATTGGCAAAAAATATCAAAAAACCAAAAAACAGCAAGAATGTCTGGTTTAGGTGGTTCGCAGATTTCAAGTTTGACTGGTTCGTATTATTTAATGTTAGAATATTATATATATATATATATATATATATATATATATATATATATATATATATATATATATATATATATATATATATATATATATATATATATATATATATATATATATATATATATATATATATATATATATATATTGATTTAGAAATAGTCTAAATTAATTTAAATATATTATAAGATATTTAAAAGATATTTATAATATTTTACTCTAATAATTAATGAGTTTTATTTTTGGACTTGGGTTTTAGCTATTATAAACATGTATCTCTTTATTGTGTTTAAGTGTGACAATCTTAGATCTTACATTAACAAGGGAGAGCAAGAGTTTAAAGGCATAGCATAGGATTTTGGTTATTCTCAATGGAAACCTTAGAAATGCAAGGGTTTTGGAAACCTTTGGAGTTATCTAAGGTTATTGGGAATTGGGAAACACTTGTTTACACCTTGGGTTTGAGTTATTCATATATTGAAGGTTGAAGAGGTTGAGAAACACTTGAGTAGAAAATAGGATAATTCTTGGGCGTCTTCAGGATTGTTCTTGGGAACCTGAAGGCGAAAGTTATTTTCTTAAAACTCATCTCTAATCTCTTGTAAAAATTTCCTGAATATAGTGAATTGAAGAGCTACTCTATCCCCCATAGTAGATCGTTTGATCGAACTAGGTAAACAAACCTTCGTTTTTTTCTCGCATTATTCTGTTATATTATCTGTGTACAGATTATTATTGTTGTAGACCATTTATTTTGGTTGCTACAATTCTTTGACTCACAAATTAATATTGAATTTTGTCGTAATTCACAATAAGATTTACAATAAAATATATTATGGTGAACAAATCTCTTCAACATTCAAGTATATTATGGTTCATATTTAGATTACGTGTGTTTGGATTGGCGGTGGACAAAATTAATTATAATAGAATTGAGTTAAGTAGAATTTATTTTAGTAAAATTGAGTTTGACAGAATTGATTTATGTTTTGATATATTTATATAAAAGTGAGTAGAACAATAAATTTCAATGTAAAAATCATCCAAAATCAATTCTAGAGACAAAAGTTACAAATTATAACTTCAAATAAAATTAATTATAAATGCACAATCAATTTTACTTTTAATAAACTAAATATCTTAAAATTATTCAAAATCAATTCTATATTTTTAAAATTGATTTTAAGACTTATAGAAGTCAATTCAAACATGACATAGTAATTTGTACTATATAAAAACCAAGCATGTTACATTAATGCTTTTGAAAATTAAGTTTACTTTATTCCCCTTAATCAACAATGTAAATGGGCCACGGCTTCTCAACCAACATTTTTTACTTAAAAATAATAAGCAGCCTACTTTAAATGTAATCATTGTGTCACGGTTCCAAAATCTTGAATTGTATTTCAAGCTTTTATTTATTTATTTTTTTAAATAACGCCTCATATATTAATCAAAAAGAAGTATTAGAGAGGAACGAGCAAAAGAAGTATTTCAAGCTTTTCACTTTAATTTGGTACACATTATTTTCATTCAAGCAGATGAAGTAAGCATGTGCTTATTATAAGCTTTGTGCTATCCTAAAGCGTTATAATTTGGGTACTGATCCTTTTGTGTTTATTTTGTCTCGTTAAAGAGGATCATCGACTTATCTCTCTAATTTATTTAATGAAATTTGTTATAGATAATATAATTAAATATCTATTGTCATTGTTAAATCATTTTTCAGAAAGATCATTCTGAAACTATGCTAATCATTTTTAAGAGGAACTTTTCGATAATGTTAATTTTTGACTTTACATTTTTTTTCTAATATGTGTAACTATTACATATATATTACATATATAGTATAACTAATTGTTATCAACTCGGTCATTGAGGACCTTAACGTTGTTGGACTTAATTTTAATATTGAAAAATTGGACTAATCATCAATTTAATAAAGATATTATTGAAAATCTTTAATAATTCAAATGTATTATAGAAGTTTTTAAAATTATTTCGTCGAAAATAATTTATTTGAAAAATACTTTTATAAATCTGAAAAAACAAAATTTCGAAGAGGAAATCGATTATTCAATTTGAGGAAATCAATTTCTACATGATATTTTAGTTTTTAAATTCAGTTTTTAGTTGAGAAAAATCGATTATCCCTTTTTGGGAAACGATTATCTACGTGCGTTTTGTGCTTTTTAGTTGTTTTTGGGTCTCTTTTGGTTCCAATGTATTTTGTAGTATTCTATAAATACTCCCTGATGTAATGTTTGAATTTTAATGCCATTTTTACTATTCTCCTCTCTCTCTCTCTCTCTCTCTCTCTCTCTCTCTCTCTCTCTCTCTCTCTCTCTCTCTCTCTCTCTCTCTTCAAAATTCACATGATTCATCTTCTCCAATTAATCATATTTTCCCATTGATTCACCGTACAAGCTTTGTGTTTGTTCCAATATTTGACATCTACTAGAAGAGTTGGGTAGCAAGATTGAAAAAACTGTCACACTCTTGGTTGATAATATTTCAGCCATTAATCTTGTTAGGAATCCCATAACACATGGGAGGAGCAAGCATATCGAGATGAGGTTTCAGTACTAGAGGAATCTGGTGTGTGTAGACCAGTTGAGGTTAGGATACTGTCGAAGCGAAGAATAAGTTGCAGATTTGTTAACGAAAGATGTAAAATGTGATGTTCAAGAAGTTTGTGATGAGTTTGAGTATGAAGAACTCAGAGCATTTGAATTAAGTTGGTGTATTGTAAGTCCTTAATAATTCAAATGCATTGTGAAAGCTTTTGGGATCATTTCGTCGAAAAAAACTTATTTGAAAAGCACTTATGAAAATCTGAAAAAACAAAGTTTCAAAGAAGAAATCGATTATCCAGTTTGAGGAAATCCATTTCCACATGATATTTTAGTTTCTGAATTCAGTTTTTATTTAAGAAAATCGATTACCCCTTTTGGGAAACGATTATCTCTGTGTGTTTTGTGCTTTTTAGTTGTTTTGGGGTATCTTTTGGTTCCAATGTGTTTCGTAGTATTCTATAAATACCCCCTCATGTAATATTTTATTTTTAATTCCATTTTTACTATTCTCCTCTCTCTCTCTCTCTCTCTCTCTCTCAATCTTCAAAATTCACATTCAATTCATCTTCTATAATTAACCACATTTCACCATTGATTCACCATACAAGCTTTGTGTTTGTTCCAACATTTGGCATCTACTGGAAGAGCTGGGTAGCAAGGTTGAAAAAGCTGTCACACTCTTGGTTGATAATATTTTAACCATTAATCTTGTTAGGAATCTCATAGCACATGAGTGGAGCAAGCATATCGAGATGAGGTTTCAATACTAGAGGAATCTAGTGTGTGCAGACAAGTTGGGGTTAGGATACTATCGAATCAAAGAACAAATTGCATATTTGTTAACCAAAGGTGTAACAAATGTGGTGTTCAAGAAGCTTGTGATGAGTTTGTGTATTAAGAACTTAGAGCATTTGAATTAAGTTGGTGTATTGGAAGTCCTTAATAATTCAAATGCATTGTGGAAGCTTCTAGGATCGTTTCGTCGAAAAAAATTATTTAAAAAGCACTTCTGGAAATCTGAAAAAACAATGTTTCGAAGAGGAAATCGATTACCCAGTTTGGGGAAATCAATTTCCACATGATATTTTAGTTTCCAGATTCTATTTTTAGTTGAGGAAATCGATTACCCCTTTTGGGAAATCAATTTTCTCCTTGTGTTTTATGCTTTTTAAGTGTTTTTTTGGCTCCAATGTGTTTTGTAGTATCCTATAAATACTATGTTGTACCCCAAAATTTATCCTCTCATTTTCAAGACAAATTAATTCAAGACACCTCCTCATGCTCATAGGAGTCTCAAGTACTCAAGACTTATCAAAGATTGACCAGATGGACTCTCCTTCTAAGCAATTGACCTACAACTAGGGTTTTACTTCTCTCAAAGGAAATTGAGTTTCTAATGCCTCAAGTGGATTTCATAGTTTCTCATATGTATCAAGGTACCCTCATACCAAATTTCAAGCCTTACATCACAAGTTTGCTCAATCAATTAGCCAGATGATTGAAAATCAACTATATTGGACAAAAAGTCAACTTTGACCAATCTACATTCAACCTTCAAGTTTTTTGGTCAACATCAACATTTTGAAGTCAAATTCATCATTTGATCAAGGGTGGATCATAATTCATCAAGAAAACTCAAGATTCATCAAAAGTCAAAAGTTACTAAATTAGGGTTTTCTTTAGGAGAAGTCAACTGAGCTTTGACCAAGCATAACACTCACATTCTTCTTTAGAAATTCCTCAACCAAATCCTATCTTGAAGGAAATTTAATTCTCTACAAATTTGTCTCTCTAAGCTCAAGGCCAAAAATGCTTCATTTGAGAGATATGAGCCAAAACATTACAAGTCATTTTGAAAGTCAACAAAAAGACATCTTTTGTCAAAGCAATTTACAAAAAGATAAAGACTTCAAATGAAAAAATGACCAGCATGAGACTTGTAGGAGACATCTTGAGATTTCCAAAAAGTTTAAGATCGTCTTCATATGACAATAATTGAGAGAATTATGATTGGTGCAAATTGAGCAATTTTGAGAAAATGCATGAAGTTCAAATTGAGCAAACTTGAAATTTTGGGCTAATGGGCCTAAGTTTTTAGGTTCAAACGTGTTCATGACATCATATTATACTTCTAAATTCGTTCACATATTTTTTATGATTTTTATTTCTTTTGTTTGAACTTTATTCATTTAAATGCAAATTAAATTAAATAAAATATGAAAGTATTGGACTTAGGCGTACGGACTGTTGTTATAATCACGTCGGAGACCCAAAAATCTACCTTGAAGCTGAAGAAATCGTGTGGTCTATGCTTGAAACAAATCTTCATTCGTTTTGGAAGATTTCAACTTATTTTCAAACAAAATCAAAGATATAATTTCATGAGATGTCCAAGACCACCACTTAACCTAATCTTCTCCTCTATATATACATAACATGTTCAGACATCAAAGGACACGCATGCTATATTATAGAACAAACCCTAAAAATCTCAAATTTTTCAAGAACTAGGGAAACTTGAAACCCTTATCTTCATCCATCCTCAACCGATTCCAAACATTCTATCAGCCTCCTGAAGGTCCCAGGAGTTCATCTCAATCGTTACTGAAGCTCAAGCAACCCCAGAACGCGCCAACAAAGTATCACAGATTTGGTAACCTTCTTGAATTTCAAACTCTTAACTCGTGCATTCTTGAATGATTCGATGCATATATACATGTTCATAATCATGTTTAGAATGTTTTTGAACCATTATTTGTGAGATTTGATGCAGGGATGAAGATTTTTCGATTGTTAGGGAAAAGCTTCATTTGAGACTCGTATTTTGTGCTATATGCATTTTCAGGCCAAACTAACACCACCATTGAACTCGCAACATGCTAATTAGTGGATCTGAGTTATTAGATCTTTCATTTTCATCTATTTTTGCAGTTTTTCAAAATCTCCTCACCGGAGAAGACGGTTGCAACCACCGTCCATGATGGCGTTGACTCCAGTCAAGGCTTACATGGCCAATCCTCTCAATATGATTGGTCCATTCAAAAAACTAACCCCACTAACACGCATGTTTTCTGATTTTATTTTAATTTGATTTCTTGATTTCAATTTATATTATACTGAATGATGATGATTATATGAACGCGAAACACAAATGGCGTAGTGGTGAGTGATACATTGGTTATTGCAAAAGGCGTGGGTTCGATCCCAACTTTTGTCAATTTCTTTTGCTTTTTCAGGTTTCAATGCACGTTAATACCAAATTGATTGATTCCTATTCCATAACACAAACAACATCATGGCGCACTGGTAGAAGGGTAGACTTGTTACCTCAAGGGTGTGGGTTCAAGTTCCACCCTAAACATTTTGGTTCTTTTATTTTCATTAACCCTAATTCTTTTTCTATTTTACTAATTATTTTCTAATTAATCTATTTTCTAACCTTAAACATCTTTTTCAAAACTATAACAAATTAGGATTAAGGTTTTCTAATTAGTAATTAATTTTGACATATTTTTATTTATTAATTAATTAAGTTAATTAGAATTTTTCAAAATATTAAAATTAATTAGAAAAAATTAGGTTTTAATTACTATTTATCACTTAAATTATTTTCTACAAAAACACAAAAACACAAAAAAACACAAAACATTAACATTTTTCTAACATTCTTGTTTCTTATCTTTTTCTATTTAAATTCATAGAAAAATGTATAGGTCGCACTATCGATGTAATAGCGTAGATTTAACTTTTCTCGCATTTTTTCTAATTATGTAATTCCTCACAGGATGTAATAGCTTAGGTTTAATTTTCTACACTTTACATTCTGCACTTTAATTTCCTATACATATTTGACTATTAGTAATTATGGTTTGTATGGCAAGACTAAAAGCAAATCTAGAAAACCTAATTTTCAAGATAAGATAACTGAAACTAACAAACACTTTGCACATTTGTACCTCTAGGGTGATCTCTCTCGTTTCCTTACGAATATTGGTCATGTCCCTAGAAAGTGGGGATACTTTAGCAAAAGACTCTCAATATAATCATTATAATCCCTTCATTATAAAAGATCATAGTCCCTCGATGATCCTCCGAGTTGCCTACGAAATGATCTAGTCCAATCAATGACCCTATGGGAAAAATGATGATAGTCCCTCCAATACAATGTCTAAAGTATCCTTACATGTTGCCTTTTATGACTATACGATGACCCTACGCCAGTCCCTTCACATCCAATAGATAGGATTACCTACCAACTAATGGTATGGATAATGCTATCTCCAAAGGAGAAGGAAAATAACAAGAAAGACTTTAATGGGTAAGAACTCTTGAATGATTGCTCACAAACAAAATATTTTTCACACTACACTTTCAAACAAATATTAAAAAAAAACACTTTGTATACATTCTTGAGGACTGATACAAGAAATATTACAAAGTCTTCCTTACATTGGCATTTCAAAATATTTTCAAACAAATCGTACACACACAAAGCAAGTTTTAAAAGTGAGCTAAGCAATTAAGAGCCCGTAGATAAGTACGAATGAAAAGGGTGCTAACACCTTCCCTTTTCATAACTTACCCCCCAAACTCAAAATCTATCAAAGGTCTTTCCTATTCTTTTCACCTTTCCTAAATATTGGATAAAAGAAAAATCAGTGGTGACTCTTGCTAACCGCAACATTTGCGATAAAACAAAAAAGTCAGTTCTCCCACTGTATGACATAACTGGCAACTCTGTTAGGGAGAAACCTAAAGGAGGGGTTACCTTAGAGTTTAGATCACTTCTATTTTCTTTAATTGTTTGCTTTGTTTGTTTTACTTTAAAGGTTCATGCTTGGGTATTATTGCTTGTAAGATCCTACACCCAGATCTAGTATTTCCTTATGTAAGTAGCAATAGATATAAAGATTGTACGACGTATACCGATATGGTTAACATGATAGCTATAGTTAGTGTGACATATTAGTATGTACTGATGTTCCTTGAGTCAATCAAGGATAACATTAGGCTTCCGCGTGGTCGTTAACACTAACTTGCTTTTAGAACCTTAATTGACCCATCTTGGCCATTAGAAAGTAGTGAGATAGCCAGCTTTGGTGCAGTCCAAAGTTAGTTGATACTCGAGGCTACGCTCATTAAAATTCGATTTCTGGGATGTTTTGGTGGCGAGCCAATTGCCGTGCTAAAATAAAGCATGCAAGAAAGATCTGTGATATGAGATTCCTAGAACTGGTTACTATTTTAGGACAGGTTGAACCAACTTAACTTCAGTGGGAAGAGTATTTACGTATAGACTTCATGCAAGCCTTTAAACCTAAGGCTCTTGTGTGACTTGTTTGTGTTTTCTACTTATTTAAACATGAACATAACATCATATCATCATAAAATACCATTTTCACTAACCATTTCAAGGACCTAAGGATTTATCTTTATTCTTTGTTGTAGGTTATGGCCACCGCTCGCAGAAATACTATCTGAATCAACTTTGTAAGGGTATCTTCCAAGCTTAAGAAGTCAGTCTCATAGGTTCCCCAAAACTCTCAATTCACCAAGAGGCATGTTTATCTACTCAATTTGGTCACCTCAGGTTTTGAAGAAGACATGATGAGTGTTCTGTTCCAGTTCTTTGATCTTAAGAATCACTGTTTTACCTTCCCAGATTATCAGTTGGTACCCACAATGCAAGAATTTTCTAAGCTACTTGGAGTACCTATTCTTGATCAGACACCCTTCATTGGTTTAGAGAAAGTGCTAAAACCCGAAGTTATTGCAACAGCCTTACATCAGAAGCAGTCAAACATCATGTCTAATTGGGAAACAAGAAGTGTAGTTAAAGGTCTTCTTGCTAAACTTATGATAGAGAAGGATCAGTTGTTTCTAGATGCTATGAGTTTTCATGCTTTTGAGGAGACCTTAGCTCTATTGATCTATGGTTTGGTACTATTCCCTAATCCAGACCAACTCATAGATGTGAACGCCATCAAAATGTTTCTTACTCATAACCCTGTGCCTAGTTTGCTTGGAGATATTTTGCATTCTCTTCACACTCGTACTATGAGAGAGAGAGAGAGAGAGAGAGAGAGAGGGACTCTCATGTGTTTCATACCTTTACTATCCTTGTGGTTTATCCTGCACCTTCCTCGATCAGTGATGAAGAATGAACAAGGTTTGAGGTGGTCTCGAAGGATGATGTCACTCTCTCATTCAGACATATATTGGTGTTCCCGATCTCAGGAGGACATCACTATTATTGACCGATGTGGGGAATTCCCTAATGTGCAACTCCTTGGCATAAGGGTAGGTATTACTTACAAACCTTCTCTAGTTGTACATCAATTTGGTTATGCTCTAAGAGATGGTCCTCATGATACACTTATCCAGGGTATTATATTCGATTACGAGAATAATCCTCAAGGTTACTGTCAAAAGTTCATATGTTCTTGGCGCAAGGTGAATAAGATTGATAGCAAAACTTTGGTACATAAAAACTCCATCCCTTTGGAGTCCTGCCTCAGATGGGTACGATGTCGTGCTCAAAATCTTATAATGCCATATCCTGCTCTCATACCAGTACTTGAGGAGTCTGTTGTTGAAGGATATATTCCTCATACCATTTTTCATCTAGATATGCCTACTGACCTTGAAGAGCTACATAAGTCTTGGATTCAATTGAAAGAAGAAAGGGACACCTTTGAGACTTATTTCTATGCTAGTGAGAATAAAGTGTTAGAGCTGACAAAACAACTTCACGAAGAGCAAAGCCTTAATGCATATGTCAACACAAAGAGGAAGCATCCATGGGATACTTGAGTTCATAACTTGTTTCCTTGTAACCCTTTTTGTTTTCATTGTAAGCCTAAAAGGCAGTTATAATTTGAACTTACTAATAGGAGTCTTTGTTTCTGTTCCCTTTTGATTAACAAATTTAAATCCCACGAGGTCCTTGAAAACATTGCATATGCATCTACATGCCATACATATCATTGCATAACAGGTTTCCAAGATAGGTTTCTCATCTTCTTGCTGTTTATTTCAGTAAAAATGGCTCTCGAACAGATAGTCAAAGAACTCCAGGCTTTGAATGCCCAGTTCTAAGAGATGTTCGTAAGCTTAGCCAAGGGGAAAGAAGAACCGAAGGCTCTCATCAACGAGAAGAAGAAGACAAAGAAACCAATCGGCATCCTTAACATGGGGAGAAAGTTCAGAGGCCCAGTCAAGAGAGCTCGGGATCTTGATATCCCATTGGACGAAGACGGCGAACGGGGTGGAGATGGTAAGAGTGTTAAAACTGAAAAAAGAAATCTTGGTTCTGATAAATATTTTGATGAAGAGGAAGAGGATTATTTGGATGAATAATATCCCCCTGCTGGCGAGAAGTATAAGCTGTTAGAAGAGCGTTTAAAAGCTATGGAGATCCAGAAGACGCATGGCTTAAACTTTGAAGAATTGTGTTTAGTCTCAGGAGTCATCATTCCTCCTAAGTTAAAAACTCCTACCTTTTCTAAGTATGATGGCGTTTCTTGCCCGAAGTTTCATTTGAGATCATATATTCAGAAAATTCAACCACCCACTGCTAACAAGAAATTATGGTTGCATTTCTTTAAAGAGAGTCTGTCTAGAACACAATTAGAATGGTATTATCAACTCGAAGGTACTAATATCCATACCTAGGAAGATTTGGCTGCAACTTTCTATAAACAATATCAGTATAATTCTGATTTGGCACCAACCTGGATACAACTAGAGTATGTCCATGGGTTCCGAGGAAGGCTTTAAAGAGTACGCACATAAATGGAGAGATCTTGCAGACAGAGTTTAACCTCCTTTGGATGATAGGGAATTGGTCGACATGTTCATGAGTACGCTAACAGGTCCTTTCTATAATCACCTACTTGGAAGTTCTTCCGCCTATTTCACTGAATTGATATTGACAGCAGAACATGTTGAGAATAGAATCAGAATTGGTAAAATTTAGGTGGCTACATCTTCAAATATTGTGAAGAAGTCATACAATGGTAAGAAAGAATCCAATGTTGTGTACGGTTGGAAGGGTCGTAATAGGAGTGACTGTAATCAATATGTGGGGGCAGTTCTGATCTCTAATCTTGTGCCAGTGCAACAACAACAAGGCAATCAGTGTAGGCAAGATGCACTCAGGAGATAGTTCACCAAAATCAACATGTCGTTGTCTCAAGCATTGCAACATATGTTGAAGGCAAAGCTGATTACATTGAAGGATCCTCCTTAGAATCCTAATACTTCCTCTCCCCGTTACAATCCCAATGCAAGGAGTGCGTATCACTCTAACAGTCTTGGACATGACACTAACAACTGTTGGGCATTGAAAAATAAGATTTAAGATATGATTTACTCTAAGGAGATTTAATTTGATCCTCCTGAGACTCCTAATGTGATCACTGCACCTATGCCTAATCATGACAAAGGTGTTAATGTTATTGATAATGTTTCTTATGTTTCTGTTGTGAGCAACTTGACTACTTCTATTATGATGGTTAAGAAGAAGCTGTTACAAACCGGTTTATTTCTGGGTTGCGTTGAAAACTTCTACTACTATGCATCTCAATCCAATGGTTGTGTACTACTAAAAGAAGGTATTCAGCGTTTGATGGATGACCGTGTAATCCTATTCAAGAAGATTCCTTCTATAGAGAGCTTATGCAAAAGTATGTTTCAAGGCCTGAAGCTTGAAGACGTGTTAGTGATTACAATTTATAGTACTCCTATAAGGATCACTTCTAAGGGTCATGTGAAAGTTACTGTCGAGCCTAGGGTTTCTCCTTTGATCATTACCGTACCTAGACCAATTCCATTTTCCTCTAACATGGCTATCCCTTAGAATTATGGAGCTGATGTCTACTATCATGACGTCAAGCAAGAACCATTGGCTATCAAAGATGAAAATACTGAAGTTACTGATCCCAATGTTAGCCATATTGTTGGGACTAGTAAGGTTACTAGAAGTGGAAGGATTTTCTCTCCAAAGATCTCTCTAAAGGATGTTACTACAACAGTTCGTATCATTGTTACTGAATCAACTACTGAGACTCGAGGCAAATAACAGATGACTGAATCTGCCCAGACTGAGGCACCGAAGGAGGTTAATGTTAAAGATACCTCCAAGCAAGAGATGAAGGAGGTACTGAAAATTATTCTAAAGAATGACTATAAGATTTTTGAACAATTGGGGCAGACCCCCTCGATAATATCTATGTTATCTCTATTGTTGTGCTCTGAAGTCCATGCTCAGGCTTTGGTAAAGTTTTTGAAATGTGCTAATGTACCACATTAAATCTTTGTTGATCAGTTTGAAAATTGTGTTGCTAGCCTGACAATTGATAATGGGAAAGGCTTTTCTGACGCTGATTTAACTCCCACAGGAAGGAACCATAATAAGGCCCTGCATGTCTCTAATGAGTGTAGGGGAACTACCTTATCTCATGTGTTGGTGGACACAAGTTCCTCATTGAATGTATTTCCAAAATCTATTTTAGTCAAACTTGACTATGAAGGGGTAGTGCTAAAACCTAGTAACATTATGGTGAGAGCTTTTGATGGTTCAAAGAGAATGGTGCATGGAGAGGTTGATCTTCCGATCAAAGTGGATTCCCAGGTCTTCGACTCTACTTTCTATGTGATGGACATTCGTCCAGCCTATTCATGTTTGCTTGGACGCCCTTGGATTCATGGGACATGCGCTGTTACTTCTACTTTTCACCAAAAGTTGAAGTATCTCGTAAAAGGAAAAATCATTACAGTTTCTGGTGAAGAAGAATACATGGTGAGCCATTTGAACTCCTTCAAGTATGTTGATATGGATGGTGAATTCCTCGAGACTCCTTGCCAGACCTTTGAAGTTATTCCTCAGACAACCCATGTTGCTAAAGTTTCTCCTACTATTCCTAAGGTTACCAAGATTCCACCAAGAATGGGTTCTCTAAAAGATGGTAAAGTTGTGGTAGAAGAAGGAGGTGTTACTATTTAGGGTCAGCTTCCCGACATTCCTTACAAGTCTGGAAAATTTGGCTTGGGTTTCACCATAGAGGCTCAGAGAACTGTCTGTCGTGCACGTGATAATTCTGGGATATCACCATTCCACATCGACAATAATGGAGTTCACAAAAATCAAGTCAACCCCGTGGAAGACGCTGATAGCGATTGTGACATAAATAGTTGAATTTTCCCTACTACCGGTAGTGGGCTCACCAATTGGAAGGCTGAAGACTTTATACCAATCTCCTTTAGTCAGGAGTAAATTATATTTTTTGTTTTCTTGCTTTCAATTTTTTGGTTATGTAATTTGAACAATAACTTTAAGCCTTGTAGCTCACCCGGGGCACAACGGTCCATTTGTTAGGGTTGTCATTTTTCATCCACATAATTTCATTTAATAAATCGTTGGATGTTTGCATTCAAATTTTGCGCTCTTTATCTTTATTTTACTTTATTGCTTTCAAAATAGTTATGTGTTCTTACACATACCCACATAACAAATTGCAGATCCACATCCACCCTGGGTCCCATTGATAACAATTATGCTATTTCCAATTATGACTTTGAAGATTTGATCTACCAAGATG
The DNA here is from genome assembly GCA_948472305.1 of Vicia faba. Taxonomy (NCBI): domain Eukaryota; kingdom Viridiplantae; phylum Streptophyta; class Magnoliopsida; order Fabales; family Fabaceae; genus Vicia; species Vicia faba. The sequence continues at coordinate 553,147,905 of OX451738.1, read as the reverse complement.
AGGACGAAGGCAAGGAAGACTGTGAAGTACCTGGAGAGCTTGCTAGACTGTTAGAAAAGGAAGAAAGAGCCACACAACTGCATAAAGATCCAATCAAGGTTGTAAACTTGGGTACTGAAGAGGACAAGAAAGAAATCAAGATAGGTGCCAACCTAGAAGACAGTGTCAAAAAGAGGTTAATCCAGATGTTACATGACTATGTTGAGATCTTTTCTTGGTCTTATAAAGACATGCCAGGGATTGATACTGGCATTGTGGTTCCCCGTCTACTGACGAAGGAAGGTTGTCCTCCTATAAAGCAGAAGGTTCGATGTATGTATCCCGAGATGTCTGAAAAGTTCAAAACTGAGGTCATGAACTAGTTTAGCACGAGTTTCTTAGCTGCTACGTCCTATCCTCGGTAGGTTGCAAATGTGGTATCGGTACCTAAGAAGGACGGTAAGGTGTGCATGTGTATAGACTACACATATTTGAATAGAGCAAGCCCTAAAGATGACTTTTCACTTCCGCATATTGATGTTCTGGTTGACAACACTGCTCAGCACAAAGTATTCTCCTTCATGGATGATTTCTCTGGTAATAATCAAATCAAGATGGCACCTGAAGACATGGAAAAGACTACTTTTGTCACACAGTAGGGAACTTTCTATTACAAAGTTATGCCTTTTGGTTTGAAAAATGCCGGTGCAACATATCAACGTGATATGGTAGCTTTGTTCCATAATATGATCCATCATGAGATAGAGGTTTACGTTGATGACATGATAGTCAGGTCTCAGAATGAAGAAGAATATATTCACCACATGCACAAGCTGTTTGAGAGACTGAAGAAGTACAAATTGAGGTTGAATCCAAACAAGTGCACCTTTGGGGTAAGATCCAGTTAACTCCTAGGTTTCGTCGTCAGTAGAAAAGGTATCGAAGTTGATCCTGCCAAGTTTAAAGCCATTCAATAAATTCCAGCTCCCCGTACCGAGAAGGAAGTCAGAGGTTTCTTGGGATGATTGAACTACAATGTAATATTTATTTCCCATTTGACTGCTACTTGTGAGCCAATCTTCAAGTTACTAAAGAAAGATCAAGTAGTAAAGTGGAATGACGATTTCAGATAGCCTTCTGACAAAATCAAGGAGTGCCTCTAATTTATCGGTAGAAATGTTAAGACAATTCCATTGGATTGACTTGACTCGCGCAGATCAAATAGAAATCGCCACTGCGCTTTATTGTTTCCAAAGGAATGGGAAAAGAGCGAATAACCCAAAAAGAGGGGGAGAGAATCTAAGTTCGGGGGTTGGTTATGCAAAGGGAAGATATTAGCACCCTAAAAATCTACGGTACTCTGTAGGAACCTATTTGAAAATCTGCGTATTTTGGCTATAAATGTTGTATATAAAATAGATGGTGGAGATGAGAAAAGAAGTATGTTTTACAATTTTTGCACCCGCCGCGGTTGCGAACCTTTAGTGCCACGTACCACCTTCCGTGCAATAGGGGATCATGGTACTCGTAGTTCACCTTTTAAAAAACTTAAAACACAAATGTGTTGGTTAATTTTAGAGACGAGACATCATCGTCTTATTCGAGTGGAAAACATACTTACTACACACGATTATAAGAAAAGAGAATTTGCATCATCTCAAAGTGGAGGATATTGCTTGGATTTTAAAATCAACAAAGCCTTTCTCAACAACCAAGTGGAAAATATCTCACATCACTACATATCATAGAAGTATATTAGTTCGCATCACTACAAGGATTGACAAGAGTCTAATCTTTTGATAAAAGTTTAAGGTAAAAATCCAAAGTGGAAAAATGGTTTGAATGATATTGATTGATTTTTAGTCTTCTCACAAAAATGTCAAAGTATGATTAAGTTGTTTAAAGTTTATTTTTGAAAATGTTTTGAAAATGCATGGAGCTAAATCCAAGTTTATTATGAAAGCGATTTAAGTTTAGAAAATAAGAAGAGTTTTGAAAATGAGGGATAAGATTTTTGGAATTAAAGAAGATGGGAGGAGATGAAGGGACTATCCTAAAGCATAAGGTAAAAACTAGGGAAAAGAACCGTCTAACCAACAAGAAGCCAACACTTAACATAATGAGTCAATGTAGAATTGCCATCTTTTGGATTTGAAACCAAATAAGCAAAGACAATAAACCTCTTGAGGGAATCTACCTATTGAGTTTCAAATTTAGAGCTCTGAAACTTGACTTGGCTAGCACGGTTTAGGATGCTTTAGGGCTTGGTTCTTCTTTTGTTAGCTTCAGCGAAGTTCAAGGATGAAGAATAAGCAAAGAAAATGGATTGAGGAAGGCTATAAAACCAAATTCAAAGTTTCAGAAAAGAGGGTTAAGGAGAGAGTTTGGTAGGGTGATTCTGGCTATTCAAGCTTGAAAAAATGAATGCAATATGTCCCTCTATTTATATGGAAGTGAATGGTGCAAAGAATTCATAGGAAATTTAATGTTTGGAGGGATATTGGATCAAGCTCGAAAGTAAAAAAAGTGTGACCCCATGTGCATCAAAACTTAATCAATTATTGTGTTTTGATCCTTAATTCAACTTTAGGAACTTTGTTAAACATGTTTAAATTAAAAACGCATGCTAAATTGGTGATTAGAAGCCATATTATGAATTTCAAATTTTGACTTTAGAGAAAACTTCAGTTTCAAGGTACCATCTTTGAATCCATGGTGTTCACACTCAACGGGTTTTAAGGCATGATTATGGAAGCAATTGAAATATAAGGTCACAAATTTTACAATGTGAAAAGAGTGAGATCAATTGGATGCTTGATCTAAAAGTAGTGATGAGTCAAAGTAGAGAAAAAGTTGCTGACTTTTTGTACTTAGAAAAATTCTATGTTTTTCTTCAAAAGTGACCTATAATATTTTGATTTAAAACAAGGCCTTGCTACAAAATTGAGCTTTGATCATTGATGCTAGCCTTAAGTGGACATCCCAAAGAGCATTGTACAACTTGAATCACTCAAAAATACCAAGTACTGAAAAATTTATGGCCTTGTGAAATTGGTGAAAATTCATGAGGTGACTTATAATCTTTTGAGTTCGTAAGGCATGTTTCACTCATTTTCAAGCTTTGCACATAAAAGAGGAGATGAAGTTAACATCCTTAAGATCATTGTGGAAAGATAATAGTCCCAAGGAGATAAAAATTGACAAAGTTATGATCTTTTGAAATCACATAAGGGAATTTGATGGCCTATCTAGAGGACATGTAATCTTTCTTCATCATTAGACATCTTCCACACCAAATTTTCTTGAAACTCTTGAAGTGATCAGTTGATAACCCTTTAAGGAGAATAATACCTTTGGAATCACCCAAATATCGCAAAGATGAACAAGATATAGCCGTTAGAAGTTCAAAACCCTAGCTCCTCAAGCATCAAAATAACTTGGAAACCTTTTTAAATTTTGAAAACCTTTGTTGCATAATAACTTTTGCCATGTGAATAGAAGTTGTTGAGGATGATAATAAAAACACATAGCAACAATAAACACGTCCAAATGTCAATAATTAAGAGAGTTATTCACTTGTGATCAAGAAATCAAGAACTTGATCAATTAGGTCAAACTTCTTCAATCAACTCTTGCATCTTTTAACTTTCTTTGTCAAATTGAGGCATGATGAATCATAGTAGACCTTGTCATGATATTAATTTAAAGCATCTTCAATGGTAAGCTTAAATCTCAATGAAGCTTTGTTAAAGAAGACATGGAAATAAACTCATGAACCTATAAATTCACTTGATGAAATGTGTTGTACCCTTACCTATAATATCATTACTTAGAGAAAACATTCATTGTATTTGTTAGTTTAAAAGTTAATCAATATAAAACACATATGATCACCATATATAAATCGAGGTGCTTGGTGATTCCTCAAGAGCAAACCTAAAGATAGGGAGAAGAACCAAACCCAATTGTGATCTTGATATGATTGAGTTGATATGAGATGATAGAGGAATGTTAGGGGGAAAATTGGGGTACAATAACTTCCCTTATTTAAGTGTCTTATATCCGGAGATACGAAGGTTAAAATCTTCGTGTCAACGCGATTGAAGACACTTAAATATAAAATAAGCCCTCTTTTTGGACCTAAGATGCCATGAAATGCTTATGATTGTGCATGCAAACAAACATATCCAAAGGTGACACGGGACACCACTAGGGAAACAAAAAATAAAATAAAGGATCAAAAGGAAAATTCCGACCAGGAAAATAAATCACTGGTGAACAAAAGACACGACTCTATTGGGGTAAAGCCTAAGGAGGAGATAAAGCATCATAAAATCAAATATTGAGGATCAAAGTAAAGGATTACAATGATCTACACATAACTGCAAACTATCCACTCACTGAGAAGATAGCAAAAAAAGTAACGTTGACTCACAAGAGAAAGAAATGGTAGGATAGTACCAGTAAAAACCAATATTATGGTAGGTAACAAATGATTAGCATCAATACTTATGACTGGAAACATATGAACTTCTTAAGAGAAAAGTGAGTCTCAATAACGAACTATCTCCCATAATGACGAGACCACCATTCATCAGAGTAACAAATCTCAATAACGAACTATCTCCCATAATGACGAGACTACCATCCATTGGAGTAACAAATCTGAACAACGAACTATCTCCCATAATGAAGAGACTACCATCCGTTGGAGTAAACAAAATCTCAATAATGAACTATCTTCCATAATAACGAGACTACCATCCATTGGAGTAATAAATATCAACAACGAACTATCCCCTATAATGACGAGACTACCATCCATTGGAGTAAATAAATCTCAATAAAAAATTATCTCCCATAATGACGAGACTACCATCCGTTGGAGTAATAAATCTCAACAACGAACTATCTCCCATAATGACGAGACTACCATTCATTGGAGTAACAAATCTCAACAATGAAATATCTCTCATAATGACGAGACTACCATCCGTTGGAGTAACAAAATCTCAACAACGAACTATCTCTCATAATGATGAGACTACCATCCATTGGAATAACAAATCTTCAACAACGAACTATCTCCCATAATGACGAGACTACCATCCATTGGAGTAACAAATCTTAACAACGAACTATCTCCCATAATGACGAGACTACCATCCGTTGGAGTAAACAAAATCTCAACAACGAACTATCTCCCATAATGATGAGACTACCATCCATTGGAGTAATAAATCTCAACAATGAACTATCCCCCATAATGAAGAGACTACCATCCATTGGAGTAAACAAATCTCAACAACAAACTATCTCCCATAATGACGAGACTACAATCCGTTGGAGTAATAAATCTCAACAACGAACTATCTCTCATAATGACGAGACTACCATTCATTGGAGTAACAAATCTCAACAATGAACTATCTCTCATAATGACAAGACTACCATCCGTTGGAGTAACAAAATCTCAACAACAAACTATCTCTCATAATGAAGAGACTACCATTCATTGGAGTAACAAATCTTCAACAACAAACTATCCTCAATAATGATGAGACTACCATCCATTGGAGTAAATAAAATCTCAACAACGAACTATCTCCCATAATGACGAGACTACCATCCATTGGAGTGCAAATGAATTTTCTCGGGGAACTAATAGACTTACTGGGGAAGTACAAGTTACTCAAACAAAGAGACCTGCCATCTGTTATTTTAAGAAGCCTGTTGGGAAAAGAAAAATGACTTATCTGGGGAAGTGCCAATACAATCCTGCTAAGGAGATAAAGTCTTCTCGTGGAAAAATAAATACACATTCTCAAATTTGGGCGTAAAGCCTATAAAAATCATAATAATAATGTTGTCGGGGACCACTGATTCAAACTAGAAATAAACTAGAGGGAAACAGTCAACCAAGATAGCACCTGATACGAAATAAACTAAAAAGGGAAAAACAGATCTAACCAGATAATGAGCCGAATAAGAAGGCTAAAGAAAAATTCTTCCATGAGGGATAAATCAGTGGGGAAATTGAAATAATATATACTTTATTCTTAAGGTCGACACTCTATTGGAGAGAGGGTAATATAACTCTGCAAATAGGGTAATAGGTCAACCAAAAAAACTAATGATTGCAAATGAGCGATGAATTTTAAATTCAGCTATGCATGATGTATGTATGAATGTATGAATGTTATTTTCTACATGATGACAACACAGACACATAACACTGGGAATAAATAGACAAAGCCAACTTGGGTAAAGTCAACACTTGGCTAAATCACATCCAGGATTAAGATTCCCAAAAGACAGTAAGCATCAACTGAGGAAACAAATTCCTACTTCACCTTTTAACTCCACTAGGAAGAAACATAATCCGAAAATAATCAAAACGACAAATCAATATAGATACAGGGATATAACATTCTCCTTAAGACTTCATCGGGGGATGTCACACTGACTTAAATGGGGAAAACAATGTGTCAATGTCTAGACTTCCACTGGAAATTATAATACTGACTTTATTATGGTAGATAAAAACCATGCCATCGAGATACTAGATGGAGATCCCGTGCTGACTTCATTGAGGAGGACAATACCACATCGTCTAGAGGAGCCCAAAATACATTCTTCAATACCAAGGGTGAAGATTACATAAACTTCCCTGGGGAGAAATCATGAAACCTCATGGGAATAACAAATTTTAGAGAGAAACATTATCTTAGCTTTACTTAGGGATTTAAAAAGTCAATCAATACAACAAGAAATCAAAATTATGGGGACTTTAAATCAAACCCAACGCTTGGCGAGAGAAAACCCAAAAAATTGACACTTGTTTCAACACTTCTTATAAAAGGTACTGCCCTTGTCTAGTTGCGAAACAACAACAATAATACCAATACTGCAAAAGGGCGATGTTCTGCGAATGACTCTACCTCATCACACAAAGGGAGAAGGAACTTCAGTCATATAAGTGAAGGCCTCACCAGGGAATCTGGGATAGAGGTTTCAAACCATGCAAACCTGAAACCAAAATTATCAACCTAGAGGAAAAGCTGAACTAAGACTCGGCTGGGGAAAATGGCACCACAAATCCAATAACGCACCATACATCAATTGGTATCATCTCTAAATCATCGAGAAACACAAGAAGATCATATGAATATGGGTGAAAGAGACATGAGAGAACTTTCTAGGGAATACCCATTTCCAAAAAAATTAGAGTTCGTTCATCCTTGGAATCATAATTTTTGTTTTTCTTGAGTCACAAAATCTAAAGTAAAAAGTAATTTGTAAATTCTTTTCAAAAACAATTTTATTATTAAATGTCTTTGTTTTGAAAATTACCATCAATAATAAATGGAGTCTTTGTAAGCAGAATAAAATAAAAATTGCAAAGAATTGGATAAAAGATTAAACTTTATTGATATAATGGTAGTCTGCGAATGGCGAGACCACATAGATGATTACAAAGTTTGGAAAATGGTAATATATTGTAAAAGATACATTGAAATACAATGACCACTATTCTCCCTTACAACTTTGAATTTCTGAGCAACGACTTCTGTTGAGGTGTGGTGAGGATCCAAGAAAATTGTTGCTTCAATGATCAAGTCTTGTCTGACGCAGTTACTTGCCGAGAAATCCCTAACTTTTGCCTAAGTTGCCCTTGCAAGTTTTCAACCTAGCGGTAAGAATCTATTGTTTATGTATCTTATTTTTTCTTAGACCTCCCTTTCGGGTTTTCAGACTACCGAGACGCTCTTTTTTGCCTAAGCCGCCCTTTCAAGTTTTTGACTTAATGAGTTGTTCTTTTATTTCTTTAGGCAAAGTATTTCTTGTCTGCATCAGCATTCATAGGACGTGGGAACTCCTCGCCATCCATAGTTTCAAGAATCAATGCACCGCCAAAGAAGGCTTTCTTGGCAACATACGGACCTTTAAAATTTGGAGTCTCTTTTCCCATAGAATCAGTGTTAAAAGACATGATTTTTCTAAGCAAGAGGTCGCCTTCTTTGAATTCATGAGGCTTGACCTTATTATCAAAAGCTTTCTTCATTCTCTTCTGGTATAACTGGCCGTGAGACAAGGCCGTCATTTTTTTCTTCAATCAAGTTCAATTGGTCAAACTTGTTCTGGACCCATTCAACCTTTGGCAATTTGGTTTCCATTATCACACGCAAAGAGGGAATTTCAACCTCAACGGGGAGTAATGCTTCCATACCATACACAAGAGAGAATGGAGTTGCCCCTGTTGAAGTGCGGACGGATGTACGATATCTATGCAAAGCAAAAGGGAGCATTTCATGCCAATCTTTATAGGTAACAACCATTTTCTAGATGATCTTCTTGATGTTTTTATTAACAGCTTCAACAACCCCATTCATCTTTGGCCTGTAAGGAGATGAATTGTGATAGGCAATCTTGAATTCTTTACAAAGTTCTGTCATCATCTTGTTATTTAGATTCAAGCCATTGTCGGTGATAATCCTGCTTGGCACACCATACCGACATATAAGATTGTTCTTGATAAAGCGTACTCTCACCTTCTTAGTAACATTAGCATATAAAGCGCTTTCCACCCATTTCGTGAAGTAGTCAATTGCCACCAAGATAAATTTATGTCCATTCAACAACTTAGGTTCAATCATTCCAATCATGTCAATACCATACTGTGATCGGTGGGAAAGAGAACTGACTGTTTTGGAATGCTGGTTCGTGTTTTGCGTTTGTTTTCTCAAAATGTTGTGGTAAGCAAGAGTCGCCACCATCTTTTATTTTATCCAACAAGGAAAGGAAAAAAGCACAGAAAAAATCCTTTTTCGAGATGTTTCTCGGGTTCAGGAGGTAGATTATAGAAAGGGAAGGTGTTAGCACCCTTTCTATACGTGGTTATCCACGGGCTCTTAGGTACTTGCTCATTGTGTTTTCAAAATTGCTTTTCTCTATGTTTGTGAGTTTGAAAAGAGTTTTTGTTTGAAAGGAGTGTAAGTGCGAAAAGTTTTGTTTTGTTTTAAAAGGAGCAAGTACTTAAGAACCATCTACCTACTCGAAAAAAGGAATTAATCTGTACTAATATCCTTTAGACAACGCTATCCCACTATTGATGAGTAGGTAGCATCGTCGTTGGAGTTTTAGGGTCAATTCGATTAAGGGACGTGTGGTCACTAAAGCAACGTTAGGACGCCTTAGCGGTAACCCTAATGTCTTAGATCATTTTATCCGAGGCAACCGTTTCGAGGCAACTTATGATCTTTGGACAAGAGGGAGACCTCTAAGACTTCCTATACTCAATGACCACGTTCGAAGGCAACTAAGTGAGGTGTACCCTAAGAGTGCACATGTGCGAGTGTGTTATTTCGGTTAATTTTATCTTTGTACATGTCATGGGTGAGCTGTGCTGATTTTAAGTTCATACATTTGATCTTGTCATGCATTCCCTATTATCAAACATCTAACAGTGTATAGTTGCGGAATTTAAATTGCGGAAATTAAATCTAAACTATTACAAGGCGTCGGGTATTTACATTGCCAAAAACAACCCTTTAATTTAAATTGCGGAAAATAAAAGAAAGCGATAAAATAATTCAAAGTCCTATCAAAATTATTACATACCGGGAAACAATTACAATATTAGAATCAAATGGATCGCGTGCAAGAAATTAAATCGGATGCGAATTTTTTTTTTAGGGTTTTGACCCTTTTTTTATTAAAGAAAAGATTTTTGTTTATTTTTGAATTAAATGGAATTAAATTAAGTGAACAATTAAATTAAATTAAATAATGAAAATATTTTTGGATTTTTTTATATTTATGGAAATAAAATAAAATTGGTCAAAGTTAACAAAACCTAATATTCTACATTAATTTTAATTATTTTGCAAAAGATATTAAAAGTTAACCTAATTAACACTAAATTAATTAAATTAATTTATTTACAAAAATAAAGTCAAATTTAATTTTAATAAATAAAAATAATGTTTTTTGTGTTTTTGATTTTATGAGGAAAATATTTAATTGGTTAGTAATAATAAAAATAATTAATTAAAACAATAAAACAAATAAATAAATATAATGAAAAGAAAATAAACCAAGGGGGTGTTGGGCCCAAGAGGAGGTGAAAATTGCAATTGTTTGGCCCAATTCAAGCCAGCATGCGTTTGACATTTTCCAATTCCATGCACGCCTTTGACTTGAGACCATGATGGACACTCAACCTTGACCTTTGGATTTGGCCTGGAGGCCATCTGGCGTCTGATTAGGTGAGGATGTATCATGTACCATGCTTGCTAAAAAGCACTTGAATATCTGAAACAAAATAACAATATGCAATATGGTGGACCTGGGATTCGAACACAGGTCCCATTAGCCAATGCACTAACGCTTCTACCACTGGGCCACTGTAATGCTTTTGTTAATGGAATATAAAACAATTATTATAAGGGCAAAACAAATAACACGCTGGAATTAAAACAAAAACGCGCGAGATTCAAAATCAACCAATGGGGAAGAAACACGTTGTCATCTTCTTCGTTACAACCTGGTTTTCTTACCTGCAGATTTTTATCCGCAGCAAGATCCGTGGGATCATCCTAAAACAAATTCCAGGCCATATAAATACAAACTAAGACGATCACCATGTTCGTCTCTCCTCCCTGAACACAACCATGGTCATTATTGGTCCTAATTTTACCTGTAGCAAAAACGCCTAAAAACAAGAAACGAAAACCCTAGGTTCGGGTGTTACATTACAGGCCATAAAAACGAAATCAAATATTGCAGAATGCTTAGAAATTGAATGATAAGCATGTTTGTACAAAAAAATTGCTCAAAGGATTCAAGAATATGGAGTCACGATTTCATGTACAGGGTCATGTTCATGGACACTTACAGCGCGATTTAGGTGACGAGAGGGCTTGGTTTTGATTCCAATAGCTTTAGTGATCGTCAGGCAAGAAGATAGCGTTGATATTTTGGGTTGAATTGGCCTCTAACCAAGATTTCGATCTCACACTTTTTCAAGCTTTTTCCAAGTTTTAGTTTTGTGAATTCTGCAGCCTCTAGGTCGTGTTTTTTCGTGCCTTTGCATTGTGTGAGTATAATAGAAGCAATTAGGTTTAATTTTGGGCCTTAAATCCATGTGAATTGATTATTGAAGATATGATTTGATCTTCCATGAACAAGCTTACATATTTGTCAAAAAATCCAATATTTGTTCATGATATGCCTTGATTCGAATTTGATCTTGTCCATGATGGTAATTGAAAGCTGTATCAATCAAAAAGATCTTGTTTTATCAATATTTGGATTTATTAGGATTTAAATTGATTTAAAATAAATTAGTTCATTAAAAATCAAATAAAATAGAAAAATCAATGAATGGACATAAAACTGAAGATAGGACACGTGTGTGGTGTGACAAGATCAAATCAAGTGGAAAAAAGTGGGCCCATTTGTTAAAATTTGAAGTTTTGGGGATAGTTGACTTTTGGCAATTTTGGAAAAATGCCCAACTTCAACAATCCATAACTTCTTCAATTTTGAACTTTTGGAAGTGTTCTTGGACTTTTTAGAAACCTTGAGATGTAATCTAACCAAACCTTTTGTTCTCATCTCATTTTGATATTCCATGCTCAAGTTATAAGCTTTGGCAAAAAAGGTGTTTTTGTTGACTTTCAAAAATGACCTATAATGTCCAAATTTGTAACTTTTTGTGAGTGCATTTCTTGATCTTGGGGTGTGAAGATGGATTGTAGGAAATTGCATCCTCTTCAAAATGAGCTTTGGATGGGTCATTTCTCATAAAGTATGAGAATGTTATTCTTGGTCAAAGTTGAGTTGACTTTTCCTACAAAACCCTAATTTACAACTTTTGAATCTTGATGAATTTTGAGCAATCCTTAATGAATCATGATCAACCCTTGATAAAATGATGAGTTATCCTTCAAAATTATAATGTTGACAAAAATTTTTGAGGTTTGACTATTTGTAGATCACAATTGACTTTTGCCCTAGCACAGTCGATTTTTGGGTCTCTTGAGCAATTGACTGACCAAACTTCCTCTGCAAGGCTTGAAATTTGCAAGGCTTGAAATTTGACATGGATGAACATGATAACATATTAGGACATTGGGGAGCACTTGAGGTCATTTGGATGCAAGGACCTTGATGCAAAACAAAACCCTAATTTGAGGTTGACTGCCTTAGGAGATGATTTGACTGTCCAACTCTTGAGCAACCTTGAACCATTTGGAGGTTATTCTTGCAATGTCTTGGGAAGTATGGGAGGGAAATTTTTGGGGTACAAAACCTACATAGAGAAAGTCCATGGGGAAGAAATAACATTGAGAAGCGTCAGTAGCACATGAAATTTGTCAGCATAAATCTTGCTTGCATTTATGGCACTTCTTTGCAAATTTGTAACAGTCAGATTCCATTGTCAGCCAATAGTAACCTTCCCTAAGCATCTTTTTTTCCATCGAATGTCCATTGGCATGGGTAGCAAAGGAAACTTCTTGGATCTCATGCATCAACATGTCTGCTTCGTGTCTATCCACGCATCTGAGCAAAACCATGTCATAATTTATTTTGTATAGCATATCTTCATTGAGGAAAAAGATGCCTGCCAACCTTGTCAATGTCTTTTTGTCTTTGTTTGACGCACCAGCCAGGTACTCACGAGTCTGGAGAAAATGCTTGGTATCATAATACCATAGTTTTTCGTCTGACGTTTCCTTTGTTGCAAACACATGTGCTGGTCTATCCAAGCATCACACTGTGATACGAGGCACATCGTTCCAAGTATTTACTTGATACATAGAAGCCTGAGTGGCCAAAGTATCCTCCGCCTGATTTTCATCTCTAGGAATATGATGGAATTCAACTTTATTAAAGAAAGGTAATAATCTTCTAGCACATTCTTTGTAGGGAGTCAAGCTAGGGGGACAAGTATCCCATTCTCCTTTAATCTAATTTATTACCAAAGCTTAATCGCCATATACATCTAGAAATTTGATCCTGAGATCAATAGCCTCCTCGAGACCCATGATACAAGCTTCATACTCTGCCATATTATTGGAACAATCAAATTCCAGCCTTGCAGTAAAAGGGATATGCGACCCATGAGGAGTGATAATCACATCACTAATTCCTTTCCCATAAGCGTCCACAGCTATATCAAACACCATGCCCCACCGGGATTCAGGATCAGGACCTTCCTAAGGCAAAGGTTCATCACAATCTTTTACTTTCAAAAACATCACATCCTCATCGGGGAAATCATACTTAACAGACTGCTAATCATCAACCGGTTGGTGAGCAAGATAATATGCCAACACACTGCTTTTTATAGCCTTCTGAGGATTCAATATCATATTCAGACAATAGCATCTGACAACGGGAAATTCTTCCAGAAGAGCGGGCTTTTCAAAAATATACTTAATTGGATCCATTTTGGAAATCAACCAAGTATTATAATTTAACATATATTGCCGCAACCGTTTTTCCGCCCAGGCCATAGCACAACAAGTTTTTTCATCATAGAATACCGCAAATCACAGTCAGTAAACTTCTTGCCGAGATAATAAATGGAATATTCCTTTCTCTCTATTTTATCTTGTTGTCCCAAAATACAACCCATAGATTTATCTAACACTATCAGATACATAATCAATGGTCTTCCATCTACAAGAGGGAGCAAGATAGGAGGTTTAAGCAGATACTCTTTATTACTTTCAAATACCCTTTGGAAATCATCTGTCCATACACAACCTTGATCTTTATTTAACAACTTAAAGATTAGTTCACAGATTGCAGTCATATGGGAGATAAATCTAGAAATGTAATTCAAATGCCCGAAAAAGCCTCTAACTTGCTTTTCAGTTCTTGGTGCTGGCATTTCTTGAATTAATTTAACTTTATCAAGATCAACTTCAATCCCTTTCTGGATGACAATGAAACCTAAAAATTTTCCTGATCGGACACCAAAGGTGCATTTATTTTGATTCAAGCAGAGACGATACTTCCTCAAACACTGAAACAATTTCAACAAATCTTCTATATGCCCTTCTTCAGTCTGGGATTTGGCAATCATATCATCAACATATACCTCAATTTCCTTGTGCATCAGATCATGGAATAGGGTTGTCATAGCCCTATGGTACGTTGCACTAGCATTCTTCAACCCGAAGGGCATCACTCTATAACAAAATGTTCCCCAGAGTGTGATAAACGTTGTTTTTTCCATGTCCCCAAGGGCCATTATGATTTGATTATATCCGGAAAATCTGTCCATGAACGAGAATACTTTGAATTTTGCTGTACTGTCAACCAACATATCAATATGTGGTAATGGAAAGTCATCTTTTGGACTAGCTTTGTTTAAATCTCTATAATCCACGCACATGCGAACTTTTCCGTCTTTCTTTGGTACTGGGAGAATATTGGAAATCCACTGAGGGTACACTGATGTCACAAGAAAACTGATATTAATTTGATTTAAAACTTCTTCTTTAATTTTTACTACCATATCAGGGTGAGTTCTTTGCAATTTCTGCTTGATTGGCGGGCATTCTGGCTTTAGCAACAAATGTTGTTCCACAATATCAGTATCCAATCCCGGCATGTCTTGGTATGACCAAGCAAAGATGTCGACATACTCTTTAAACAATTCAATCAACCTGTTCTTTACGTTGGGATGAAGCAATGCTCCAATCTTGACTTCTTTTGGATCTTCCTCTAAACTCAAATTAATTGTCTCCAACAACTCTTTATATGGCTGAATGGTACTTTCCTCGCGCTCAAGAAACCATGAAATCTCTTCTGGGATTTCATCATATTCTTCTTCTTCAGCCACATACGCATGATATTCAAAGTTGAGAAAGGGTGCAGGGTCATTGTATTCAACGAGTTTTTTAATTAATCTGCACATATGATTTATGATTACTTTTAGAAACTGACACATATAGCAAGTGATTATGAAGATTGAATTACAATTATTATTTATTTTGAAAGGATTTTTCTGATTACCATTTTCCAAGAAAAAGCAGAAAATAAAGACACAATTTGGGAATCAAAGACAACTTTTATTATTGATTTTAAAGATCAAAGCAACAGATATGGCCATACAATATCAATACTTTCACTTTGGGCAGAGTGAAAGATTTTTGAAAATATTAACAAAAAATAAATTACTTTGAAATATGAATGCAAGAGGGAACATCAAGAGTGATCCAATTTTGGACTCTGACTCCATGTGTTACGATGTCTTGATATTTTCCCAAAGCAGACTTTGGCTTCATATTCTCACCTTTATTATTCTTTACAGAGAATCCCAAACCAGCTCTATTCTTATTCACAGGTGGATCAATAATCTTCCCCCACACTTTACTAGGGCCATTATGCACTACCTATTGAGCATCCTTAAACGAAGTTATAGAATTATCATTTTCCCTTACATTATCAATAGATAAAGTTTGGAACTGAGTTCCAACAACAGCTTCATCCACTTCCACAACACTAAAAGAGGATAAATGAGATATTAACAACGCTTGTTCTCCATTTATTATGACCACCTTTCCTTCACGAATAAATTTCAGCTTCTAGTGCAAAGTTGAAGTAACAACCCCTGTTTCATGGATCCATGGTCGTCCAGTAAAGAACTGTAAGCAGGAACACTATCTATAACCTGGAAAGTAATCTGAAATAAGTGCGAGCCTATGTGAATAGGCAAATCTACTTCCCCGATGACAGACTTCCTCGATCCATCAAAAGCTTTCACAATTATGCTACTCGGGCTCATGGGAGTTCCTTGATATTTCAACTTCATGAGCGTGCTCCTCGGTATGACATTTAAAGCAGACCCATTGTCAATCATCACATTGGACAATGAACCGTTCTTACAACTCATAGAGATATGGAGAGCCAAGTTATGATTCCTTCCTTCATCGGGCAGCTCATCATCACAGAAACTCAGGTTATTAAAAGATGTAATATTCCCGACAACACTACTGAATTGGTCCAAAGGCATGTCACTTTCCACGAAAGCTTGATCTAATATTCTCATCAAAGATTCTCTATGGGCAGAAGAGTTCATTAGCAAGGCTAGAATGGATATCTTTGATGGAGTCTTCAAAAATTGATCTACCATCCTGTCGTCGCTCATCTTGATAATCTTCAATATACCATCCACATAATTTTCCAGAGTAGTACCATTAGATTCCCCCACTGCTTTCTTGGGTTCATTACTTTCAACAATCTTTTTATCAGCATCAACATTCCCTCAAATGACAAGTGCAAAAATATGGCCACTGCGGGTCACTCGGCTGGCTTTAGCAATATTCTTGACATTAGACAAAGGTTGGATGGGAACTTCCACACCATCCTCTAGGATTGTAGCATTGTATTTATATGGCACAAATTTGTATGATTCGTAAGGAACATTACCCGACAAGAAAATCACCACTAGAGCAACAACTGGCTTGCTACGGTACTCAATCTCTGTAGGGGGAACACTAAAACAAGGCACAATAACATTCATCCCTTCTTCAATATACTTAGACATCACAAAATCATTGATGGAGAACATTTCTTCATCTGAGGAAAATAATTCATCTGGTGAAACATACTCATCATCTGACACAGTTTCGGCCGAGCAATCTTTAATCACGTTAATCCCATGGTAATCATATCTATTGCCTGAGACTTGTATAGTACCATTATCCAATAAAAATTAAACACCCTTTCTAACTATGGAACAACCACGAGAATCTCTGCAGCAGATCCGCCAAGATCCATAATGGTGTTCTTCTTGACCATCCATGTGATAGAAGGTAGCATGAAACCGCACCAAATCATCATTCATATACTTCATGTCAAAAATCCGGAATTCTCCAGGACATCCAAAGACCATATTCACATCTTATTCGTACTCTTCCCTAGGCTTGATTATATGAATGAGGCATTCGTCTATCATTTCTTAAAGATCATCTTTTATCTTACCACATCCCTAGATGACTGTACTGCAAATACTACAACCAGTATGGTCATGCGTAAAGTAACTGAACTCGTAGAGGTCAACATGAATCTTTACCAAATCTCCTCTAACAAGGTTGATATCAAAAATCCAAAAGTCCCCTGGAAAACCAGAAACCATGTTTACATCATTTACTTCTCCATGTTTTGGCAAAGGATCATCTTTAAAGGATAAGAGGCCATATCACACCATCTTTTGTACTTCAGATTTCAAAGGATAACAATTCTCAATACCGTGCCCTGGTGCTCCCTGATGAAAAGCACATGTCTGGTTACGTTATAACACCAGGGTAAAGGTGATGGTATAGCAGGGGGCGGCCTGGTTTGAACCAACTTCGTCTGAATCAAAGCTGAAAGTAACTCTGCATAGCTCATTGGAATAGAGTCAAAAGCCTCTCTCTTCAGACTCTGCCCTTGATTTCCCTTAGGAGATGGTCTATGATAGGCAACACTGGTTGGAGCTACATTGACAACTGGAGTCATAGAAGCAACCTGTTGCTGGTATCGATGATGTCTTATAGGTGTCCTAATCTTTATCTCCCCAATAATATCATTTGTTTCACTTTCTTCCTTTCAAGAGAAACCGTATGAAGACTGTTAGAACATAGTTTGATTCTACAACCCTTGGTTAGAGTTTTGATGATAACAAATACAAATAATAAATAATAAAATACAAAGAACAAATATGCACCTTAAAAATTATGTTTTATGTATGTAGAAGTTCTGATCATATCAGCATCAGAAGATAAGCCATAAGTGCTACACACTGAAGCAATCAGAACATACGCTGAATATTGATGACCAGAACTTGTGCTTAATCAAAGTAAACTCTGATTCTGAACAAGAACATACCAATCCAAGTCATCAGTGTTCTGAAGCATCATCAGTAAGAAAGGAGATAAGATTCTGAAGCGTTACTGATCATTCAAGACATCATCAATTCCAACGGCTTCTTTCAGACAAGATCTTTTCCAAAAGGAAAATGTGTTAATGACATTAAACATGCTTTATGATCAACGTCATTCCATTTCCTATATAAACAAATTCAGCTTTCAAAATGAACAACAAATTTTTCCATATTACCACTCACGCATATTCAAAGCTACAAGCAATTTCATTTACATTTCTAAGCTATAATCCTGTGTAATTTATCACAGTGGTGATAAACAGTTTTTGTTAGAAAAACAACAACACACACATCTTGTATAATTATATTGAAAAAGTGTCCCTTGAGATTAACCAGACTTTGGTTGTACTCAAGAAGACTTTAACAGTTGTTAAAGTAGCTTTTGTAATCTTGTTAAGATTAGTGAATTAAGACCTCGTTGGAGAGAGGCGAAATCACCTTGACGGGTGGACTGGAGTAGTTTGAGATCAAACGAACCAGGATAAAAATACTGTGTCATTGAATTGTTAATTTCAAGTTTTCAATTCAACCTCCCTTCTTGTGTTTTTCACATCTTCAATTGGCATCAGAGCTCCTGGTTTTGAGCTTAAACACTTAACCGTGTCAGTACAAGATCCAAGCTTCAGAAAAACACTATGGTGGGACCAAGCCAAATCATCAGCAATGACAACCATGAAGACAAGGACATATTCAGTGGCAAACCTCCAGTCTTTGATGGAGAAAACTTTGGCTACTGGAAAGATAGAATTGAGAGTTTCTTTCTGGCCCCTGATGCTGATCTGTGGGACATGGTGACTAATGGATGCATGCATCCAATGGATGGACGTGGTCAGAAGATAGACAGAAAAATGACGTCTGATCAGCAAAAGCGTGAATTTATAAACCACCACAAGGCCAGAACAATTCTTCTCAGCGCCATCTCATATTCAGAATATGAGAAAATATCAAACAGAGAAACTGCCAAGAACATGTTTGACTCTCTGAGAATGACGCATGAAGGCAACATTCAAGTCAAAGAAACCAAGCCTTTGCGCTCATTCAGAAGTATGAGGCATTCAAGATGGAAGATAGTGAATCAATAGAAACTATGTTTTCAAGATTCCAAATTCTTGTTGCTGGACTAAAGGTTCTTGACAAAGGGTATTCTACTGCTGATCATGTTAAGAAGATCATCAGAAGTTTTCCCAAACAATGGAGGCCAATGGTCACATAACTTAAGCTAGCCAAAGATCTCAACAAAATTTCTCTGGAGGAACTTGTTAGCTCCCTCAGAAGTCACGAGATAGAGCTAGAAGAAGATGAGCCTCAAAAGAAAGTTAAGCCATTAGCTTTAAAATCTAATAGAAAATCTGACTCTAAGGTTTTGCAGGCTGTGGAAGAAACTTCTGATGGATCCTCATCAGAAGAAGATGAATTGTCTCTCCTCTCCAGAAGGGTGAATCAACTGTGGAAGCAGAGACAAAGGAAGTTCAGAAATCCCATAAGATCAGAGAATTAGAATGAATCCTCCTCCAGATACAAAAAGTATGAGTCTTCCTATGGACACAGAAGATATGAAGGTTCTTCAGGATACAGAAAGCCAAACAACAAGGACATCATCTCCTATGAATGTAACGAGCAAGGGCACTACAAAAGTGACTGCCCAAAGCTTCAGAAGGAAAAGCTCAAAAAGAAGTTCTCCAAGGAAAAGAGGAAAATCCTCATGGCTACATGGGATGATTCTGACACATCTGAAGCTGACTCAGAATCAGATGATGAAAGAGCAAACATAGCTCTCATGGCAAATGTATCAGAAGACAGTGAAGCTTCTGGTTCAGACTCAGAATCAGACACTGAAGAGGTATTCCCTGACTTTACCATAAACTTTACTAAGGCTGAACTTGCAGAAAGTCTTAATGAAATTCTGGAAAGATATCAGCAAATCAGAGTCAAATTCAAGAACCTGAAAAGGAAACTTTCCTCTGAAAAGTCTGAGAGTCTCACATTGGAGAATTCTGAGTTAAGAGAAAAAATTTCTAAATTAGAAAATGATTTGCAAAACTCTCAGAAGGAAACAATCTCTGAAACTCCCAGCAATGCTGATGAGATCATTAAAGAGTATGATCACAACTTTTAGAAGTTTCTAGCTAAAAACATAGACAGAAGCAAGATGGCTTCAATGATCTATGGAGTTAGCAGAAATGGCAGAAAAGGGATAGGATATCAAGGTAAGGTATCTACACCAAAAAATGGCATGGACTTAGTTATAAAATGCACACCACTCAATTCACATTTTATATATGGGCACACACATGACATAAAATACACAAGTAGTGATTATTCTGTCAAACCGAAATTCAATCAGAATTTTGGTAAAACTACAAATCAGGACCAAAGAAAATGTTGTTACCTAAGGATACAATTATACTTGTGGCAGATATCTTTAGCAGCAAGGTTAAGACACCAATCATGGTACCTAGACTTTGGCTGCTCACGACACATGACGGGAAGAAGGCATATGTTCCAAAGCCTGGAACTTAAGCCTGGAGGCTACGTGGGCTTTGGAGGTAATTAGAAGGGAAAGATCACTGGCTCTGGAACAGTAGGTAATGGAAATATTCCCTCTATAAGTAATGTATTATTAGTTGATGTATTAATGCATAACCTGTTATCCATAAGTCAATTAAGTGATAATGGTTATGATATAATCTTCAATCAAAATTCATGCAAAGCTGTTAATCAGAAAGATGGGACTATCCTATTTAATGGAAAGAGGAAAAACAACATTTATAAAATAAAACTTTCTGAACTAAAGAATCAGAATGTAAACTGCCTACTTTCTGTTAACAACGAGCAATGGGTTTGGCACAGAAGATTGGGGCATGTTAGTATGAGAAGAATATCTCAAATTAACAAACTCAATCTGGTCAGAGGACTTCCTAATTTGAAGTTAAACTCACATGCTCTGTGTGAAGCATGTCAGAAAGGAAAATTTGCAAAACTGCTTTGAAATCCAAAAATGTTGTTTCCACCTCTAAGCCATTAGAACTTCTGCATATTGACTTATTTGGACCATTAAAAACTGCTTCAGTCAGTGGCAAGAAGTATGGGTTAGTAATCGTAGATGACTATAGCAGATGGACATGGGTAAAGTTCTTAAGACCCAAGGACGAGTCACACTCTGTGTTTGTTACCTTCTGCAACCAAGTTCAGAATGAAAAGGATCTTAGAATTGTCAAAGTCAGAAGTGATCATGGTGGAGAATTTGAAAATAAAAATTTTGAATTATTTTTTAATGAAAAAGGCATTCTGCATGACTTCTCTTGTCCTAGAACTCCCCAGCAAAATGGAGTTGTAGAACGAAAGAACAGAACTTTGCAAGAAATGGCCAGAACCATGATCAACGAGACTAACGTTGCTAAGATCTTCTGGGAAGAGGCAATTAACACAGCGTGTTACATTCAGAATAGAATCTCCATAAGACCTATTCTGGAAAAGACTCCATATGAATTGTGGAAGAACAGAAATCCCAAAATTTCTTATTTTCATCCATTTGGTTGCACATGCTTTATTCTGAATACAAAAAAATATTTGAACAAGTTTGACTCTAAAGCACAAAAGTGTATTATGTTAGGATACTCTTAACGCTCAAGAGGGTACAAAGTATACAATACAGAAACATAGATTGTTGAAGAGTCAATCAGTGTTAGGTTTTATGATAAGCTTGACTCTCAAAAGTCAAAGCAGAATGAATTCCTTGCAGGTATGGAAGTTGAACTCACAGGTACTGAAGACAACTCATCAGAAGTTCTCAACAGAGACACCCCCTCAACATCAGAAAGAGATATTGCAAGCAATCCAACACTTTCTGTTGATCAACTCCAGAAAAGACTATCCATAAGTAGCATTGATCACCCAAAAGATACAATACTGGGAAAGAAGGATGATCCAATCAGAACGAGATCAACATTCAAAAACTCTGAAGAATCCCTCATGGGACCGGTCTCTCTGATTGAGCCAATAACTATTGATGAAGCACTTCTTGACAATGACTGGATTCTGGCAATGCAAGAGGAACTAAATCAATTCACCAGAAATGATGTATGGGATCTGGTTCCCAAACAAAAAGGATTCAATGTCATTGGTACAAAGTGGGTGTTCAGAAACAAACTGAATGAGCAAGGTGAAGTCATCAGAAATAAAGCACGACTGGTAGCACAAGGTTATAGTCAGCAAGAGGGGATAGACTATACAAAAACCTTTGCTCCAGTCACCAGGTTAGAATCTATCAGACTTTTAATATCATTTGTTGTTAATAAAGGCATCACTCTATATCAGATGAATGTCAAAAGTGAATTCTTAAATGGCTATATAGATGAAGAGGTATATGTGCACCAACCTCCTGGTTTTGAGAATTCCAAAAATCCAGAATATGTTTTAAAACTAAAGAAGTCACTCTATGGTCTGAAACAAGCTCCCAGAGCTTGGTATGAAAGACTAAGTAACTTTATGTTAGAAAAGGAATTCACCAGAGGGAAAGTGGACACAACCTTATTCTATAAGACAATTAAGAATGACATGTTAGTATGTCAGATTTATGTTGATGACATCATATTTGGATATACTAAACCCTCTCTGGGAAGAGAGTTTGCTAAATGTATGCAGGCAGAGTTTGAGATGAGCCTAATGGGGGAACTCAAATTCTTTCTGGGCATTCAGGTAAACCAAAGTCCAGAAGGAACTTACATTCATCAGAGCAAATATGTCAGAGAACTTCTGAAGAAATTTGATCTCTCAGAATGTAAGCCCTTAAAGATTCCAATGCATCCCACGTGCATTCTGGAGAAGGAAGAGGTAAGTAAAAAGGTAGAACAGAAGGTCTATAGAGGTATGATTGGTTCTCTTCTATATCTGACAGCTTCAAGGTCTGACATTTTATTTAGTGTTTGCATATGTGCTAGATTCCAATCAGATCCTAGAGAATCTCACTTAACAGCAGTTAAGTGAATTTTCAAGTATCTGAAAGATACTGCTAATCTGGGTTTATTTTATAGAAAATCAAATGATTACAGCTTAGTAGGATACTGTGATGCTGACTTCGCTGGAGACAAAGTAGAACATAAAAGCACTTCTGGAAGCTGTCGGTTTCTGGGAGAAAATCTAATCTCATGGTCCAACAAGAGACAGTCCACAATAGCACTATCAACAACAGAAGCTGAATACATAGCAGCTGCTGGATATAGTACGCAAATGCTCTGGATGAAAAGTCAACTTGAAGACTTCAACATATTTGAGAGTAACATTCCCATCCTCTGTGACAATACTTCTTCTATTTGTCTCAGTAAAAATCCAATTTTGCATTCTAGGGCTAAGCATATAGAAATAAAACAACATTTTATTAGGGACTATATTCAGAAAGGGATTCTTATCTTAAAATTCATTGACACAGACCATCAATGGGATGATGTCTTTACAAAACCTCTTTCTGAAGATAAGTTTAACTTCATTCTGAAGCATCTCAGCATGAAGCTATGCCCAGAATAAATTGTTTTATTTACATATCTTAACCTTCAGAACTTTGTTATTTTCTGAGAACTACTAATCAACCTGCCTTCAAGAGTTTTAGAAGTACAGATTGCATCAGAATCTATCCATGAATATTTGAACGTTTCATTTCAAGGATAGAAGTGTGCTGTTCACATAATCAAATAGTTGCCATCCATTCATCAGCTACCTTCTGAGGCTGAACACGCATTCACTTTTCTGAAAGGTCAAAAGCGCTGATTGGGTGCATTGAGACACACGTCATGGGTAACTGTTCCAGTGTCTTTCTGAATCCCCTAATTTCAGCTGTCATTAATGCTTATAATCATGACTAATTATTTCCCTCTCTTACTGTTTACGCTTTCAAGAAAAACTATTTAAACTCAAATCTCACTTTCTACATTCACTTCTTTTTAATCTCTAAATACTTTCTTTCGTTTCAAAAACCCTTTCATCTTTCTCAAATCTTGTGTGAACAATGGCTTCTTCAAGCGTCCAAAACATCAGAACTCAGGAAACTGCTTCAATGGAATAGTACGAAGAATCTTACAAAACACTACTCACTCCCATTGATAATCTGGAAGTCCTTTCAGAACTGATTATTGACTTTGAAAGCTTGCAATAAAACTACTTCAATCTGTATGAAGACGTTAATGCTCAAGGTTGGAACAAATACTTTGACCATCTTCTAGGGCCAACATTTCCAATTGTTGTCAAAAATTCTGGATACATGCTTCTTCTTCAAATCATCAAGTTACCTCTTATGTCACGGGGAAGAAAATTGTCATTACAAAAGACCTAATTTCAAAGCTTATTGGTTACAATGGTGGAAGTGTCAGATGTATTGACATGGCTGAAAGATGCTCTGATGTAGCTTCTATTGCAAGGGAAATATTTACTCTTGGACTTCCCTTTAGCAAAATCAGAGATCTGAAGGATCATCACAGAATTTGGGCAAAAATAATTCTGGGGTGTATCAACCACAGGAAGCCAACTAGCTCTCCTGATTATATAAACATTGATCAACAGTTTCTGATCTATTTTATTTCAAAGAAGACTAAGGTAAACCTCTCACACTTGCTGTTTAATCATCTTAGAACTAGTGTGAAGGAAACAAGAGAAGATGAATGAACCAAGAGGGACTGGATTCCCTTAGGCAGGCTCATATCAGATATTCTGACAGAGAATAGGCTGATAGAGCATTTGACTGAAGCTTAGGAAATCAGCTCACTTGAAGCAACTGCTGGGAAGCCTCTGAACGCAAAAAATATGAAAAAGATGAAAATCATTGAGAATATCAAGAAGGAACCCAACGTTAATTTTTTTTGCAACCATCACTTCAAGAAGAATTCCTCTGGATGATTTTCCTCTTTTCTTTGAGATTGACTCCAAGCCAGAGATAATAGTCAGATATATGGATGCTTGTAAGGCAGATGGTACTACACCAGAAATCAATATCCAGGACTTGCATCAGGCTGCTCCAGAAGTTGTTCTGAAGAAGACCAAGAAAAGGAAAGCTGCAGCAGAAGGACCATCTCAGAGGACTCCAAAATCTTCCAAAAAGAAAGGTAATCCTTCCTCTATTATTGTTTTAGAATCAATTAATTTATCAACATCTGAAACCATAACTACTCAACCAGAACATCCAACCCCACAAACATTTGAAGACTTTGACATAGGGTTTGATCCAGCAGAAACTCTAAGTCTGAATGAAACTCACTCCCTTTCTCATAATCCAAACCCTGAACAAACTCAACTAGAACTTGCCAAAGTTCTGTCTGATATTGATGCATTTGACCAAGACTTTTCAGCTCCCGTACCACAAAATCCAAATTCTCAACTCCCTGAAAATCCAAACTCTGATACCACACCAGAAATTCCACAACCTCTCTCTCCACAACAAGATATTCCTCATCCACCATCACCTCAACCTGAACAACAACAACCAGAAGCTCAACCTTCTGAGAATTAATCCTCTGATATCCATGAACCAGAACATCACCATGTTTCAACAAACCAACCTGAAGAACCTCATTCAGATTCTGATACAATCCCAATACCTGGAATCACTGAACCACTTTCCATTCGCATGCCTCTCACCATCCACAACATTCCAGAAGTTCCTTCTTCTCTGGAATCCACACCACCAAACTCCCCTACCAGTCCAATCATCATACCTGACTCTCCCACTCCTTCACCCAATAGCAATCCAGCTGACCACATAAGACTTGTCATTAATCCAATTGCGCTGGAAAGACTAGCTGATATCTCTCACAAAACTGCCATTCCCAAACCCAAACCAACTGAAACCACATCAGATGTTGGTACAAATTTGTTGATTTTTGAAACAGGGATACAGGAATGGATAAATTCTTTGAGGAATGCTAGTCAAGAGATGACTAATCCTGCTGCCTCTGATAATATATGGACAAAATTTAGAAAATGGGTGAGTTTTGAAACACTAAAGCTAAAGGAACAGAGTTATGAACAGGTT
This sequence comes from Vicia faba, assembly GCA_948472305.1. Lineage (NCBI taxonomy): Eukaryota > Viridiplantae > Streptophyta > Magnoliopsida > Fabales > Fabaceae > Vicia > Vicia faba. The sequence goes on along the minus strand of OX451738.1, from coordinate 553,121,965 downwards.
CAACGGAACTTCAGTGCTAAGCTAAAGGCTTTTGAAGACCAAGTTCTGAGCTATCTGCTCAAGAAAGATATTCTCCCTCTGGATAATGCTCCCTCAGATAAAGTTCAACCAGAATCAGAAAGTCTCTCCCTGACTACTGCTCCAGAAGAGATGATCACAGCAGAGGAAAGGGTTCACTATGAACAAGCTGCAGAATGCTTTGAGAAGCGTCCAACTACTGAAGAATCTCCAGCACCTTCCTCAGTAATGCAAACTATGGAAGAGTTGAAGAGAGAAATGCTCTTATCCAAGCAAGGCTGGATAAGCAAGAGGACACAAACAATGATATTAAAATCATCTTGGGAAAGAAGAATCTAATACCCAGATCAAGGGCTTGCTGGAAGCTTTGTTCACACGTCTTCCTCCTCCTTCTTAGATTCTCTTCTATTTTAAATCTGTTTATTTGTATCGCTAATTTTTTTTCCACTTCTGTTCTGGAACTTATCATTGCTTCTTGTTTTTAATATAATTCAACTATTTTGGCTCTGATTATATTTCCTTTTTGATAACTGACAAAAAGGGAGAGAAAGTAAGATATTTTCAATTACGGTTTATTGAGATAGAAGTCTCTAACATTCTGGACTACTTAACCTCTATCTTCTGAAAAGCTTGAACAGGTACAAACTCTGATGAAAGATGCAATTAAACTCTGATGCTCAAGGAACATAAGGGAAGTAATCAACTCAGGGGGAGTTTCTTCTAAACCTTTTATTCTTTATTTTTAATTGAAAAATCTAGTTTTTGTCATCATCAAAAAGGGGGAGATAGTTAGCACATAGTTTGATTCTACAACCCTTGGTTAGAGTTTTGATGATAACAAATACAAAGAATAAATAATAAAATACAAAGAACAAATATGCACCTTAAAAATTATGTTTTATGCATGCAGAAGTTCTGATCATATCAGCATCAGAAGATAAGCCATAAGTGCTACACGCTAAAGCAATCGGAATATACGCTGAAGATTGATGACCAGAACCTGCGCTTAATCAAAGTAAACTCTGATTCTGAACAAGAACATACCAATCCAAGTCATCAGTGTTCTGAAGCGTCATCAGCAAGAAAGGAGATAAGATTATGAAGCGTTACTTATCATTCAAGACAACATCAATTCCAACGGCTTCTTTCAGACAGGATCTTCTCCAAAAGGAAAATGTGTTAATGACATTAAACATGCTTTATGATCAACGTCATTCCACTTCCTATATAAACAAAGTCAGCTTTCAAAATCAACAACGGATTTTGCCATATTACCACTCACGCATATTCAAAGCTGCAAGCAATTTCATTTACATTTCCAAGCTATAATCCAGTGTAATTTATCACAGTGGTGATAAACAGTTTTTGTTAGAAAAACAACAACACACACATCTTGTATAATTATATTGAAAAAGTGTCCCTTGAGATCAACCGAATTGTGGTTGTACTCAAGAAGACTTTAACAGTTGTGAAGTAGCTTTTGTAATCTTGTTAAGATTAGTGAATTAAGACCTCGTTCGAGAGAGGCGAAATCACATTGACGGGTGGACTGGAGTAGTTTGAGATCAAACGAACCAGGATAAAAATACTGTGTCATTGAACTGTTAATTTCAAGTTTTCAATTCAACCCCCCCCCCCCTCTTGTGTTTTTCACATCTTCAAAGACTTCTTTGTCCCCTCATCTTTTGTCAAGTTCCTTTTTCTAACAGCCTCTTCTAAACGAACACCCATACTTATCATTTCGATAAAATCACTCAGTGCACTGGAGACCATCCTTTCATAATAAAATGATCCAAGGTTTTTCAGGAAGACCTTGGTCATTTCTTGTTCTCCCATAGGTGGAACCACCTGGCCAACTATCACGCATCAATGCTGTGCATATTCTTTGAACGACTCCTTTTCTCTCTGAGCCATTGCCCGCAACTGGTCACAGTCAGGTGCCATGAATATATTATACTTATACTGCTTGATGAAGGCTTCCCCTAGATCATTGAAGGTACAAATACTACTACTGTCGAGACTCATATGCCACTTCAGAGCAGCACCGGTTAAAATATCTTGGAAGAAATGAATGAGTAACCGCTGGTCATCTATATGGGTAGACATATTTCTGATATATATCACCAGGTGGTCACGAGGACAAGAGTTACCCTTGTACCTCTCAAATTTTGGCACATTATACTTCGCTGGCACTTTCACATTGGGAACTAGGCTGAGTTCACTGACGTTCTGTCCAAACAATTCTTTTTCTCGAAAGGCCTTCATTTCCTTATGCATCTCATTGAACTGGTTTTGAAAGTCTTCCAACCGGTCATAGAAACCCAACTTTCACTTGGTAGAGGAACAAGACGATAAAATTCATCATTAACAAATGACATAACATTCACCGAAGGAGGTACATTATAGTGGATCTCATTTCTAGCAGCAGGGGTAACATGCAGCACATGAGGTGCAGGAGTAGCAGGAGCTTGAACAACTGGAGCGACTTGAGCATCAAAATTATACCCTTCTAGCATGAAATTTTCATGCATCCCCCACGGGTATCCCTGAGGCATACGATTATGTGCAGTAGTAACTAGGGTAACATGAACGAGAATTGATGGACCTTCAGAAGCAATTGTTATTTGTTGTGGCTGAGCAAGTGGTGGTTGATTCTGAGCAGTCACCAACGATTCCATCAAAGCAGTCAGATTGTCCATACCGACCTTCAAATCAGTAACTTCTTTGCGCAGCTCGCGATTCTCTTGTTCAAGATTCTCCATCTTCTTCCTGGAATTAGCCTGAGGATTGTACCAGTGAGACAACTTGCTGAACAAAGTAGAGAAACTCAGTAAGACACCTGGGTATGAACAGAAATGCAAGAAATATGTGCAAGATGATGCATGACATGCAATGCACATGATTTATTTTATTATTATTAATATTTCAAGGGACTCAAATAATTATAGACAATTTGTAAATACTAAAGTACTAACACATTTTGAAATACTGAAAATATCATTATAATAACTTCAAAATGGATTACAACTCTTTAGTACAATTTTCAACAATCCCAAGTACAAAAGAATATAGAATCTAAAATCCTAAGAAGGAAAAGCTGATGAAGTTCTCTCCACACACTGACGCTTTCCCGTGAGTGTTGCAATCTGATCCTTCAACTGCTTGTTCTCTTATGCATACCTGTCGGTAACCCCTTTCCAATCTCTAGAGTCATGAAATTAATGACTAAGTCCTAATAGAGCTTTAGAGGAAAATAAACCATCTTGCTTCTCCATCATCTCTACAACACAACTCTAAAGAATCTCAATTAGGTCATTCTTCTCCTTTAAGTCTGCCCGGTAGAACGTTTCCAAAGTCAGACACTTATTCTTTTAGGCCTCCTTCTCCTGCTGCATCCTAAATAGGGAAAGGTGAAGCTCTTCCACATCATCTAAAATAGGAGGAGTGGTCTTCACAAACATATCAGGAATAAGTTCTTCACGGGAATATGGAATCTTCAATTGAATTTCCCTTGTCTGTACCCATCGGAGATAATGCTCCAAAGAAACAGCTCCTCTAGGTCCCAAGTCCTTTCTACTCTTCTTGTGAATATGGTGCCAAGCCTTTGCAAATTCCTCCTTAGCTTTCTTATGATCCTCTCCATTTTTGATAAAGAAACCACTCAGGTGAATGCTATTTGGCTTATCTCTCATCAGATATCTAAGCTATCATCGTGCAAGGACGAGATTGTAGTTAATTCCTCCCTTCGTACCAAGAAGAGGTACATTAGGGAAACCACCAAAACTATCGACAATCTCTACATTATGGTAAGCCTGATGATACCAAACAATATCTGAATGAGTGAGGGCCATGATCTTCGGAGCCCAACGACATTCCTTCTTAACATCCCAGAAAGCAACGTACCGAGGTAAGTGACAAATAAACAACTGATATAACAAGGGCGTGCAACAAATGATAATCCCTCCATGATAAGAATCCCGAAGATGAATAGAGTAATAAGCATCTCCTAATAATGTAGGGACTGGATTCCCAGTCAAAGAGATCCCGATGACATTGACATCCATAAACTTGTCGACGTTAGGAAATAAGAACAACCTATAAGAAAGTAGAGCAAAGATGGCTTCAAAAGCAACTATACTCTTCATCCTAGAAAAATAACATGCTTTCCCCAATAAAAACTGAGCAGGTAATCCTCTAATTCCTCCTTTGGTAGTCATGTGAGCCTCAATCTCAGACTTCCCTAAATGAACCATAGCAGCAATCTCATGAGATTTTGGCTCCCCCTCCAAACTGGTGAAAGGAACACGATTGGTAATAGGTAAACCCAGTATGTAAGAATACTCCTCCAATGTAGGCATCAACTGGTAATCAGGGAAAGTAAAAAATCGATACATCGGGTCATAGAACTAGACAAGAGTTGAGATAATACCTTCCTTTATCCCGAGCTTCATAAGAGACACGATGGATCCATATTTCTTTCGAAAATATGTGGAACTCTCGATCTCGGAAATAAGACTCATCAATTCATCTATCTGAGAATCCTTGAATATGTACTTACGATTCTTTCTTTTTCCAGAATCCATGGTAAAAAAGTACCTGAGATATTTGCAAAAAGTTAACTTTAAGTCCCTTGAAACACATGTTTTAGAGGATGCTCATGGGTGCATGAATGCATGATGCAACAATCACACACAAGATCACAAACATGGGGGGTTTATAGGTTCAACATCACGAGAATGAGGTCAAAGGTACTACCCACAAGGTATGGACTAAAAGTTTATGACCTGTCGAGCAAGGTTCTAAAAGGTTCCCAGAGTCTACATACTTCCTTAGGATATTACCGACGTCTCGATTGACTCAGTAATTAGTAATATTCTCATGAAAAACTTGTCTGAGTGTATTATCGCGTGACAACCATTTCCAGTTACTCCGTCATAGCTTCCTCACTACACCTAAAAGGCCAAGATGGGTTAAAGGTTCTATGGTCCTCAATTTCAGTAGGCTCCCAAGTCTAAAGCAACACGTATTCCCGATTACCTGGTAAACGATACTACAGTCAAAGGGGCCTCCACTGAGTGGGGGATCTCATGCCTCCTTTTTTGGGATTACTCCCTCAAAGTTAACATGACTATACCGCCTGTCCTATCTTAAGTTTACCCAAGTCCGGGTAGAGGACTTATGAGAAATCACCAAACACCCTAAAAACCAAGAAAATCCAGACAAACATATATACAACAAATAATAGCACATATAAACATAAACAAATATAGGCTCAAACCTCTTAGGGATGGACCAACAATTGGTTGATCTATCACCAGTGAAGTCACCATTTTTCTGTAGTGGTAGAAATGTTGAGACTAAGCCATTGGATTGACCTGACTCGCACACATCAAACAAAAATCGCCACTGCGCTTTATTGTTTCCAAAGGAATTGGAAAAGAGCGAATAACCCAAAAAGAGTGGGAGAGAATCAATGTTTGGGGGTTGGTTATGCAAAGGGAAGGTATTAGCACCCTAAACATCTACGGTACTCTGCAGGAACCTCTTTCAAAATCTATGTATTTTGGCTATAAATGTTGTATAAAAAATAGATGGTGGAGATGAGAAAAGAAGTATTTTTTACAATTTTTGTACCCGCTGCGGTTGCGAACTTTTAGTGCCTACGTACCACCTTCCGTGTAATAGGGGATCAGAGTACTCGTAGTTCACCTTTTAAAAAACCTAAAATACAAATGTGTTGGTTAGTTTTAGAGACGAGACATCATCGCCTTATCTGAGTGGAAAACATACTTACTACCCACGATTATGAGAAAGGAGAATTTGCGTCATCTCAAAGTGGAGGATATGGCTTGGATTTTAAAATCAACAAAGCCTCGCTCAATACCCAAGTGGGAAATATCTCACTTCACTACATATCTTAGAAGTATAGTAGTTTGTATCACTACAATGATTGACAAGATTCAAATCTTTTGAGAAAAGTTTAAGGTAAAAAGCCAAAGTGGCAAAATGGTTTGAATGAGATTGATTGACTTTTAGTCTTCTCACAAAAATGTCAAAGTATGATTAAGTTTTTTAAAGTTTGTTTGAGAAAATGTTTTGAAAATGCATGGACCTAAGTCCAAGTTTATTATGAAAGCAATTCAAGTTTAGAAAACAATAAGAGTTTTGAAAAGGAGGGAAAAGATTTTTTAAATTAAAGAAGATGGGAGGAGATGAAGGGACTATCCTAAAGCATAAGGTAAAAGCTAGGAAAAAGAACCATCTAACCAACAAGAAGCTAACACTTGACATAATGAGTCAATGTAGAATTCGCATCCTTTGGATTTAAAACAAAATAAGCAAAGACAATAAACCTCTTGAGAAAACTAAACTTCAAATGCATTAAGTCTTCGCAAAAATTGGGCAGAGTAACGACTGTATACAGACGAATTCCAAATCACAGACAAAGCATGTAATCAAAAAAACCTGCACACAAAGAAAACAAACAAGCCAATGTCTTGGGGTAAACCCCAAGAATTCCAGACAAAATTACAATAGAAGTCACCAAGGTCTCCAGGTAGGTCAAAGTCTCTAATCCTAAGTCCAAGAAGTCCATACTCCAAAATGCCAAGGATAGTAACCAAATAGTCAAAGTAACATTAAATTTTTTTATTGTTCAATTGTTAATGAGTTAGAAATTAAATGTTAGTTGAATGAACATCCCGAATCTTGCATTTGAAAACTCATTAGAAGATTGATAAAATCAAAGCCTCTCAACAATAAGTTTCATTTGCTTTTTGTCAAGTACATTATTCATTTCAAATTCTCAAGGCAACAAAAAATGACCATCGATGTTTAAATGATTCATTTAGTCCAAAATTCATGATGGTTCATTAGAGGATTGATAAGACCAAAGCCTCTTAATAATGAACCTCAAGTTTATTGGATCAAAGGTTTAAAATTGAACATACTTGGGCTTGCAAACATAGGTTTTAGTCACGGATGATCATTTCTCGAATCGGGACAAAATTTAGTGCTATTTAAGCAATCGTAAGTGGACTTATATAGAAGTCACACTTATTTTAAGGCTGATAAATAGCAATCTATGTGCCACATGTTTAGAGAGATGATATGTAAATCATCCTCTAACAACATGTAACACAATGAGAAAGGGATAAGATGAAGATGGAGGGGATACATTTGAATCAAAAATTTAATCAAACTATCATTAAAATCATCCATCCATTTTAGTGTAGTTAAACTCAATACTCAAGATCCAATGATGTTAATGAAGTTCATGATCAACACACAAATAGCCAGAATATATTAAAAAATAAATTGTATTTAATGAATAAGATAAAAAGGAAAAATGATTTTTAAAATTTTTTTAAAATGAAAATAAAAGGCGAAATATCAAACCATATTCAAAGTGTCAAAGAAATATTTAAAGAGAACATAGAAAAATCAGAAATGAACTCAAATATTTTATAAAATTTTTGGTAAGTTTTTTTAAAACAGAAAAGTATTTTTAAACTAATTAAAATCACTCAAATAAGTGAAAAAAAGATCAAAAATAGTAGAAGTTAAGATAAAATTATTTTAAAGTCAAAAATCAGGAAAATGATTTTTATAAAAAAATTTTAGAATTTGAAAATATCAAAAAAGTAATTTTAAATAATTAAAAACAATTTAAAACAAAGGAAAAATTATAAAAAATATAAAATCTAAAAATAAAATCATGAAAAATAAAAATCAGAAAGAGAATACTTGAAAGTTTTTTTCTGAATTTTTTCATATTTTTTAGTCAAAAATGAATTTTCAATGATTTTTTGAAGTTTAAATCAATTAAAATATAAAAATCAAAAAATAAAAATAAAAGAAAAAGATATAGACCATTGGATGAATGTCAAAACGCGTTAGTAATCAGATCTAAGAAATTTGGCGCGCTGTGCATATCAAGGTGCTTTATGAATAAAACATTGGATCCATCATTAAATCAGATTTTGAAAAAAACAAGTGCCGCATTATCATTGGTTGAGAGATGACACGTTGGTCATCTTCAACCTCCAACCACACGAATTGCTGGTCTCTCATACTGTAAAATCAGGAGCTCAGACATATGCCATACGCTTCGTCTCATCAAGACGAAGAAAACCGTACCCTCGTGAAAAATTTATTTACGGTGTAGCTCGGTCTATTTGCAAAAAAACAGAAGGAACAATTTGAATAGGGATTGGAAAATTCATGGCCAAAACTCAACTCCAGTTGAAAACAAATGTTGCGACTAGTATCAAAATGACGAGAGCTTCATTGTAGTAACAAATTTTGAGAGAATTGATGAAGGTATCTACCTATTGAAGTTCAAATTTAGAGCTCTGAAACTTGACTTGGCTAGCACGATTTAGGATGCTTTAGGGCTTGGTTCTTCTTCTGTTAGCTTCAGTGAAGTTCAAAGATGAAGAATAACAAAGAAAATGGATTGAGTAGGCTGTAAAACCAAAATCGAAGTTTCACAAAAGTGGGTTAAGGAGATAGTTTGGCAGGGTGATTCTGGCTATTCAAGCTAGATAAAATGAGTGCAATATAACCCTCTATTTATAGGGAAGCGAATGGTGCAAAGAATTCAGAGGAAATTTGAAGTTTAAAGAGAAATTGGATCAAGCTCGAAAGTGAAAAAAAGTGTGACCCCATGTGCATCAAAACTCAATTAATTCTTGCATTTTCATCCTTAATTCAACTTTGGGAACTTTGTTAAACATGTTTAAATCAAAAACGCATGCTAAGTTGGTGATAAGAAGCCATATTATGAATTTCAAATTCTGACTTTGGAGAAAACTTCAGTTTGGAGGTACCATCTTTGAATCCATGGTGTTCACAGCTCAAGGGGTCTTAGGGCATGATTCTTGAAGCAATTGAAAGATAAGGTCACAAATTTTAAAATGTGCAAAGAGTGAGATCAATTGGATGCTTGAGCTAAAAGTTGTGATGAGTCAAAGTTGAGAAAAAGATGCTGACTTTTTGTACTTAGAAAAATTCTAAGTTTTTCTTCAAAAGTGACCTATAATGTTTTGATTTCAAACAAGGCCTTCCTCCAAAATTGAGATTTGATAATTTATGCTAGCTTAAAGTGGACATCCCAAAGAGAATTGTGCAACTTGAATCACTTAAAAATACCAAGTATTGAAAAAGTTATGGCCTTGTGAAATTAGTGAAAATTCATGAAGTGACCTATAATCATTTGAGTTCTTAAGGCATGTTCCACTCATTTTAAAGCTTTTCACATAAAGTAAGAGTTGAATTTAACATTCTTAAGATCATTGTGGAAAAAGAATGGGCTCAAGGAGATAAAAATTGACCAAGTTATGATCTTTTGAAATCACATAAGGGAATTTGATGGCCTATCTAGAGGACATGTAATCTCTCTTCATAATTAGAAATCTTCCACACCAAATTTTCTTGAAAATCTTGAAGTTATCAGTTGATAACCATTTAAGGAGAAGCATACCTTTGGAATCACCCAAAAATCTCAAAATATGAACAAAATATAGCCCTTAAAAGTTCAAAACCCTAGCTCCTCCAGCATCAAAATGACTTGGAAACCTTTTTCAATTTTGACAATCTTTCTTGCATAATAATGTTTTCCATGTGAATAGAAGTTGTTCAGAATGATAATAATAACCCATAGTAACAATAACCATCTCCAAATGTTAAGAATTTAGAGAGTTATGCACTTGTGATTAAGAAATCAAGAACTTTTCCAATTAGGTCAAACTTCTTCAATCAACTCTTGCATCTTTTGACTTTATTTGACAAATTGAGGCATGATTAATAATAGTAGACCTTGTCATGATATTACTTTAAATCATCTTCAATGATGAAGCTTGAATCTCAATGAAGCTTTGTTGAAGAAGGCATGGAAATAAACTCATGAACCAATAAATTCACCTGATGAAATGTATTATTCCCTTACCTATAATATCACTAATTAGAGAAAACATTCATTGTATTTGTTAGTTTAAAAATTAATCAATACTAAACATATATGATCACCATATATAAATCAAGGTGCTTGGTGATTCCTCATGAGCAAACCTAAAGGTAGGGAGAAGAACAAAACCCAATTTTGATCTTGATATGATTGAGTTAATATGAGATGATAGAGGAATCTTAGGGGCAAAAATTGGGGTACAACATCCAGGAACCTCCAATTCTGATGCAACAGGTTGAAGGAAGACCTCTAATCATGTTCTTGATAGTATTAGAGAACTCAATGGGGTGTGTATTGTGGAAATATGATGAGTCTGGTTGAAAAGAGCATACAATATACTACCTTAGCAAAAAGTTTACCGACTGTGAAACAAGATAATCAATGCTTGAGAAAATGTGATGCGCTTTGGCTTGGGCTGCTCGCTGACTAAGACAGTATATGTTGACTCATATTACTTTGTTGATCTCTAAGATGGATCCAATAAAATACATATTGGAGAAACCCACTCTCTGCGGAAGAATAGAAAGATGGCAAATGGTCTTGATAGAATACGATATTCAGTACACTACTCAGAAGGCAATCAAAGGAAGTGTACTAGAAGATCATTTGGCTCATCAAGCTGTAGGTGCCTATCTGTGATACGATGGTTGAAATGAGTTGGTGTTTTGCGTTTGATCGCATGTGTTGAGGATAGCAAGAGTCTCCAAAAACTTTTCTTTTATCCAATAAAGGAAAGGGTGAAAAGAACAGGAAAGACCTTTGGAGAATTTTCTTGAGTTCGAGGGGTAGGTTATGGAAAGGGGAGGTGTTAGAACCATTTTCATCCATACTTATCTATGATCTCTTAATTTCTAGCTCACTTTTAAATGCTTTGTGTTTGTGTAAGTTTGAAAATATTTTGAAAATGCATATGTTCGGAAAACTTTGCAATGATTGTCGTATCGTTGAGAATGTATACAAAATGTTGGTTTTGAAAACATTTGTTGAAAGGGGAATGTTTGGAAAGATGTTTTGAAAATGTCAATGTAAGACCATTTTGTAATGATTCTCGTATCGTAGAGAATTTATACAAAATGTTTGTTTGAAAACTGTTTTGAAAGTGTGAGGTGTAGAAATGGTTTTGTTTATGAGTAAGAAATCACGAGCAATCTACCTACTCAAAAGTCTTTGTTCTTTTACTCCTCCTTTAGATAGTGCTTTTTTACCATTGATTGGTAGAGAGCGATACCATTGGATGTGAGGGGCAGGCGTGGGTCATCGTATAGTCATAAAAGGCAACTTGTAAGATGTTTTAGCAATTGTCACGAGGGACTAAGATCATTTACCGAATGCAACGATTGAAGGATCGTCGATGGACTATGATCTTTTAACCGAGGATCTTTTGCTAAAAACATCTTACGTTCGAGGGACATGACCGTTTATATCCGAGGCAACAAGTGTGTATTACCCTAGAGGTGCATGTGTGCAACGTGTGTTTTATTCAATTATTTTTGTCTTTGAATTAGGGGTTTCCATGGTTTAGTTTTAATCTTGTCATGCAAATCCTAATTACTAACAATAATAAGGAAAGTGATAAATTGCAGAATTTAAATGTCCTACGTTATTACAATGCTTTGGTAATGGGGGGTACAAATTTGTGAATAGGGGGGAGAAAGAAATAAACCTAATTATTTATACAAACCATTGAATCATGAATAATAATAGAATGTACAAAATGTAAGAGGAAGAAAGAAATTTGTTTTTAGGGTTTTTGATATAAAGGTTTAATATTAATTTAATTAAACTAATTAATTCTAATTACAAAAGATATTAATTAATTATTTAATCAAAACCTAAAAATCTAAGTTAATTGTAATTAAGAAGAAATTAATACCTAAGTCTAAATAATTTGCTTAGAAAATAATTTTAATGTTAATTTAGAAATGAAAATACTTTATGATGTAAAAGAACTAATAAAATCTAATTTAGTCAAAAAAGAAATAAAGTATTTAAATTAAAATATTTTTAATTTAAGAAAATATATTTTTGTATTTTTAATTTAAATAAAATAAATACATAAATGAAAATAATGAAAATATAAAAAGAAATAAAAAGAAATGGTCTGGGGTGTAAAAAAGTAAAAAAAAGGTGTAAAAAAGCAATTTTTGGCAGGCCCAACACAAGCCTTTTTTGAAATCAGAAAAAAAGAAAATGTTTGTAATAATAAAAAAAATCTTGGGCCTACGCACCATGTAGCAAAAAGGGGGTATAAGAAAGCAAAAAAAAAAAACAAAAAATGAGGCCCATCTTTTGGGAAACCCAACGCCTATGTGGGATCCAGTGTGGATGTTCTCTTGTAGTGCACCATGAGCTTGCATTTTGGAGCACTGGATTTTATGGCATGTTGATTTGATGGTGTTGATGCGTGGCTCATGATAGGCACACATTGATTTCATGTACAAAATCTTAAATAACAAAATAAGTGAAAAACAAAAGGGTACCACTGGGGATCGAACCCAAGTCCCTATAGATCAATGCCTTACACGCGCTTCTCCTACCACTAGGGTGACTGTTTCATCTGGTCATAATACAACATGCAATAAACTTAAAATAAACTCAGTCCTGATTATAACTTCATCCCTAACCTCGCGCCAACCTCCATTGTCATATTTTTGAACTTCTGATTTTGCTCATTTCTCAACCATTTTCAAAATTGTAAACATGAAAGTTGTTCCATTTTTCACAATGAATCCAACCATATAAATAACTAAAACTATAACTCAAAGATGGACATAAATTTTGTTTGGTACCAAATAAAACCTAATTTTTTCATAAAGTTCAAACTCAAAATTCACATCACTCAGGCAACATAAATGAAAACTAAAGGCATGGTTAGCTTCAGGGCAATGATGTCTATATTTTTCATTCACAATGTAACCATTAATGATGATTGTAGAGAGAGTTCAAATTTAAGAAACCTTACATCAAAACTAGAAATCGTGTATGGAGTTTTAGCACTTCTGGAGGTGTGGTGATGATCTGAATAGCTTCATTGGACTCCTAGGAAGCTCATGCAACTCTTACTTTGTGCTGAAAGTGGCTGAATCTTCTTGGAGAAGTCAAGTTGCAGGTGGCTGTTTTTGAGTTTGGAAAATGATGAAAACGAAGTTATAGTTATGAAAAAGGGATGGGGATGAGTTGTATATGATGTATGAAATCTTTGTGATTTATTTAGAGAGGAAACACACGAGTTGATTGTGAGTTTGAAGTTTTTGTCCAGAAGTTGCAACAATGGAGGTTTGTGTGCGAGTTCTGAGTTTCATGGAGTTTGAGGGTGTTTCAAGGCTTCTAAAATCGTGTCCTAGTTTGCTAAATAGTGTCTCTATTTATAGGGAAAGGTTGGATAAGCTCAAGTCATCAAAATCAAGAAATCACATGTTATGCTTTTGAAACTTGTTTTTGAAGCATACAAGAAATGCATAGTTTCAATGTGAAGTACAAAGGCTCGTAGGGTGGTTAACAGGTTCTAGATATGTTGCTTCTTGCTTTGAAATGTTTTGGAATCAGAAGCAACAATGTATGGGCTCAAGGAGTTGACATTGTGATTAAAGTTGGCTTTTCTAAAATGAAAGTGGTGACTTTGTGCCAAAAATGGAAAATCAACTTGGACAAAGCATCAAACACTTGGACAATGGCTCAAACAATTGTGTAAACATTTAATTATTGAGTTATTTTCAAGTTTAAAGGCCTGCAAAGCAAGGTTATGCATCATGGCTTGAGATTTGTTCAAGTGTTCTTCATAAAATGCCCTAAAATTAAAGAATGGATGTCCAACTTCTTCTCTTTGAAACTTCTAACTCAAGCATGATCTCTTTAAGTTATTTGACATTTTGGAAATCTTAAAACATTGTCTACAACCTTCATTTTGACCACTTTATCTAAATCAACTTGGAACTTGGTGAAAACTTGCCAAGAAGTTGGGACAAAAAATCTGCCTAAGTTGATGAAAATTTCACTAAGTGTTTATATAAAAAAGTCATGACTTCATGAGCCCATATCTTCAAATCTAAGCATTTTTGGACATCAACCCTAAGGGAAAAAGTTGTAGAATTCATCAAGATCTACAACTTTCATGTTTAAAGTTTTCCTTGAATCATCTTGCATCATGGTGAAAATTATCATGAAATAGTGAAATAATCAAGGTTAAAAACACTTAGAATTTTTCTAAGTATTGAAAATATTGACTTTTTGTTGACTTTCTTGATTCTTGATGATCAAGTTTGATATTTTTGAATGTCTTTATGAGTCTTGATATTTGAAATTCAATGTTGATCAAAAAGTCAAAGTTTGACTTTTTGTGTATCAGTTGACTTTTCATCAGTTGATCAAATTTCAACTATCAATCCATTAATATTAAGAAATGATTTGAGTCACGAAATTAGGTCAACATGTTTTTTTTGAGTCCTTGAGATTATGCTTCAAGCCATTAGGTTATGTACTAGGTGAAAAGTCACTGATCAGTCATTCTCAATCAAAACCCTAATTTTTACAATTTAGCCCCTTTGATGATTTGAGTGCTTTTCTTGAGGAATTATGATCAACCATTGATAAATTGATGAATATGACCTAAAAACATTGATGTTGGCCAAAATTCATGAAGTTTGACTGTATATGACCACAATTGACTTTTTACCCAATACAACTGATTTTAAGTCATCTGAGCAATTGACTGAGCAAATTTGTGATGCAAGACTTGAAACTTGGTATGAGCATTCTTGGAGAACTATAATGTACCATGAAAGTAATTTGAAGCATTAAAAATCCAATTATCCTTGAGAAAACCAAAACCCTAATTTGGAGGCTCAATGCTTAGGAGGTGAGCTTGTCTGATCAAGCTCTTGAAATTTCTTGAGCATTTGAGGTATTTTGTGAGAAATGTCTTTAGAATAGAGATGGAAAATTTTTCCATACAATATCTTCCGCTGTTCAATCTTCTTAAACTTGAAGAGTTATATTGGCTTGTCTACCATTCATGACTTGAAGGTAGAAGAGGATTGAACACTTAAGTGCCCAAAAATTTGCACTCACCTGCTTAGTGATTTTGACAAGAATGGGCTTAAAGATGACATTTGGAGAGGTGACAGAGAGTCGTCAGAGATGGGATTATAGATGCCATGCAAAGGTAATTGTTGATAGAGAAATTAGACTAAGTCTATGCTCGACGTTAACTGGGAGGAGTATCAGAATAAATATTTGGTCGATTTAGTCTGAGCCAGGAAAGGTCTACTGAGAGAAGTATCAGAATAAATCTTTGGTTGATTTAAACTAAACTAGCAGATGTCTTGTGTCATCTTTAACTAGAAAGGAATCAGAATAAATCTTTAGTCGATTTAAACTGGACCAGAAAAAGTGTCTACTGGAAAAGTATCAGAATAAATCTTTGGTCGATTTAAACTGAACCAGCAAATGTCTTGTATGGTCTTTTATTGGAAAAGAATCAGAATAAATCTTTAGCTGATTTAAACTGAACCAAAAAAAAATTTTACTGGAAAAGTATCAGAATAAATCTTTGGTCGATTTAAACTGAACCAACAGAGGTCTATGTTGTCTTTAACTGGAAAAGAATCAGAATAAATCTTTGGGTTGATTTAAACTCAACCAGAAAAGTGTCTACTGGAAAAGTATCAGAATAAATCTTTGGTCGATTTAAACTGAACCAACAAAGGTCTGTGTTGTATTTAATTGGAAAAGAATTAGAATAAATCTTTGGTTGATTTAAACTGAACTAGAAAAGTGTCTACTGGAAAAGTATCAGAATAAATATTTGTTTGATTTAAACTGAACCAGAAGATGTCTAAAGGAAGTGTTTGTCATGTAGATAGTCTCCCCGTCCTGTTTCGAGAATTGATCTTCAATTTTCTTGTTCTTCACAGATGATTGTCCTATCTTGTTTCAGGGATTATTCTGTGGCTGGTTATCCGGATAGTTTCCCAGTCTTGTTTCTGGATTTAATCTGGAACTGTTTGAAATTTTTTGATGATATTTGTCTATTGATTGATCTTTCCTGAAAATGTAAATAGTTAGTTGTATACAATGTAATGATGTATGAAATGCATTGCGTAATAATGTTCTGAAAAAAATGAGATTGTGCTATATGCATTTCGTATGCATATGTTATGATGAATGAATTTACAATGTTGTTGAAGGGTATTTGTCTTGGAAAATAAATCCCTGACTATTGTTGGGGATGAAGAGTATGTGTATCTTCAATCTTGTCTAGAATGCTTCCACTGGGGATTCCTTTGTTTGAGGAAAATCTTCAGCGGATGTATTAATTTCTGTTTGGGGAGTAGAGTTTAGGAACATTGGTCTTCCGTCACTCTATTGGGGAATTTATTTCTTATATACCCTGACTGGGGATAAAAGAGATGGTTAAACTTCCGACTCATTTGGGAAAGATAATTCTTATATACCCTTACTGGGGATAAAAGAGATGGTTAAACTTCTGACTGGTTTTGGGAAGATAATTCTTATGTACCCTGACTGGGGATAAAAGAGATGGAAAATCTTCTGACTTGTCTGGGGAGGATAAAGTTAACTGGTATCTGGTCGGATTCCAAGCTTCACAACAACTTTCTAGGGATAGTGATGACTTTACCGGGGAGAATAATTTTGTCAGTGATTTGTAGTAATCTGAGGAATATACTCGAGTTGGGGAATTTGTAGTCTGTTGGGGAAATAAAGCTTGTTGGGGAAATAAACCCTTGTTGATGGAGAAGTGCTCTACTGAGGAAACTAACTCTCTTGGGGAAATTGATTTGCTAAAGAGAAGGACTCTGCAAGGTTTGTTTTTCAGTTTTGGATGAATAAACTCAGTCGGGGAAGAGAAATTTCGATTCCGTAGGTTAGTGATATTTCCGGGAAAGATATTATACTCCTTTATTTGCTAGAGTGATCTGCCGGGAAGATTGTGGGGAATGTAACCTTATTTGTGAAGATTAATCTATGGGGATAACCTCATAGAAGTGGCTCTGGTGACTTCCCTGGGGATAATCTTATGAAAGGGACTCTGGGGGTTTACATACAGCTTGAGTGTCATTCCAGTTCCTATAGGTTTGAGTAAATGTTTAGTCATGTTCTTATGCATATATTTGTTAACAGTTAATCATGTTCATATGCATATGTTCATTCAGTTTAGTCATTGGACATTTTTCCAAGCAAAATAGAAAAAACAAAAAGTTTGGACTTTAAAGTATATTTGTATTTATAATTCTCCTATAAACAGACGATTTTGTACAAAGAGACGGAAATCCTAGTAAGAGGAAGTCATCGTGAAATGAAAAGAGTACAAAATTAAAACATATATATAACCATCTGGAAGTGATCTCATTGGGTCTCAACTTTACTATTGCCCATATGTCTTTGAACATCTCATCCCTTGTCGTCGAAAGAAGTTGATTGAACCATTTGAAATTTTGACCTTGGTAATAAAGATGGTTGTAAGTGATCCAACAGGACATAATCGTACGCTTTAATCCCTAATTTTTTCCTGGACCGCTCTTTCAGGTTTTTAGTCCACCAGGATACTCTTTTTTGCCCAAGCCGCCCTTTCAGGTTTTCAACTTGTCGGGTGTATAATATTTTGTATATATCCCTAACTTTTGTTCGAACCCTTTTAGTTCATCGGGATGCCCTTATTTTGGCCTAGGTATGTCAACCTAGTGGGTCATTCTTATACGTAGTATTTTTTGACTATGTCCATGTTCACAGGGTACGGTAAATCTTCGCCATCCATAGTGGTTAGCATCATAGCACCGCCCAAGAATAATTTCTTAACAACAAATGGCCCTTCTTAGGTTGGAGTCCATTTTCCATAGGGATCGCCTTGTGGTAGAATGATATGCTTTATTACCAAGTCTCCAGCCTGGTATACTCGATGCTTGATCTTCTTGTTGAATTCCTTGATCATACGTTTTTGATACATCTGACCATGATAAACAGCAACCAACCTCTTTTCGTCAATCAAATTCAACTAATCCAACCTTGTCTGAATCCATTCGTCTTCGTCTAAGTCTGCTTCTTTCATAATCCTTAGAGAAGGGATTTGAACTTCGACAGGTAGGTCAACTTCCATGCCATACACCAAAGAGAAAAGGGTTGCCCCAGTTAATGTTCACGCTGAAGTACGATAGCCATGAAGAGAAAATGGTAACATCTCATGCTAGTCTTTGTAGGTTACCACCATCTTTTGCACAATCTTCTTTATGTTCTTTTTGGAAGCTTCCACTGTGCTATTCATCTTAGGTTTGTATGGAGAAGAGTTGTGATGCTTGATCTTGAACTGTGTGCAGAGTTCAGTGATCATGGCGCTGTTGAAGTTGGTACCATTGTCAGTGATGATCCTCTCAGTGATACCATACCGGTAGATGAGGTTATGCTTGATGAAACGAGCCACGACGTTCTTGGTAACTGAGGAAAATGAAGCTGCTTTAACCACTTGGTAAAGTAGTCAATTGCGACAAGAATGAAACGATGTCCATTAGAGGCAGTAGGTTTGATTTCTCCAATCATATTGATTCCCCACATTGCAAATGGCCAAGGGGCAGTCATGATATTCAAAGGAATTGGAGGCACATGGACTTTATCATCATAAATTTGGAACTTATGGCAAGTCCTTGAGTGAAGGTGACAATCTGTTTCCATGGTTGACCAATAGTAGCCAGCTCTCAGAATCTTCTTGGCCATAGTATGTCCACTAGATTGAGTTCCAAAGATATCTTCATGCATATCCTCCATGATCTTTTATGCTTCCTTTTTGTCCATACAACGGAGCAGAATTGAATCATGGTTACGCTTGTATAAGATCCAATTGCTTTGGAAGAACTTGGCAGAGAACCTCCACAAGAATTTCTTGTTATTGATTGACGCCCATTCATGATACTCTTAAGCTTTGAGATATCTCTTCACTTCACGAAACCAAGGCTTCTCCTCTACATCATCAGTGTCAATCTCATAGCAGTGCATCGTTTCGTCAAACCTTTTGACAGTAATTCTGGGGGCTTTGTTGTCCCATCTGACCTTGAACATAGAAGACATGGTAGCTAAAGCATCTTCCAACTGATTCTCTTCCCTCGGGATATGTTCAAAGGTAATCTCTTCAAAGTACGAGATCAAGGTTAGCACAAGTTCTTTGTAAGGGATAAGATTTGGATGTTTTGTATCCCATTCTCCTTTGACTTGACTGACCACCAAGGCTGAGTCTCCATATATGCTTAAAAATTTGATTCTTAGGTCAATAGCAACTTTAAGACCCAAAATGCATGCTTTGTACTTGGCCATATTGTTGGTACAGTCAGAGCAGAGTCTGACAGTGAAAGGCGTATGGCAACCTTCGGGGGAAATGATCACAACACCAATTCTGTTACACAGTGCGTTGGAAGCTCCATCAAAAAACATAGTCCATCGGGATCCTTGCTCAGGTCCTTCAAACAGTCTAGGCTTTTCACAATCCGTAATCAGCATGATATTCTCTTATGGGAAATCAAAGTTCATAGATTGGTAGTCATCTACAACTTGATGTGCCAAATGATCTGCCAATACACTTATTTTTATTTCTTTTTGAGTTGTGTACTGAATGTCATATTCAGTTAAGATCATTTGCCATCGGGCTATCCTTCTGGAGAGAGCTGGCTTCTCAAAGATGTACTTGATGGGATCCATCTTAGAGATCATTAGAGTGGTATGAGTCAACATATACTGTCTTATTCGGCGAGCAGTCCATGCCAAAGCACAACACGTTTTGTTGAGTAGTGAATATCTTGTTTCACAGTTGGTAAACTTTTTTCTAAGGTAGTATATTGTATGCTTTTTTGACCAGACTCGTCATGCTTCCCCAGCACACACCTCATTGAATTATCTAACACGGTTAAGTACATGATCAGAGGTCTTCCTTCAACTGATGGCATCAGAATTGGAGGTTCTTGAAGATACTCTTTTATTTTTTCAAAATCTATTTGGCAGTCGTCATTCCATTTTACTACTTGATCTTTCTTCAGTAGCTTGAAGAATGGATCACAAGTAGCCGTCAAGTGAGAGATGAATTAGGTAATGTAGTTGAGTCGTCCTAAGAAACCTCTGACCTCCTTGTCAGTACGAGGAGCTGGCATTTCTTCGATAACTTTTACTTTGGCAGGATCGACTTCAATTCCTTTTCCAATGGCGACAAAGCCTATGAGCTTACCAGACCTTACCCCGAAGATGCATTTGCTTGGATTCAGCCTCAACTTGTATTTCTTCAGCCTTTCAAACAACTTGTGTAGAAGATCAAGGTGTTCTTCCTCAGTTTGCGATTTTGCTATCATGTCATCCACATAGACTTCTATCTCATGATGAATCATGTCATGAAATAGAGCTACAATAACCCATTGATAAGTTGCACATGCATTATTGAGGCCAAAGAGAATGACCTTATAACAAAAGGTTCCCCACTGTGTGACAAAAGTAGTCTTCTCCATGGGTCTTCGGGTGCAATTTTGATTTGGTTGTACCCAAAGAAGCAATCCATGAAGGAAAATACCTTGTGTTGAGCAGTGTTGTCAACCAAGAGATCAATATGCGGTAGGGGAAGTCGTCTTTGGGGCTTTCCCTATTCAGATCTCTGTAGCCTACACACATACATACATTACCGTCTTTCTTTGGAACTAGAACAAAATTTGCAACCCATTGGGGATAGGACGTTACTGCCAAGAAACCTACATTGAACTGTTTCAATACCTCAACGTTGATCTTCTCAGACATATCAAGACGCATGCGACGAAACCTTTGTTTGATTGGAGAACAACCCTCTTTCATTGGTAGACGATGAACCACAATAGCAGTATCAAGCTCCTACATGTTTTTGTATGACCAAACAAAGACCTCAACATATTCGTGCAACATCTGAACCAATCTTCTCTTGACAATGTCTTCCAGATTGGCACCAATCTTGACTTCTTTTTTGTCTGCCTCTGTAGAGGTAGAAATGTTAAAGACTAAGTCATTGGATTGACTAAACTTATACAGATCAAAATTAAAAATCGCCACCGTGCTTTATTGTTTCCAAAGGAATGATAAAAGAGCGAATAACCCAAAAGAGGGGGGAAAGATTCAAGGTAAGGGGGTTGGTTATGGAAAGGGAATGTATTAGAACCCTAAACATCTACAGCACTCCACAGGAACCTCTTTGTAAAAATCAGTATATTTTCGCTATAAAATGTTGTATGAAAAATAGAAGCTGGAGGTGAGAAAAGAAGTATATATTTTTTTAATGATTTTTTCACCTTCCACGGTTGCGAACCTTTAGTGCCTATGTACCACCTTTCGTGTAATAGGGGATCAGGGTACACGTAGTTCACCTTTTAAAAATTCTAAAACACAAGTGTGTTGGTTAATTTTATGAGGTAAGACATCATCGTCATTGTCTGTGTGGAAAACATACTTACTACCCACAATCATGAGAAAGGAGAATTTGCATCATCTCAAAGTGGAGGATATGGCTTAGATTTTAAAATAAACAATGCCTCACTCAACACCCAAGTGAAAAATATCTCTCTTCACTACATATTGTAGAAGTATAGTTGTTTGCATCACTACAAAGATTGACAAGAGTATAATCTTTTTGAGATGGGTTTTAAAATAAAAATCCAAAGTAGCAAAATGGTTTGAAATGAGATTGGTTAACTTTTAGTCTTCTCACAAAAAAATGTCAAGGTATTATTAAATTGATTGAAATTTATTTATGAAAATGTTTTGAAAAATGCATGGACATAAGTCCAAGTTTATTATAAAAGTGGTTAAAGTTTAGAAACAAGAAGAGTTTTCAAAAGGAGGGAGAGTATTTTTGAAATTAAAGAAGATTGGAGGAGAAGAAGAGACTATCTTAAAGCATAAGGTAAAAGCTAGGGAAAATGACCATCTAACCAACAAGAAGCTAATACTTGACATTATGAGCCAAGATAGAATTCCCATTCTTAGGATTGAAACCAAGCAAGCAAAGATATTAGACCTCTTGAGAAAACCAAATTTCAAGTGTATTAAGTCTTCACAAAAATTGGGCAGAGTAACGACTGTATACGGGTGAATTCCAGATTACAAACAAAGTATGTATCACAATGACCTGCACAAAAAAAAAACAAAAAAACCCATTGTCTTGAGGTAAATCTCAATAACTCCAGACAAAATATCAATTAAGGCCACAAGGTCTCCAACATAGGTCAAGGTTTCTAATCCTAAGTCCAAGAAGTCCAATACTCCATAATGCCAATGAGAGTAACCAAATAGTCCAAGTATCATTAAAGCATTTTATGGTTCATGTTGATTATTAGGTATCTTAAAAGAGAAAAGAAAAGCTCAAGTGAAAAAAATAAAAATAACAAGAATATAAATGCTCAAGTGAGCAAAATAAAAATGGAATGAAATGTAATGCTTAAAGTAAATGGTACATAAAGCATAAAAAATAAAAGCAGAAAGTAAAAACAATTTAATAATTAGTGGTTAGTTGGATGACCATCTTGAAACTTGCATTTGGAACTCATTAGAGGATTGGTAGAACCAAAGCCTCCACACAACAAGTTGCATTTGCTTTTTGTCAAGTATATCATCCATTTGGAATCCTTAAAAGTATCATTTAATGATCAACGATGTTTAAGTGATCCGCGTTGACCAAATGTGTTGTAGATCCATTAGAGGATTGGTAGAACCAAAGCCTCCATGCAATGAATCTCAAGGTTATTGGATCAAAGAGATAAAATTAACTTACTTGGGCTTGAAAACATAAGTTTGGACCACGAATGATCATTCATTTGAATCAGGACAAAATTTAGCGCTATGTTAAGCAATCGTAAGTGAACTTATGTAGAAGTCACAACTATTTTGAGGCCAATCAATAGCAATCTATGCACCATTTGTTTTGAGACATGATATAGAGATCATGCTTCAATAACACTTAGTACAATAAGAAAGGGATAAGATGAAGAGGGGTGGGGAAGAATATACAAACCACATTTGAATTAAATTTTAATCAAACTATTATTAAAATCATTCATCCATTTTTATGGAGTTAGACTCAACACCATGGATCCAATGATGTTAATAAAGTTCATAATAAAAAATTCAACCCAAGATCATCCAGAAAATAATCACAAAATAATATTGCATTTAATATATACATTAAAAAAGGTTTAAAAAATGTTTTAAAATAGAAATAAAAGAGAAAAATATCAACTATGTTCAAATTAATCAAGAAATAAAAAGTAAGACCATAGAAAAATCAGAAAAGGACTCAAATATTTTTATAAAATTTTTGGTAATTTTTTAAAGTCAGAAACTATTTTTTAAAATTAAAATAAATAAGTAAAATAAACCAAAAACGATAACAAATAACAAAGTCAGAAATAAAAAATAAATGAGATCACAAATATTTGTCACAATATCATTGGGTCATTCCATAATTTTTTCCGAATTTAAAAATGCATAAAAGTATTTTTAAACAATTCAAATAAAGTGAAAATTTATAAAAAATATCAAAACACAATAAATTTGTAAAAAAATATAAATCAGAAATAGAAAAATCAAAAATATTTTTCATAACTTTTTCAGATTTTTTAGACTAAAAATGAATTTTCTATGATTTTTTGAAATTTAAAACAATTAAAATAAAAATCAGAAAATAAAATATTAAACCAAAAAAATATGGGCCATCTGATTAATATCAAAACACATTAGTAAATAGATCAAGTGGACCTGGCGCGCTGTGCATGTTATGGACTTTAGTGAATGAAGCACTGAATCATAAATTAAATCAGATTTGAAAAAAATAAGTGGTACGCCCTTATTGGTTGGAAGATGACAAGTTGGTCATCTTCAACCTCCAGCCAACGTGAATTGTAGGTCTCCCAAAATGTAAAATCAGAAGCTCAAACCTATGCCATTCGCTTCGTCTCTTCAAGACAAAGACAACCACACCTTCGCGACAAATTTATATAAACTGTATCTCAAGCAATTTGGAAGGAAAGTTTTGAAAAGGGATTTTAAATTTCATGGTCAAAACATGTTTCTAGATAAAAGTAAGTGTTGCGACTAGAACCAGGGCAATGAGAGCTTCACAATGATATCAAAGTTTTGAAGAATTGATGGGGAAATTTACCTATTGAAGTTGAGTTGTAGAGCTCTAAAACTGGACTTCTATGGAGCAATGTAAGGCACAATTCTTGGAGGTAATTGTATGGTTAGCTTCAGGGAAGATCAAGGAAGGTGAATTGATTGAAAAATTGGATTGAAAAAGGCTTGAACACTGATTTCAAAGTTACAGAAAATTGAGTTATGGAGCAAGTTTGGCAGGGTGATTCTGGTTATCTAAGCTTGAGGAAATGAATGGGGAGTGACCCTCTATTTATAGGGAATCAAATGGAATGTTCAAGCGTGTGAAATGATGAAGTTTGGAGGGAAATCGTGTGAAGTTGCAAACAAGAAAAGTGTGACTTCTAATTTGATCAAAACTCATCCAAAATGCGTGTTTTGCTATGCTAATCACTTCTGGCAGTTCAATAAACATGTTTAGAAGCAAAAACGCGCATAAACAACGTATTTAGAAGCTAAATCAATTATTTCAAATTCTGACTTTTGAAGAAACTTCAGTTTCAAGTTGCCAAGTTCAAATCAATGGCATTCTCAGGTTAAGGGGTCTTAGGGCGTGATTCTTGATGCATTATAAAGATGAGGTTATATGCTTTGAAATTGGAAAAGAATGGAATCAAATGGATGTTTGAGCTGAAAGTTGCAATGAGTCAAAGTTGGAAAAAAGGTTGACTTTCCATACTTAGAAATATTTCAAGTTTCTCTTCAAAAGTGACCTATAATGTTTTGCATCCAAACATGGCCTTCCACTTGGAATTTTCTATTGACCAAAAAATATGGCATGAAATAGAACTATTGAAAGACATTTTGAAACTTGAACCATTCAAAATATCCAAAAATTTAGAGACTTATGAATTGTTGAAGTTGGCAAAAAATCATGAAATGACTTATAATATTTTGCATCCTTAGGGCATCTTCCATCCATTTTCTCACTTTGCATATAAAATAAGGAATAAAGGTCACATCATCAAGATCATTATGGAAAAAGAGTGGGCTCAAGGTCATAAAAATTGAACAAGTTATGATCATTTGAATTCACTCATGGGAAATTGGGGGTTCATCTGGAGGACTTGTAATCTTTCTTCTTCATCAAGTTTGTTCCACATGAAAACTCCTTGAAACTTTTGAAGTGATTTGTTAATAACCCTTTGAAGAGAATGATGTCTTTGGAATCACTCAAAAAACCAAAAGATGAGCAAGATATACTTCTTTGAAGTTCAAAACCCTAGCTCTTAGATCAAGAAAATGCTTTGAGGAACTTTGACAATTTTGAACAACCTTCTTGTACCACCACTTTTGCTTTGTAAATAGAAGTTTTTGAAGATGATAATGAGAACTCATAGCAACCAAAACCACTTACATATTTGATGATTGATATAAATATGTACTTGTGACCAATGGGAACAAGACCTTGTCCAACCATGACAACTTCTTCAATCAAACCCTTGTACTTTTGAATTAATTTTGATAAATTTGAAATATGGTGAACCAGGATAAACCTTGCCATGCCATTTCTTCCAAAATAACTTTAATGGTTAGATTTGAACTTCTCAAGCTTTATTGACTAGGGCATGGAAATAAACTCATGAACCCATGGATCAATTTTCTAAGCCACATTGCTTTCACCTACATTATTAACAAGTAAGACAAACCAACATTTCATTTTATTAATTAAAAGGAAAGTCAAAACAAAACATGCATGATCACAGAAGAAAAACAAGTCAAGGTACTTGGTGATTCCTCAAAGAGCAAACCTAAAGATAGGGAGGAGAACCAAAATCCCTAATGTGATCTTGTTGTGATTGAATCAATATGGTATGATGAAGGGATCTTAGGGGAAAAAATTAGGGTACAACAACTGACCTTATTTAAGTTTCTTCTATCTGGAGATACAAAGGTTAAACATCTTCATGTCGACGCGATCGAAGATACTTAAATATAGAACAAACCCTATTTTTGGCCCTAAGATGCCATGCAATGCTTATGAGTATGAATGCATATGAACAATATCAAAGGGACGCAAAACACCAATGGGGATGTAGCAAAGGAAATAAAGATCAAAAGAGAAACCCAACCAGGAAAATAAATCACTGCTGGATCGAAAGACCCGACTCTATTGGTATAACACCCAAAAGGGATATAAGGTAGCATCAATCCTGGCTAAATAGGAGATAAAATATAAAAAAGATAATGACCCATGGAGGATGGTAAAAGATCAACGGATACACCAACTTTTACTGAAGGCGAGACTTCCAACATTCACTAAAGGTATAAAGAGGAAAGAATAATAACACTGACGTTCACTGATAGTGAGCTACCAATGTTTACTGAAGGTAGAAATAGGAATTCATCGACGTTCACTGGCGATGAACTACCAACTTTCACTGAATGTAGAGAGAAAATATATCATAGCACCGCCATTCACTGACGAAGAACTACTAACATTCACTGAGGGTAGAAAAAAGATAACAATCACCAACTTTCATTGATGGTGACCTGCCAACTTTCACTGAAGGTAAAGAGAAAAGAATATCATAGCATTTCCGTTCACTGATAGTGAACTACCAACGTTCACAGAAGGTGGCAAAAAGATAACAATCATCGACGCTCACTGACGATGAACTATCAACTTTCACTGAAGTTAGTAAGAGAAAATATATCATAGCACTGTCGTTCACTGACGATGAACTACCAACATTCACTGAGGGTAGCAAAAAGATAATAATCACCAACTTTCACTGATGGTGACCTACCAACTTTCACTGAAGGTAGAGAGAAAATAATATCATAGCACTAATGTTCACTGACAGTGAACTACCAACGTTCACTGAAGGTAGCAAAAAGATAACAATCATCGACGTTCACTAACGATGAACTACCAACTTTCACTGAAGGTAGTAAGAGAAAATATATCATAGCACCGTCGTTCGTCGATGATGAACTACCAACGTTCACTGAGGGTAGCGAAAAGATAACAATCACCAACTTTCACTGATGGTAGAGAGGAAATATATCATAGCATCGCCGTTCACTGACGATGAACTATCAACGTTCACTGAAATTAGCAAAGAGATAACAAGTTTTCCCAGAATTTCGATGTTTCACCTAGAATGGGTCTCAACTTTTTCTTTAACAGAGGAATTATTCCTTGAACGATTAATATATAGGCTGTCTCAAATAAAGATACTACCACTTATAAAGATTTCTCAATGAATCATCTCTGTGATATTGAAAGACTTGCCATCCACTGGAGTAATTTGACAATGAACTACAAACTATCCACTCATAGAGAAGATATCAAAAAGGTAACGTCGACTTTTACAGGGAAGTATAAGTCACTAAAATAAAGAGACCTGCTACTTGTTGTTATAGGAAGGATTGTAAAATGACTCCTGAGGGAAGCAATATGACTTCCTGGGGAATGAGATATGACTTCCTGTGGAATGAAATATGACTTCCTGGAGAATGAATCATGACTTCCTGGGGAAATGCCAACATATTCCTGCTGAGGAGATAAAAGTCTTCTCGTGTAAAATAAATGCACATTCTCAATCCAAGGCTCGAAGCTTGTAGATATCATAAGTAATAATATTGCCGAGGATCAAAGTTTCAAACCAGAAATAAACTGGGATGGAACAGTCAACCATAATATATCCTTTGAGAAATAAACTCAATATAGAGATCCAAATCATCCAGACAAAGAGCTGTGCAGGAAGGCTAAAGAAATTTTTTCGACGAGGGATAACTCAGTGGGGAAATTGAAGGAATATACACTCTCTGCTTAAGTCCGACACTCTATTGGAGAGAGGACAACACAACTCTTAAAAATAGGGCAATATGTCAACAAAATATTAACGAATGTGAATGATCAATGATTTGCTAAATTTAACTATGCATGATGTATGTATGAATGTATGAGTGTTATTATGTATATGCTGACAAAACAGACATATAACACTGGGGATAAACAAACAAAACCAACTCGGCGCATACAACACTCGGATAAATCACATCCAAGACGATCATCCCAAAAGAAAATAAGCACCAATCGAGGAAACAAAGTCCTACTGCATGGCTTAACTTTACTGGGGAGGAACATATTATAGCGATAAAACAGTACAGACACATGGATATAACATCCTTCTCCAGGCTTCACCAGGGAATATCACTTAGACTTCAACATGGAAATAAATGTTTTCATGTGTAGCACTTCTACTGGGGATTGCAAAACTGATTTCAAATAAGGCAGATGGAAACCAAATTGTCAAAACATCCACTGGGGGATTCAGGCCAACTTTAAAGGAGAAAAATCATACAGACTCCACTAAGGGAGATAATGCTTCATCATCGAGACATCAACTGGGGACTTCGGGCATACTTCATTGGGGAGGTTAACACCACATCATCGAGGGGATACCAATATACGTTATTCACTGGGAAACCGGAGATACGTGTTCTTCCAGAGTAATTATTGCACCAACTTCTCCGAGGAGAAAGGACTTCTATTAAATAAGCAAGGTCTTCACTGGAGAATCTTGGATTGAGTCTTCATATCATGCAAACTTATTCCATAAAAGATGCCCTGTGATAGCCTTTTTAGGAAATAACTACCAACAAAAATTCCAATTACTGCCAAAAAGAACAACATTCTGCAAATGGTTTGATCTTAGCATACCAAGGGAACAATACCTTTCGTCATATGAGGGAAGATTTTGTTGGGGAATCTGGGATAGAGACTTCATACCATGCAAACCTAAAATGAAAAATGAACCAAGACTTGACTGGGGACACTGGGATCACAAACCCAATACCGCACCTTATGCCAATTATTATCATCTTCAATATACAAAAATCACACGCATACCGGCGAAAACGTCCTGAGAAAACCATCCCGGGGGAAATAAAACTTCTCAAAACTACTGGAGTTCGTCCATTCCTGGGATCACCACTTTTGTTTTCCTCTTGAATCACAAAATCTTAAAGTAAAAGTAAGTTGTAGATTCTTTTTGAAAAAACAATTTTGTTATTTAATCCTTTTTCTTTGAAAATTATTATCAATAATAAATGGAGTCTTTGTAAGATGAATAAAATAAGAAATACAAAGAATTGGGTAAAATCTCAAATTTTATTGATAGAATGGTAGTCTGCGAATGGCAAGACTCCATGGATAATTAGAAAGTTTGGAAAATGGTAATATATAATGGAAAAGATACATTCAGATACAATGACCACTATTCCCTCTAACAACTTTGAATTTCTGAGCAGCAGCTTTTGTGGAAGTATGGTGAGGATCCAAGAAGATTGTTGCTTAAATGATCAAGTCTTGTCTGATGCAGTTACTTTCCAAGAAAGTCCCTAACTTTTGCCTAAGCTTCCCTTGCGGGTTTTCAACTTAGCGGGAAATTTTATTTTGTTTATGTCTCTAATTTTTGCCTAGACCGCCCTTTCGGGTTTTCGGCCTACCGAGATGCTCCTTTTTGCCTAAGCCGCCCTTTCGGGTTTTCAACTTAGCAAGCTGTTCTTTTATTTCTTTAGGCGGAGTATTTCTTGACTGCATCAGCATTCATGGGATGTGGGAACTCCTCGCCATTGATAGTTTCAAGAATTAATGCACCGCCAGAGAAGGCTTTCTTGACAACATATGGGCCTTCAAAATTTGGAGTCAACTTGCCCCTAGAATCAACGTTAAAAGACATGATCTTTCTGAGCACGGGGTCGCCTTCTCTGAATTCACGAGGTTTGACCTTCTTATCAAAAGATTTCTTCATTCTCTTCTGATAAAACTGCCCATGACACAAAGCCGTCATTCTCTTCTCTTCAATCAAATTCAAGTGGTCAAACCTGTTTTGGACCCATTCAACCTCTTACAACTTGGTTTCCATTATCACACACAGAGAGGGAATCTAAACTTTGATTGGAGCACTGCTTCCATTCCATACACAAGGGAGAAGGGGGTTTCTCCTGTTGAAGTGCAGAAAAATGTCAGATATCCATGTAAACAAAAAGGGAGCATTTCATGCCAATCTTTATAAGTAACAACCATCTTCTGGATGATCTTCTTGATATTCTTATTAGTAGCTTCAACAACCCCATTCATCTTCGTCATGTACATAGATGAGTTGTGATGGACAATCTTGAATTCTTCACAAACTTCTGTCATTATCTTATTGTTCAGATTCGAGCCATTGTCAGTGGTAATTCTGCTTGGCACACCATACTGACATATAAGATTATTCTTAATGAAGTGTACAACCACCTTCTTGGTAACATTAGCATACGAAGCAGATTCCACCCATTTGGTGAAGTAATCAATTGCTACCAAAATAAAACGGTGTCCATTCGAAGCTTTGGGTTCTATCATTCCAATCATGTCAATACCCCACATAGAGAAAGGCCACGGGGAAATAACATTGAGAAGTGTCAGAGGTACATGAATCTTGTTCGTATAAATCTGGAATTTATGACACTTCTTTGCAAATTTGTAACAGTCAGATTCCATTGTCAACCAATAATAACCTGCCCTTAGCATCTTTTTAGCCATCGAATGTCCATTGGCATGAGTGGCAAATAAACCTTCATGAATCTCATGCATCAACATGTGTGCTTCGTGTCTATCCACGCATCTAAGAAGGACCATGTCATAATTTCTCTTGTACAACATGTTTGCACTGTGGAAGAAGCTGCCTGCCAATCTTCTCAATGTCTTTTTTATCTTTATTTGATACACCAATCAGGTATTCCTGAGTCTGGAGAAATGCTTGATATCATAATACCAAGGTTTCTCATCTGCTACCTCCTCTGTTGTAAACACATGAGCGGGCCTATCCAGTCACCGAACTATAATTCGAGGTATATCATTCCAAGTATTCACTTGATACACAGAAGCTAGAGTTTCCAGAGCATCTGCCATTTGATTTCATCTCTAGGAATGTGATGGAATTCAACTTTATTAAAGAAGGGTAACAATCTTCTAGCATAATCTTTGTAAGGGATCAAGTCGGGGTGACAAGTATCCCACTCTCCTTTAATCTAATTTATTACCAAAGTTGAATTTCTATACACATATAGAATTTTAATTCTGAGATCAATAGCTTCTTCGAGACCCATGATGCAAGTCTCATATTCCGCCATATTATTAGTACAATCAAACGTCAACCTTGAAGTAAAAGGAATGCCTGATCCATGTGGAGTGACAATCACAACACCAATTCCTTTACCATAAGCATTCACAGCTCCATCAAATATCATACTCCAGTGAGATTCAGGATCAGGACCTTCCTCAGGCAATGGTTCATCACAATCTTTCACTTTCAAAACATCACATCCTCATCGGGGAAATCATACTTGACATAATGATAATCATTGACTAGTTGGTGAGCAAGATAATCTGCCAATACGCTGCTTTTAATATCTTTTTGACTGTGGTATTCGCTATCATATTCAGATAACATCATCTGCCAGTGGGCAATTCTCCCAGTAAGAGCAAGCTTTTCAAAAATTTACTTGATTGGATCCATTTTAGAGATCAACCAAGTAGTGTGATTCAACATATACTGCCGCAAACGTTTTTCCGCCCAGGCTAGATCACAACATGTCTTTTCCAGCATGGAATACCACGATTCACAATCAGTAAACTTTTTACTGAGATAATAAATGGCATACTCTTTCTTCCACGTTTCATCTTGTTGTCCTAGAATACAGCCCATGGAATTATCTAACACTGTCTGATACATAATCAACGTTCTTCCTTCAACAGGAGGGAGAAAGATAGGATTTTCAAGCAGATATTATTTAATACTTTCAAATGCCCTTTGGCAGCCATCTGTCCATACACAACCTTGATCTTTCTTTAACAACTTAAAGATCGGTTCACACATTGCAGTCATGTGGGAAATGAATCTGGAAATATAATTCAAATGGCCGACGAACCCTCTGACTTGCTTTTCAATTCTCGACGCTGGAATCTCTTGAATTTCTTTGAATTTATCAGGGTCAACTTCAATCCCTTTCTGGATAACAATGAAACCCAACAATTTACCTGATCGAACACCGAAGGTACATTTATTTGGATTCAAGTGGAGACGATAATTTCTCAAAATGCTGAAACAACTTCAACAAATGTTCTACATGACCTTCTTCAGTCTGGGATTTATCAATCATATCATCAACATATAATTAAATTTCCTTGTGCATCAGATCATGGAATAGGGTTGTCATAGCCCTCTGGTACGTTGCACCAGCGTTCTTCAACCCGAAGGGCATCACTCTGTAACAGAATGTTCCCCAGGGTGTGATAAACGTTATTTTTTCCATGTCCTCAAGAGCCATACTTATTTGATTATACCCGGAAAATCTGTCCATGAACGAGAAAACTTTGAACTTTGTTGTGCTATCCACTAACATATCAATGTGTGGCAATGGAAAATCATCTTTTGGACTAACTTTATTTAGATCTCTATAATCTACGCACATGCAAACTTTTTCGTCTTTCTTCGGTACTAGGACAATATTGGAAATCCACTGAGGGTATACTGATGTCACAAGAAAAATGGCATTAATCTGCTTTAGAACTTCCTCTTTAATCTTTACTACCATATCTGGGTAAGTTCTTCGCAACTTCTATTTGATTGGCGGGCACACTGGCTTCAGCGGAAAACGTTGCTCTACAATATCTGTATCTAGACAAGGAATATCTTGGTAAGACCAAGCAAAAATATCCACATAATCTTCCAACATCTCAATCAACCTGCTCTTCACACCAGGATGCAACAATGCTCCAATCTTGACTTCCTTTGGATCTTGTTCTGAACCGAAACTGATTACTTCCAATGGCTCTTTATAGGGCTGAATGGCATTCTCCTCGCGCTCAAGCAACCATGAGACCTCTTCTGGAATATCATCATAGTCTTCTTCTTCGGCCCCATACACAGGACATTCAAAGTTGGGAGAGGGTGCAAGGTCATTGTATTAAACGAGTTTTTTAATTAATCTGCACATATGATTTATGATTGTTTTTAGAAACTGACACATATAACAAGTGATCATGCAGATTGAATTTCAGTTATTATTTATTTTGAAACATATTTTCTGATTACCATTTTCCAAGAAAAAAGAAAAACACAATTTGGGAAACAAAGACAACTTTTATTATTGATTTTAAAATTCACGGAAAACAGATAAGACCATACAATATTAATACTTTCACCTTGGGCGGAGTGAAAGTTTTAAAAAATATTAACAAAACAAATTACTTTGAAACATGCATGCAAGAGGGAACATCAATGGTGATCCAGTTCTGAACAATAACTCCTTGCGTCACATAATTTGGCATTTCTGGTTCTGCTTCATCTTCCACAATGGCATTAATCCTGGAAACAGTTGGATGAAGATAACCCCCGCTACGAAAGATGTCTTGATACATGCCTGCAACAGAGTTCTGCTTCATGCCCTTACCTTTATCATTCTTCACAGAGAACCCCAAGCCAACTCGATTCTTGTTTACAGGTGGATCAACAATTTGTCCCCAAACTTCACTATGGCCATTACGCACAACCTGCTGTGCATCCCTAAGCAAAACCATAAAATTCTCATTTCCTCTTATGTTGTCAATGGATAAAGCTTGGAACTGGTTTCCAACAGCAGCTTCATCCGCCTCTACAATGCTGAAAGAGGACAAATGAGATATTAATAATGCTTGTTCTCCATTTATAATTACCACTTTTCCTTCACGTACAAACTTCAGCTTCTGGTGTAAAGTCGAAGTGACAGCCCCTGCCTCATGTATCCACGACATCCCAGCAAGCAACTATAAGCGGGTACAATATCCATGACTTGGAAAGTAATCTGAAACAAATGTGGGCCTATATGAATAGGAAAGTCCACTTCACCAATAACAGATTTCCTGGATCCATCAAACACTTTCAGAATAATGCCACTAGGGTGCATGGGTGTTCCTTGATATTTCAAATTCATAAGTGTGCTCCTTGGTATAACGTTCAATGCAGATCCATTATCAATCAGCACATTGGATAGTGAATCATTCTTGCAGTTCATGGAGATGTGGAGGGCCAGATTATGATTCCTTCCTTCATCGAGAAGTTCATCATCGCATAAACTCAAGTTATTACGTGAAGTAATGTTCCCTACTACATTGCTGAATTGGTCTACTGACACATCAATCTCCACAAAAGCTTGGTCCAATACCCTCATCAAAGATTCTCTGTGAGAAGAGGAGTTCATCAATAAAGCCAAGATAGATATTTTTGAAGGAGTCTTCAGTAGTTGTCTACAATTATATAGTCTCTCATATTAATTATCTTCAAAATATCATCCACCTCTTTCTCTAGCGTAGCTCCACAAGATTCACCCGTAGCCTTCCTGGGTTCAACATTTTCAATAATTCTCTTTCCAGTACTAACATCTCCACGAACAACTGGTGCAAATACACGACCGCTGCGGGTCACTCTGCTAATCTCAGCAATATTTCTAACATTAGGCATTGGCTGGATGGGAACTTCTACACCATCCTCTAAGATTGTAGCATTTTATTTGTAAGGTACAACCTTGTCTGACTCGTAGGGGACAGGACCCGGCAAACTAATCACCAATGGAGTAATAGCTGGCTTGCTATGATATTCAACTTCAAAATAGGCGGGTGCACCAAAAAAAGTCATAATAACATTTACTCCCTCATCAACACACTCAATCATTACATAGTCATCTCTGGAAAACATATCTTCATCTGAGGAGAAGAACGCATCTGCATAGGCATACTCGTCATCTGACTTTTCTTCAGCCAAACAAACCTCAATCACATCAACTTCATGATAATCATTCCTTTGACTTGTGACTTTGATGGTTCCATTATCCAACAACAACTGAACACCTTTCCTTACAATCGAACATCCTCGGGAGTCCCAGTTGCAAATTCGGCAAGATCCATACTGGTGTTCCACCTGACCAGCCATGTGGCAGAAAGTAGCGTGAAACTGCACAAGGTCCTCATTCATATGTTCCACATTAAAGATTCTGAACTCTCCAGGACATCCAGAAACCATGTTTACTTCCTCTTCATACTCTTCCCTAGGCCTGATTATGTGGATGAGCCCCTCGTCCATCATCTCCTGCAAATCAACCTTTATCTTGTCACAACCCTGTATATCCGTACTGCAAACAGCACAACCGGCATGGTCATGCGTATAGTAGCTAAATTCACATAGGTCTACATGCATTTTCACCAAATCTCCTCTAACCAGATTAATATCAAAAATTCAGAAGTCGCCTGGACAATCGGCCACCATATTCACAGCATTTGCTCCTCCATGCTTAGGCATAGGATTGTCTTTCACATTAGGGCCCACATCCTTGAAAGATAAAATACCGGACTTCACCAATTTTTGTACCTCAGTCTTTAAAGTATATGAATTCTCAACATTATGCCCTGGTGCTCCCTGATGAAAATCACATGTTTGGTCTTTATAACTCATAGGGATAGGGTCATAACTCTCCCTTCTCTGATTATACCCTTGATTCCCATGCTGGGGTGTGTTGTACCCCAATTGTTTCCCCTAAGATTCCTTCATCATACCATATCATTTCAATCACAACAAAATCACATTTGGGCTTTTGGTTCTCCTCCCTATCTTTAGCTTTGCTCTTTTGAGGAATTACCAAGCATCTTAACTTGTTTTCTTTTGTGATCATAGATATTTTTCTTTGGTTTTCTCTCTAATTAACAAAATGCAATATTGGTTTGTCTTACTTGTTAATAATGTAGGTAAAGGCAATGAGTTTTAGCAAGTTGCTTCATGGGTTCATGAGTTTATTTCCATGCCCTAGTAAATAACTTGAGGAATTCAAACCTCACCATTGAAGTTGGTATGGAATTGGTTTGGGGTGGACATGAGTCCTCATCATCATCATCAACAATTTCTATTCACAAAGGAATAATATTGGCACAAAAAGTTTGTTCAAAACTTGCAAAGTTCCACCAAGCATTCTCTTGATCTAGAGGCTAGGGTTTTGGACTTCAAAGGGGCATATCTTGCTCATATTTTGGTATTTTTGAGTGATTCCAAAAAACATTATTCTCTTCAAAGAGTTACCAACAAATCACTTCAAAAGTTACAAGAAGTTTCTATGTGGAAGAAACTTGGTGAAGAGGAAAGATTACAAGTCATTTAGATGAATCCCCAATTTTCCATATATGACTTCAAATGGTCATAACTTGGTCAATTTTTATCACCTTGAGCCAATTCTTTCTTCATGATGATCCTAAGGATGTGTACTTCATGCCTTCTTTTATATGCAAAGTGAAAAAATGGATGGAAGTTTCCTTAAGAATGCAAAAGATTAAAGGTCATTTCTTGATTTTTGGCCAACTTTAACAAGCCATAACTTGCACAATTTTTGGATATTTTGAGTGGTTCAATTTGCAAAATTTCATTCAAGAGATTTACTTCATTCCATCTTTTTTGGTCAAAAGAAAATTCTAAGTGGAAGGCCATGTTTGGATGCAAAAGATTATGGGTCATTTTTAAAGAAGAATTTGAAATATTTCTAAGTATGGAAACTCAACTCTTTTTCTCCAACTTTGACTCCATGTACCTTTCAGCTCAAGCATCCATTTGATTCCATTATTTTTCCATTACAAATCTTGTTACCTCATCTTTCCAAAGCATCAAGAATTTTGCCCTAAGACCCCTTGAGATGAAAATGCCATTGGATTGAACTTGGTAACTTGGAACTGAAGTTTCTCCATAAGTCAGAATTTGAAATTCATGTTTTGGCCTTTAAACATCAAAGTAGCATGCTTTTGTGATCTAAACATGTTTAACCAAGTTGCCAAAGTGTATTAGAGCCTTGAAACGCAAGGATTAGATTAGTTTTGATGCAAATCAGATCACACGTTGCTCGTGCATCAGGTTCACACGATTTCCCTTCAAACTTCATCATTTCACACGCTTGAACATTCCATTTGATTCCCTATAAATATGGGGTCATCCCCCATTCAATTTCCCAATCTTAGATAGCCAGAATCACCCTGCCAAACTTGCTTCACAACTCAGAATTCAGTTACTTCGAATCCTATTCTCAAGCCTTTTTCAATCCAATTTTTCCATCAATTCACCTTCCTTGATCTTCCCTAAAGCTAACCATATAATTACATTCAAGAATCGTGCCCTACATTGCTCCCTAGAAGTCCAGTTTCAGAGCTCTGCAACTC